>JARHVA010000888.1:2790000-3467500 GCA_037957365.1 Torreya grandis | reverse complement strand
TACTCATCTAATACCAAGCATTCAACATAGAATCTATAATCACCTAAAAGTGTTAATTAGATGTTATGAGTGTCGCTTGAGTTAACCTATCCCTACGCTAGCCATAGACCTATCCTTGAGCATTAGATTCACTTTTATAGTTATTTAATAGACTTCAGTCACCTATAACCAGTCAAGACATAGTCCTAAAACTATCATATTAGACCCCAATCCAAATTTCTTAGTAGTCTATAAAGAGGACATTAGTGCCACATTTGGAATACTACAACCACATGGCGCTAGTGTCCCCAATTGGGTGCTATTATCTTTAGCCCTAGCTCTTCCCAATGAATAATTTTTTAAATTTGTGACCCTCCTAAGGTCATCCCAATCTTATTTTATTATTCACATAAGCAAAAAGACCCTATAAATACAGGTTTAATCCACCTCTATTCACTAGATGGAAAATATATGCAAAAGCTATTCAAACGAAAGACAAAGTTGAATAAAATCAAGGTATTTAATACCTATTCTACCCTAATTCTACATACTACCATCTACAGTAGCCCTAAGCCAAATTTTAAAAAATTTCAAAGCTCAAACACTTTCAAGGCATCTAAGGCCACTCTCATTCTAGCATTCACTTACACATACATCAAGCACTAGGTGGGAAAACGACATCGATCATGATCCCTCTTTAGAGTATTGATATATAGGAAACTCTTTACACATGGGGGTGTTGAGGATGTCCAGTCCATCCTAATAACACACATAAAATTATTGCTTATGCCATACTTGTAAGGAGATTAGGGTTTGCATATTAGATTAGGTTTTTGAAGCACAACATAGAGCTCTAGGTTTTGGTCATGTAGGAATAGGACATACAAACATAGGTGGAGTTTCCCCCAAAAAATAAGATAAGTACCACAAAGGGGGCATTAATACCACATTGAGGACACTCCACATAGATGGTGCTACTATTTATACTAGGTACTACTATCTAGTGAGCAGATGAACATCATAGTCCTATTGATGATACTAATAACTATCCAAATCTAAACTTTCAAAACTTAGATCATCTATGATAGTCAATTTTTAGATAAGTCTATATTTATCCATATTTATTTATATTATTATAAAGACAAACAAAGTAAAATTTCACAATAAATCAATACTTAATTATTGCATATTTATTTGACTGAATTAGGCATCTCAACCTTTTAATCTAAACATAGGATTTTCATTGTAAAACCATAAAAGGTTAATCAACATCTTTACTACCACACTAGATGAAGAATCAGTGTTACATTTAGGTTCTATTTTTGAAATGATATTGGATTTAACATCAAAATCAAAATCAACATTAGTCTCAACATCAGATTTAGAGTCCTTTGAGTCAGACTCAGCTTCAGAATCAAAATACATTTGTAATTGTTACAACATTTGTTATACATGCTTTACAGATCAAGTTGAATATATTTATGATCCTTCCATGGTTTTCAAATATGATTAATTTAGAATTGACACAAATTATTATAGTATATTATACGATGATTGTGGTACCTCTTACCATTCCACACACCATTAAAACCAATCAACATAGCCATTATATTGACATTACACCTCCCACAAACATCAATTAGGACTGATAGATTCACACCTTGTTAAACTACATCCATGGTGACATATTGATTACAGAATATCAGGGGGACCAAATACAAATTCATGTAAAAGAATAAAAATCTCCTAGTGAAACCTTTTTGGAGGTGCTATGGGGAAATCAAAGTCCAAACTCAGCATCTTCTAGTGAAACCTTGTTTGATAAATTAGGAATAACCTTTTTTAATCTACATTACAACATCACTATGTTATATTGTGCCATTTTCCTAATTCACAAACTTGCTACTACCTTGTCAGATTCCCCTCACTATAGGAGGAACTAAAATAACTTGAGGTCTCTTTCAGGACTATGTAGGCAATGCTAAATTCATTTTGAGGTTATCTCATTCACTCTTTGTTATGATCTCACCATTTTATGAGCAATTTAAGTTTAAACGCTCTCACCATTTGAAGATTAATTTAAGTTTGAATGCTCTCACCGTTTTATGATCAATTTAAGTTTGAATGCTTGCATCATTTTATGAGCATGTTTAAGACATTATATTGTCATTTTGTGAGTTGAAAAATTATATATCTCACAATTCTAGATTGATTTGAGATGCCTATAAAATTCCAAAAACATTTAATTTTTTTTGAAAATCCTAAAAATCACAAAATCATGAAAATTGGCTTAGAATTTCCATGCAAGATATAAATCCATCAAAATGTTTTAGGATGGGCCATATTATTTATTTTACTTCATTTATCAACCATCTTTATATTTTTACTCCCATTTCTAGAACTATGTTAGGACTTGTTCCAAAGTCTTAACATTAGGTTAGATTTTTGGTAGGTTAATTAATATTATTGTAAATGGGGCATGCATCTTTTAGTAAAGACACACCCATAAAATAAACTTAGTTTAATTTTAGGTAGTTTTAATGTTTTATGTTTATTAATTAGAACTACCTTATGGGTTGTTTTCCCATAAATAGTTGGTTATAGGTTAGTTGTTTTTACCGATCATTGGTAAAAACTATATAAATCAATGTTTTCAATGTAAAAGGGTTAACAGAGTAAAGGCACCCTTATGTACTTGATTTTTTGAATATTGATAAAATAATTGTGCACTCGCACTAAGCGGGGACAAGGTTCAACCTATTTGGTTCAAGGAGTTATCAGTGGTATCAGAGCATGGTAATTTTGGGAGCTTGGCAAATTTGAAAGGAGCAAGGTGTAAAGTCAAATTCACGTTATTTCATTGGTATGAAATAAGGTATGCTATATAGTAAAAATTTTTATTGGTTTAAATGTTTGAAAAATTATTAAATTATTTTAATTTTTCAAATATTTTTGACATTTAAATCTGTGTTTTTCATATACCATCATCTGGTCTTTTTGATCATTCATAATCCATTAAAATTTGTGTTCAAACCTCCTCATCTGGCATAAAAATGATTTTTTTAGCATTTAAATGTTATTAAATTCATTTTTTTTGCAAAAATTAAACTTGTACGGCCTGTTCCCTATTGAAAACCTTTGTAATTTTTATTCATGGCTACCTTTGTTATTTCCATTCATTCTCAGGCCTTTTAAAAGCTAAAACACCTGCAAATATTATCAAACCCCTATTTTTTGCATTTAAAATGAAAATTTGGGAATTTTTTGGAGTTGTACGGCCTATTGTACAGCCTTCCAATGCCTGGCTTCATTTTGAAATCATTCCCTGCAAATATACCTCAAAAAATCTATCAAAACTTAGTTAAAATCCATTTTATCCAGCCTATACAGATTTGTACGCCCTGTAGGAGAGAGAACAGGTGCAAAAATAATTACCAGGAGCTGCCATAGCATCCCAGGCAAACATGGCACTGCAATAAAACTCAAAAATTTATTTTTGTCGTTTCTAAAGTTTTTTGATATCAAAAATTTGCCTTAGTGGGTCCCACGGGAGGAAGCTTGCTTGAGAAGGTTGAAAAAGGGAAAATTTTGAATTTATTTACATACAAGTAATTTTTTTTATTTTCCCTCATACACAAAATCTGGGATAAGTAGAAATTTCTGAGTATAATGTTTTGAAAATGCTCTTAGAGCAATTGTTTAAGCTTATTTTGTAAGAAGTTTGCAAAGGAGGAGGTCAAGGGTTCAAATCCATTCTTTTGGAAAAATTTCTTTTTGCTTTGGAATATGCTTTTTTTTGTAAAAAAAATATTCCCTTTTAAATCTTAATATTGTAAAACACATACTTATTGTATTGTGTTATTTTAAAAATTAAAAAAGGGGGAATTCAATCATATTTATTTTACATTGTTGTGGTGAGATAAGGGTGTAATTGGTGGAATAAGGTTGTAATTTGGCAAAATAAGGGTGTAATCATTGATTTTTGGTGAGGTTAAGTGCAAAATCCATCAAAAATACTTGTTTTTTTTTTACGCTTTACATGGAGGTTAAGTGCAAAACCCCATAGAAGCAGTGTCTTGTGCAGTGAGTGTGATATTTGTTTCATCTCTTTTGCATTTTGTCGCACTTTTCTCTACTGCACTTGTTTTCATTTCAAAATGCTAAAGATTTAAAATTTGCTTTCAGATGGTGATAGATTAACAATTTCTAATTATTCAGATTGGAAATGATTGATGGAGGCTTCACTAGTTTTAATGAGTTATGGGATATTGTCAAGGATGAAAATACCACATTACCAATAGAGCAGGTTAAATTAGATTTATTTAATTTATGTGATTCTAAGGCCTTAGCTCTCATTAAATGCTATTGTACTTGTGATACTTATGTTCATATTGAAAATTCTCCTCATAGTTACACTGCATGGAAAACATTGTTAGATTTGTATGATAAGAAACCTAAGCATAAGAAGATAGATATTCATATGCAGTTGTTTACTTTGTCATTAGATGAAGATGGGGCTATGGGAGAATATATGTCTAAGTTGAAAAATATCACTATTGAGTACACTAAGGCTAGTTTTGGAAAACTAGATGATGACCTCATAGTCACTGCTGCTTTGAAAGGACTACCAGGGTCTTATAGGAATTTTGTTGAAATGTTGCATGTCTCTGACAAGATCACAGGCATCACCTTTGATAAGTTGGCTGAGTTTCTCATCCAACATGACCTCTCTCTACCCAAGAAATCCAAGAAAACTAAAGAAGCCCATGTTTTAGAGTCAAAGCCTAGTTCATCTTCATTTGGGCATCAAAACAATAGAGGAAATAGTTATAGAGGGGGTCAAGGTTATAGAGGAAGCAGATATCAAAATAGAGGTAGGGGTCATTTAAATAATCAACAATCTAATAAATCACATTCACATGAAACAAGTGATCAAGGACATGGTCACAACTCATATAGGGGTAGAGGTTCAGGTAGATCAGACATTAAGTGTCATAGATGTGGAAAATTTGGTCACATTGCCTCACAATGTAGGATTTCTTTTGATAAAATTTAGAGGCCACAAAAAGTGACTAAGTCTAACTCTGCTCAGTATGCCGATCATGACTATGATGAGTCCAATAATTTTGCCCATGAATTTGCATTCACTACTTTAGGGCACATTGATTATATTGAATATGAGGCTAGAGATGAGCTCATAGATGTATGGGTTTTAGACACATGAGCAACCAAACACATGACATTTAGGAGAGATTTCTTTTGGTCTTATAAGGAAGCTTCTCTCTCTCTAGTTGCATTAGCAGATAAGTCTATGCATACACCACTAGGATTTGGATCTATTCGGATTCTTCTTCCTAATGGGTCTATAAAATACTTGGAGGATGTTTGGTATGTTCCCACATTGAATAAACACTTCCTTTCTTTGGTAAATATTTGAAAGAAAGGTTATCAAATTGTTCTTGAAAATGGGCTCATTTACATCAATTCAGTGAAGGATGATTATAAAACAATGTATACAGGATATGAAGATGGAAACTTGGTTAGATTGCATTGTAAGGTGTTTCCTCCCAACATAGAACTTGGAGTAATTGTTGACACAGGTACAAGTATTATGTCTATACAGCAGTTATGGCATCTTTGCTATGGACATTTGAATATCCACTTTTTAGTGGATTTGCAGAGATATGGTATGGTGAATGGGTTGCCCACATTTTGCAAAGATAGTATTCTTTGTGAGTCATGTGATTTGGGCAAACAAAATTAGGAAAAAATTTCCTAAACAGTCATCTTGGAGAGCTAACAAATGTTTACAGTTAGTTCATAGTGATGTATGTGACATGAAAAAGTCATCCATTGGTGGGTGTAGATACTTTGTCTTGTTTATTGATGAATTTTCTAGGATGACTTGGGTATTCTTTATGAAAAACAAATCCAAAGTTTTCGCTAAATTTGTCAATTGGTTACACTTAGTCGAAAAAGAAATAGGTTGACATTTGGCCACTCTTCTTTCAGATAATGAAGGTTAGTATACCTCTAATAAATTTTTATATTATTGTCGAGAACATGGAATTCATCGATAATATAGTAATGCTTATACTCCACAACAAAATGGAGTATCTAAATGGATGAATAGAACTTTAGAGTGCACAACACGTGCCATGTTGCACTATAAAGAACTTGATGATAAGTTTTGGGTAGAAGCTATTGGTACTGCAGTGTATTTGAGAAACAAGTCCCCCATAGTTTCACTTTTGAGACAAACTCCATATGAGGCATGGTATGGATTTAAACCAAAAGTTAAACACTTGAAAGTGTTTGGATGTCTTTGTTTTGCTTTGGTTCCTATTAAACATAGAACTAAGTTAGAACCACAAAGTCTAAAATTCACCTTTCTTGGTTATTCTGAAGATAAAAAGGGGTTTCGTTTGCTTGCACAGGATTCAAGAAAATTCATAGTGAGTCAAGATGTAATATTTGATGAGTTTGGGACTATGAACACTGCAGAGATTGATTCTCAACTTGATAGATTAGAGAGGAAAAATACAAAAAGAGAGAAGGGTTTGAATAATGGGGATAAATCTTCAAATTTATGGTATGAGACTCAAATTCCTTTACTTTCCTCTCCTTCATCTACAAGTTCAAAGGTTGATGACTTAGAAATTGTTGAAAATTCTCTAAGTCCCCCTTCAAATGATGCACATGATGATAATTTTGGAGTCCCTGATTTGAATAATTTGACTAGGTATCCAAAATGGTCTCAAAGTACTTTTTATGACTTGACAACAGATGAAGTTGGTTTAATAGGGCCCAAGAATTCTTAAAAACATGTAAACTATGCTATGGTTGTTACTACTTCTTCCACTGAGCCATCCACTTTTGAGGAGACATCTACTGAACATGTTTGGCAATAGACAATGAAATGTGAGTATGATTCCATACTTAGCAATAATACATGGGTTTTAGTTGATCCTCCTCCACATGTTAAACCCATCAAATGTAAATGGGTTTATAAGACTAAGTATAAATCAGATGGCTCCATTGATAAACATAAGGCACGACTTGTTGTAAAAGGATATGTGCAACAAGAAGGTATTGACTATGAGGAAACATTTGCACCAACTGCCAAATGGCACACTATTCATATGGTACGTGCATTAGCCACACAAAATAGTTATAAAGTACATCAATTTGATGTTAAAAGTGATTTTTTAAATGGTGATCTATAAGAAGAAGTCTATATGAAACAACCTCAGGTTTTGAACAGGTGGGTGCTGAACACAAAGTATGTAAATTGTTAAAAGCTTTGTTTGGGCTCAAACAAGCAACCAGGGATTGGTATGAGAAAATGGATTCATACTTGAAATCCATTGGTTTTCATCATAGTGAATTTGATGATACTCTCTATTTTTGAGTACAGGGTAAGAAAATGGTGATACTTGTTCTCTATGTTGATGACTTGTTTATCACAGGTAATGATGAAAACCATAACAAGTCTGTGAAGAAGGAATTAAAAGATGGGTTTGAGATGACAGATCTTGGACTTCTTCACTACTATCTAGGCATAGAGGTAACTCAAAAAGAGCATAGTATTTTCATTTCACAAACTAAGTATATTTCTGAGTTATTAGAGAGGTTTGGCATGAGTGATTGTAAACCTGCCCTCACTCCCATGGAAAGTAACTTGAAATTATCTAAGGATGATAGAAGTTCCTTTTTTGATGGCACCACATATAGATAATTGGTGGGAGGTTTAATATACTTGATGACTACCAGGCCCAATATTTCATTTTTAGTTAGAATTTTATCTAGGTTTATGCATGAGCCTAGAGAAATTCATTGGCATGCAGCAAAATGAGTACTTCGTTACCTTCAGGGAATGAAAACATATGGCCTTGAATACCACCGTAACAAGAACTTCAAACTTGTTGGATATTGTGATGTAGATTTTGGCAGATGTGTGGATGATAGAGTGTCAACCAAAGGATACACTATGCATATGGGTTCAACTGCTATTGCTTGGTGTTGTAAGAAGTAGGATACAATAGAAAATTCATTAGCATAATCAGAGTATATTGCAGCATGGGATGCTTTCAAAGAAATTTTTTACCTTCATCGTATTCTTGAAGATCTTCAGGTTTCTCAGTTTGCTCCTACATAGTTATACATTGATAATTAGAGTGCAATAAAGATGTCCAAGAATCTAGTGTTTCATGCCAAAACAAAACATATGGATGTCAAATACCATTATCTACGAATGTTGGTGGCAAAGCAAACTCTTGATCCAATTATTGCCCAACTGCCGATCAGACAACTGATATCTTCACAAAACCCCTTGATAGAATCAAATTTGAAAAATTCAAAAAAATGCTTGGTATGTGTCCAAATACTTAACTTTGGATCATAGGGGGGTTTGTTAGGACTTGTTCCAAAGTCTTAACATTAGGTTAGATTTGTGGTAGGTTAATTAATAATATTGTAAATGGGGCATGCATATTTTAGTAAAGACACCCCCATAAAATAAACTTAGTTTAATTTTAGGTAGTTTTCATGTTTTATATTTATTAATTAGAACTACCTTATGGGTTGTTTTCCCATAAATAGTTGGTTATAGGTTAGTTGTTTTTATCAATCATTGGTAAAAACTATATAAATCAATGTTTTCAATGTAAAAGGGTTAACAGAGTAAAGACACCTTTATGTACTTGATTTTTTGAATATTAATAAAATACTTGTGCACTCGCACTAAGCGGGGACAAGGTTCAACATATTTGGTTCAAGGAGTTCTCAAACTACATCAGCCTGAGGTCCGCATGGACTATATAGGCAACACTTGGATACATGAGTTTATCTTGGGTTAGCTCAATTGCACCTTCCTTTCTTTTTTAGGCACTTCATTGCCTTAAGAATTATAGGTCTCATATATTTCACAAGTAACCACTTGTCCTTTAGTTTCTCCATCCTTATTTTCTTATCCATATGCTCTCACCATTTACAAGTTTACATTGTGAGAATTATACATTCAAATTTGGTGCACTAGTGACCACTTGGTTTTTCTTACTCTCTAGATTAGGTCATCCCATTATCAGGAGTAACACCTCTATTACACATGCATGAATAATATATATTCTTCTTGTACTAAAATTGTGATTAACCATAGAATAGTTTATTTATTGCATTTTTCTTTGAATTAGATTATTTCTATTGTTTTATTTGTTTTCGGCCATGTTTGTTTAATTTTATTGGTGTTTTATTGTGTATTTGTTTATTTATTTTATTTGTGTTTTATTATTTATTTGTTTATTTTTATTGATGTTTTGTTTTTCATTTATTTATTTTTATTGATTTTTGTTGTTCATTTATTTATTTTTATTGGTTTTTTATTGTTTGTTTATTCATGTTTTTGTTTATTGGTGTGTTATTTTTTTATTTTGCCTTTATTATGATTTTTTATTTCTTGGTTACCATAGGATTCTTACACTTTATTTACACTCCAGTCCTGATTACACATATATTGTACTTAAGTTGTGAATTAGTGCATGTTCATGTACATAGTTTATTTTAGTTTATTCACTTGGGATTTAATTGTTCATATCTGACACCTAAGTGATTTATACTTGCATTTAAACTGAGTTTTCCCATACTTTGGATACACATTATTATTATAGTTATCTATATCTATGATATATAATATCCCAAGTTACATCAACAATCAGTTCGATGGAGCTTACAAGCAATGGTGTCAGTGTAATTCTCCTTATTCATACTTGGTAAATTCCCAACCTGCCCTAATACTACCCAAATGTAGAGTAATTAACATCACAATTGAATAGTAATCCCTACTATTTAGGACATGCATATCCATCCTACCAGGTATCCTAAATTCATGTTTATCCTTTGTGTTAGTTTACTCTTACTCCGTGAGTATGGATTTAGTATATAAGCCCCCTTTCCTGATTTGCCTTACTGGGGAGAATTATGTAGGCCTTTCCTCATCATTTATAACCTACTAGGTCAAATATAAATTGTATCACGCTTCCATCTACCCTATTAGGGAAAACCACTATGCCGATGATTATAACCACCTTTGGACAAATCATTGGTTTTTTATTTATCCACCCTACGAGAACATTTTACTTATGCTAATAATTATAATTACCTTTGGATAAATAATCATCTCCATCTGCCCTATTGGGGCACCTAATTGTGATAATTATTATAACTACCTTTGGGTAAATTCTTATCATTCCCTTGCCCTATAGGGGCATCTCACAATGCCACTAATTATAACCAGATTTGCATAAATTAGTATTTCTACCCCTGTTACCTATAGGTCACAACACATCATGATTTTTGAGGGAACATTCATTGAATTTTTTTACCACCCACTCCCTTGAGGGGGCATCTAGGGCTCATCCATCACCTTCTGGGGCATTACCCAAGGTATTAACTAATTTTTCATTCTTTGAGAAGATGTTATTGTGCCTGTGTCTTGTAATGCCTTCCCAAATATTTGGGAAGGCATTACAAAACACAGGCACAATAACATGCACTAATTCACAGTCTTGTAATGCCTTCCCAAATATGGGAAAACTATAAAAACTCCATTTTAGCCACAATTGTGTTCCAACCAGACTTCATATTGATTTCTATGAAATAGTGCAAATTAATCTTAAGAATCACTAAATGTCCCAAATTTATGTGCACATTAAACACTAGTGGTCATAATTGTGTGGAGGCACTCTTATTTTGGGTATTATCTTGTACGCAATAATAACCTCTCATAGATTCATCTCTAGTCAATTTGTAACCTAGTAAATTGACAATTTGACCTTTAGACCCATTAAGTGGGGCACTTAAATAATTCTTAAAGTGCAAAAATGCTAAGCACAATGAATTAACTAAGCAAATAAAATTAAATGCTTTAGGAAAATTTCCATATGTAATTAGTGAAAATGAATTTTGTAAAACTAAAATTTCAATATAAATGAGGTCATGATGATGTCATCATTTTTAAAGTCAAGGAATTGTAAATATCTCCCTTAAATCCTTAGATTCATAAATAGTCATTATTGACAAATGGGATCTCTATCCCTAATATTAATTGATTATCCCCTCCTTAATTCAACTAGGGTTAAACTAAACTTAATCATAATTAACTCTAACCTAATTTCACTTGGGTTAGAGCTAGTTTTAAAGGCTATAAATACAAGACTTCACTCATTATTAAACAATCTCTTTTGGTGTAATGTTATCATGCAAAAAAACCTTCAAGGAGTCTTTTGTGTAGTTTTATAATGTCCATTTGTTGAGAAATCCAAGCCAAAACCAAGGCCAAGCCCAAAATTACCAAGGTGATAATAAGAGATGATGTAAGGAACACCATTGTTAAAGTCTTTTTGAGCATATGACTGAGCACATTCTTCTATGGCTAACATACAACTCTTGCTATTAAGGAAGGTAAATAATATTTATTTTGTATTCTATTGAGAGTTACTTTTATTATTCTCTTGCTCCTTGAGTGTATAGGCTTGAGGTGTCAGCTTTATTAGTGTGTTTTTATTTGGTTTTCACCACACTAATACAATAATAACTCTCCTCTTAGATTTCTATTGATCACAAAAATAAGTCTTCAGAATTCTCTATTGATGACTAGTAATCTTGTGACTCCATGAAAGAGAGGCAATATTAGGAAGCCATGTGTGAATTTTAAGGGTCTCAAATAATAATAAAAATTAAAAAGGCAAGTTAAACTTCATGAAGTCTGTGACAATTTTTAGGTGGACTAATCATAGATTGTGTAATAGGGAAAAAACGTAAAAGGGGTCCACAAACTCTGTGCTTTTTGACCAATAAAAAGCCACTATGTATCACCTCCACATGTCTCATTATTATTGGCCACAAAATGGTAAGTAAAATACAAATCCAAGGCAAACACCTTAAAGTCCATGCTCTGTAACCAACCAATAACTACCATGTGGACCTATCACAGACCATGTAGAAAGAAATGTATGCATCTAAATTTGCTCGCTTCATCGCTAACATTGCTAATTTCATCTAATTTATCCTAAAATCATATTATATTAGTCCCAATCTAATAATTTTAATATATCTCCCATTTTACACTAACTTTATAACATCCCATGCCTAATTAATTCACCTATGTCCCCATTATCTACTAACTAATCTCACTTATCTAATATTTAATAGTTTAAAATTCTCATAACCCACCTACCTACCTACTCCTAGGATTTTTTACAAGCTTACCCCTACTAAGCCTTCTTCTAATCTAGTTTAATCTTCCCCTAATCATCATTAGATTCCCTAATGAAATCTAGAACTTTCCACCACCCTTCTCCTTCTCTAAATAATTCTAAGAAATTTTAAATTGCTTAGAATTCACTCCTTTATGTATAGAGTTTTCTTCTCTAGAGACTTCCAATGAATTTTTAATCCATTTGAAAATATCCCTACATTGCCTATTTAAATCCATGACTCCCTCCATTCCATATAATGAGAAAATTTCTGGAAAATCTTGGCCTTCATGCTAAAATATTCTATCAACTAAATTTATCAAACTATCAAATAATTTAGTCCATTATCAAGCCAATTACATGTTGTAAAAAAATTGAGTCTATCCATAGCAAGCCAACATCAATAGTCATTAGTATTTAGTCTTAAATCTTGTTTGGAGCATTTAGCTTTAGATCTATAATATTGGTTTTAATGTCTATTTGTGTGTATTGTGATCTATTGGCTCTAAATTTATGAAGTATATTGTAGATATGGGCGATTTTAATATAATTTGCATATCATAATTAGTTTCCCAAATTTTCATCTCACATTTGGCGACCACACAATAATCATAGCATTTTATAGATTATTTGTAATATCGCTTATTTACATCTACGATTTTGACTAGTCATATTCAATTTTGACTCTTTATAAGTAATTTTATATAGTAATGACTATGTATAAGTGATTTTACTTACTGTAGTAGCAATTTTGCATTTAAAATTTTCTTTATTTGTCTTCAATATTGTCTTTCTTGAGTGCAATTTTTAGGATCATTTTTGGTGAATTATGAGTCATTATGAGCATTTTTTAAGTCTCAAATTGCTTTTGGCATTGGAGGCATTTCCCCTCAACCCCTCCTTATACCGAAACATGAAACACATATGGGGTACTTCCCCTAGACCTCACGAGGGGTGATACCCCTTGATCTTGTTGGGAGCTATCACCCCCAAATTCCTACATCATGGCCCCTAATTCAAAACATTTATAGTGTAAACCCACAATTTTTTTAGGGTTGAGGATTATTAGAATAAAATTTGGTTTGGATTTTTATAGGGGAAAATTTGGTGGTAGTTTTGTGTCGCTTAATTTTACCTAACCACTTATCTTGTAGGTTGTATTTTGACACATTTTTGTTTTTGTCTAACATCTTGCAGGTTACCCCTCAATATTTCCAAATTGAAAATATTAATAACTGGCTTTGCAGGATGCCTATTAAATATTTTGGTATTTTGAAAAATCATCTTGTATATATCTTTATATATATCATACTTAATTAATCGATTAATCAAATTTTTATCTACCTGTCTATACCTAGGGCTATAGTGGTGTATTATCTCCTCTCTGCATCCTAGTAGTGAGTCTTAGAGGATAAAAAACCACTAATAAACCCTCCTATTTTTATTTTTTATGGGGAAAAATGATGTGGAAGTGACACCCACACACTTATTTTAGTCTCAGGGATTGTTGATATGGATTTCATCATTACGCATTCAACCACACTCTATGTTTTGGCAAAGTATAAAAATTAGGGATAACTATTGTTAGGATAAGTGGGAGAACCCATAAAATATATATTGAAGGTGAGGAGTTAATTATCTGACCCAAGCATTAGACATTACCCTATATGAACTTGGGCCCCATGAACCTAGTGTATATCAAGGATGCCCTTAGTAAGCCTATATAATCTAGCATAAGACCTTTAGCCATAATAGGCAACTTGATTTTAGAGTCAATATCAGTTCTTAAGTGTCCATTAAGTGAAAACAAGGTTGAGAGGGTTTGGTATATTTTATAATGGATCACCAACCTATAGCCTTACCCATTAATTCTTTAGATGGTGTAATCATCAAGTTATATTCCCATAATAGTTTAATAATCTTAGGTTTGTGGTTTGATTGATTTGGTGTGTATTGTGCTAGACTAGTGTTTTTTGTGAGCAAAGTCAGACTTTTACCCAACCCTATACATGACCATCTTGGTCTCTTATATCATCATTATATATATCCTCATTGTGCAACTTATATATCCTTATCATCTTGTACATTATTTCCTTGACCATTATCATTTGATCTTGATCTCTTCATCCCTCTCATCTTTATCCATATAGTATTAGTCATACCTTTTCTCCCTTGTCATGTCTTGATCTTGGCATCTCTCTACTCCCTCTTTTAGGCATGACTAAACTCTACCAAGATGGAGCTTATAACCTCTTGAGATGAATACAAGACTATTTTATAAATCATTATTTTGGTATAGTGTGTACATGTCAATTAATTTCCATATGTGATTGAGTTTTTCTCCCTTGTCAAGTCTTGATCTCACCTAGTTACTAGTTCATCTTGTTAAGTAGGTCATGCTTAGTGTTCTACATCTTTTGATTGAAGCTCATATGTGGATACTATGACTAGTTAGTGTCTTGAATTAAACCTCTCCATTATTATTCTCAATTTTTGATCATTTGGTGGACCTCTTCATAAAATACTGATGTATGACAGATATTTGGAATCCTAGATCTAGCCTTGTTTTTGTCTCATTAGTGTTTAAGAGTCAACCAGAGTGGATCAACCCATAATTTAGGTGTATCACTATTGTTAGCTTAGGTTTCCTTTTCATATTATCTCTCTCTCCCTTTTCCCTAGTCATTAGTAGGTTTTAGTAGTATGGAAATGAACTAAATGATGCATCAGAGGAGCTAGCCTCATTAGAAATCCTAGAGGTCTGACCTTGTTATAGGATACCCACAACCTAGGGTCAGTCCCATGTTGAGCTAGATTTGGAAGTAGGACCTAAATGCTTCTACTTCCATCTAAGGTAAAATTTAGATCTTCAACAATACCCTTATTTCCCCCTCTATTAGTCTTATCTACATCTATCCCATCCTAGTTATACTATAACTTTCCCTCATACGATAGCCTAGTATTGACCAATCATAATTATACCCATTCCCAGTCTTCCCTACATCACATCTTATCACAAATCCTAATCCTTCATCTTAAAATATTTTAATCTTATCTTATCCTAGCTATACCATCTTGACTTCTTCATATATCCTCATTTTGTCTTGATCATCTTGTATAACCATCCTCATTTTATACATCCCTAATCATATTTATACATATTTCTCAACTTGAACATCCTTATATTATATATCCTTATTCATATTATCTTGTCTTATGATCCTTAGTCATACGATCATTACCACATATTTAGTCTTATCATCTAGTATAATCTTACCTTGTTCATCATCACATTTTGTCTCACCATTATCTAATCACAAGCCATACCCCCTTCATATCCTTTAGTCTTACCCTAGTCATCCATACACCATATTTTAGCTATACCCTCTCATCTCCTTCATACATTCTTATATTTTATGACCTAAATCATATTTTATATCCACATCTTATATATTTTTAATCATCTTGTATATCCTTATCTACTTTACCCATCATCTTATATTTTATATCCTTATCTTTCATCATATATTATACATCCTTAATCTTGTATAATCTTGTATTCTTTTACATCTTATCATCCCATCTTGGACATACCCTAATATAGTTTTACCTTGACATCTTCCTATTTCACTATCACCCTATCTAGTCTTGTTTGATCATCTATCCATACCATATTTAATCCTTAATTCTACATCTTTTTCTAAGTCATCCCATCTTGTCATTATACCATATCAACCTAATTATAAATTTTTATCCTATTTAATCTACTTCATCATCATCATCTCATATTACATTCTTAATCATTTCATATATCTTTATCTTGAACATCCTTATCTTATCTTTTTTCATATCTTAATCTAGTTTTACCTCATCTAGGTTGATCCCATCTTACTTTATCTTGCCTTTTTATCCTATAAAACATCTAGTTAGATTTTTAGGTCACACCCTTGCCCAAATATTTCACATCATACCACTAATTATCATCATAAACTTGTCTTGATCATCACCCTTAATCCCCTTATACATCCCCATTTATCTTTTAATCATATAATCCTATATTCATCTCAACCAATATCTCTTGAGCTAATCCTTTTATTGTCCATCAATATCATCCTATCACTCTATTAATTATTTAGTCCACCACCCATCACTTTTTTATATTTCACACTCATTTAATCCATGTCACTTTGTCAGTTTCAATCTAGCATCCAATCATCTTGCCTATTTACAACTAACACCCATTTAATTGTCACCTTGCTAGTTTGAATCTAGGGACTTGTTGAATCCCGATCCTTTTGATAGCTTGAAACTAGGAATTGTTAATAGACCATTATCACCTGTCATACTATAAATTTTAAATCTGATCCCAGTTTGATATCATAAACCATTTAGTCTATCTTGCCTTCACCCATCACCTATCATACTAGCTCAATGATTGAGACTTACTTTTTTTTAGGATCATATTTTTACCCAAGTCCTACTCTACCTTCACATCAACCCCATTTAATAATTTGAATAGATTTCATCACCCATTTATCATCTACCCACATGGATTTGGACCTAATTCTCATGGAATAATACCTATTTTCCAACAAGGACAAGATCCTTTTATGGGTCCTAAAATTTGGTGCCCACCTACCTATAGACCTTGATCCCATCATGACTAAATTAATGACCCTATCCTTACACATCAACAATATCCATCTATGCCTAGCCTACATGATAACCCACCATGGTCAGCCCTATTTTACATTCATCATAACCAGATTCATAACATCCCCTGATATATAAGTGATGAGGTCACCCTATTTCACAAGTATATCTTTGAAAATAAGGATGAGTGTATTTTATGATTATTATAGATGGGTTCCCACCTTCCCAATGATTTTTAACCCCTAAAACTAAGGTCACATACCACACAATTTCCTCAAAAACCCTTATCCACATCTAATTTTTATGACAACCAATCCCTTTCTGATCCCCAATTCACTAGTCCTAGTTCTCATCATGACCTTCCTAGTAAGCATGTTAATAAATAGATTTCCTTATTTAATAAATATATTGTTGCCAAAAATAATATAGTCTTATTAAGGCTGTTATAAATATGTGCTAAAATTCCTATAGGCTTCAACCCTATTCAACTAATCTTACCTCCAGTTCACACCCATCCACACTCAAATCTTCCATTTACAATTCATAGTCCATCACAAATCCCCCATCCTAATAGCAAATGGAAGCCTATCTATTCAACCTCATCTAATTCCAACTCATATCCTCAATAATATCACACACCACTATCTCCCAATATCATGATATCACAATCACATTCTTCCACTCTTAAATCCAACACTTCCACATCCAACACTATAAACAAGAAATATACCCCTCTCCCAATATCCATAGCAGCCATATTATGGAAGCTAGAGGCCATAGGCATTATTGTTTTCCTAAAAAAAAGCCTCTAATTTTTTCAAAACATATTCCCTCATGGTATCAAGAAGAAAAAAATTATAAATACCATAAAGTCCCCAGGCATTATATTAATAAATGTTTCCCTTTTAGAGATTATGTCCAAAACTTAATTGATAATGGTGACATTGAAATTGAGGCTAAATATAATGTATATACACCTAAGAGTGTGAAAAAAAGTGTATGTTAATATGTGATTCATAATAATGATCAATATTATTCCCTCCTCAACTAAGGTCATGACCCCAATACTTTCCATACCACAACCATCCCTCATCGAGTCATCCCTATATCTTATTCACATAAAGATCCCCCATTTTCACAAATCCATTAAACCTAAAGCATCCATTCACAAACCTGAGGTGAAAAAGGTACTTATAGGCAACAATGCTATCCAACAAGCTGTCTCTATGGCCATAGTTAGGTTACCATCTATCTCCAATATCACCTCATCAACATCCTTGTTAGATTCAACATCACAATGGTCATCTATCTCAACATCATGTTTGACACCAGCATATGAATCAGAATACACATTAGAATCATCATCCCTTATATAAAATGAAATTCATGTTGACACCTATCTATTTGAGGATGTCTCTAATTTGAATGTCATCTAATTAGAAGAAATGTATCTTTATTCAAGATAGGATGATGAAATCATAACATAATTTTTAAATGCTTTATCAGTCAAAGATCATCAAGGTGGATACAAATCAAATTTAGATGTTTATTATACAAATATCCTTACTGATCCTTTTGATATTCAAATGGACACTTCCTCTAGCATCGAAGTAATGTCTCTTAGGAATATCTATGAAAATCATATTGTCCATCACTCATTCATTAGCATCACCAATTCATCCACACCTTCATATATCATTCATAATTTTTCTACTAATGATAATCACTATATTACTACCCTTAATTGGAATAAATAAGAACATACATCATTGGAATCCCCTCAACAACATGTAATATCATGTGATGAATCTATAAGGATCTAAGATATTAATCAACTAATCAAGTCAGTTGTGATCCAAAAATAATCAATCAAATTCAAGAATATTTTTGTAATCATCCAAGTCAAAAAGCATCATCACTTAGTAAAAATATCATTGAGGTTCTAGGGGACCATAAAAGTTGAAATAATCATCATCTATCAAGTTAAATATCACATTACTCTAGTAAATCCCAAATTTAGGCACTAGGGGGCGATCAAAGTCCAAGTCAAATATCAATAAGTCAAAAATATTTCAAAGTAATGTCAATATGGCCAAAAATCCTCCTAATATTTGGATCAAAGATAAAATAAGTTAGAATGTCTTGGATCCCTTAACCTCACTTAACATACAAAACTAATAAAAATGTCACCTTCACCATATTCAACATTG
Organism: Torreya grandis; assembly: GCA_037957365.1. Lineage (NCBI taxonomy): Eukaryota > Viridiplantae > Streptophyta > Pinopsida > Cupressales > Taxaceae > Torreya > Torreya grandis. The sequence goes on along the minus strand of JARHVA010000888.1, from coordinate 3,448,407 downwards.
TATGTAACTATTAAACCCCATTTTCACTTTCCTCTTAGTCACACCACCCATCATGGCCATACCATCCATATACATCACCTAAACTCATCCATTCCCCACATCACTTTCTCGGGTAACATTTTCTCTCATAAAGGCTACAAAGACACCTAGACTATATGTTTGGATAAGTCTAAATCAATATTCAACAAAGGTCATAAGGACATCGATATATCCAATAGTGATAACATGATCCTAGCATCATATCTCTTCAAAATAGGTGTTGGTTGAAGCTCAAGAAAGTGTTAGCACCCATATCTAATAAATAAAAATGCCAATTTTTTTAAAAAAAAATCATTCATCTAATGGTTAAAACTAATCTTATGGCACCTTGGGTAAGTACCATGATAAAAAATAATTTTTGGCATCATGGTGAAATAATTTATTATCCTCATTGTACCTCAAAACTTGAGGGAAAAATCCATCCCTTGTCAATCCCATCCATGTCATCCTTTTTTATCTTATCCCTTTGTCCATAGTTTCTACCCATCATATGCCATCATATCAAGCATCCTATTATGAACATAATTTTCTTTTGTCTTCACCTTCATAAGGGAGTGGAAGATGTCTTGGGAATTTTTTTGGAATCATCTTGACATGTCCTCTAATGGACACTTGGGCAGCTAGATATTTAGTTCCTTCACGATGTGGTCATTAGTGATCCCTATCCCATTTTTCCTTGCTCTTTATCCCCTTTTCAGTCTCACCCTTTTCCTTTTGTCATCCCATTCATCATTCCATCTATCTTTATCTTAGTTTTTAGGCTTGGTATTCCCTTTTCTAGTAACCCCTTTTATATAGTGTATATGCATATCTCAAAAGACCTAAAAATTGAAATATTCTAAAAAACTCTAAAAATTATAAAATTCACACAAATCTAAAAAAATCTAAGTTATCTTGTCTTATTTCATCTTATCATATGTCTTATATATCTCAGTCATCTTATCATATGTCCTAAGTAACACATATCATCTTGATCATCTCACATTATCTTATATCATAGCGGTCTTAACATTTTATCTTGTCCTATGTCCTAATATTGACATCCAAATCCTTATCCATAACATTATCCTAATATAGGTCCTTAGTTTACTCCAACTCCAAATTCACATGATCATGATCATGACCAACTTAGTCTAACTTATCACCTAATCAATCATCTCATCGACTCTCATCAAGACAATAAACATGACATTAATCACAATAAATATCTATGTAGATACTTGTGTATGTTATTTGTATGCACTATGTTATTTGACTTATTTACATGTATTTTATCATGTATATATACCTATATCCTAAGTAACACATATCATCTTGATCATCTTGCATTATCTTATATCATAGTGGTCTTAACATTTTATCTTGTCCTATGTCCTAATATTGACATCCAAATCCTTATCCATTACATTATCCTAATATAGGTCCTTAGTTTACTCCAACTCCAAATTCACATGATCATGACCAACTTAGTCTAACTTATCCCCTGATCAATCATCTCATCAACTCTCATTAGGACAATAAACATGACATTAATCACAATAAATATCTATGTAGATACTTGTGTATGTTATTTATATGTGATGTGTTATTTGACTTATTTGCATGTATTTTATCATGTATATATACCTATGTCCTAATTAACACATATCATCTTGATCATCTTGTATTATCTTATATCATAGTGGTCTTAACATTTTATCTTGTCCCATGTCCTAATATTGACATCCAAATCCTTATCCATAACATTATCCTAATGTAGGTCCTTAGTTTACTCCAAATCCAAATTCACATGATCATGACCAACTTAGTCTAACTTATCACCTGATCAATCATCTCATCAACTCTAATCAGGGCAATAAACATGACATTAATCACAATAAATATCTATGTAGATACTTGTGTATGTTATTTGTATGCACTGTGTTATTTGACTTATTTACATGTATTTTATCATGTATATATACCTATGTCCTAAGTAACACATATCATCTTGATCATCTTTCATTATCTTAGATAATAGTGGTCTTAACATTTTATCTTGTCCTATGTCCTTATATTGACATCCAAATCCTTATCCATAACATTATCCTAATCTAGGTCCTTAGTTTACTCTGACTCCAAATTCACATGATCATGACCAACTTAGTATAACTTATCACCTAATCAATCATCTCATTGACTCTCATCAGGACAATAAACATGACATTAATCACAATAAATATCTATGTAGATACTTGTGTATGTTATTTGTATGTGTTGTGTTATTTGACTTATTTTCATGTATTTTATCATGTATATATATGTATATATGTGACAAAAATCTATAATAATGCTTCTGGGTGCCTTGTGTAGAGTTCATCATTTCCCCTTTTATAATCATGCACTTTGGCACAATGTCCTCTTGGTCATACTTATATCATTGGGCATACTACCTAGTGATAAATTTAACATTAGATTTCTTAGACTATGATGAGCCTTATTAAAACAATGATGGATTGAAAATAGACACACTCATCATTTCTCCTAGTCCTCCATCTTCATGTCTAACATCTAAGTCACATCCTCTATCTAACAACAAACATGTCTAACAGTCATTGTCATCCTCCCTCTCTAGTATATCTTGTCATCCATCATCTACTCTGAAATACATTAGCCTAAGGTCTTTTTAGACTATGAGTTCAGTACTTAGTCACATAATGTGTCTAAATTTAGCTCAGACACTCTCTCTTCTTTCCCCACCATTCATCATCACATCTCATTTATCCCTCATCATCCCAAAATCTTACATCAAATATTTGAGCTATAATTAATCAATCAACATCCCCACAATCATCTCCCTAATATTTTCATCAATTAATTGCACATATTGATTGGGATAGATTAATCATAACATCCATATATTCTTCCATTAGTCATCCATTATCACTGATCAGTCAATTCATCATTTAAATTTTATTGTTCCTTCCTTCAATTATGGCATGATAAGGACTATAAATTTATTATTATCTCTTATTCCCTTACAAATATCACTGCTAGGGTCATCATCACTATTAATCACATTATCACTCATTGATTTGATGCATTACAGTCCATTTCTTCCTCTTCATCTTTTGGTCACTTGATCATATCATTTCTTCTTCCTCATCTCCTTTATCACATCTCTTGACTTCAACTCTAAGCTACACTCATCATTAATCTTATCAAATCATTATCTTATTTTGGCTCGATGATCTCTATTACATTCATCCTTACTTTGGATATGTCAAAATCTTGTGTCCTTTATCATGTTGGTCTATATCTCTCCTTGGTATGTGTTTTTTCTTGGGATACACCAAAATCTTACAACCCTTTCTCTTATCATCATCATGTTATGGTTGATTTCCCCTTGGGATGTATCGACAACCATTTTTTATACCTGTGTATATGTCTTTACTAGGGGAATCATCATTTTTTATCTCACTACTCATGTCAAGTTCATTATTAGTTCCACATCTATCATCCCAACCCCTTATCTCTACACACATCCCACCCCTCATTTCCTCTTTAAAGTGGCCATCTAAATCCTTCCTCCCCATATGACCCATTAAGGGGGCATCATATCCTAACATTGCTTATTAACATTCATCCATGAGTGTCTTTCTTCTTTGAAAGACCATTACTCTTCCCACTTCATCTACTCACAATGCCATTTCAAAGAGGGGAAAAATGTATGCATCTAAATTTACTCACTTCATCACTAACATCAATAATTTCATCTAATGTTTCCTAAAATCATATTATCTTAGTCCTAATCTCATATTTATAATATATCCCCCATATTAGACTAACTTTATAACATCTGATGCCTAATTAATTCACATAACTCCCCATTATCTACTAACTAATCCCACTTGTCTAATATTTAAGAATTTAAAATTCCCATAACCCACTTACCTACCTACTCTTAGGCTTTCCTAAAATCCTACCCCCTACTCTTTAGCTAACCCTTATTCAAATCTATTTTAATATTTTCCTAATCATCATTAGATTCCCTAATGGAATCTAGAACTCTCCACCATCCTTATCCTTCTCTAAAGAGTTCTCTCTCTAAAGAATTATAAGGAATTTTAAATTCCTTATAATTCTCTCCTTTCTCTCTAGAGTTTTCTTATCTAGAGACTTCAAATGAATTTTTAATTCATTGTAAAATCTCCCTCCATTGCCTATTTAAATCCATGACTGCATCCATTCCAAACAATGAGAAAAAAACTAGAAAATCCATGAGCCTTCATGCTAAAATTTTATATCAACTAAATTTATCAAACTATCAACTTAGTCCATTATCAAGCCAATTACATGCTATAAAAAATCTAATTCTATCCATAACAATCCAACATCGATAGTCATTAGTGTTTAGTCTTTTAGTCTTGATTCTTATTTGGAGTATTTATATTTAGATTTATAATGTTGGTTTTAATGTCTATTTGTGTACATTGTGATATGTTGGCTCCAAATTTATGAAGTAGATTGTAGATTTAGGTGATTTTATATAATTTGCATATCATAATCAATTTCTCAAATTTTACATCTCAAAAGAAACAAAGGCAAGAGAGTTCCATGAACCTTGTGCTTTGTGACCAATAAAAGGCCACCATGTGTCACTTATTAACCAAGTGTCTCACTTTATGATCAATGAGAGGATGCCATGTGTCTTACTTGCCATTTTACTTCATTATGTCCATGTAGTTGTTACTTATTAATAACATTTATGTGGCCATGATTATCAATGCAGATGCATTGGGATATATATTAGCCTTTGATCAATCTATCCATTCATTAAATTGTACACACTATGATCTAACACATGAAAATGACTCATTTCCACATGTCTCATTTTGATTGGCCATGTAATGGCCAATAAGAGGTGAAATATTTAGATTTGTGGGGAAAAAATTAAGCAAAATTCATAATCACATGGGTCCATGAAGAAGGCCTTGAAATTAAAAACATAATTTATTCTCCATGACTCTATGTGTAGGGGCCAATGGATGGTCACCATGTGTCCTCCTTGGATACCAATTTTATAAATTTATACACATATTTCAATTTTTGTCCTAATTAAGGCCACTTTATTTATCAAAAATATGTGGATTAAAGGTAGATACAAGCAAGGATTTAATCAAAATGCATAAAACAATTGGTCTACATGGTTATCAAAGTCACTTGAAAAATTTGTGAATGACATCATTTTATGATCAATAAATGATTATGACTTTTCAAATGATGAGAACTAAAGGAGTGGACTCATGAAGACTATAAAGCACAATAAAAATAGTAACAGGTCTGAGGAGTTCTAAACAAATTGCTTAAAACTTTGTGACTTTGTAAGCCTAAGCCAATCAAAAATTTCCATGTGGTATGGTATGATTGGCCATAGTGGATGGGAAAATATATAAAGATGAATGAATAAATCAATAGGTTTGCATTGAGCATCTAAACCAAATTGAGTCAGTGATTGTGTGAGGTTGAAGCAATCAAAGGCAACCACATGTCTCAATGTGATTGGACACAAGATGCATAGTAAGTGAGGTTACCAAGAGGGAACTCCATGATATTTGTGACTCCAAAGCCATGATATATTGGCACATGGATGATGGAGATGTTCATTTGACATTAGGTTAAATTTTTACCCATCATTACTCATCATCAGTTCATAATAAGGATTCATGTGATCAATGCATTTCATTAAAGGTGTGAATGCATGAGGAATACAAACTAAAATGAAATAAAAGACTCAATATAATTTTATTATGATCACATTTTTATAATGGTTTATGTTATAACATAGGCTAGATGTAACCCAACTTGTACATATAAATTAAGGCTTAAACATAAAACATTGGCGGTTACTTCAATTTTTTTTAATACATGTTTAACTTTAAACATTATATCATTTGGGACCTTATTAATCGTGAACATGATCACACTTTTTATCAGACCCATGGATTTATATAATGGATTTTAAAATATAACGGGTCAATGGAGTTGTTAAAATCATGAAATTGAATTCCATAACTGTATTGTGCCATGTGATCCTGTAGATAATAGATGATTACCTCTTGTATCATATTTTATCCGTCTCTTGACCTGTGGGGTTTATATGTTGGAATTAAAATTCTAATGGGTCCATGGATAAGCACAATATAAAAGTGAACTACATGAGTTCAAACATTTTGTGATCACACCATGTGATGGCTCATAATTCTCTAAGGCAATCATAATGACAAAGTCATTTGAATTAAAAAGTCATTTTCTCTCTGTGTAAAATCAAACCATGCCACTTTGTGAACTATAGACGTCATGATTTAGAAATGTGGGTGGCCTTAATATCCTTAGTTATTTGCATTTTTTTTTATTATATACATAGATAGGTGAATAGTTATATATTGGTCATTGCATAGTCTGAGTAAGATGATGGTGAGTCACTTCATTAATATAATTTCACATATCATTTGGTCCTAGGATATAAAGTTTCTAGTTACTAAATGTTTTGGTGATTTTAATGCTTTATTGTCAAAATCAAAACTTAATAAGTTACTGCATGATAGTTTTTTTTAAATATGTTTTAATAAATTTGTGATTTAATGATTGTTTTCACTAATAGTCCTAAATGTTATCAGGATACTCTATTCAAAGATGATAAACTAGACATGGCTTGTAGATTTACAAAAAATTGAACACATTTACATAAACTAATGCATTCACATATTTCATCTATTGTAAAGTCAAGCCAAGGTCACATCCAAAGAGGCCACGTAACTGTGAAGCAAGACACTATCATGTGGTTGCTTTTATTTAAGTATAACACATAAAATAATACATCTCAGTGGCCACTCCATATCATTTCAACAACTTTATATTGTTATATTTTGATTATCTATATTATAAACCAAGGGTCACATAATGACTAGTTCCTACCATATTTGTTGAAAAAAAATGTATAAATTGCTTATGTGGTGTTAGTTGAAATTATTTAAAAATCGGGAATGATGTATAATAGAATAAAATATTAAGTAAAATAATGTAGTAATTAGAACTTAAAAAATGTGAATTTTTTAAACAAAGTATAATAAGATAGATAAAAATGATTAAAAATATATTATACAGTAACTAAATATAAAATTCAATGAAAATAAAACATAGATAGTGTAAAGTGAAGTATATAGATTGTTGATGTTGTCTTATAATTATTTTACAATTATATCAATTTTTTTTGAAGGAGAATTATATTAGATGCTACAATATTTTATTGAAAAGAAAGAATAAAAAATTTGGTGCATGCCTAAGGGATTTGAAATGAACTTACAAGATGAAATAAAGTATATTAATTAGTTCATTGTGAACACACACACACACACACACACACACACACATTGAATATAAAGAAAATAAAAGAGTGGTTTTGAGGTGGGCAAGTAATGTATCAACATTCTTGATTATAGTTTATTATATTGACATGTATAATGTATTTTTGTTGGTCGAGTGAAAATATTTATTTAAAAAAGGATCCTCAAAACACGTAAATATTGGTAGCTTTGTCCTTTATGTAGTTTTCATATGAAATTTCTATTACTATAGGTGGTAATTTTTTCAATAATAAGAAGGATTTTTTGATAGCGATTTTTTTTAATTTTCATATTTGAAATGAGATGATGGGTATAGGCATATGAACTTTCTTCATGATAGGAGGGGGAATATAGATTTATTATGTTTGGTATTTTAATGGTTTCAATTAGCATTGATTATAAATGAGTTGAATATGCATAGAATATACATTTTCAATTGGCAGTGTTCCTTGTACCTTTGAAAATGCAAATGTAAAATATCAGTGTAGATAAAAATTATTAGTGGCCACATACTCGCATAATATATTAGTACATAACTTAGTGAAAACCCATTATAGACTCGATCACAAATTAAATAATAAAATATAAAGTAATGGGTCTGTACTCAAAATAAAAGGTGAACTGTGAAAATGCATGGGGAATAATTACATGGAATTCAATATCACATGAGTCCACTAAGAAGGCATTTCACTTTAAAAATTAATTTTTTCTTCATAATTCCATTCCCTAGGGATAATGGATGGCCACCAAATTTCCTCTTCGGATACTAATTTTATATTTTTTTACCTATATATTAATGTAATCTTCAATGTGTGTTCTAATTGATGCCACTTTATTTGTTATAGAGGTATGAACTAAAGGTGAATACAAGTAAATATTTAAGTGGAATGCTTAAAATAATGAGTTTGTATAATTATCAAAGTCACCTAATAAATCTGTGAATGATTCCATCATGTGATCAATTATCCACTTCCATTTGTCATATGATGAGGACTAAAGGAGAAGGCACATGAAGACTATAAAGAAAAATAAAACTAACAATGAGTCTAAGGACTTATTAACATATTGTTTGAACCATGTGACTCTCTAAGCTCAAGCCAATCACAACTTACCCATGACATGGTGTGCTTAGCCATAACAGATGCCAAAATATATAAATGTGACTAAATAAATCAACAGATATGTGTTGATCATGTAAAATAAAGTGAATTTTATGAATTTGTTAGCCTATAGTAATCACAAGTGGCCATGTGTCTCACTATTATTGGCCATAGGATCTATAGTGAGAGAGGAAATAAAGAGGGACCTTCATGACTCCAAAGCCATGAGATCTCAACACCTAGATGATGAAAATGTTCAATTAACACTAGGTTAAATTTGACACTTGTACTACCCACCATTGTTTCATAAGAGTGATTCTTGTGATCACTATAATTCATCAAAGGGTGGATGCGTGAGGAATATCTAGTCAAATGAAAATAAAGATTAACTCTAAGGTTATTATGGCCAATTTTATAAAATGATTTATGTTATATAATAGTTCTATTTGTGGCCCCTTCTATACATATAATGTAAGTATTAAATATTAATTTTTTTTGGCCACTTCAATTTAGTTTAATATAAATTTCACACTTTAAACATTATATCATTTTGAACCTTATTAATTGTAGTTGTGATCATGATTTTTAGTAGAATTATGGATTTGTATAATGGATTTGAAAATAAAATAGGTTAATAGAGTTGTTAAAATTATGAAAGTTAATTTCATGATTGTATAGTGTTTCATGATTCCATAGTTAATAGGTGATTTATATGTGTATCATATTTAGGCTATCTTCAAACCCATGGGGTTTATATGTTGTAATTAACATTCTAATAGGTTTTTGGATGACCAAAATGAAAAGTGAACTTTGTGAGCATAAATATTTCATGATCATACCAAATGGAGGTTCAGGATTATCTAAGGTGATTAAAATGAAAAATTCATCATAATTATAAATTAAATGTTCACGTTATTGAAAAATTAAACTATGACACTCTGTGAACCCTAGACCTTATGATTTAGACATGTGGGTGGGCTTGTACATGTGAAAAAAAATTCAAGTTTTATCTACTTGATTTCTCAAGGTATGGCTGAGATAATTGATGAAAGGGTAATATGATGAGTGGTTAGTGGTTCAATTGATCGGGTTGATTTAGTTAAGGGCTTTGAATGGGAAGGGGTAAATGGCTAGTTGGTTAGGTTGAGCTATATGAGTAGGGTTTTGAATGATATGTGGAAAAGGATTCTCATGGAATTACTAAAAGAGTTCACATGAATTGTATTTCTCATTTAAAGTGGTATATTGGGATGTGATATAATTCCAAGAACCCTTATAATGGAAAATGACAAGGTAATAGAGCTCTTTGTCTATACTAGGCTCATGAAACTAGGCAAAGTTGGGTTTAAGGACCCTCTAGATTTAGTTAACTCTATCAAGTTGGTTGTGTCCAATCAATGTCATTTGCAAATTTAATGAGATATGATGAGGTTAGACTCGAGGAGAAAAGAGGAAAAGGTTTAGATTTATAGGTTGTTATCTTGGTGGGCTAGAATGCAAATGGATCTCACTAGTTGGGACTCTATTGGATGATTTTGCTCATAAGGAGTATTAAGTTGGTTGATAATAAGGTTGGGGAGAGGATTGGAATAAAAAATATATATTATAAGTTTTGAGTTAATGTCACACTAAATTTTTTTCTCTGTAAGAGTAGACACTCTAGGAAATGTTCCTACTTTGTAGAGTTTGGTTTGTTCTGCAAGTGTCATCCAAGAGTGAGGTAACATTGTTTGAAAGTTAAAGCTTGTTTACTTGTTTTTATTTTATTTTTTGTATGTGTACTTGTTTCTTTGAAAATTTTAATGTTGTTTTGTAGTAAGTTTTATACTTTTTATCATATTGACAAGTTTTTGAGTGGGCTTGTTTTAAGTTTTCTATAGAAAATGCTCCATATTCATAGAGAGACAAAGGCTCAAAACACTCATAAGTTCTCAATCAGTCATTCACAATTCAACATTAATGAATAATATATTTTACATATAAATATGATATGTGTATGGCCTATTATAATTCACTTAACCACCCTCCTAGACTATAGGTAAGTTGTTCTAAAAAATTGCAAATTACTAGCCATTTACCATATTGCTATGTGATTTGTTCTAAAAAATCACTAACAATATTTCACATAACTAAAATTAATTTTTATCATAATTTTATACTTTTTATCATCTTGACAAGTTTTTGATTGGGCTTATTTCGAGTTTTCCATAGAAAATACTCCATATTCATAGAGAGCCGAAGGCTCAAAACACTCATGTGTTCTCAATCAGTCATTCACAATTCAACATTAATGAATAATATATTTTACATATAAATAGGATATGTATATGGCATATTATAACTCCACAAACCACCCTCCTATACTATAGGTAAGTTATTCTAACAAATTTCTAATTACTAGCCATTTACCATATTGTTATGTGATTTATTCTAATAAATCACCAACAATATTTCACATAACTAAAATTATTCTTAGATAATAATACGAGCACTAACATAATAATTTCCTAACATTCCCCCCTTAGTTGTCACATAGGGAGAGGAACCACATAAAGGTATCATGTGGATGTCAATTTCATCGCAAAATTCATCCATTAAAAAAGAGTTAAATATCACTTTAAAGACCATATTTTATTTGAAAAAACATTTATATATCAACATATTCTTATTCTTATTTAACAATTTTTTATAATTGTAGATGCTTTTTGAGCTCTATGTGGATTAACTATGTAAATTCAAAACCCAAAGATCAAACTACTAGGTAAAGTGTTAGAACCATTAGAATCATAATGCAAGAGGTGAATAAACATTCAAACCAACATTATAAAATCTTAAAGCTGAATTCTCTACATCATGATTAAATGAAATAAAAAAGACAATGAGATTGGATTGACATGCCTTAGACTCAGTAATTTGACATTATGATGGCATGATGATAGATTATTGATAATTGATTCAAAGATTTGGCATTGATTCTTCATAAGCTTCCGAGATTGCTTGGTTGATAATTTGACATGAAGGCTTTATGATTTTTTCTAGTTGGCTCCAATGGAGGAGTGGAGTGGTTTAAATAGAAAGAAGAGGGAATATCAATGGTGGAGATTCAAACTTGGATGGAGGAGATCAAGGGATGATGACTATCCAAGGAATTTAAAATTTATTGGAAGCCTCTAGATTTAGAGGCTTCTAGAGAGGAGGGGTTAAAATAGAGAGGATTCTAGAATCCTCTTAAGGATTAATTAATCTTAGGAATGGGTTAGATAAGGATTAGGTAGATGATTAAGGACTAGGTGTGTAGGAGAGCTTAGGCATAGGCTAGTAGGTGGGCCATTGGGAATTTGAAATTCCCAAATAATAGATAAATGGGATTAGTATAGGATAAATAAATGATTAGAGAGATTAATAATAAACTGGGATAGGACTAAGGATAGTGAATGAAGGATATTGAGGGAGGAAATTAGATAAATGATTAGGAAGGGGATAAATTAGTAGCATTAAAGGGAATAAATTAGATAAGTAAAATTTCTGTTGAGTAATAGGAATATTAGTGACAATAATGTGAGTAAATTTAGGTGTATACATTTTTCCCCTCTTTGAGAGGGAATTGCAAATGAAGTGAAGTAAAAGGAGTAATGGTCTTTCAAAAGAAGAAAATGAGGGGTGGGATGCAATGGATAGATAGGGGATGGGATGGTAGATGTGAGATAGATGAAGAAGATAAATTTGACTTGAGCAGTGAGTTATAGATTGATGATGCCCCTAGAAAAGACATATGCATAGAGAGTAGATATGATGGGTGTCGCGGTTGTCAACAGATCCCAAGTGGGAATCAACCCTAACTTGATGATGATAAAATTAAAAGGCCAAAATCTTTAGACGTATCCCAAATAAGGATGCATATAATCTAGAGCTATTAGCCAAGATAAGATAAGGACTTGATAATATTGATGATGGGTGTATCTCAGGGCTAAATTAATCAATATGATGTAGGTAATGATAGAGAAGAAATGATATGATCAAGTAACCAAAATTCAAAGGGAATAATCAGGTGGCAGTGCACTAGATCAATTATCCATGATATGATTAATAATGATGATGCCCCTAGCAAGGACATATGCAAGGTTGTGAGAGAGGAGACAGTGGCTAAGCTATCATTAGGCACTAAAAAATGGCCAAATGATACCTACATAGTCTAAAAAGACCTCAGATTGATGTAGTTTTGATTAGAAGATGAGGATTCATGGTTAGATAGTGATGATGATGTGGATGATTAGACTTCTTAGTGAAGTATATGACTCAGATGATTAGAAAAGGATAAAAGGTTAGATGTTAGGTGGATGAGTTGAGAGGATTATATTAGTGATTGGAAATCAGGATTATTAATTAGAGGATGAAAATGAGGATGATAAATGATGAGATTGAAGGTGATCAATCCATCACAATGTCATAAGGCTCATCATAGTCTAAGCAATCCAATGGATATAACACTTGGCAGTATACCTCATGAGATAATTATGACCAAGAGGAAATGATGCCAAAGTGCATGGGTAAATAACAAACTCTGTATCCTTTAGGGAACCTAAAATCATTATTATATCCTTAGGTGACCTTACAACATCTTTGTTTATTACCCAAAAGATAAAAAGAGATATGATGTAAATAAAACATAAGACAAACAAGATATATACATTACACAAACAAGTATAACAATAGACAACATACAAGTATCACACACAAGTATGTATATGCAATGTCACAATGTATTTTCTAAGGATAAGATTAGTGATGGGACTAAGTTGGTTATGATGATGATTGGGGATGTGGATTGGACTTGGATTGGGATATGATGATTAAGACTAGGATTAGGATGAGGTATTGCCCCTAGTTTAGGATATAAGTATGGATGACGTGATAAGGTATTTTAATACTATTTTGGTCTTGAAATTGGATGAAAAAGTTTCCAAGGAAGGTGGTTTAGAAAAGTGATGACCAAGGACTATTAACAGACAAGGCCCTACAAGAGTTCAATCTAGCAAGGAAACTAGGAGATGAGATCAAATACCTTTCATACTAGAAAAAGAGTGATTGGATGGGTTATAGGTATGAAGAGGAAATGATAAAGACATTTAAGGGATCAAATACCTTTCACACTAGCAAAAGAGTGATTAGTTAGGTGCCAGATGTGAAAAGGCACTGACATGAAGTGATGGGTGCCAGATGAAATGCCTTGACAAGGTGATGCATGTTGATAAGACTTAGTCAAAAGGATGAGATTGAGGATACGAAGGGATGGGTCACCACTCTGATTTAGTTCCAAGATTGAATATGGTATCCAAAGATGATGGATGGGAAGGTAGAACATGGATAGAGATGGATGCGACTAGGGGATAAACATAAGACAAGACACCATGGATTATTTTTGGCTTTTCAAATTTAATGATTTTTAGGATTTTTGACACATTTCAAAATTTTAGAGAATTTTAGGATATGTATGTACACTATATAAATGGGTTTACTAGTAAAGGGAATACCAAGCCTAAAAACTAGGATGAGGATTGAATGATGGATGTGATGATAAAAAGGATGATGGTGATGGGGACCAAGGAAAAATGGACTAGGGATTTCCAATGACCACATCATGAAGGAACCAAATGTTTATTTTCCTAAGTGTCCATTGGAGAATATGCCAAGTTATTTTTGGGAAAGTTCTCAAGACAACTTCCACTTCCTCATTAAGGTCAAGATAGGAAGGAATTAGAGATAGGATGAACGATATGATGGCAGATGATGGGTTGTACCAAGGGATAAGAAGTGACATGGATGGATGATGTAGATAAGGTTGATAAGGGATATGATGAGTAAGATGGAAAGGATGGATTTTACTCCCATGTATTGAGGTAAAATATGTTAAGTTGTGGAGCTAAAAGCTTCACAGGTGTACAAATGTGGAGGTTGCTGAGTGTCAAAGTAACCGACGTCGGTCAGGCCAACCGACATCGGTCATATTTAGTGTACATAGTAACCGACATTGGTTATGGTCGGCTGGCATCGATCAGACAAGAACTGACATTGATCACCTGTGTGTTTCCAAGTAGCATTTCCAGAATTAGAATTGCTAATTTTAGGAGAACAGTCAGTTTGCATGTAAAGACTAATTTTAGTCTTGAGTCTATGTTTCTAATTATTGTTTGTTTTGGGATCTATTTAAGAGACCCATGGGGCTGTATTGTAAGGGAGGACTAAGAAGGATTAGATCCTCAAATTGAAGGCAAGAAAAACAATTGGGTTGGTTGTCTCAAGGGGTGTAAGATCAGTTGATCTGTAGGTAGCAAGATCAGGGAGATCTACATGGTAAGTAAGATCAGTTAGATCTGTAGGTGTGCAAGATCAAAGAGATCTACTTGGAGTACTTGGTGGACTGGTAGTAGGCAACAACAACCATTGGGTTGATTGTCACTGACTGGTAGAGGGAACAACTCTATGTTTGAGTTGGTTGTAATTGATTGAGAGAGATAACTCTTGAGGGAGAATTACTGTACGCCCAAGAGGTGTGGGAATAGTGTAATTTCTTCATTGTATTTCCTTCTAAAAGAGTGTTAATATAGATTGTATTGTTTCTCGTATCTCATATTCTGTGTTATTTCTAAATTCTAGTTATATATTACTTTTGGTTTAATTCTGTGTTTAGTTGCTTATACAAAAGTAATCAATTGTACTCTTAAGGAGAGGATCCTGACAGCTGGTATCAGAGCTGTGTGTTTTGGATCCTAACAACTGGTATCAGAGCCTAGTTCAGATCAGGTTAGTGTTTGTTGATTACAAGTCACTCTCAGGGGTTTTTGATTGAGTGGGAGTAAAGCAATGGTAGAAGAAAGTACACTAAGAATGGAGAAATTCAATGGCAAGAATTATCAATTATGGAATTGTGGAAAGAAAGGGCATGTAAAGAAAGATTGTTGGTTGGTAGAAGATCAACATGAAGGAAATAAAGAAACAAATGATGTAGGTATTGTTGCACGGGATGCTCTTATATGTTCCTTGGATAAATTAGAATCTTCGGTTTAAGATTCTGGTGCCTCTTTCCATACAACCCCAAATAGAGAATTTTTTCATGATTATGTCCATGGAGACTTTGGAAAAATTTATTTAGGGGTTGGTGAGCCTTGTCAAATGGTTGACAAAGGGGAAGTGTAGCTGAAGTTGTAGACTAGAAACACATGGGTGTTGAAGGATGTCATGCATGTCCTAGTCCTGAAGTGGAATTTGATTTCTGTAGGAAAGTTGGGTGATGAGGGTTGCAAAGTAACTCTAACAGCGGAATATTGGAAAGTTTCCAAGGGTGCACTTGTTTTAGAAAGAGGTAAGAAAGTAGGTACACTTTATCTATCTACTTATATTACTGATTCTCCTTCAATTTTATCTACTTCATATGTAGAAGCAAAGATGTGGCTCTGTAGGCTTGGTCACATGAGTGAGAAGGGAATGGATGTTCTTAAGTCAAATGGTAAGAGTTCAGATTTGAAAAACATAGATCGAGATTTTTGTAAGCATTATATGTTTGGGAAATAAGAGAAAGTGAGGTTTCTCACAACTGGGTCAACAAAGAAGAAGCACAGGTTGGAGCTTGTTCATGCAGACATGTGGGGATCAGCTCAGGTAGCTTTTATTGGAGGATCACAATATTATGTTTCTGCTGCTAGAAGAAAGGATTGGGTTTATTGTAGGAAGAGAAAATCTGATGTTTTTAACATATTTAAGAACTAGAAAGCCTTGGTTTTCAAGGAGAAGATGATAGACAGTGATCAGCTCAAGAGGCTAAATATTTTTGAGCAGGGCAATGTTGATTTAGACAAGGTTATGATCCAAAATGAGCTTGCAGGTAAAAATCATCACTCACAAGAAAACACAAATACCAATGTTGGTCAGGTAAGAATCGACGTCGATCAGGTAGGAACCAATGTCAGTTCAGTGGAGACCAAATTTAGTGATGTCAGGTAGGTGTAAACTGATGTCGGTCAGGCAAGAATTGACGTCGATCAGGTCGGTCACATGGAACCAACATCAGTCAGGTGTAGACTGAGAGATGACCGGGATCGGTCACTATTAAAATGAAATTTGGGTGGATAGCAAGCTGTTAAGGAGTCTCAAATGCCCATGAGGAGGACTGAAAGGGTAAGTAAGCCTCAAATTCATTATTCCCCTTCTTTATACTACTTGTTGCTCACTAATGGTCAAGAACCAGGAAGTTTTGAAGAGGCAATGTAGGTAGAATCCAAGAAACAGTGGGAGCATGGCATGAATGATGAAATTGATTCCTTGGAAGAGAACCAAACGTGGAATTTGGTAGAGTTGCCAGCCAGAAAGAAAGCACTGAAAGATGAATGGATTCACAGGTTAAAGAAAGGAGAGAATGGACAGGTGAGATAGAACCCCAGGTTATATGGTCTTGAGCAAGCTCCAGGACAGTGGTACTTGAGGTTTGATAGGTTTATGACAAAGCATGGCTTTAGTCAATGTCAATGTGACCATTGTGTTTAGTTTACCAGGTTGGATAATATTAGCTACATTATCCTATTACTGTATGTAGTGTATATGCTTGTTGCAGGGTCACACATGCAAAGAATTGTTGAGCTAAAGGTAAAATTAGCTCAGACGTTTGCCATGAGGGATTTAGGAGCGAAAATCCTTGGCATGAGTATTTTTAGAGATAGGGAAAATCACAGGTTGATTTTGTCTCAAGAGGATTATGTGAATAAGGTAGTGGAGAGGTTTGATATGCAGGATGCAAAACCGGTTAGCACACTTATGGTTGGATAGTTCAAGTTGAGCAAAGAACAGTGTCCTAAATCACATAATGAGGTTGGGTACATGGTATGTACTAGACCTGATATTGCCCAAGAAGTGGGAGTTGTCAACAAGTTTATGGCCAATCTAGGAAAGGAGCACTGGAAGTGCTCTAGTGGATTCTCAGATATCTGAGAGGGACCAACAGTAGGTATTTATGCTATGCAGAGTCAAGTGCTTCTCTACATGGGTATGTAGATTCAGATATGGCAGGTGACTTGGATGATAGGAGAAGCACCATAGTATATGTGTTCACTATTGGTGGAACGGCAGTTAGCTGGATATCAGAGTTGCAGAAGGTTGTTGCAGTCAAGGTGGCTAGCAAGGATAAGAACCCTATAGAAATGTTAACAAAGTTGGGAACAAAGGAGAAGTTGAATCTTTATTCAACTTCTGTTGGTCTTCAATATTGAACTTGAAGATGGAGATACAAGCCAAAAACAAATTAGAAGATGTATAGGTATAAGTACAGGTGCAGTTGTTTATCTCCAAGTGGGAGATTGTTAAGTTATGGAGCTAAAAGCTTCACAAGTGTGCAAATGTGGAGGTTGTTGAGTGTCAAAGTAACTAACATCAGTTAGGCCAATCGACATCGGTCATATTCAGTGTACACAATAATTGACATCAGTTATGGTCGGTCGGCATCAGTCAGACAGGAACGACGTCGGTCACCTGTGTGTTTCCAGGCGGCGTTTCTAGAATTAGAATTGCTAATTTTAGGAGAATAGTTAGTTTGCATGTAAAGACTAATTTTAGTCTTGAGTCTATGTTTCTAATTATTGTTTATTTTGGGATCTATTTAAGAGACCCATGGGGCTGTATTGTAAGGGAGGACTAAGAAGGATTAGATCCTCAACTTGAAGGCAAGAACAACAGTTGATTTGGTTGTCTCAAGGGGTGTAAGATCAGTTGATCTTTAGGTAGCAAGATTAGGGAGATCTACATGGTAAGTAAGATCAGTTAGATTTGTAGGTGTGCAAGATCAAGGAGATCTACTTGGAGTACTTGGTGGACTGGTAGTAGGCAACAACAACCATTGGGTTGATTGTCACTGACCGGTGAAGGGAACAACTCTGTGTTTGAGTTGGTTGTAATTGATTGAGAGAGAGAACTCTTGAGGGAGAATTACTGTATGCCCAAGAGGTGTGGGAAGAGTGTGATTTCTTCATTGTATTTCCTTCTGGAAGAGTGTTAATATAGATTGTATTGTTTCTCATATCTCATATTCTGTGTTATTTATGAATTCTAGTTACATATTACTTCTAGTTTAATTCCGTGTTTAGTTTCTAATACAAAAGTAATCAATTGTACTCTTAAGGAGAGGATCCTGACAGCTGGTATCAGAGCTATGTGTTCTAGATCCTAAAAAAATACAAACAATATATTATTTTATCATGATGCCAAAAATTGGTTTTCATCATGGTACTTCCCCAAGGCACCATAAAATTAGTTTTCATCATAGGATGAATGCTTTTTTTTTTTGACTTTTAGTTGAGTGGCATCTCAATTTATTAGATATGGGGATGAGATGCAAGATCTTGACATTGGATGTGATCTCTAGCCAACACCCATTCTAGATATATGTGATGTGAGGACCATGTTGTGGTGGCCTTTATTGACTCTTGATTTAATGTCCTATAGACATTGTGAACAGGTGTATTTATAACCCCTATAAGGGACAATGTTGCCTAGGGATTGGAGATATGATACAAATGGAATTATGTCATGATTATGATGATGGGATTATAGATTAAGGATATGATCATGATGGACAATATGATGGGATGGGGAGTATAAATAGGGTCCAAAAATTGTATCATCATTAGATATGGTGGAGGGGATTCTTTAGATTGGTGCCATGATATTAAGGGATCCAAGACCTTTTGACTTTCTACTTCTTTGATAAAATTATTATGAGGATGGTCATACCTAATATTATTACGTATGCCACTCTTTTGATTTGTTAAGTGGGTTTAACTACCCCCTGGTGCTAGATTTTGGGCTTCATCAGGGGAGATTAATTTTTAACTTGATATATAGTGATTATTGTGACTTTGATGGTCCCTCAATTCTTGATATTGGGCTTTACTAGGGGAAGACATTTTTGGATTAGGCCAATGATTTGACTTTTCTTGATTTTGACTGATAGGATCAAAGATGATTTGATCTTGATTTATGACTTTTAAAATATGGTCTTAGATATTCGGATGTGTGGCACACAATGTTGAATGTAGAGGGGAATCCAATGATGCATGTTCCTATTTATTCCCTTCATGGAGTGCGATATAGGGATTATGGAGGTGAAGTAGATGATTAATGTTGTGTGATGGATTAAGGGAATAATGGGAAACATAGTCTTCATAAAGGTCACTAGGAACCCTAGCTTCAACTTTGAAGAGTGTGTCCTCAATATTCTCAAAAGGATCACTAAGACACACATCTGAGGTAGGATCAGATCCAATTTAAAAATCTTCAATAGATAAAGCATGCAAGAACTCAGTTATGACTTCGTCATCCTGATTGGGATCCAAAGGTATGCCTGGTGATGTATTGGAGGTACTTGGACTAGAGGTATCCTAAAAAAATATAGGTATCATGAATGATTAAGGATGATGTTTATGATGATGAATCAAACTCAAAGAATGGTGTTGCCCATGATCTTGATGTAGATGGCTATGATGTTGATTGTGGTGTACATGATGTAATACTATGAGTAAAAGAGTGATTGTCTATGATTTTTCTCTTGATGTGGGGTTTTTGGTATGATGGGTGAGAGGAAGATGATGGAGGGACAATGGAATGAGAAATGATAGGTCCATGAAAGGAATTATGGGATATGGGAGGACTAGGCTTATGAGGAATATACTTGTTTTGAATGGATGGGTGGTCAAAGATAGGGGATATTGTAGGATGGATAGGATGTCTTGACCTTGTCTTAGAATGGGAAGGGCTTGATCATGATCAAGAATGAAATCTTGGCATTCCTCTTCTTGTTCACCTAGGGAGAGCAATTCATCTGGTTCCTCCTCAACTACTATATCACCATGGTTGATAAGGTTTTGGACATAATATCATAAATTTAACATTATTTAATGGAACTCCCCAAAGTTATATGATATAGACAATATCAATTTAATTTATACTAGGAGGGATTAGGCTTGGTGGGATTAAAATTTAGTATGGGTGGGTAGACCATCATGTTAGTGATGACAAGTTGTTGAAAAAGTGATTCCAAAGACATAAGAAGGGGAGTATAAGGACCCACTTCACTATGTGACTTACATGTGGAAACATTGGACTTGAGATCAGATGATTGGTGATGTGATTGGGTAGATAGACTGGTCATCGATAAGGTGGTCAATATTAGATTCCCTTTGTTAGTATAGGAAGGAGTAGATGACTGACTATAACTAATGAATGGTGGATTGGGATGATAATTACATGGATGGATTTGGATGAAGGGTAAGGTGAATTGAATGGGGTCAAGATCATTGAGAAGTTAGACACCCATATTAAGGAACCATAAGAAAACTATGTGTGGGTTTTCATCAAGATATTTATAAAATAAGGAAATTTGTGAATTAAAGAGGCCATGGATAGGATGAGGACTAGTTGATGGTGGAAATGAATGGGATGGGGATGAGGAGTGAGGAAGGACTTGCTTGGGATATTTCATTAGTATTTTGGGCTCAACGTCATTTGGAAGGTAGGCACCCATCTTTAGTAATTGTAGGAGGAATTCATCTTTATTTTATGCGATGTATTAATTGATTAGGGTGATCACATCAAGGAATATGGGGATTGATCTTGATGAGATAGAGGGTTGTGGATGAGGAAGGATGTAGGATGTTGGTTTAGGATGAATGGGATCAAGATTAAAAGGTAGGAGAGCACCCATTTCTAGATATCATAAAAAGATGCCATCCTTATTAGCCAAGATGTATTGGACTACACAAACCAAATCCAAATTCATGAGGATAATTGATAGAATATGGATGATGGTAGATGGCTTCTTAAATCAAAGGAGGTCTAAAGGACTAAGATAGTATGAGGATGAAATAGATAAATGAATTAAAATATGATTGAGATGATGCATGACTATGAAAAGATGTTAGACTGATAGTACAATAGGTGATATTGACCTATCAACAAGGCCTAGTTATCAATCTAGAAAAAGGATTGGGGATTTGATGGGTGCCTAGATTCAAACTAGAAAGAGGATGATTGGATGGGTTGCTAGTTATGAATAGGAAATATTATTGGACTAGAGATGATTATATTGATGATGGGTTACTAGATTTTAAACTGGCAAAGTGATGAGATGCTAAAAGGACACTAACTAGGTATGAGATCTGATCAATAGGATAAGTGATAATGGACTAGGATGATATGAAAAGACAAAGGAATAGCTCAAAACCTTAGAATAATTTGATTAATATGGTATGGGTTAGGATTTTGTGATGAAGGTGATGGGATAATGTGATTAGGACAAAAATAGATAGGTGATGATCAAATGATCAAGGGTAAGATGAATGGTATGTGGGAGGTATGGATACAGGTGTGACCTAGAAATCCAACTAAGATAAGATAAGGTAAAATGGGTGATGGAGACAAGGTCAAGATAAATGATGATGGGTAGAGTGGACTTAGGATAGGATGTAGATGATGAAATAAAATGTGCTTAAGATAGGTACATGCATGACTAATGATGAGGGAGACTAGGATAGGATGTGACTAGAAGGATGTATAAGAGAAACAAAATATGTACAAGAGAGTAAGATAAGGATATACAAGATGATGATTAGGCTATGTGAGTGATGAGATGATGATCAATGATGGGTGGTTAGACTAAGAGGGGGATGAAGTGACTATGTGAAGGTGAGTTATATATGATATGGACTTAGGTAAGTATGTAAGATGTTATTGGGGTATTTAGGTGATAATGGTATGACTAAGGATTGGTGGATATAACTAGATTAGGATGGGATGAGTTCAAGGTGGTGATGGGATAAATATATATAAAGGTAATGATGAAATAAAAATGGGATGGTGGGTTATGATCAATTGATGAGATAGGATAATATGGGGATGATTAGATTAGGATGGGATAAATACAAAAGGGGGTGATGGGGAATATGACTATAAAAAGGATATTAGGAGGATGATATGATGATAAGCTAAGGATATATAGGATGATGATATATGTTCAGAGGATGATAAGAATGTATAGGATGATAGGCCCAAGATGTATAAGATGGAATGATAGATGTATAATGGGATGATGACAAGGATGTATAAGATGGGATTAAGATATGTAGGTGATGGGGGATGATCAAGGGTGGGTGGACATGGTGAAATTAGGAGGCAGTTAAGGCAAGGTTGTGATAGGGAATAGTATGAGATATACAAAAGGATAATATGTACAATGGTATGATGATAAGGTTGTACAAGATGATATGTACAAAAGTATGATGGGATAAGGATGTACAAATGAAATAATGATGAGGTAAGGATATAAAATATGACGTGAAAATATCTAGATAGGTATGTATAGGTTTTGGGTATAAAGATGACTCAGCTCACAGACAATGTGGATCTAACACAACACACACCCAAGTAAGCAAGCTAAAAACCTATGATTAGTAAAATTAAGGGTGTGTAATCTGATGCCTGCACCATCTAATGTCTTCATGAATGATTTTTTAGGATAGTGACTCATTACAATGTCAATCAAAACCTCTCAACCCTGCTTGCACTTGATGGTTACTTCGAAACTGATACTTATTCTAGGTATACACAAAGGTTTCTAGGTGCATCCCCTATATACATCAAGCTACGATGGGGGATAAGTCCATATAGGATGTTGTCTGACCACCCTATATATTACATCTTAATCACCCCTCACTTCATGAAACCCTTTATGGGGAATTCCACTTAGGTACGTAATGATAGCTCTCTTAATTTTTAGACTCTACCAGAACATGAAGTTACTAGTTCATGGTGGTGAAATCCATGGTCACTAGCCCCCTAAAAAAGAAAAGTGTGGAGGGTTTATAGATAGTTTTTGATTCCCTAGGATTCACTATAAGGATGTAAGGGTGAGATCATACACTAACCATAGCCTTTGGGATACAAATAGGTAGAACAAAATATTAATTAACTGATTTATGAATTAGGTGTGATGCATATACAAGATGAAAGACAAGAATATATAAAATAAATAGATATATACATGATAAAATGATCAAAATGATTTAAAATTTATTTTTAAAGTGCCCCAAGGAACCTTTCATAGGTGGCCTACAAGAACATGGTTAGTAGTTTGACTTTGGCATTCAAAAAGAGGTGACCTACAAGATAAGATGTTAGTAGTTTTGATAATTTGCCTTTGACAGTCATATTACCTAAAAAAACACATCAATTATGTCAAAAGATTTAAAAATGATATTTTTATTTGGCTCAATAAATTGGTCAACTTACAAAATAGATGATTAGTAGTTTATATTGGCAAATTTGGAAAGGCCACCTATAGATAAAATGTTAGCAATTTTAACCTTTTGACGATTGTATGCCTATGAGTTAAAGAAAATATATATTCTTACAGATGAAAAAAGTGTATTTATTATTTACACTATTTTATAAAAAAATTTAATATTATATTTTTATCATATTACATATAAAACATATACATGTCATAGATACTATGAATAATAGATATTATAAGATTAGACAAAATGTTTGACAATGCATGGTTTGTAACACAAGGCATAGTATGCAATGAAAGACACATGCAAACTGTGGAGGGCTCTAGAAGGATCATTGGCATTTTCTAAATATTTCTTGCATGGGGTAAATCCAATCAGTTTAGGGTTTTAAAATCCCAAGAGCATGGTAATAAATGCCTGCACTACAAGAATAACTACAACAAACCCAAATGTTGTGTATGGACCACCATTCTCATTTCATATGTTATACTTGATAAAACATCTCAAGGAAAAATAATATATTGATAAATCCACAATTTTAAAGCAGAAACACCTCCCCAATAGAGTCACCAAGTTTCAAAACCCAACAACACTAAGGGGAAGTAGTCATCTGGTAATGTTTGACTAAGTAGCAAAGCAGAATGCCTAGCAAATAAGAAAGCATTTCTTAAATGAAGATGGCATTTTTGATATTTTAAAAGTGTATTCTCTTAAGGTGCTAACCAATAATCAATGTCCCCTACAAAAAAACATGAAATGATAATGAGTTTTGATAGAGCATACCCACTATTTATGAGTGCCAGATTCAAAACATGGTGAGACTACAAACACCTATTTGTAGAACGTATCACAATAAGTGACCAATGACTTGCAGACAAGATAATTATAACATAGCTAGTTTGAAAGGGAGATTTACCATAATGGAAAATAGATCAATGAGTTAAAGACTGCAGACCATGTAGCCTTCATGGCCAATGTCATGAGAGGAGATGAAAAGTCAATGAAGATGTGTAGAAGACCAACATGGGTGGAAGATTAAAAAGAATAATCTAGTTTTTGTTTGGAGGCCATGAGATGAAGACAAGATAACAAGGAGGTGTAAAACAGTGAGCTTGATTAGCTTAACATGCAAAAAAAATCCACACATTCTCAAAGTTATTATGAAATGTTCCTCATCTTATATATCTCTTAAATGTAGGTGTGCATTCAAGGAACAATATATAAGAAGCATACACTAAACAAGTCCTAATAGCACTCACCTTGTAGACATGCGTTCACCTGACCTTCATGCTAATAGTGACATGGAGACTTGGAAAACTAGATAGGAGTGGGAAAGGGTGAAAAGGCCCAAAAACATGTATAAACTTTTCAACAGTTTTAGTATTTGAAATTATCAATAGGTTTTAGGTTCAAAACTTGATGGCATTTAAAGATGACTATTTATTTTCTATTGTAAGTTTCTTTTGGCCTTCTAAACAATTCAAACTTATTTCAAGAGGAAGATTAAACATTTTATTTATCCAACATGAATACTTATATAGATTAACAATACATAATATATATTCATATATTTTAAACCTACTAATTGCTTAGTAAGACTTGTAAATAAACCATATATTATCAAAAATAGAACCAATGGTGCCTACGATGATACACAAACAAAATCTTGTCACAAATCAAGATCACCAATTATTATCCATTTATAATTTCAAAATTTTTTGTCACCAAAGAAGATTGTTATAAAATATAACATTCAGAGCCACCAAATTTGATCTATTCCTACAATCTTCAAGCAAGCATACTTAAGGAAAATGATTATCAGTTCTAAAGGAGGTGAGATCCTACTTTGATCACCAAAATGTATATGATTTTTGAACTCTATGTGGATTTAACTATGTAAATTCAAAATCCAAATATTAAACTACTAGGTAAAGTGATAGAGCCATTAGAATCATAATGCAATAGGTGAATCAACATTCAAACCAACATTATAAAATTATAAAGATAAATTCTCTCCACCATGATTAAATGGAATAAAAAAGACAAGGAGATTGGATTAATATACCTTAGACTCAACAATTTGACATTATGATGGCATGATGATAAATTGTTGATAATTGATTCAAGGATTTGGCATGGATTTTTCATAAGCTTCCTAGATTGCTTGGTTACTAGTTTGACATGAAGGCTTTATGATTTTTGCTAGTTGGCTTCAATGGAGGAGTGGAGTGGTTTAAATAGAAAGAAGAGGGAAGATCAATGGTGGAGATTCAAACTTGGATGGTGGAGATTCAAGGGATGAGGATTATCCAAGGAATTTTAAATTCCTTGGAAGCATCTAGATTTAGAGGCTTTTAGAGAGGAGGGGTTAGAATAGAGAGGATTCTAGAATCCTCTAATTATAGAATCATCTTAGGGATTAATTAGGCTTAGGGATATACTAGATAGGAATTATGTAGATGATTAGGGACTAAGGGTGTAGGAGAGCCTAGACATAAGCTAGTAGGTGGGCCATTAGAAATTTAAAATTCCCAAATAATAGATAAGTGAGATTAGGATAGGATAAAAAAATGACTAGGGAGATAAATAATGAAGTAGGATAGGATTAAAGATAATGAATAAAGGATATTGAGGGGGGACATTAGATAAATGATTAGAAAGGGGATAAATTAGTGGGATTAAAGGGAATAAATTAGATAAATAGAATTAGTGTCAATTAATAGGAATATTTGTGATAATAATGTAAGCGAGCAAATTTAGGTGCATACAACAATATATAAATGTCATACTTAGAAGGAAAACCAACCACTTATTAAAAAAATGTACTTATAACCATAACAAAAAACACAATAAAAAAATAGCTCTAAACATAGAATAATGTAAAACTATAATATTAAATCAAATTACTAAAACATAAAAATATATATTAAAAAAAAATTGAATAAAATTCAATTGAATTTTGAATAAATATATATATATATGACAACCATAAAATTTAATTAACTTATACACTAACAAACTCCTAATAAAATTGCATAACGAACAATGAAACACATAACAAATAAAAATAAGTAAAATCAATTTAGAAAAGACTTTATATTAAAAAATAAAATACACAACACAACCAATATAAAACAAAAGACTAACTAAAATAAATCTATAAACAAAACCTTAAACTAAATCAAATAAAAAACCTAAAAGTTCCAACTATGAAACCATGGGACAACACATAATGTGAACTTTGGTGAAGAGCTCTCACTCTAGGATGAAGGTCACAGTCATCGCTAAGGAGCAAGGGAGAAATTTGTATCATGGAGGGAAGTGAGATGGATAGAAGTATTTGGCAAGTAGTCCATCAGATTACATGCATGCACAATTGAGTTCTTCTACTTTGTAAAATTGTTGGCTATTGAATTTAAATTGAGGGAGATTTATGCTGAATATTAAAACAATGTCTCCTCTATTATGAGGGGGATCTATGCTGAATATTAAAACTTGATATAGAAGAGATAGGAGCTCATCAAGTGAATTCCATAAAGATCTCGCTAACCAGTTGAATAAATTCTATTTGTAGTCACATGGAGTTAATAGTGGGTTAGCTCGATTCTATCTTGAATGTCAAGATAGGTGATAAGCAAAGTGATGTAGGCAGAGTGGATGTTAGGATTCAAATTGTTATCTCAAAGCATTTCCATACCCAAAGCGATGATAGGTTTTTAGATGAGATGAATGCATGATATGAGATATGAGTTATCTCAAAGCATTTTCATACCCAATATCCCTGTCTCTTATTACAAGAATAAAAATATCGCTTGTAATCTCAGACCCTTGATCTATTGTTTTTCCATATGAAATGAGTCCGACAATTAGTAAGGCCAATCAAACAATAGACACAAAACATCTAATATTTTTGGAGAGAAATATGATTTTTTTTAGGTAAATATTAATTCCATGATGTGCCATATACAAATTAAAAAACTCCAAAATATGGTGCATGACCCTGTTTGTATGGATTTCTTCTACAGATAAGAAAATTATAAATAAAAAATCTAAGAATATATATATATATATATATATATATATATATATATATAATTTACATAAAATATTTCAGAATTTCAATAGAATTTGTAGTGGTTTTCACTACATTACCACTGTAAAAAATAAAGGTATTTCAAATGGTAAGGACAATAGACATGGTGCTCACTCCAAAACTATTGTGATGAACAAACCCTGATTTTGCAAAGAGGTCCCTTATGGTACCTTCTCTCATACCAAATATATAAAATGCTCCATATTCAAAGAAAGTCAAAGGATCAAAACACATGTATTCTCAATTAGTCATTCAAAATTCATTATTAATGAATAATATGTTTTACATATAAATAGGCTATGTAGATGGCCTATTATGACTCCATAAACCACACTCTTAGATTATAGATAAGTTGTTCTAAAAAATTGCTAACTAATAACCATTTACTATATTGATATATGATTTATTCTAAAAAATCACTAATAATATTTCACATAATTACAATTATTTTTGCTCACCTAATAATTTGAGCACTACCATAATAATTTCCAAACATTGTCATCCAAGAGTGAGGTAAAATTGGAGATTGGTTTGTTCTCCAATTATCATCCAAGAGTGAGGTAACATTGGAGATTGGTTTATTCTGCAAGTGTCATCCAAGAGTGAGGTAATGTTGTTTGGAAGTTAAACCTTGCTTACTTGTTTTTATTTTATATGTGGGATGTGTACTTGTTGCTTTGAAAAACTAAATGTTGTGTTGTAGCAAGTTTTATACTTGTTCTCATCTTGAGAGGGTTTTGATTGGACTTGTTTTGAGTTTTCAATAAGGTTTTTAAAATTACTATTGAAATAAAATTACTTGGAAATAAAGGAAATATTTTATTTTCTATTTTTGGTTTTTTTTTGAGATTTTAATAGTGTAATTCTAATTAAAATTATAATTTAAACTAACAATGTAGTTGATGATTTTTTACTTTTTCTTTAATTTTTTAAATGCAACACTAAAATGAAATTTCTTGTTTCTATATTATTGGTAATGAAAATATGATATGTACTAATGTAGAGGGAGAGAGAGAGAAACAATCACTTGGCAACTTTCTTCAAAAAGGACTAACTCCTTGTAGCCCTTCACAAAGACAAATTTAGATGTTTTTAGAAATTCACATGGGTTCTAGTCAATATAAGGCCTATTTCAAATACCCTTTATCCTCTTCTTTGTGTTTACAAAGTTTTAGACTCAAAATCTCAAGTTAAATACAATAAATCACAATTGTACGTCATAATTAGGCCTCTTCTTATAGCCCTCCTAAGACACATTTTTAGATGGTTTGACTAGTACACAGAGGTTCAAAACAAAAAAATGATATTTTTATATACCCATTAAGGGATTACAACTCTTTACCATGTTTTGTGATCCAAATCTTAAATTTGTTGCACTTATTCAACTAGACCTTCCTCTATTAGGTCTCAATTAGGTCTCTTTGCCTTCAAAACTAATATTTTTCTCCAAAACTCCTCACATATGCCAATACTAAAACAAAATGTTTTTGGGTACTGGTGAAACAAAATCGAACTACCCAAACTTATAAATGGCCAAAAACCCTAAACTAGGTTTCTACACAGGTCAAGAGGTATAAATTTGACGTTTTCAAATACAAAAGAGGGTTTACAAGACTCAAAACTTTTGGATAAGGTCTATGCAAACTCAAGACAAATTTTTCAACTAGAATATCAATTAACTTACTCACAAACTAACTCATAAATCTCTATTTACATTCTCACTGTATACAAGAAATAAAGTGTTGGATTGTGAGTTATCAAGTGTGGGATAGGATGAGAGTTTGGACTTCCAAAGAGATTATAAAGATTAAAAACTATATTAAAAACTTAATTATAAATTTATCACACTATTCCATTCATTAAATTCTTGAAATCAATCAATGAAACCTTCCTCAAGATTGGACCCTTGACCGTGTCAATAAACATAATTCTTAAGAACTGAGTTTCTCTTTCTTTCACCTCTAAATAAATGAGAAAGTTCACAACAAACTAAGGAATATGTATATATATATATATATATATATATATATATATATATATATATATATGTATATATATGTATATATATATGTGTATATATTATATATATATATATATGTATATATATATATACATATATATATATATGTATATATATATATATATATATATATATATATATGTATATATATCTATATATATATATATATGTATATATATATGTATGCATATATATATGTATGTATATATATATATGTATATATATATATATATATATATATATATATGTATATATATATATATATATATATATATATATATGTATATATATATATATATATATATATATATATATGACTAAAAAAAATTACCAATAATCTCAATTATCTTCACATTATACTTCAAAAGTTTCTTCCATTCATAAACACTCATATTCTGCTCATGCATACACAAAATTCATCACTAATAGTCTTCTTGATGCAACCTAAACCTTCTTTTATATTTCTTAGAGCTCAATAACTTATTCATACATTTGATAATGATCCATTCTAACCTTTTCATGCATTAATTTATCCTATAAAATCTTTAACTACTTCTTGATTGCATCCAACGTAGGCTTATGTATTCACAAGATATATTCATGAACATTGCAAGAAATGTTAAAAATAACATATAAGACCACAAAGGTGGCCAAACACTAAAATACATTATAATAAATTTAAGACACAATAAAACCAATATCAAAACATTTTAACCTCACAAAATCATGCTAAAGACCTCAAAACCATAGAAAGACATTTAAAAATTTGAATTTGGCATTTTGGCAAGAAAACACCTAGAAGGCTCAAATTCAAATTTAAGGACAAAATAAAACCTAGAAATGACTCCTACATGATATTATATACTACCAATATCCTCATAATACTCATAAATGATGAAACCAAACCAAAATTAAGAAAATGGAGTGATGCTCCTGTATCATACTCCCTATGAACAAGAAATTGTCTCATGAACTCCTGTTCATGAGGTTTTCAAGAGTACCTCCATGCTTAATGATGTTTTTTGTTGTCATCCAAGTGAAATAATATACATTATTATGTTTATAATTCACTAAATACTGATATTACTATTTTCCTCTTATTCTCTTTACGACTTTCTTATCTAAAATAAGCTTAAGTTCTTGTTTTGCTTGTGGTAGCTGATTTGCCCACTCTTGGATTGTTGTGTCTTGAATTATAGCTGGTTGATCTTGCATATCTCCTTCCTTGTATGGATATAAGTTATAAACATTTAATAATCCCTATTCCACTAGGAAACTCTATCTCATAATCATTATTAGAAAACTTTCTTATGACCTTGTATGGGCCAATCTTCTTCATCTTCAGCTTGTTGTACTCACATTTGGGAAATATTTTCTTCTTTGAGTGAGTCAATACCATATACTCAATCTATAAATTTACTTATATAATATTTAAATCAGAATGTTATTTTTACTTTTCCACACTTATCTCTAAGTTTTTCATCACTTACTCATGCACCTCTTACATGGCAATGGCAAACTCCTCTAGCTCAACACTTTTTTTTCTCCATTTTGCCTAAGTATCTTAGCTCAAATTCTCCCCTTGGGTGTATACCATACACCACTTGAAATGGAATATTTTCAATGCTACAATTGGGTGAGCCATTTTAATAAAACTCTACTTGAGGCAATACCAAGTCTCATTATTAAGGATTGTCCTTTGTCAAACATCTTAGCGAGTTACCCAAACATCTATTGATAACCTCAATTTGGAAATTTGTTTGAGGGTGGTAGGCTAAGATAAAGTTAAAATTGGTACCTATATTCTTCCACAAGGTTATCCAAAAGTGTCCTACAAATTTTTTATCAATGTTCAATGGTATATCATGTAGTCTAACCACCTCCTTGAAGAATAAATTGGCAACATGGGTAAGATCATTGGTTGTCTTGCAAGGTATGAAATGGGCCATCTTGGAAAATTTGTTCATAACAACAAAGATATAATCATGCCCTCTTTGAGTTATTTAAAACCCCATAAAAAAATCCATGCTAATGGATTCCCAAATCCTATTTGGTATTGATAAGGGCTGGTATAGACCTGCATTAGTACTCTTTCCCTTTACATATTGATAAACTTTACATGTTTACACAAAATTTACATGTTTACATAAACTTTCTCACATCTTCTTGCATCCTAAGCCAATATTAGTGATTAATAAGCTGATTTAAGGTATTATAAAGACTAAATTGACCATCCAAACTTCCATAATGTTTCTCCTTGATCAAGTTATCTCTCATTGAACTTCTTGACACACATAGTTGAACTCCTTTGAATAAAAAACTATCTTGAATCATATATTCTATCCAAGGTTCCCCATTTATTTTAGTAGGCTACTTGAAAGCTTCATAAGCATCTTGAAAATATAAATCAATTTCATATAAATATTTAAGTGGCTCTATTCTTCCACTCTCAAGTTGAATTTCATTAACAAGCAAAATTCTCCAACTTAGAGCATATACTACCTTGTTTGTTTGTCCTTTCTTATGCTTGTTGACAAATGTGAAGTTCTGCAAGTAATCCACCCACTTCATATGCCTTTGATTAAACTTGAGATTGGTATTTATGAACTTAAGATCATGTTTTTCCATGAGTATAACAATCTCCTTTGGAATTAAATACTGTCTTCACTTCCTCAAGGCTTGATCCCTGGCATAGAACTTAAGATCATATGTTGAATACTATTTCTTGGCCTAATTTAACTTCTCACTAAATTAAGCTACATGACTTCTTTATTGACTTAATATAGCTATAATAGACACTCTAATTGTATCACACTCAACTTGAAACACCTTGTTAAAATCAATAAGTGCCAACACTTGTTCTGTTATTATTTTTTTCAAAAATTAAAATTTTCTCTCAACTATATGAGTCCATACAAACTTATTATTATCTCCTCTAATAGTATCAACAATGGGTGTACAAATCCCACTAATTTTTTTGATATATTTCCTATAAAATCTAGCTATGCCATGAAAGCTACTTATCTCATAGGCTATCTTTGGAGTTGGATACTCAATGATGGCCTTCACCTTACCTTTATCCATCTTCAACACACCTTGTGAGATCACAAAACCAAGGTAAACAAGCTATGTCTTCATGAACAAACATTTATTGAGTTTAATCTCTCCTCATGCAATCTTTGCATAACCATTCTCAAATGTTGAGTATGCTTATCTTTTCTAGGGATGTAAATTAAAATTTCATCTAGATACATAATCATAAACTTACCAATGAAGAGATTTAATACCTCATTCACGAGTCTCATGAATGTGCTTAGGGCATTATTAAGACCAAATGGCATTAAAATTCATTCATAAAACCCCCCATTTATCTTGAGGGTAGTCTTCCATTCATCTCCTTCTCTTATTCTTATTTGGTGATAACCACTCTCAAGATTTATCTTGGAAAAATATTTATAACCACTCAAACAGTTGCTTCAAAAGAGATTATAAAATAATTTTGGTAGAGTTTTTCTACACCCAACCAAGGGATGGAAAAAAAGAGCTCAATTCCTATATTTATAGATAAAATGGAATTTAAGAGAGAGAAACTTAGGAATATGAGGGGTCATCAATGAGCCCAAAATGGCATAGGGTAGTTACACAAGCAGTCTCTCTCCTTGAGCATTGACACTCATTGATGAGTCCAAATTTGTCATTGTGGATGTTGTAACTCCATAAATTGCATTAAATAATGATTTGATTACCACTAAAATATGTCCACACTCAATCCTTTGGCATTTATGCAATGCATATGGGGTGCAAATAGGTCCATTTAAGGTGTTGAGTAGCCTATCCATCAATATGCATGCCAAATAGTTCATAAAACTACCTTTAACCTAAAATAATGAGTCCCATTTTGGTGTATGCTCAATTAGATGTCTGTTAAAATTAATTAAAATGGAAAATAAATGTCCCAACACAAGTCTTTGCTCCCTAGATCCTTCTATTTGCTTGATAAATAGGCATGTGTAGTTTGCTTTCCAAACTTCTACTCATGTTCACTATGATAGTGATTCAACAGTTGAACTTAGGCTTAAAACTCACTTTATGGAACTTATATAATCCTTAAAAATACTTTAGTATATTGGAATTAAAATTCTTGAAGAATTTCCTATCTGCAACATACCTTAGCCATGCATTACTAGGCCAAATAGCCTGCCTCATAGACTGGCAGTTTTGAACAAGATGGTGAGAACCTTTCTAGTGAGTTCCATGGGTTTAATTGATGTTGGATAGGTATAATAAGTCATAAAACTACTCCCTCCATGGTTTATAATACTTTTTTAGTCTATGAAACACAAAATCTAACTGAAAATTTACAATTTAATCCTATCATGAGGCATATGTACACCTTCTATACCATCCAATACCATGAGTTGAAGCCCCTCTAAGTTTCTTATAGGGTCCAAGTGATAAAATAGGATATTTTGGGAAAAAATTTGGATTTTAAATTAAACCTCTCTAGATTGGTTGTTATTAGGGTTTAAGGGGGTTTGGGAGTTTTAATCTTGGGTCTTGAAGATCTGGGCTTGGGTTTGTGAACTACCTACACTAATTCCAAGCTAACAGGCCACCTCACTTCTCATGAACATTTGGATTTCCAAAGTATAAACCACTTGGCCTTGGTGAGCACTTTAAGGTGATTCTTTGGTGGAGAACTTACTCTTTGAGCAACCTCTATAGGTTTACAAGTGGGAAGGTACACTGTGGTGGTTTCTTCAAGGTTTGGGTTATCCCAAGGGATTTGGAACAATGCAAAAATTCCCTAAAAAAGGATTCATAACTTTTCAACTCTTCAAACAATTATTTGCTTTCCTCCTTTGATGGCATAATCATGGTGGACCTTGGGTATCATTTTGTCTACAGATCTCAGCTATAAACCTTGACCTACACATTGGTCCATGAATCATGTCTAACTCATATATTATTGGGAAAATATCATATATGTCTTGGAGACTAGAATTATTGACTTTATAGTGCCAATTTTCCCCTTTGTAATGCATATATTCAAGTTCTCCAACACCTACAAATTTATGTCTGCCTAATCATGGAGGTCAATATGGAGACCTATATAAGACTTAGTTAGGTTCCTTGAGAGTCCTTTTCCCTTATCTAACTCTTCTTGCACATGAATACCCTTTGCATCTTTATCTTTGAGCTCAAACTAGCCTTTTTAGGCCTCTTTCATACAATTTTGACCCTACATGTGCCAACTAGAGAGCCATGGTGGTGTTTAAGGGACCTACAATGACCTTAAAGGTGGTTTCATGGCTAAAAACTTACATGGGAATGGGTCTTGAAGTGATTTTTCACTATTAGATCATTTCTATGTTTTGTGCAGGGTTGGAGGTGTCCACCATCTTAACAATGGTTTATAGAGTACACGTCCAACCCTGCAATAAAGGCCATGTATGTTTAGGGATTTAAACCCCCCTCCTACCATGAATAGGATGAATTCCAATGTAAAGGCTCCATGGAGATATGAGCATGGAGACATGAGCATCATAAGTTGGTGTTAGGGTTAGTTGTAGGTAGTTTTGAGTTCCTAATTTCTTAGAAATTGTTTATATAGTCTAGCCCCCCATTGATATGAATGATTAGTACATAAGGAGAATTAAATTCCATTAGCATTTCTATATTATAAGATGTTGGTGGTGGAGTGGGTGATCATGTTAGCATGCCCCTTGAAATGCTTGCACATAGGTAGACTAGCTCAAGTTAGTTTTTAGGGCATTTACACCACTTTTTGCCACCTTTTGACTCTTGAAACCTTCACTAGGTCTAAAACATGCTCCCACTATCAACCTTGGCCATTGGATTAGTCCCTCTATCTTGCAGATTTCTTGAGTTATCATTTAGGTTTGAGTGCAAGACTGCTTACTTGCCTATATCAACACATCTACAAGGTTTTTGAATGCAAACTTGAGTTCTAGACCTTAGGAAGGGATCTAGGGGACATTAAACATCATTATATATTGGAACAAGACCTTTAATGGAGCCCAAGTTGATTGTATACATCATATAACATCGATATGTCTTGTTGGGGTTTCTTTGATAATTCTAGCTTCGGCGTTGAAGTCTAGCCCAATGAGCTAGTGGGTGGTCCATTCATGCAAGATTTAGGTCTTGTGTGCTCACTTGAAACATGTAACAAAAGACCAATTCATAGAGGTTTTGTTGCACAATTTTAATAACTTGCTCATATCCTTCTCTTTATTCAAATTAAATAGGGATTATATAAATGTAAAGATAATCTACCTTAATTCTTTGAGTTCTAGATTCAATTAATATCACTACGCAAAATATTATCATTTTATATTAGCATTAGTTACTTAGAAAAGATAATAAAAATAGGACCAAATTCATATCACTACGCAAAATATTATCATCTTATATTAGCATAGTGTTAATAACTTGTTCATATCCTTCTCTTTATGCAAATTAAACAAGGATTATATAAATGTAAAGATAGACTACCTTGTTTTTAGAGTTCTAGGTTTGATTAATATCACTGTGTAGAATATTGTCATCTTATATTAGCATCACTTACTTAGAAAAGAAAATAAAAATAGGACCGAATTCATCTTTAAGTCTAATTACTTAACTCACACCATCGTTCATCATAAAACACATGAAGTTGATAAAACCTGCTATCTGATATATTAATCTTAAATCATCATAATAGTAAAGGTTAATCACAAATTCATCCTAGATATTCCCCTTTTTTGTGTTTTAAAATAGGGGTATTTATACTTGTTTTGCCCTAACCAAGTGTTTATAATCATTAATGTCATGATGAATTGGCCAATGAAATCTCAATAAATTGATATTTATGGCACTCAATAATTAGTTTTTCCTAAAGACCTAGGCCTTTGCACCCCCTATATCCCCACTCCATATTATATCTTTGCTGCCATGTGTCCCTCTTCTTGTGGGTTGGTGTAAAACTTCCTATTAGTAGGGTTGGGGTGACTCATATGAACTATTCTTTTAACTACTCTTACTTCCCACATGTTCCCTTAGTCTTCTATTTCTATTCTAAGTCCTACATCCTTGGGTTCCTCATGACTCATTCCCTTCTAATTGGGTCCTCTCACACTGGTTACTATGCACCATTATCCTTTTGTGTCCTATAAGTCTTATTCTATTGTGATTCTACACCTATCAACTATGTACCATGGTCCTTCCACACCATGGTCCTTCAGTGCCATGTCAGTTCTGTGCCAAAATTTTGGGACTAACATCACCCCACACTACACTCTTAGTCTATCTTAGACTAAGTCACATTAGCATCCTCCATTAAAAATTTGGGCCTTGACTGCTTGATCTCCTTATTTAGATTTTCCTAATGTGATAATGCCTCAAGAACTTTTATAGTTATTTATTCTATGGCCCCCTTTAATTTATTTATCTCCTCAAGTTTGATGGAGGTCTCATCAGCGTTTTGACTAGTTCATCCAGGGATGAAATGACATCTTTCTAGATGTATTCAAGTGTGGAGAACTCCTTATCAACCTATCCTCAAAGGGTTGTAAAATTTGTATTCAGATATTGATGATGTTTATTGATTACATCTTCCATCACCTCTACATCCCAAAATGCTTTGTCACATTCGGTGTGGTCTTTTATTAAGAATGCAACATTAGCCAGCTATTTCCTCTAGGATTCTTCATCTTGGATCTAAGCCTCTAAGACTTTATTTAGATGTGCTAATTACATACAAATTCTATCCAAAATGGGGATGACCTCCCCAACCCTATCTATAGCATGTTTATATATTTCAATAGTCATGGTGAACTATTCAGCTAACTCCAATCCCTCATCTTTTGGTGTGGGTTGCTCCTTGCATCACTTGAGTAGAAGTTCTACCAAGGTCTCTATCTTTCCTATGGCATCCCCGTCAAGAGGCATACCATCTTCTAGTGTTGGTTCTTGGTTCAAAATTATTTTTTAAAGGTTCAATACCTTGACTTTTGCCTTTGTGGCCTCTTGGATCTATTGTTTCAATGTGGCCACTTCTTCGGCGAGTGCTTCTTTCTATACAACTTCTTTATTATACATAACCATAATCTTGGAATGTTTCCTCTCAGTAGTGCATGCATTAGAATTTGATAAAATATGTTGGTGTGTGATCTCCATGCCCAGCTTTAAAAAGGTAGTGCTTTCTATAATAGGTAAAATCTTTTATGGATCTACCCACTATGGTTTTGGTAGCACTAGAGCATCTAGACCCAAGGAAAGGCTAGCTTGGGGGAATTTGAACTCACATTCCTTGTTGTACATATCTAAAAAGGACACTTGCTTCCTTGTTTCCAAAGTTGCCTCATTGGGAATGAAATGTAGCTAAAAATAGAGCATCTCATCTTGGATGCCAAACTAGTATCATTCACATGAATTTTCAATTATATCATCACCATGATCTTTTGTAGCCTCAGTCGGTCCCTTCCCTTTACTAAGGTCACACTCAAGTTCAACCTCCTTATGGATACCAATGGCTATTATACTCAATTCTTCATCACTCCCCTACTCCTCATATAGTGGTTCAACATCAAGCAATGAATCATTATAGGTGGCTTTCTCCTCCCATATTGGGGAAGGAGTTTTCTCAAAATTAGAACCCAAGCTATGAACCTGTACCTTAGGAATTTCCTGATAAGACACTTGTCTTAAGGGTTGTTATTGAGCAACTCTTAAAGTAGAAGTACTTGGGGGATATGGTGGTGGAGTCACTTTAGGGGGAGAAGGTGGAGGTGGATAAGGTAGAGGTGGAGAAGGTAGAGGAGAAAGAGGAGGTTTACGCTGAGGTAATAAAGGGCATGGTAGTGAAGAGGGCAGAGGAGATGGATAAGTGTGGGGAGGGGATGGATATGGATGAGGTGAAGAAGGTGAAAAGTGAGGTGGAGGTGATGTAGATGGATGGGATATAATAGGTCTAGATCTTGGAGGGGTAGGTCATGATGATTCTATAGTCTCCTATCATTTTTGTGGTGTTTGATTCCCACTTGTGTTGGCACCCACATCTGGCCACTTTTTCTTCTTTAGGATTGGCACTGATGGAAGTTTCTCCTTGGGGTCTCCACCCTATGAATCCTTTTAGGGGCACAACATGTAAAATAAGTTGTGAATTTTCTTCCCCGCCATCATCTACTTGACCTTGATGTTGGTCAGGTCTATCTCCCTCTTCTCCATATAGGCCATTTTTCTTAGATATATAAATATTTTATAGAGAGTGTGAATATTTGAGTTTATTCTTTCAGCTTGCAGGATGATAGGATACACATCATAAATATAATTGACAAAGTTTATGAAGTATTTCACTAAGAAGGTGTAAGGTAACTTGAGCCATGTAGAGATATCTTCGAATGGGTTCATTCAGATACATGTAAGGGAGAAGTCCTTCCAAAAAAGTGTGCTTACTCTGTAGCTAAAGGAGGCAAGTCTTTGGGGATGCGCCACTCGTCCTTGATTGTTGCATTCATTTCATTGAATCAATACCTCATCTTG
Organism: Torreya grandis; assembly: GCA_037957365.1. Lineage (NCBI taxonomy): Eukaryota > Viridiplantae > Streptophyta > Pinopsida > Cupressales > Taxaceae > Torreya > Torreya grandis. The sequence goes on along the minus strand of JARHVA010000888.1, from coordinate 3,408,895 downwards.
AACTTGTATGAGGGGGTGATGTGATCAGGGCATGTGAATTATTTGAAGCATTTAATGGGGTATTTATGCATGGGAGGGTATACCCACTTCAATGCTCTCAATCTATAATCCATCACACCAATTTTGTCAAAAATAAATAAGAGGAGGATTACTCCCCATGGGAACCTGTACTTTGGAATTGAATGGGTCCTCTCCACATCTTCAATAATATTATGAGTGAAGTACATATCCTAATTATACTTTATCCCCTGTGTGACCTAATGGGAAATATAGAGGTGCACCATGTCAACCTTTTTCCAATGATTGATCCATCTGATGTTGGTCATGATGATCTATGATGCAACCTAGAGGGTGGGATCCTATAATTTTTTTAAGTGCATGGCATGGCCCTAGTTATAATACACGAGTGATGTGGTGGTGTTGTGGACCTCCTCGATGTCTACAAAGTCATTAATTATAATCAACCCTGAGCATTGTAGCCCCATGACCTTGTTGATCCTCTCAGGCATGATCTTCATGTTGTGCCTGATAAAGTAAATATAGTCCTCATAGATGCATAAAAAAAGGAATTAAACCACCTCCATGGATTTACCAAAGTATGGTAAATTGAAGATCTAAAATAACCCTATAGCATATAACTGGTTAAAAATCATGAGATCATACAGAACTTAGTTCTTGATGTTCATGGTCTTGACTCGATAGTCACTTCAGAGCTCAACCTTATTCCCAGGTTGGCAATGATTATAGTCAAAGATGGTACAAGTGGAAACCTTAGAGACCCAATTATCCATGAGCAACATTGATTCTAAATGTTTCATTTCTTTAATCAATAGAGATGGAGGTAGGGACACTTGAGCTTTATTCACCGAGGATGATTGAGCCTACTTCACTTTATGCACCATACTTTCCTCTTCTTCTTGTGTGCTGAACTTCTCTTCCTTAATTAGAACCTAGTCTCCTCTGCTCACCTCCTCTTCTTCTTGTATTGTTAGTAAGGGTTCAATTTTTTTGGCCTTTTTCTTAGGTTGTATCACCCTTTGAGGAAACTGAATGTTAATGCACAACTATCCAACATTTCCAAAAGAATACATGGTTATGAATGTTTGCTTTAGCTTTTTGAGCTTAAACACCCTTCAATGGTGGACCTACAACTTAAAATTTTTGGTACTAGTATTTTTCTCATAAACCAGACTCAAAATATCTATTCTCAACTTGGTAATTACTTGTGTAGGTTGCTATAGAGATTAATTCAATTTGTTTAGCTCTGGTTTTGATTGACTTGACTCTGGTAGTTACTTCATCTTCAGCTCTGTTAATCTTCAAGATAAAGTGTGAAATGAGTTTAACTTGTATATTTATAGGCTCTAGGAGGGGTTTACCATCATTAATATTTTCCCATCACCTTTCACTTTGTGTCATTAATGTAAATCTTTAACGGTTATCATGATTGGATCCTCACTTTTGTCAATAAATGCATTTAATGGTATTTGTCACATCATGTCATTAGCACATTCCTTGCCATAACTATTATTTCTTCATTAATGGCATGTCCTGTCTCATGCCTTTCTTTGAAGTAGATGACAACTATGTCCCACACTTAAACATGTACCATTGATTTATTTCTACTAGATCAAATGTAAACCACTGATCCACTTTTACACAACTCAAATGTGTACTATTGATTTATCTAATAACTCCCACAATTTTGACACTTGTTAGCCTCTCACTTGTTTTCAAGATTCATTGACCTTTTGACCTTGATCTCATTATTGGATCTATTTTGTATAAGTGAATGTGAGATATAGATCTACCTGGACCCACTAAATTGAGCTCATCCATGCGTCGTTAGATCTATATTTTACTCTCGAGATCATGCCACTTGTCACTGGTGCATTCATTTTAGGATCCTCTAACTTTTGACTTGATTCTCACTATTTATTTTCATTGCATGATTAAACGTGCTTCATTAAATATTTGAGACCCACTGATACTATCCTCGCCTGCTCACCATTGAATCTTCTCAGTATGATTGAATGTCGACTATTGATCTTGGGGTATTTGAGTTCAAATGACTATTTTATGAGGCTTAAACTTGACGTTTGTGCATCTTAGGAACCATACATGCCCATGTAACTTATGTACCTATATAACCCATTGCGCCTAGGTAACATGCATGTTTTACTTACTAACTTGGACATTTTAGTTACTAAACATGACTTCTTACCCTAAACTAAATGAGTCATGGTCATCCATGAAGAGAACAAATTTTAAAACAAAATTACAAAAAGGAAAAGTTGCACACAACAAAGGCAATGCTTTTATTGAAAGTAGTAAATCCTAAACTAATGGCATAAGCCTTATTGATTACAATAATTCATCTATTATGAAGTGAAATATGACTAGAGCCAGATTCCATTATAGTTTTGAGGAAGAAATTGGGCATCCATCCTTCATAACCAACATGCTTTAGTAGGTCTAATGCTATGAATTATAAAATGACCATCCTAGTTGATTCAAATCTTTCTCGAGTGGTGCACAAAATTAGAATCATATAATAATACCTTCATTCCTAGAAAAAATGTTTTGTTCTTTATATGGAAATCATGCCATGCCTTTTGATTGAATGTTTCCACATCTTAGCTCTAATGAGTGAAGAAATGAGCTTCATCTAATTGTAGTAAAGTGTTTACGTGTGATTTCAAGGATGAATCTTCATCCAATTATGCTACTTGCACTATATGCAGAAATGGTACCAAAAACTCCACTGGTAGGACTACCACCTTACCATATACCAAGTTGAATGGCATGCTTTTGTTTAGGCATTTTTAGGTTGTTCAGTAAGACCATAGTACTGACGACACCCTATCATCCTAATCAGTTTAGTTAATGTTATAGATCTTTGTCAGTGTGGTACCTAGGATTTTGTTGAAAGCTTCAATAGTTCCATTGGATTATGGATGATATGGTGTTATTTTGTGGTGTGCTATCATGAACTCAACCAGTAAGATGCAAATTATTTCATTCAAAAATTGGATTTCATGATCACTGGTGAAACTCAAGGGTGATCCAAATAGAGTTATGATATTATTCTAGACAAACCATGCAGTAGTATTATTAGTACAATCCTTTATTGGTGTATCTTCAACCCATTATGTAAGGTATTCAGTTATTGTAATGATGTGTCTATAACCTATCTATCATCTTACTGGAATGATGGGGCCAACAAAATCAATAGCCCCCTTTTCAAAGGGTTCTTGGGAAGGAATGGGTCATAGAAGCATAACATATCTTTGATTAGGTCTGTCTATGCACTGACATATGTCACACTGCCTACCATATGCTTTAGCATCTTGGAAAAGAGTTGGACACCATAATCCATCTAGTAGAACCTTTCACACGGTAGTCTCTCCAACGTAGTGTCCACCTGCAATATTGTCATGAACTTCATGGAGTATTTCGAGGTGCTCATGTTGTAGTACACAACATGGAAGAACTTTGTCATGGCCCATTTTATAAAGATCATGTGGTATAGGCTAAAAGGGTGTGGTACAAACCATGAGTTTCTTTTTTTCCCATGAGGTGAGGCCATCAAGAATGGAGCCAGTGGTCAAGAATGTTACAACATCTTCTAGCTCTTCAGGTACCCATGTAATGTGGAAGAGCTGTATATCAAGAAGATCATCTTTTATGGTGCATGGTGGTTCTACATTCTCAATCCATGATAGGTTTTCAAGTCCATAATTAGCCTTCCTAGGCTACATCATAACTAAAAATTGGAACTCTTGGAACAACACAATCTAGCAATAGATTCTTCCATGTAGTACGGGTTTATTGAAAAGGTAATTTAAAGCCTCACAATCTATATAGAAAATAAAAGGAGTGGCTAATAGGTACTTTCTAAACTTATATAAAGTGTATACCATGGATAATGTTTCACACTCCATAGTGGTATAGTTTATTTCAGCTAGTGTGAGCTTCCTACTGGAAAAAAAGATTGGGTGATCTAAGTGACCTTCACCTAGTTGTGTAAGGATTGCACCAAAAGCCTTACCAGATGCATCAACATGGACATGAAATGGTTTTTTCCAATTGGGGAACTGGAGGATAGGAGTAGTGACCAAATTTTCCTTTAATTTTTCAAATGCCTCTTTACAAGAGCAAGTCCATATGAAATGTTCATTCTGCTTTAAAATTTACTCTAGAGGCATGGCATTTTTTGCATATCTATGGATGAACTTTCTATAATAACTAGTATGGCCCAAAAAGGCATGGACCTCACACTGAGTCTTAGGATCTGGGAGGTCAAGAATAAAAGATACCTTTGTTGGGTCTACTAGAAGTCCTTCCTTACAAATAATATGTCTTAGGATCACACCAAAAGGTTTCATAAACAAGCACTTCTTTGAGTTTAATGAGATTCGTAAGACCCAACAGTGCTCAAGAATAAGTCTGAGGTTAGAATGACGGTCCTTGACCAAACCATATACTATCCAATCATCTAAATAAACTTGAAAGAATTTGTGGATGAAGTCCTTAAAGGCTTCAACTGTTATTCATGAAAACACTCCTAAGGCATTTTTCAACTTGAAGGGCGTAATAATATATGCAAATGATCCCCATTCGATGGTGAATGTTGTCTTGGGTTGATCTTATTTAGCTATTTGGACCTAGTGGTACCCTAAGAAGCCATATATGAAGGTATATAACTCACGTAAAACAATACCTTTAAGGATCTCCTTTGTGAATGGCATCATAAAGGGATCAGTTACACAGGATGAATTGAGCACTCAATAATCCATGCAAATACAAATGTGTCCATCCTTCTTAATATTAATCACCATGGGACTGACCCACTCAGATTCATCAATGAGGGTGATTACTCTGGTATGCAACATACTATCAATTTATTCTTTGACACACACCCAGAGATTAGGATTCATCTTATATGGGTGCTTTCTAACTAGTCGAGTATCATCAACTAAATTGATATGCATCTTCCCCACGGATGGGTGAACTCCCTCCATTTCATTGTATTTACTTAGGAAGACATCCCGATATTCTTTTAAAAATTCAAAAAAAATTGAAATCTCTATGTCAGTCCAATAGTTTCCTATTGTAGCCATCTTTGGTTCTTGTTCCAAGCTGATGTTGTGTTGAATAGTCTAAATAGGCCCATGATAGGGGTTGTCCATATCAGTACTTGTGTCTTGAATAGTTCTTATGCCAACATCCATAGTAATATCTAAATGGTTGGACATTATGAAGAGTGAATTGGATCCTTCACATTTTTCCACTTATAACATGAGATTTTATTTTTGTAGATGAATTTCTTCATGTTGGTTCTAATTGAGGACTCGTACAGGTGCAGGAACTAGGTGTGTCAATGGTTTATTAAATGGGTATAGGGGATCCTTAGGGTCCTAATAGATAATCCTCAAGTGTTCTTCCATAAGACATGGGTCACATACTACCACTTCATGCATGGCTTGGAGGGTGAAGCACAAACCCATCCTTGGTGAAGAATAGGATAGTGATGAGTTCATGTTCTCCTTCAGTAGATGCCAAAACTTGGTACCCATGTGTCACTCTTCATGAATGTAACATGCTCATGCCCAAGTGCATAAAGTTACATAGAATGCATGCACCCATAAATATTTTAGTAAGTAGGACTCATCATTCTACCACATTATGTCATAGGCTTTGATGTAGGGCTCAGGTGCTTATCCTCCCTATAACTAATTACTCCCGTTACTTTTTTATCATGATGAAATTAGTGGTGTAAGGCTAAGCATATTTGATCCTAGTGGAGTAGCCCTTCACAATGGGTTTGCCACCATCATGTAGTTATGCCATTAAGGAGATAAACTAAAGATCAAAAATGATCTTCATCAGTGTGGTAAAACTCTTCAAGGCACTAAATGAAGTCTCAAACCCCCATCTGCCCATGGAACCTTGGAGCCTCATAGAGTTTTTTGAGTGGTGTCTTTATGATAGGTCCCCTCATGACTTGGCTAGTGATAAGGTAAATGAACCTATGTCATTTATTAAACTGGTGGCACATTCTCTAGGATATTGATGATACTACATATTTTTATAGTGAGGTCGTAGTCACCATGATCCCAATAATTACACACATTGCTTGTAGTCTCAAAAAAGGACTGAGCATCTGACCATCAAAGAACACCATCTAGAGTGGGATCTATCTACTCATCATTCCTTACAATCATGTTATAGATATGGTTTATATCTTCATCAACATTGATAGGCTCTATGTAAGGGGGCATTTATGCTTGAGATAGTGGTATTACATCACATTATTTAGTGTTTTAAAAACTAACGTAACACTTATTGAAACTCATTTATATATTATTCTCATAGCACCAAGGTCTTCCCAATAGAGTTGGGTAATCATTAGCTTCAACTAGCTCTAGAAATTTAAAACCCACTTTGAATGGTACTCCATGTATGTCAACTGTTGCATTCCTGAGGACCTCGATAGGTAATGCATGAGTCTTATTTGCCATAAATAATACATAAGGTGAAGGCTATAGTGTTGTACTAGATATCTTTCACCAAACATCCTTGGTGAGGACATTGAATTTTGCACCAATGTCTACTAGTACATCTTAGATTACCCATCCATCAATGGTAGCATTAACCAATATTTATTTATCTTTTTGAGGGAGTAGAGGAACTAGGAGTGTCTTATCATTGAGCATGATTTAAAAAATGATCTTCACTATGCCTAGTGAATTGAGGGTGAACCTCATTTGGTACTTGGGTTTGATTCTTATTCCAAACACTAAGTTGTGGAACAATGTCCTCATCCAGCATGTGCTTGCACAACTCTTGAAAGTCATCACGTACCACATGTTGAGGTGTAGTTACCATTTACATAGCAACATGTTGTGTTATGTCTTTGTCTTTTAGGAATTTATCTCTCCCTAAAGTTCTCTTACTAGTGCCATAAAATCTTAGAGGACATATTTTTGTTGCTAAACATTAGGATACTTTCTTGCTCTTGGTTCTTCTTGTTGCACTTTCTCGATAGGATTAGATGTCAACTGGATATGTCCCTCACTGTGAGTGGTAATGTTAACCCATTGAACTATAGGGATGGTTGGGCATGCACACCAATGTGGTTTATCAATTCAAATCATCTTGACACCTTTTTCAGTTTTGATCCTTGGTGATAGCCACGTATAAGTCAGGATACTCTTCTAGTCAATGGTCTTATTTACATAAAGTGCACATCAAGTAGTCTGGGCAAGCCATTTGATAGTGGGTCAAAGATCCACATTTATAACAAGTCTTGGGTGGAAAATGAACACTTTATCATCCATTCCCTCTTCCTCATCCATGGTATCCACCATTGTCTTGATTATTTACTACTGAGGTTTGACGCATGTCATATGCTCAAGCTTCATGGATGCCACTAATCAAATGTCAATTGTTAGTGTCATGAGCATAGGCATGACAGTACAATAGTCAGACACCTTAGTGTGCATAGCTCATTACAAAAGAGGACAAGATGATACATCATGTTTCTCATGACAAATTTCAAATGTCTATTTAAGTACCACATAGATGTTCTTGTGCAGATAATTGCTTCATGTGTGCCCTTCATATTTGTAGTCTATGCACCAAACATAACTTCATGCTTTATGTGTATTATTGGCTATCAAATTCTCAATTTGTGATGCCGTTTAGGCTATTTGGGCCTCCATGAAGGGATTGATCCTATTATCAATGCTTCCAACTACCTCAACATGGAGAGCAACTTCTAAATCCTCATTCAGACTAGTGAAGGTTTGTTGTGATAGGGTTTGACAGAAGAGTAGTAACCATTCTCCCACAAACCATTATGCATGCTGAGGAACATTAATATCAAATGATAATTTAGACAACAAGGTCTTAAACCTTGTATCATACTCATGCACACTCTCAATAAGTCCTTGATTTATGTCCTCCAGGGTTGTTGTGCTTTATTTCTCAAATTTAGGAATGTCAAATTCTTGAAGGTTATCTTAATTTGATCATAGTTTACCACTACTTTTTGAGGGTCAAAATTTTGACACCATTTATGTATGCACTCCAAAATCATAGTTACAAACTATGTATCCTTACACTTAGAGGATTTAATGCCTCACACCCTCCAAATTAGCTTGCATTTGTGTACATACTCAGCTGCATTCTCCATACCTTGATATTCTAATAAGTGTACTATCATTTCATAATACATCATAGTTGGTTGAAGTGATTGAATGGGTAGTTGTTGGGAACCTCTAGCCCTAGTCCCTTGAGGAGGAAGTCTACTACCTCCTATACCACTTCCTAGTCTACCTCCATCACCTCCAATATCAGTACTTGTGGTATGAGGCATGGTAGTCAGTTGATTACTCAAATAGGGGTCTATATTCTATCCTTATAGGTTTGGTCCACCAAGCATCCCAAGTTATGCCATGGAATTCCATTAAAGAGGAAAATAAAGTGTTAAATATAAATGAACATCAAAAGGCTTAGCTTCAGTTCCCTTATTGGTTCAATCTTTTATTCCAAACTATATGTATCCTAATAATGTATGTGTACTTCATTTGACTCAAAAACATGAGTGTGTACTATGGTGGGGGAGACTAGTTGGTTCATACTTGGTTCTTTGATTCCTAACATGCAGCTTGTTTCTCCTTCATAAAATAGAAGTGGCATAGAATGTGGCTAAAAAGTGATGGGGTCCTCATGTGTTTCCATTTCCCTATAGCTCCTAAAAACACTCATTAAGTTATCTTGGTCTCTTCCCATGCCTCTAACTCCTATAATCCTTTACCAAGATTCATCATACTTCTATTTCCATAATGCATGTTGGCTAGCCACCATTCTAAACCCACAATCTTCTACCAACTCTATTTATCCCCATACAAATGTGTGACTCATGCACAAAATTATTTAGCTCTCTATTGGTATAGTTTCAATTCCAAGATCAACAAATAACTTCTTGATTTTAAAATCAAAAAGCCTAATATGTCAACCATGTAGTTTTCAAAGGAAATGGAACTTGGCTTCTTCAAGACATGAATAGGTAGTTATAGTATACTCCAAAATGTAGTTGTTCATAATTCCTTTCCACCAAAAGTTGACTACTCACATCCATGGGGCTCTAAGTTTTGTTATATCTTTTTGCCTTTCTAGCATCCAAGACTATCTCCTTCCAAGATTCCTTGATCATCCCTGAGCATATGCCAACAACAAAGTATGTAATTAAACCAAGACCTACAAAAATAAGGTTTCATATAATGCACTATATAGGTTATAATCTACCCACTACCATGCAAAGATTCCTGGCTTAAGGTAAGGAACTATAAATTTATCTTCAACACTGGTAGTCCATTCTTATATATTCTCAAGATTAATACTCTCAAACATTTTCCATGAATATGCTTCAAGTGCTTTGAGTCCTAGAAATGGAACCAAAATTTTGGGGTTTCTTTGATAATTCTAGCTTCGACACTGAAGTCTATCCCAATGAGCTAGTGTGTTGGCCCTTTCACGTAAGATTTAGGTCTTACACACTCACCCAAAGTGCATAGTGAAAGACTAGTTCATGGAGGTTTTATTGCACAGTGTTAATAAATTGTTCATATCCTTCTCTTTATGCAAATTAAACAAGGATTATATAAATGTAAAGATAGACTACCTTAATTTTTTGAGTTCTAGGTTTGATTAATATCACTATGTAGAATATTGTCATCTTATATTAGCATGAGTTACTTAGAAAAGAAAAGAAAAATAGGACCAAACTCATATTTAAGTCTAATTACTTAAATCACACCATTATTCATCATAAAACACATGAAATTGATAAAACCTACTATCTCATATATTAAGGTTAAATCATCAGAATAGTAAAGGTTCATCACAAATTCATCCTAAATATTCCCCTTTTTTGTGCTTGAAAGTAGGGGTATTTATATTTGTTTTGCCCTCACCAAGTGTTTATAATCATTAATTCCATGATGAATTGGCCAATGAACTCTCAATAAAGTGAGAGTTATGGTGCTCAATAATTAGTATTTCCTAAAGACCTAGGCCTCTATGCCCCTTATACCCTTACTCTATGTTATATCTTTGATGAGTTGTGTCCCTCTTCTTGTAGGCTAATGCAAAACTTCCTATTAATAGGGTTGGGGTAACCCATATGAACCATTTTTTTAATTGATCCTACTTCTCACATGCTGCCCTATTCTTCCACTTATGTTTCGAGTCCTATATCCTCAGGTTCCTCATGACTCATTCCCTTTTGAATGAGTCTTCTCACCTGGGTTCTTCCTCACCATTTTCCTATTACACCCTATAAGTTACATGTCATGGTCCTTCCACATCATGGTCCTTTAGTTCCATGTTGGTTCTTTGCCAAAATTGGAAAATACTTAGCCAAAATTTTGGGGCCAACATGTCTCCAACCTCATTATTTGCTTGCATAGACAAGCCTTAGAATGAGAAAAAATAGTGAGTATGTTCGCTATTTTTCTCAACCAAGTGAGAATATGTGCCTCTTATTTAGGTCATGATCACCATATGCATTAAACTTGGAGACTTGGTTGTGCTTAGAAGGGGTCTCTATCATCATTTTGGCTCAAAATAACTTCAAATTGTCTACCATAAATGCACTCAGACTCGTATCTTTGAATACAACCTTCAACCAAGTTTATACATATGTTTGTGACCTTCGAAAGTGTTTATCATAGACTTAGAATGACTATTATGCCTCAGTGGTAGCTTGCCAATACTACATCTCTTCAAAACCCTTCTTTTCATTCAACCTTAGTATTATGCTTGTATAGGCCTATGTATCCTAATGGCTATAGTGACATCATTTGTATTTCACAGAGGTGATAACACTCATGTTTGCATTTCTAACAATGTCAAAATTTCCCTCCTTTATATGGATATTGTCTCTCTGAGTCTTCATGAGGTGGAAACACCAACTTAGACTAGTGGTGCCACTTTGAGTTACTTACTGCTAAGGTGACTGCCTATATGATGGTTTTGTATGCATAGGTTAGGTATGACTCATATGATGCTTAAAATATGCCAAAAATGACCTTCACCATTATTCAATTTCCTTATGATGTATATTTCATGATTTCCATATCAAACTTCATGCCTGGGATGGTTCCCATAGTCCTTTGTGAGACTTTGCTACAATAACCTTAAAGCTAGTTGTAGGTGCATATTTTGCATTTCTAGGTTGCTATGTGGCCATATGGGTCTAGTATATGAGAATCCCAATGGTTTTGATGGCTATAGTGTAGTATGGGGATCAACTTTGGATGATCAGTCCTTGGGGAAAAGGTTGGGTGCATGGAGAAAGTGATAGTGGAGTTTCATGAAATGAAATTAGCATGACAATATAGTGATAACACAACATGATGGTATTGAAACTATAGTAAGACTATATGAATATGAAATGGGCATGAAATGGGAACAAGACCTCACCTAAGAACAACACAAGTAGACCTTATAGACACCATAATGCATATACAAGCAGACATAAAGGTTTTAAGGCAAAATAAAGGTCTTTATGGTCCCAAAATGAAATATGGGATTCTTAGAATTACCTTAACATGTATGAAAAAACCTTAACTTTTGCAAAATGTGACTAAGTGGACTCATAGACACAGAGATTAGTTTATAAGCTTGTGAAACCATTATGGATCATTGGGAAGATGCTCTAAAGGCATGAAGACAACCCACCACCATTTTACCACCTCTTTCATATTCCTTGAGGCACATTGGAGTCTTGTAATGTTCTTGGACCATACACATAGTCCACTATGCAATATTCTTCAATCATACATAGATTGATCTCCATGAAATGTTCTGAGGAAACTAGAGAACCATTAAACTTTGAACCTATGTGAGAAGGCATTGAGAGCCATGATACATCTTTGTAATCTTGTAATCTTGCTTATTACCCCTAATGGAGGCACCTAAACTTTATCCTTTGAATAGAATGGTCTGTAGACCATGCACAAAACCTAGTCAAGGATATTGACATGTTATATAAGCTCACATGTGTGGATTCAATGCTAAAAACATCATGGAAGGACCTTTCATGACTTGAGAAAGTAGGATATGTGATTAGTTTTAGTAAATGAATCAAACTCCTTGAAAAACTATTGACCTCAAAAGTGCATGTGTAGATGAGGAAGGTGAGAAATTTCCTTAACTTCTTAATGAATGTTCATAAAGGATAGGCTTTTAAATCCCAACCAAATTCCATGGATGATTAGCTCCCTGAGTGGACCTTTCATGGGTAAAAGCTTGGACCCCCATTCAACTTCTATTGTATAGAATAAACATGAACCTGAGGGGTCTTCTACGCATGTTAGTGAGATATAAGTAGATAAGCAATGGTTTTTGGCCCTTAAGTCACTGAAACACTTTTCTCCTTCTACCATTTCATCTCTCTAAACTCCTATAAGGATATGTCCTTGATTGATCTAATCTATGTAGTACATATCTGTATTGCTCAGAAAACACCTAAAAACTACCATTTTTCCTAAAAATATTCTTACTTTATCCTTAAAATGTAGCTCACTAGTGTTGTGGATGGAAAATAGGAGGGAAATACATCTTGACTTAGTGCTATAACCTGAAGAAGCTGAAAGGTCATAAATGGCACATGTAGGGCCCATTTTAGAGGAAATAAGCATTGATCATGGAAATGACGGATCCAATTTAGGTATGAAACCATCCTATAATGGTTTAATGAGGATCATGAGGTCTTTTAGAGGTGTATGGGGTGATCTAGTGGTCAATTAAGGCCAAAATAACATCTTATTATGGTCAAAACCATTGACTAGGTTCAAGATATAGCCTTGAAAGAGGCTTATCAACTAGATCACAATGTTAATATTATGAAACACCTTAAAAATCAATGAAATATTAATTATATCACATAAATTTCTCTAAAAATGACTCTTTAAAGATAAAAAAGGGCATACCTCTGATGATTTTGCAGGGCTAATGTTTTGTTATGCCTTTATCAAGTTGTCTCCTCCATCCTTGACTTCATTATTGCGTATTTCATATTAAGTATGCTTCAACATGGATAAGGGACAACTAGGCACTTTGGAAACTATGACACTAATACTCAAGCTTTAAAAAAGTTACAAATACCTACAAGGACTAATAAGGCAAGTTCAAAAATTGGCTGGATAATGGACTGACTAGACATCCCTTTTAGCTCACAACATGACTAACAACTCAGTGTCAAATATGGATCATGACCCCAAGCTATAAGGTTGATCAATTTATATCTCTAATACTATAAATTCACCAATATATCCTAGGTGGGATCAACACCTCCTTTTTGACCTTAATCTTAAAATAATCCCAAGCTAGGAGCATTGACCGATTCTGCCCAAGATCCCTCTACAATATTTCTTATAAAATCATTGCCAAAATTATTTAAAAAAGGCATGAGAAGATTATCCCCTTGCTAATCTCTGAAGAACAAATGGATTTTATGCTAGGAAGAAACATCTAGAAAGGGATCATTTTTACCAAATAAGTAATCAATTACAACAAAAAAGCTAATAGAAAGATCATGGCCATCAAACTAGATATAGAAAATGCTATTAATAGAGTTAATCACAATTCCATCTTCGTAACCCTCTCCAAGTTTGGATTTGATGAAAAATTGGTAGGTTGGATTAAGGACTATGTAAGCTATACTTGGATTTCCCCCTTGTTAATGGCAACCCTTCTAAATTCTTCAAACTCTCCAGAGGGCTAAGTCAAGGGTGTTCCCTCTATATTCTCTCCGTTGAGCTCCTTACATTCTCCCTTAAACACAAAATACATCAAAGTATTCTTCTTGGTATCCTTAGTTTCTAAGGTGGGAAGGAACTCAATCATGCTCAATTTTTTGATGACACCATCCTTTTGGGGAGAGCTTAATCACAAATATCCAGGATATTTTCACTTGTTCTCAAAGATTATTTTGTTTCCATTGGGTGTGTGGTGAACAAAAATAAATCTATCATCTACTTTTCCAACTTCCCTCTTAGAGAGGCCATGAAGATATCTAGAATCTTGGGCTTTAAGGCTAGCCAGGACCAATCCTTCTTATATTTAGAAGTTCCTCTCTCATTCAACCTCCTAAAAGCTCAGCATTGGGATAGGATTATTGATAAAATAAAAGCCAAAATCAGCACTTGGTCTAATTTTTGGCTAGCCCCTCCAGATAGGGTGTTGCTTATTAAATCCATGTTATATAAACTTCCCATATTTCAAATGAGCATGATCAATTCTAAAAAAGGCCCCATGAATAAAATGGAACAACTCACCAATAAATTTTTTTGGGAAGGAGGCAAGTAGGACAACAAAGCGAAATTTCATCTTGTCAATTGGGATCAAGTCAAAAAAACTAAAAAAGAAGGCGGGTTTGGGCTAAGGTGCTTATTTGATCATCAAAAGGCTCTTATTGCCAAAATGATTTAAAAAATGTGTCTAATTAGAGACAAATGGTGGGCCTCCTTCCTTTTCAACAAATAAAATCATCATTTCTCCAACAACATTCTCAACAATAACTTTTTTGGGAAGATATCTCAGATTTGGAAGAATTTGGAAAAATCCATGTTCTTGATCTCCAACCAACTGTCTTAGATGCCTGGTAATGGTATAAAATTTTAGTTCTATGAGGATTAAATCCTTGGAAAGTTATGACCTTTAGTTTCTAACCCTTTTAAATATTGGTTGCATGCTAGAAACTTTTGTATTCTTGATTAGGTGGTGAATTTCCAACCCATCCCCTCTTTGAAGTCAAGCCTGGACCTTCAAGTTCCTCCTAATTTGCCCAATAATTGGATTTATTTTTCCTCATTAATGGAAGGAAGGCCCCCCCTTGACCCCAACTACAAAGATATAATTCTTTGGGGTAACACCAATGATTCTATAGATTATTTAGTGAGTAAAGGCTACAAGATGTTAGGTGGAAACTTCCCTCCTATGCTTAGCTGGAAGCATATATGGAAAAAAGATGCAATTTCAAAAATCAACTTCTTTTTCTAAATTTTCATGTAGAATAATTAGCTCACTTTTGACAATCTTAGGAAAAGGGGAATTATGGGCCCTAATAGGTGTATCTTTTGTAAGGCAGCTGACAAAAATAAGGAGCATCTTCTCATCCACTATAGTTATGCAAGAAAAGTGTGGAGTCTTATCCTAAGAGAATCCTCAACTAATGTTCCCTCCTCTTTTTAAGGTGAAATTTATATCCCTTCCTTAATACATGTAACAACAAAATATTGGCCCTCTAGTGTCAAATACCTCCTCCCTAGATACCTCTTCTGGGGAATTTGGAAGGCTCAAAATACTCTAACTTTTAGGGATAATCTCATTCCTCCTTGGATCATAATTACCTATATTTAGTCCCTTTTTATAGAAACTCAATCACTTCACCCATCCCAAGGGAAAAAGAACTCAAAAATTAAACATGATTCACTACCAATCATCAATCATGGATTTACCCTCTTCTTTGATGGGGATTTAAAAGGAAACCTAGGCAAAGCAAGAAGAGGATGAATCATTCTCTTCAATAGTATACCCCTCTTGAAATACACATTTATCTTGGGCTCTTCATCAAAAAACATAACTAAATTAAGAGCTTTAAAATGGGGGTTTTATCTCTAAAGAGGAAAGAATTGACTACTTGAAAGTGTATGGATATTCCCAACTGGTTATTAACATTATCACAAAGGCTCACCACAACTTCGATAACGTGTAAATCAATGCAAAACACATCAAGAATATAATCAATATTTTCTCACAAGTTTATCTAAATCATATGAGAAGGAAATAGAATTTTGAAGTGGATACATTAGCCAATATCGAAGAAGCTTTCCTTGTTAGAACTATGTAACTTTGACACAACTGATTTTTCTTGTTTAATTTGTCTTCTATTATTGGTTCTTTTAAACCATGCCCTCCTAATTTTTATTGTAGGACAACATGTAATTTTTTTATTATATATAATTTTTTTACTTTTATAAAAAAAACATATAGATAGTGTAAAAAAATATTATGTAGTAATTAAATAGATTTTTTAATAAAAATAGCATATATATAGTGTAAAGTAAAGTATATAGATTGTGGGAAAATGTTAACTCTAGTAATAATATTTCTATTTTTTTAAAAAGAGGAAGCTTCTACAAATTATATCTGATGGTGGTGACTAGGGAATCTGATGGCATTCTGCCCTCCCTAGCAATAGTAGCAACAAGCATGATAAGATCGTAGATGATGTTGAAGACTAAAGCAGAGGCTAGCTCGGGATAGTGTATGATTCCTTTGGTGGCAAAGGAGAATCAAAGGATGTAAAGAAAGAAAAGGACTGATAAAGCACCCCCTGAAGGAAGAAATGGGATGGCCAACTCAGAGGAGTCAAAGCAATAACTTATATCTCATTTATTGGTAAAAATGTAGATAAGGTTTTTGAAGCATTGATCATTGATTAAGCTAGGGTTTCCTCGGTTAAATCAATTATTGTTAATTTTGAAAATCAAGCTCTAGAGGATGTTTTGGAAGGTGAAGAATGGTTTATAGAGAGGGTTTTCGTCTGATATTTTGATAGGTTCTGGTTAACCCTTTCCTCCCTGTACCAATGGCTATCAAATTCACGGAGATCTTTGATAAAAGATGATATGGAAATTTTTCCATGTGCCAAAGGTTTCTTTATTGTTACATTTGATTCTTTGGCTGACCAAAATAAGATTTTTAACCTAAAACATGGAGCTGTGAAAATCATATTCTTTTCATGAAACCCAGGACTCCTAATTTTAACCCCTTGATATAAAATATTTTGATGCATCCTATATGGGTGAGATTGCCATATATTCTACTTCAGTTCTAGTCTAAAATGGGTCTTTCTACTATTGGCTCTACATTGGGTGATATGTTGAAAATTGATGAATCTTCACTGAATATTATCAGGACTACTTTTTCTAGGATTCTGGTGTGTTTAGACATTTCTTAGGATATGCCTAAAATTATTGAGTTGAAAGTGCAAAATAGAAGCTAGTTTCAAACCCTAGATTTTGAAGGAATCCCCTTTAGATGTTGTAACTATTTTCAGGTTGGGCACCTCTCTGATTACTACCAAAAAGTTAAGCATAAGCAAGAATATTTTTGGGGAAAGGAGGTTAATGAGAAGCATCTAGGAGTTTTTGTGGAGGTTCCAGATCACCCAAAAGAAGTGGCCTCAAAGAGGTTTAAACACAAAAATATGAAAAAGGTAATACCATTGGTAAGAACAACTCAAAATGCTGAGTTTGTTGGTTATAATGATATTAATGTTAATAAGACTGAAAATTTTAGATGCAAACATAATGAAAAAAATGGAATTTTAAATTTTAATTCAATCAAATTCGGTGATGATGATGAATGGAAGTTGGTAAAAACTAAGAAGAAGGAATGTCACAATCATAGCTCTCCATCTAGGAGAGCTATGAAGGATGAACAAAGTAATTATGGATATTCGGTTTGATTAACTAGGTTTTTAAGTTGAAGGATTTTTTAATCTTAGTAAACGGGAATTTTTGTCATTAAGATGGATTTATGCCTTAATGGTAATATCATTAATCCAGGATAATTTTTTTATTTTGAATTTCATATGTTATAAGGGCCAGGGACTTGTAAACTCTCTAGCATTGATCTAAAAATCTTATAATGATTTTACTATTGTATCAAGTTTGCTCGAATGAGCATTGTATTGGGTGATACAATATATCATTGAAAAACAAGTATGAAAAAAGTGGTATATGGCTAATACATTTAAAATGAACCTACAAGATGAATGCAAGTATATGAATTAGTTTTTTGTGAAAATTTGTATTTTTTTAGGAATATTAAAAAAATAAAATAGTGGATTTGAGATGGGAAAGTAATGTATTGATGTACCTCGATTATAGTTTGTTATGTCAAAATGTATAATCTCAGATATGTATATGGGGAAATTTTTCCTTTATTAGTCTTCATGCGATATTTATGTTAATGCAAGCAATAATGTTTTCAATAGCAACCTTGAAATAAGGAATTTCATAACACTATTTTTAAGAGTTTTTAGATTGCAAATGAGGCATTGGTTATAGGCATAGGAACTTTATTCTTGACAATAGGGGCAATGTAGTTGCTCTATCTAGTAGTTTAATGGTTTCAATTAGCACATTGCATTACTTCAAATGAGTTTAAATGACATGAATTATAAATATGCAATTGGTAGTGTTCCTTGTACCCATGAAAATGCAAATGCAAAATACTAGCGTAGATATATTTTAAAAATAGATTGGATGTTAAAAATCTAAAACCATTGTACTTTATAACCTAATATAAGGTTTGATTTAGGTTCCCAGTGACCACATCCCCTTAAATAATCCTAATTGATATCCCCTTTAATATTTCCTAAGGTTTAAGGTTGATTTTGTGATTCTAAAATAATAACATACATGTGGAAAATAAAATAGAATTATAAGATCCTAACAGATCCATGGAGTTTCTCAAAGTTATAAAACCATTCCCATGACCTCATGGCCTATAAATAGTTACCACATGTATTTTCATCATAAAGAAGGTAGCCTTGTTGATAAATTCGATTGGATTCTAGAACCTAACGAGTTTTCAAATTTTACAGAGGTCACTTTAAAACAAAAATTAGTTCATGACCCAATGGCCTTTAGATTACAACCACATGTTTCACTTGTGATCATCATTGTATTAGAATGGCTTGAAAACTTTATGTATTGATTTTAATATTTTTAATATTAATAGTAGGCTATTCTATTGATCATAAGAGGATGGAACCATGGAAACAATAAAATGGAATTAAGATCTCAATAAATATGCTTGAAAACTTGTAACCACCTAAGGAATTATGTGTAATGCAAATCAATCTCAGGTAGCCACTTGTCAATCCGTAAATCCAAATAAAGATGTTTCCCTATGAATTATGTCACCCCATGACAACTAGATGGTGGCCATATGGTTCCCTATTTTCATTACATTTCATCAAAGGTGCAGATGCATGAGGAATATAATGTGAAATGAAAGTAAATACAAGTCCAAAGACTTCTTAGTTGATGACTTAGAATCTTACAGCTCTGTGAAAGAGAGGCAATATCAAGAAGTCATGTGTGACATCAAATATTCCAAAACAAAAATCAAAATTTCAAAGCTAAGGCAAACTTCATGAAGTCTATGCTCCATGACCAATTAACAACTCCTAGGTGGACCAATCATAGACTATCTAAATAGAAACAAAGGTGAAACAGGTCTGTAAAATCCATGCATTGTGACCAATGAAAGGCCATCATGTGTCACCTCCATGTGTCCCATTATTATTGGCCACAAATTATAAGTAAATTAAAAATCCAAGGAAAACTTTGTGAAGTCCATGCTCCATGACCAACCAATAGTTGGCATGTAGACCAATCACAAACCATGTAGAAAGAAACAAAGGAAAGAGAGGTCCATGAACTTTGTGATTTATGACCAATTAAAGGCCACCACATGTCACCTATTAAAATAAACCAAGTATCTCACTTTGTAATCAACTAGAGGATGTCATGTGTCTCACTTGCCATTTTACTTCATTATGTCCATTTAGTTGTTCCTTATTAATCATAGAGTGCATTTTATCTTTGTGTGGCCACAATTATCAATGTAAATTCATTAGGATATATATTATCCTTTGATCAATCTATCCCTTCATTAAATTATGCAAACTATGATCAAAACACATGATAATTACTCATATCCACATGTATCATTTTTATTGGCCATGGAATGGGAAATAAGAGGTAAAATATTCAGATTGGTGTGAAAAAATAAGCGGAATTCATAATCATATAGGTCCATGAAGAAGGCCTTTCAATTTAAAACTTAATTTGTTCTCTGTGACTTTATGCCTAGGAGCTAATGGTTGACCACCATGTGTTCTATTTGGATACCTAATTTATAAATTATACATATATTTTAATGTAATTTTAAATGTGTGTTCTAATTAAGGCCACTTTATTTGTCAAAAAGATGTGGGTTAAAGGCTGATGCAAGTGAGGATTTAAGAAAAATGCATAAAATAATGGGCTACATGGTTATCAAAGTCACTTGAAAACTCTCATCATATTGTGATCAATCAACTATTATGACTTGTTAAATGATGAGAACTAAAGGAGTGGATTCATGAATAATATAGAGCACAATAAAAATAATAACAGGTTTGAGGACTTCTAAACAGATCGCTTGGAATTCTATGACTCTATGATCTTGAGCCAATAAAAAATTTCCACATGGCATGGTTTGACTTTCGTTGGCCATAGTAGATGCCAAAAGATATAAAGGTGACTAAATAAATCAACAGGTTCACATTAATCATATAAACCAAAGTGAGTCCATGATTATGTGAGTTTGAAGCAATCACAAGTGGCCACATGTATCAATGTGATTGGACACAATATACATTGTGAGCAAGGTAACCAAGAGGGAACTCAGTGAGCTTTGTGACTCCAAATCCACAAGATATTAACACATGGATGATGGATATTTTCATTTGACACTAGGTTAATGTTTTCGCCCATCACTACTTTTCATCAATTCACAATAGGGATTCATGTGATTGGTGCATTTCATCAAAGGTGCAGATGCATGAGGAATAAAAAGTGAAATGAAATCAAAGTCTCACGTTAATGTTATTGTGGTCACTTTTTATAATGCTTTATGTTATAACATAGTCTAGTTGTGACCTAATTTGTATATATAGCTGCAGGCTTAAATAGAAAACATTGGTGGACACTTCAATTTTATTCAATACAAGGTTAAATTTAAACACTATATCACTTGGGGCCTTATTAATTAAAAATTTGATCAAAATTTTTAGTAGATCCATGAATTTATTAAATGGATTTGAAAATATAATGAGCTAGCAGAGTTGTTAAAATCATGAAATTGAATTCCATTATTGTATTGTGCCTTGTGATCCTGTAGATAATAGATGAATGCCTCTTGTATCATATTTTAATTGCCTATATACCCTTGGGGTTTATATGTTGGAATTAAAATTCTAATGGGTCCATGGATAAGCATAATATAGAATTGAACTCCATGAGTTCAAACATTTTGTGATCACACCACATGAAGGTTCACAATTCTCTGAGGTAATCACAATGACAAAGTCATGTCTCTCTCTATTGTAAAAGTAAACCATGTCACTCTGTGAATTGTAGACCTCATGATTTGGAAATGTGGGTGCCCTGATCTCCTTAGTGATTTGTATCTTATTTTATTATATACATAAATAAGTGAATAATTATAGATTGGTTCACTATGTATTTTGAATAAGATGATGGTAAGTAATTTCGTTAATACCATTTCACATATAATGTGATCCTAGGATATAAAATTATTAGATGCTAATTTTTTTTATGATTTTAATGTTGTGTTGTCACAATCAAAGCTTAATAAGTTATCGTGTGACCATTTAATTTAAGTATATTTTAATATATTTGTGATTTAATGATTTTTCCACTGATATGTCTTAAATTTTATTGGGATACTCCATTCAAAAATGATAAACTAGACATGGTTTGCAGATTTAGATGAAACTGAACATTATTGCATAAACCAATGTGTTCATGTATTCCCTCTATTGTAAAATCAAACCAAGGTCACATCCAAAGAGGCCACATAGATGTGAACTGAAACACTATCACATGGTCACTTACATTTCAATATAACACAAATAAAATTATACATTGCAATGGCCACTCCATTAATATTTTTAACTTTCTATTGTTATATTTTGATCAGGTACTTTATAAACTAAGGGTCGCATAGCATTTAGTTCCTATCATATTTTTTGAAAAACAAATATGTGGGAATTGCTTATGTGATGTTAGTTGAAATTGTTTCGATAGCAAGAATGATGCATAATAGAATAAAACATTAATTAAATTCATGTAGTAATTGGAATGTAAGAAATGTGAATGTTTTAAACAAAGTATAATAAGATAGATAAAAAGGATTATCTAGTAACTAAATATAAATTTTAATAAAAATAGAATATAGATAGTGTAAAGTGAAGTATATAAATTGTTGATATTGTCTTATAATGATTTTTATGTTTTATCAATTTTTTTTGAAGGAAAATTATATTAGATGCTACAATAATTTATTGAAAAGAAAGCATGAAAAATGTGGTGCATGCTTGAGGGATTTAAAATGAACTTACAAGATGAAATAAAGTATATGAATTAGTTTGTTGTGAAAACACACACACACACACACACACACACACACACATTGAATATAAAGAAAATAAAAGATTGGTTTTGAGGTGGGAAAGTAATGTATCAGCATCCTTGATTATAGTTTGTTATACCAACATGTATAATGTAGTTTTGTTGGTCAAGTAAAAATATTGCTTAAATAAAGCATCCTCAAAGCACATAAATGGTGGTAGCTTTGTCCTTTATGTAGTCTTGATATGAAATTTGTGTTATAGCAAGTAGTAATTTTTTTAATAACAAGAAGGATTTTTTAATAGATATTTTTAATACTTTTCATATTTCAAACAAGATGATGGGTATAGGCATATGAACTTTCTTCATGATAGTAAGGGGAATATAGATTTATTATGTTTGCTAGTTTAATGGTTTCAATTAGTATTGCTTGTAAATGAGTTAAAAATACATAAAATATACATTTTCAATTGATAATGTTCCTTGTACCTATGAAAATACAAATATAAAATATTAGTGTAGATAAAAATTATTACCACATATTCGCATAGTATATTATTACATACCTTAGTGAAAACCCATTATAGACTCGATCATAAATTAAACAAAAAAATATAAATTAATGGGTTTATACTTAAAATAAAATGTGAACTGTAAAAATTCATGAGGATTAATTACATGGAATTCATAATCACACGAGTCCACAGAGAAGGCCTTTCACTTTAAAACTTAATTTTTTCTTCATGACTCCATTCCCTAGGGCTAATGGATGGCCACAAAATTTCCTCTTTGGATACCAATTTTATAATTGTTTGCCTATATATTAATTTAATTTTCAAGATGTAGACTGATTGAGGCCACTTTATTTATCATAAATGTGTGGACTAAAGGTGAACACAAATGAAGCTTTAAGTGGAATGCTTAAAATAATGAGTTTATGTAGTTATAAAAGTGACATAATAACTTTGTGAATGATTTCATCTTATCATCAATCGTCCACTTCCATTTGTCACATGATGAGGACTAAAGGAGAAGACACATGAAGACTATGGAGAAAAATAAAACTAACGATGAGTCTAGGGACTTATTAAAATATTAATTGGAACCATATGACTCTGTAAGCCCAAACTAATTACAACTTGCCCCATAAAATGGTGTAGTTGGCCATAACAGATTCTAAAATATATAAATGTGACCAAATAAATCAAATGATCTATGTTGATCATGTAAAACAAAGTGAATCTTGTGATTGTGTTATCCTGTAACAATCAAAAGTGGCCATGTGTCTCACTATTATTAGCCTTAACATCCATAGTGAGTGAGGCAATAAAGAGGGAGCTTTGTGACTCCAAAGCCATGAAATCTCGGCACCTAGATGATGAAAATGTTTAATTGACACTAGTTTAAATTTGATGCCCTCACTTCCCACCATCGATTCGTAATAGTGATTCGTATGATCACTGTATTTCATCAAAGGGTGGATGCATGAGAAATATCTAGTCAAAAGAAAACCAAGGTTAAATCTAACGTTACCATGGTCAATTTTATATAATGATTTATGTTATATAATAGTCTATTTGTGGCCCCTTATTACATAAAATGTAAGACTTAAACATAAAACATTTTCGGCCACTTCACTTTAGTTTAAAAAGAGGTTCACACTTTAAACATTATATCATTTTAGACCTTAATAATTACAAATGTGATCATGATTTTTAATGGAATTATGGATTTGTATAATGGATTTGAAAATAAAATTAGTCGATAAAGTTGTTAAAATTGTGAAAGTGAATTCTGTGACTGTACAATGTTCCATGATTCTGTAGTTAATAGGTGATTTTGGTATGTATCATATTTTAGCTATCTTCGAACCCATGGGGTTTATATGTTGTAATTAACATCCCAACATGTCTATGAATGAATAAAATATAAAATTTAACTTTGTGAGCATAAATGTTTCATGATCACTCCATGTGGAGGTTAATGATTCTCTAAGGTGATTGTAATGAAAAATTTATCATAATTATAAATTAAATGTTCACACTATTGACAAATTAAATTATGACATTATATGAACCCAAGACCCTATGATTCAAACATGTGGGTGGGCCTATACACATGAAAAATAACATGATAACATTCATGTACTTAACTTCTCTAGATATGACAACCAATCTATAAAAGGATAATGGGATGAGTGGTTAATGGTTTAGTTGATCGACCTGATTCAGTTGAGGGATTTGAATGGGAAGGGTAAAAAGGGCTAGTTGGTTAGGTTGAGCTATATAAACAAGGTTTCGAATGACAATTTTAAAAGGATGCTCGTAGCGATACCAAAAAAGTTCACCTGCATTGTATTGCTTGTTTAAATTGGTATATTGGGATGTGATGGAATTCCAATAACCCTTAGAATGGAAAATGACAAGGTAACAAAGCTTTTGGTTTATATTAGGCTCTAGAAACTGGGCAAATTTGGGCTCAAGGACCCTTGATATTTGGTTATATCTATCGATTTGGTTGTGGCCAATAAATTTCATATGCAAAGTGAATGATATATGATGAGGCTAGACCTGAGGAGAAAAGAGGAAAAGGTTCAGATTTATAGGTTGTTGGCTTGGTGGGCTAGATTGTAGATGGATCTCACTACTTGGGATTCTATTAGATCATCATAAAGAGTATTAAGTTGGTTTATAATAAGGTTGGGAATAAGATTGAAATAGAAAAACTATATAAATTTTTAGTTAATGTCACATTGAATTTTGTTCTTTGTAAGAGCAGGCACACTAGGAAATATTCCTATTTTATTGAAATTAGTTTGTTTTGGAAAAGCATCCAAGAGTGAGGTAACATTGTTTAGAATTTGAATCTTGTTTAATTATTTAAATTTTATTTATGGTATGCATATTTTTTTCTTTTAAAAATTTAATGTTGTGTTATAGCAAGGTTTATACTTGTTCTCAACTTGGCAAGGTTTTGATTGGGCTTGTTTTGAGTTTTCAACAAAGTTATGCAAATTATTTGAAATAAAAGTACTTGGAAATAAAGGAAATATTTTTTTGCCATATTTTTTATTATTTTATTGAGATTGTAATAGTTAAATTATAATTAAAATTAGAATTTAAACTGACAATGTAGTTGCTAAGTAGGAGGTATTTTTCCACAGTGAGTTGAATTATGATATTGTTGTCAGGGTTCAACTGTGTAGTTTTTCAAGTCAAACTCATTGAAACATGTTTAATGAGTAGTGGTTCACATGAACTCATCTCTCATGAGAATGAATGGTCCACTTATCACTCATTGCATCTGATGCTCATAGGGGTGATTATTTTTTACTTTTTGCTTAATTTTTGAGATGCAAAATGTCACATGTATACACTAAAATGAATGTTCTTGTTTCTACATTATTGGTATGAATTAAATTAAAATATGATATTCAATTTAAATCTTTACTACACAAATGAAATATTCAATCTAAAATTTAGATTTGTATATGCAATACAAATTCTAAATCTTCAAGATCTACTTTGTATATGCAAGCTAATATGCAATTTTTTGGGGTTTTTGATAGTTTTGAAAATTTTATGTAACTAAATTGATGTGTAATTGGAAAAATTAAAATATAAAAGTATGATTTATGAATTTAAATTTCTTTCTTTACTATGCAAGGAATCAATACAATTCTAGATGCAAACTTTATTTTTGGTTTTCAATATTTTTTTGTGTATGTAAGTTTGTTGGTATTATTTGTGTATGAGAATGTGTGTTATGAAAAATAAAAACTAAATATTATTTTTTGGTTATATCTAATGTTAATATTCACTTATTTATATTATATCTAATGTAAAAAATATTGGTCTTGAGATTTGTAATGTGTGAATGCAACTAAGATGATGAAACTAGTTTTCCAATGCAAGAAGAGAGAGGAGATAATTTATTTTTGAATCTTTCCCAAATAAATATTTTAAATGCAAATTATTACAATAAATAATAAATATAATCTATTGAAAAAATATAAAAGCAAATGAATCCTCCAACCTGACCAAAGATGAGATCAAGTGAAGGAGAACAAGTGGATAAAAATGTGAAATCCTCAATTAGCTAGCTCTTTATATTTTGTTCAAATGGTGATCATGGAAATATCTAACAAGATGAATACAAAGAATACAAAATAACAAAAAAATACTATAGGAAGAAATAAATGAACAATGGTTGGTTACTCAATAATGACATGGTACTGGCTACAAATTCATGAGTATCTCTCTCTAAATTATGCAAATTATTAGAAGACTACTATGAATCTTAGAATAAGATATTTAAAATAATATAAGGTAGAATATGGATTTGTAAAACTTATAACCTCTAATCTCTAATGCAATTTTTAGATCCAAAATTCAAATAAAATTGAAATTCTTGTAGATGAAGGAGAAGAAGTTGTGAGGAGAAGTTAATTGAATCTTGATTTCAAGATTTGTTTGAGTTAACTTGGAGGTGGTTGAGATTGATATAATAAAGACTAAATATGTATTGGGGGATCAAGAAGGTGAAATCAAAATAAAAGAATAAAAAAAATTAAAATCATGAAAAATATGTCAAAATGCAAGACTTGAGAATCAGTTTTAAAAAATTATATGGTCACAAAACCAAATCAAAATTTCTTAGAACTGTCACACTATTTATATGAACTACCATGGTGGTTTGTATAACCATCATAGTGGTAACGAAACTAAAGGGGTGGTGTCACAGTTGATGTGTCAATTTCACCATAGTTTGCACATTTAAAAACTAAATGCCAAAGATCAAAAATATAAATTTTGAGGTTTATAGGGATGGAAAAGAGATTATATTAGATAAAAAATACTAGTAAGAGGGAGAGAATCAAGTTTGAGCATGTCTTTAGTATAGAGAATCACATCATCATCAAATTTTCATGAAATGTTGCACCGTGTAAAATTTAAGTGTGTACATATTGCCTCCTCAGGGAGCTACCTCATCATGAGTTAGTAAGGGTGTTTTTCTGAGAAGTGTAACTCTGAAAGGAAATAGAGGGTTAAGAAACTTACCTCACTTGTGTCGCATAATTAAATCAGTAAAGACACCCTTGTGACTTTCAAGTAATAAACGAGAATTAAATGTAATTTAAAAAAAATAAAAAATATACTAACTAATCAAAACATAGACAAGTGTTATTTACTATTTATACGAGGATGTGAATATTACCTGAACTATCTCATTGAGGGACTGAGCTCGATGCTGAGTGGTATCATCCTATGATACTAAAATGAGAAAACAACATGCTTTGCATTAAAATTAAGAAAAATGAAATGTTAAAATATTCACTATTTGATCCATCTAAGATTGGTTTAGGGATAAAAACTCAGTAATATGTAAGAAAATATAGTTTTCAAATGATATTTTTTTAAATGGAAAGTTTTGAAATGCAATGGCTAATAAAATGAACTACATATTAAAAAACTTGCCAAATTTAAAAGTCATTTGTGCATTAAAAATTCTATGAATATGAGCTTTGAGATCCCTATGAAAAAATAGCTTGAGATAGCATCCAAATTAAAGAGGATGAGAAGAGGATGGAAGGGGTAGCAATATAAATGAGTGTTATGTAGGCATGAGTAAGTTGCACTAATTTTTGTAACATGGCCCAAGGTTTAAATTTTGGATGAAAAAACATGTTATATCTAGTAATTTTAAAAATTTGCTATATGGGTGGGTTGGTGGAATTGCATAGACTAAGAAATAGTTTTTTTTTTTTTTGTTTTAAGGGTATTAGGGGTTTTTTGGGTAGGCATGACCCTATGGGAAAAATGTCAGTGTTAGGGGAAAACCATCT
The DNA here is from genome assembly GCA_037957365.1 of Torreya grandis. Classification (NCBI taxonomy): domain Eukaryota; kingdom Viridiplantae; phylum Streptophyta; class Pinopsida; order Cupressales; family Taxaceae; genus Torreya; species Torreya grandis. The sequence continues at coordinate 3,380,758 of JARHVA010000888.1, read as the reverse complement.
ATCTTCGTAGATCAATAATTGTGTAACAACTATCATCAACTATCTATGGTAGTTATTCAATCATCAAATTGGTTATATAACCACCGATCTACAAATATTGGTAGTTATGCAACCCACCATAATGGTTCCACAACCACTGCCTATAGTAAGTGGTAGTTTCAACATAGAGAAAAGTTTGGTGTTTTTGGTCATTTTTAGAGTTTGGGGAACTAGTTTAGGGTTCTTATCTATTTTTTTAGGGTGCCTAAATATGATGGAGCATAGGTAGGGAGTAGGATTAACTTTCAATGGTTTTTATGTTATTGATAGTCAATGAGGTGGCTATTTTGGATAGAGTCAAGATTATTATTATCAATCAGGTAGAGATTATTGCCTCAATAAGCAGGTTGTTTTACGACCTATTCACTTATTTGGATGTCAACTAGAATACTTTATAGTTCCCATAGGTCCTAGGAGAGTGGACTATCACTCCCATTGATGTTTATAGGACATTGGGACTATCAGCTACAAGCATGGTGGTGACTTTATGGGGGCCACAAATAAAGGTGAGGCCTTGAGTTTGATTGAGTTCTTTATAGACTTAGATGCACTTGATGTGGGTGAAAATTAGGGGTTGAGTGGGTAGTGATCCTAAACCTCCACAAGGTGATCACAAGATCCTTGCCTTTTGATTAGTGATAGATAAAAGGACCAACCACTTACTATAAAATTGGGCTCTTATCGTTAGGAGTATTGAATAGAGGATCCATATATTTTCTTGGGCCTAAGATGTATTAATATCTATATGATCACTTGGTTGGGGGTTTTATCAATTAACCACCCAAAAATTATCATGTACTAGGTATAAAAGTGCATGATACCCTACCATAGAGGAGTGGTGATTAGAATAAGAGGGGTGAGCAGGGTCTCTAAGTGGACAAACATGGAACCTCTAATGGATGCCCCACAAGCATTGGGTACTTTGATGATGATATATTTGGTAGTGATTCCCTACCAGGGGATGCATGGTCAGTGGATAAATGAGGTAATGACATTGGCATCCTATAAGAGCACATGACAAGTGTGTGACATGCATAATAATATATAGATGCACCCCATTAATAAGGTGACACAATTTTTTAATATATAGTACTCAAAAAATATACCTATCCCCTTATATTTATAGGGGGAACAAGAGATAAAAGATGCTTGACTATGGAGACTTGGGTGGAATTTGCTGACACAAGGGAGTCATATCACCACAATAGTAGGAGGGAAACAAAGAGGAGTATATGCTAGATAGTATCATGTGGTAGGAGGATGGGGTGTTGCATAGGTTGTAGCACTTGCATGTGGCCAAGAGAAGCCAAAATAGCCATAAAAACTATTATAACCACAATAATCATTATAGAGAAAACAACTGGTATATCCACAAAAACTAAAATAGCCACATTATCCATTAAAACCACCATAAACACCACCATAGATAGACCCACAATAACAAAAAAAATAGGTTATGGTGGTGGGAGGTGACTAGGAACTCGAAGGAGGAAACTAGGCCCATCTTGGAGAGGAGATGATGATAGGAGAGGAAGAGGCAAATATGAGCTCAGATGAGGTCTTAGATCTTGACTGGAAAGAGGGGGACCTAGGTGAGATAATTTTTTTTTTCAATTCTTTTACAGTGTTTTCAACATTACTTTCTAGTTTATTTAGTTTTGGTTTATTTTTACAACTAGAGATATGAAGTATGTGTGTGTAGATTCGACCAAAAATTAGAGGCATATGATCATAAGTACCCTCATGAAATTATTTAACATGGGTATTGGGTTAACTAAATATTAGCTCTTGACTAATGTGGGTGTGGTTTGGAAAACTGACATCTTTGCCCCAACATATCATAGAGCTTAGATGTTCATTAAACAAAGGGCATGAAATGCTAGTTTTAAGTGAGAATGTTAGCTTTATGTCTCTAATGAATAATCCTAGGGACATTATTGGGATGACAAGTGGGTGGGCTTCATTTAACTAATAAAAATTGGGAGTGATAACCTCCAAGGTAGGCATGAGTAGACAATGACAAAGAAATAGGATTCGAAGCCCCTGCCACACTACATTAGGTCATTCTCAGAGGAGGAGGAGGAGGAGGAGGAGGAGGAGAAGGAGTTCTAGAATCTCAACCTTTGCAGGAGCTCAACATCACGCGTGATCTAGGACTATGTTATGCATATTTTTTTAGATTTTTGATTATGAGACATATTTTCCCTCTACAAAAGAGATTGTATTAAAACTCGATGTATACAAACTTTGGCACATACACACCCAAACTTATAGAGATATTTTGACACATTTTATTTAAAATTGTCTAGCATATTATTTTATTCTTGTAATGTTATGTATTTTTTTCAACTTATACACCTTAGATGGCTATAAATGTGATGAAATACTATGTATATATGATTTTGATAATGTTATGGAAATGATTATTTTTTTAAATGTGATAATAGAATGTGTATAAATGTAATGTGTTAGATGTTTACAAAACTACAAATTTGCTAATGACTATTTTGTAAGTAATGATCAAGCTAATCCATTTACATGACAAATGAATTTTAATCTATAATAAGGAATAGAGGAGAGATGGGACATATGAGATAATGAAAGTGGAAAACTATACATCAAAATTTCACAAGGAATATGAGGTTGACCTAATAATTATGAGTAAAGGGGAAGATTGTACTTCTTTCTAGGATTATAAAATACTAGTTTTGTTGGCTTCATCTAGACTTAGATCAGGAGATGGCCAACCATAGAAAAATTGATGAAAGGGATGAGATTCTAATTTTAACATAGATATATAGATAATATTTTTGGGGATTTTATTGTTGTTTAGACACTTTTTTAGATTGTTTTTTCTCTTTCCTTACTTTTGTGACCCCCTACATTTAGTATCATATGACTATGAAGACACATTGGCTCATCACTAAATGTTAAATGTAGGCAAGTAAGGGATTATCCTCCTAATGTTAACCCCACACAAATAGTAATATGTGAGGGCTCATCAATAAGGATTAAAAAAGGGTGAGAGATGTAGGATTGACTTTTGATCCACACAAGCTTGATTTTATATAGTGCCTCTATCTCTTTTTCTTGGAAGGATCTTATCCCCAAATCATGGACCCATAAAATTAAGAAGATGTAAGGAATCATCACCAATGACCAAGATATGTGAATAAATTTACTTGTTTTGAGCATGGTAGTGTGTTTGCTTAGAGGGAATCATAAAAGGGATTATGTCATGGACAAACTTCTAGAATAGGCTATAGACTAGAGTTTCTAATTTTACAATAAAGTATGTGGGAATAAAGTGCATAATGCTTGTAATAACTAAGACAAAACTCATATTTTATGTTGATTTTGAGATATTTTTCTAATGGTTATTAGGGTGATATTAAATGGTATAATGAGATGATATGTTGCATCTGAAATATTTTCTCATGCAAACTCATAGCTAAACAATCACCAAACAAAATGAATAAAACACAAGAATATCATAGGAACAACTTTTATTAACATAGGGAGGTTAATGTGTATTACAAGATGTATAATAAGAAATATTTTAGGTCCAAAGTGTTCACATACTCAATGAAATTATTTCCATCTAAGGTGTATAACTATAAAAATCCATTATTAAAATATTCCATCACCAAATATGGGCCTAAAAAATTAGGCTTGAATTTATGACCTTCTCCTTTCTTCTTATCTATTCTGCTATCAAACCTCAAGATAAGGTCTCCTACTTGAATTATGCCTTCATGAAATTTTTATAGGTTTGTTGGCACATACGATCTACATAGGGTATGTGGTTTTGCACATCCACAATCCAATACTCATCTAAAGTTTCTGGTCTAGACAAACATGCATTCCTATATTATTTGTGATCGATAAGGCCCTAAAGAGAAACATGAAGGCTAGGGATATATAACTTAAGGGATATAATTTTTTAAGCCCTAAATACAATGGAATATGGGGTTGCCCCCATGGGCATACAAATACTCATCCTATAATCCCACAATGCAAGATAGAGCTGAACGTGTTAATTTCTTTTATTATCTTTAATAGTTTTGACTAAGATTGACTTCAATGTTTTATTTATGGCCTTAGCTTGACCATTATATTATGGGTAGTAAAAAGAGGCTATATGATGAGATATATCAAACTTATTACATAGTCCATATCGGAGTGGACCATAATCAAGGATTGGTTTAGATAGGATTGAATGCATGAAGAAATTATTTGTGTGTAATAGCAAAATCAATCATGAGTCATAAGAAGATTATTACTTAATAATAAAAATATTACAATATTAGCATTAACATCATAATCCATAAAATCTTTAGGAAGGTACATTATCTATTTGAAAGATAAAAATGTCCTCACATCCTCATGAATGTGGGATTTTATTTCATAATGAACTAAAAAGACACCGAAGCAAGCTAAACAATATGTGTCGATAAAAACTATTAAATGAAAAAAAATATACACTAACACCCCCCTTAAGTATAACTTAGGTGGGTATTGTAATTGGGTCCCAACACAAATCATTGATGAGGTACCCAATTACATATAAAATAGAAAACTAAGAAGTCCCAATAAAAGATGCCAAAGCTACCTATAGTAGATCTCATAAAATGATCAAGGTTGATGATGAGATCCTCTTCTTGAAGACTGAATATGCTCTATAAACATCAAATAATGTTTATTAATTTTACCAAATGAATAAGATGATATGTGTACTAAAAGTCTACCCATTCCTTAATATAATAAAGGTATCAATACAAAGATCTCTAAGTATGGTCCAAATCTGATGTGTGGGATAGGTCTAACAGGATCATGCACAAGAACTAAATGTAATGCCACTACAGTGAACCTATCAAAAAAATGATATTTTAGATGAAATAGTGTCCATGTGAACAGTATATCATGACTCAATAACTATCAAAATTTAAGAAGATACTGTAAATGAAGCATGCAGATCTACATAATGATTATCTACATGAAGAGCTAAGTCATTGATGCTCTCAATAAGTGTACTCTCACTAGAAACAATAGATTCCATTGAAGTTTAAATATGTGATGGATCTAAAAGTGTAGTATTTTAAATAATAATGGATGTAGAATTTGTAGTAGGACAACTAAGATCTAGAATAATCTTGTTTTCTAGTGGTGGTTTGACAGAAGGAAGAGTACTATCCATCTAGAATGTGTCATCATAATCAATAGAAGTAGGATGTCAAAGGACAATATTCTCTGAAGAGACAATATAAAAATGAGTATGAAGAGTGATATAAATCTCAGTAGGATATTCAAAAAGAGATTGAAGAATGTTCTAAACAATGCCAGGACACTGTGTATGCTCCACATGGCAATGAAGATCCATGGAAACATGAAACAGTAAGCAACCAAGAACCTTGTCACAAGTGTAGCCTACTTATTTTAATTATCACGAGTCAATAAGGGTAGGAATATGTACATATAGGAGTGGAATATAATTTATTATTATGATCTAGTGTTCCATATATGCTAAGAAGCATAGTTGGCCTTTTCAAGAAGAACCACAAGTGTAGAATCAACTTTCCTCATCTAGTATCTCCCAAGTGGAGATAGATGAGTCTACATGATCAAAATTAATCATGCATGCTTAATGTGATGGACATTAGTCTTAGTTAAAAATGTATCCAAATGAATAGTTTATGTAATATTCACTAAATTCCCCCTAATATTTCATAGGTTGGCACTTTATAATCAAGTGTGTATATAATAAACACATTTAAGTGCATATACAATTAACACATATAAAAGCAACACATGTGTGAAAAAGATGAGAATAAATGTAACCTTAAAAAATATAGAGAATAAATTTTACAAGGTTCAATAATATCATCAATGTGTAGAGCTAAAAAAATTCACACATTCAAAAAAATAGCATCCAAAAAGGAGATATCAGTTGAAAGTTATGGAAGTTTGAATGTTTCTTTCTCGTAAAAAATAATGATATCTACTTTGCATAATTTTGAAAAAATTTGGGTTGAAATTTAGCGTGTAAAAAGTTTGGATGACTTTTTATGAAGAAAAGTTAAGCCCTCTTGGGTTGATTGTGACCAAGGGCTTAAATTTCCATGTGACCAGGGGGATAAGGGGTAGGATAAGGGTGTATGAAGTATAACCCTGCAGTCATCAAAACTTTAATGTACACAAACAATTTTGATACCATGTCAGAGTGGGACATAATCAAATATCAGTGTAAATAGGATGAAATGCATGAAGAAATTACCTGTGTAGTAGTATAATTAAACATGAGTCAGAAGAAGATTATTACTTAAAAATTGAAAGATTACAATATTAGCATTAGCATGGTTAGCCATAAAACATTTAGGAATGTACATTGGGGAAGTTTATCCCACATGTATGATGATGTCATATTGATGCCTTTCATCCACCTATTTTGGATAATTTAGTCCTATATGCATGGTATAGTTGGGTTACACATATCTTCCACCTATTTGGGGGAAGTTAGTCCCACATGCATGGTATGGTTAGGTTACACCTATCTTCCACCTATATATGTACCTATTCACCTAATAGCACGTGGATTATTGTTATTTTACTCTCAACCCTTTTACAATATTCTTGTGTTGATTTCATTTACTTTCAACTTCATTTTGGTGTGCACTTACTTGATTTGTGTGATCATTTAATCGATGTATTTGTTGATCCAAAAATCTTGACCTAGCTCTACATTGTGTTTATAGCTGATCTTAGGGTTTTGGCACCTTTTAAATTTGATGGCATAGATCATTTTAAATGAAAATATTCTAGATAATATGTGACTAGAAAAGAACACTTTTCTGTTATTAATTTTCTGAATCTAGATCAATAAAGGACCCTAGAAGAATATCAAAACCTAGGAAAGAGTGTATCTTCAATAGCTAGGTCAACGAATAATAGATCTATGACATGCAAGTTAAAACTCAATATTTCATAATAGAGACAATGACATTCATCTACTATAAATGCTTTGATACTATGTTAGAATGGGCCATAATAGAGGATCAGTCTAGATAGTATCGAATACATGAAGAAATTACCTGTGTGTAGTAGTGAAATCAAAGATGAGATAGAAAAAACTTATTACTAAACAATAAAAATATTGAAATATTAGTATTAATATCATTAGCCATAAAATATTTTTTAAGGTACATTATATAGGTGTATGATAAACATGTCCTCACATCCTCATGAATGTGGGATTATCTTTCACAATGACCTAAAAAGGCACCTAAGCAAGCTAAATATATGTATGGAAATACCATTAAATAGAATTAAAACCAACACTAACAATTAACGTACCTTAAGGGTTTTAAAGGGAGACCCATTGTCCATGATAATGACTTACAAAATCCCAAATCTAAAAATTGTTTGGTTTAAGATGAATTTGACCATTATAAACCTAGTGACAATTGTCAAAGGCATTTCTTTTACCCACCTAGTGGAATATTTAGTGGTTGTGATAATGAAATTATGGTCATTGATGAAAGTGAGAAATATCTCTAACTAAATATATCCCCCAAGTGGAGAAGGGTCATGGGGTGACAATGGGCTGCAGTGCCTAGGTAGGGATGTGAGTCTCATGGGAGAAGTGTTGACACTTCACAAATTTCCTTACATATTTCATGGCATTGTGTTGAAGAGTAGGCTATAAATACCCCATCCTATAGATTTTGTGAGCAGTTGTATGATCACCAAAATGCCCACCTCAAACACTACTATGACACGTAAAAAGGATTTTTTTAACTCCTCTTGATCAACACATCTGAGGAGCATGCCGTAAAAATATTTTTAATATAAAACCTCATCAAGAATAACATACTTAGCTGCAATGATATGAATGTGTAAGCCCTATTGTGAGTTTGCACCTTTGGGATAACTACAATTGTATTAGTAGTTTATAATTTTGATATACCATGGGGAGGAAACAAGTGTGAGTTTCTTTATGTAACATACTAATTCAATTGGGAAATTAGTGTCAATAAGATCACCAACTTCTAATGGGAATTCAACCAACCAAATAGAAATTAATTGTCTCTTAATGGACTTTTGGTTGACGTACGTTAGTTCAAATTTGGTTTTAAATTATAATGAAATAAATAACCTTCCATGAGAGGACCCGTTGAGTCAATAACGTCTATAAAACTTGGTATCTCACTATGACCCCTTTTTCTGATTAAGCATATAGTGCCTCCAACACTTAGTTTCTGTATACATATATTTTTTATTACTTCATCTCATCATTAATTTCATCTATTTGTCATATAATCTAATTATCCTAGTCCTCTTCTAACATTTCTTCTATATCCATCATCATACACTAACCTTACCTCTACCCTATATCTCATTTTATTCTTTTAATATCATATTTTATCATGTCATTATTCTCACTTTATTCACTAATCATGTCTTATCTATTATATTTAAATTTAAATCATACATATGTCCACTATCTCATACAAATCACTCTTTAATCACTTGTCTAAGCTCCTTTTAATCTTTATTTAATCTTAACATGAATCTAGAGGCTTCCATCCTCTAGAATTCTCTATCACCTTCCCACTTTCTAGAGATTCCCTATCTAAAATGCTCTAAAGAATTTTAAATTCCTTAGAAATCCCTCCACCACCTCTATATAAACCAACCATGTCTCCATTCAAAATCAACAACTGATATACTTTGAAATGTGTGGTACCTATCACGCCAAAATAGTCTTTTGTCAAGCTAATCATCCACATATGCTATTGAAATTATGAGTCTAAAATAAGCAATCCACTGGGCTTAAGGCACATCATGTATTTTGAAAGAGGATTATTTGCAAATTTGAAGTAACATTGCTCTTATTTTAATTGCTTGTTTATGTTTAATCTGCTTACCTTGCCCATTCATGAATTTTCATTTGAATTCGGATTGATTTCGGATGGTTTCATTTCCATTTTTTATCTATTGTCCAAATTTATATCATTACATTTGGCGATCACAGTGGGAGGGGTTACCATCACTGTTATTTTTTCTTTGAAATTGTGGGTTTCTTTGAAATTATTCAAATATCCTCAATTTTATTTTCCACTAGCATCTTCCTTGAATGATCTAGTGTTAGTTAGGAAGTAACTAGTTTATTTATTTGCTTCCACTCAAGCACAAATTGTGTAGTGATGTATTATAGACACTATATTAGTCTCTAATATAAATTATTTATTACCTTTCAGGATACAGTGACATCTAAGGTTTTCTTATTAGATAGGATTGAATCTCATATTTGTATTCTATTTAGGGATTTATGTGTAATTCATCTAAAATCTTCAACTGGAAATATTGTAATATCTTACTATTAGTAAAGAATTTGAAAGAAGTCACTAGTGCTTTCCATTATTATATATAACTGTCAAACTACTCATGTGTCTTTTGTATGCCTAAAATGTATATCAAATTAAGTTTGTTTGAGGACTGTCAACTATTCATGTGATGTTAAATTTGTCCATTGGGCAGCCAGATCAATCCACAAAAGTAATTTGGTAAATCTTTCAAATTAAGTTGGTAATCCTACTAAATAGATCTTGTAATATAATATGACTAAATAAAATAATATCTAGTTATTTGTCCAATCAAAATACCTGCATTTTTTTTATAATGTCTCATTTTTACCAAAGCACTTTTCATTCAATGATAATTTAATGCTTTGGTGAAATGCCTTAATCTCTTAAACAATACTCAAAACTCTAAAAACTTTAATGCATTGGTGATGCAATTGAAATGTAGTCATTTTAATAGTATAACGATATTTATTTATTTATTTATTTGAATAATTATCTACATATACAAAAAATAAATTAAAAAACTTTTTTGGTGAAAGAGTTGAAAATAAAATTACTAATTTTTTTGTACGACGTTTGTCAAAGACTTGACAATTTTGAAATTTTTTGTTATAAATTTGTGTTGTTGCTTACACAACCCACCCTAATTTCTCTAAAAATCAAGGAACCTTATTTATTTTTTTTAAATTTTGACCTGATTCTGTCTTAGGGTGCAATATTTAAAGTATTTTGGGTGCACAGTCCAACATCCATTTGTTACCACTAGGCACTTTTCAGGAATATTTTCACCCCATTAAATAAACACTAATTCTATGAGATTTTACATGGGGATAGTCAAATGTCATTAGAATACAATGGTACAAAAATTTGTATAAAACCCCTTCCTATGTTTGAAATGCGTAGCCTTTAAAACTGGCATTTGTGTTGATTTGCATGTCTTCCCAATTTCAAATCTTATTAGAAACCACTTTTTGAGAGGTGTTTTGCATGGACAAATCTTGCCCATTTCTTATGAAATTTTATATGAATGTAGAAAAATGTGAGAATATTGAAAGGACGAATAAAGCTATAGAAAATTCAATACCCAAGTGTGAAATGTGTATTAATAAAAACAAGTTTCTGCACTAGTTTTTACTAAGTCATATTTTGTATCTTCCAATTGTCAAATCTGCCCAATGTGCACTTTTAAAACCTATTGTTGTAAGTATAAAGTATATTACTTTTTCTTCAAAATTTTCATGATAATAACCATATATGGGAAGAGTGAAAATATGAAGAAATTCATACAAAACTAATTCTCCACATATGAAATACATAGCGATCAAAATTGACACTTAAACTAATTTTTACTTGGTCATTTTCTATGATCTTCTCATTTCTAAATTGAGCCAGTGCACATGTTTCAAGTTCATTTCTGTAGAGACAAACATTACTATGCTATGCTGAAATCTTCCATGAAAATAACCATATATAAAGTGAATTCATTAGCAAAAGAACTCACACAAAATAGTTTATCATGTGTAAATTAGGCAGCGTCCAAAACTACCTTTTGGTCATTTTATGCATTTTTAGTTGTGAAATTTGTCTAGTGCACACTATTAAAACTTACTTTCATAAAAACTAATGAAGTCAATTTTTACAAAAAAACTTTCCTGAAGATAATCAAGTGTAAGGGGAACACAATGGTGAAATAACTCGTAAAAAATTGTTTCTTGCATATAAAATGCATAGACATGAAGATCAACGTGTACGTAGGTTCTTGCATCTTCTTAGTGGCCAAATCTAGCAAGTGTGCATGTTTTAAACCTAAATAAACATGGTCAAAACACATTCATTTCTTATAAATATTTTCATGAGAGTAGAAAAATGTGAGAAGAGTGCAAGGATGAATAAAGTTTCAAAAAATTCAATATCTAAGTGTAAAATGCGTAGTAATAAAAATAGATTTTTGCATTGGTTTTTACTTGAGTCATTTCATACATTTTCCAATTTTAATATCTACCCAATACACACTTTTAACACCTATTTTCATAGGTATAAATTATATTATTTTTTATTTAAAATTTACATTACAATATCCATATGTGGGAAGGGTGAAAATGTGAAGAAATTCATAAAAAATTAATTCTCCACCTATAAAGTGCATAGCAATCAAAACTAATATCTATATTGATATTTATCTGGTAATTTTTTGCAATCTCCCAGTTGCTAAATCCATCTAGTGCGCACTCTTTAGACCTAATTTTGTAGGGTTAAATTACATTATTTTCTCTTGAAAACTTGTATGAATAGTCAAATATAAGGAGAATACAATGGTGAAGGAATTTGCATAAAAATTATCTTCATTTGAAAAATATACGGCCATTAAAATTGATCAGTGCATAGATTTATGTCTTCAGTGACCAAATATAGGCAGTGCGCACTATTCAAACCCAATTTCAAATGACTAAATGAGATCCAATAATCTTTAAAACATTTATGAAGATAATAAAATTTAGAAAGAATGCATTATTAAATAAATTTTTATAATATTTCCTCCCACATGTGAAATGTGTACATTAAATAATTAGATTCTGCACTATTTTTTACTTGGTCATTTTCTATATCTAATTTTGAAATCTGAGTAGTACGCATGTTTCACACCTATTTTATCACATTCAAATAAAATAAAAATTGATTTAAATTTTTATATGATAATACCTTGATGACATGAAAATACAACCCAATTAGTTTCATAGCTATTATATTTTCCAATTAAAATATATGATAGTGCAAAGTGACTCTTCTAGGAAGATTCATCACTTAATCAATTTTTGACCGAAAATCACTAAAAGGGTAATGTGCAAGTGTTAAATTTATTATTTAAAGAAATAAAATACCTTTTTGAGCCTATTTTCAATAAATTTTTAAAAATATAAGAAATAATGTGTTTTGCTCATGTTTTACCTATTAGTGTAGATTTTTGTCCCATTGGGTTTTATCTACACGGTCTATTCTAACTTGCTTAAGTTATTCTAGTTCATTAGTGAAATTTTATCCCACATGCATGAGGATGTTGGGATATGTCTAACTTTCACTTATAAATGTACCTTTCCTATTATTTTTATGGTAAATACAAAATACTCTTTCTACAACTTCTCTTTGGTGAGACAAGTTTCTTTCTCTTTAGGGTATTAAGATTTTATGTGAGTTCTCCAAACATGTTCTCCATATAAGCTTCATTGTTCAGTTGATCTTAGCATCATCTAATATGGTATCAAAGTTATTCTGACATTTTTTTCTATTCAAAACTTGATGGGATTTGTTTATTGTAACCTGTTATTTTTTTATTTCAATTTTCAAGGGTTTGGTGGGGTTTCTAAAAACTTTGTGTAGATCTTTAGAGTCGGTGTCTCTAAACAAAAAAAGGTAGTTCTATTGAATTTAAAGGTTGCCAAAACCCTAATACTAGTTGTAAACATGACTTAATTTTGTGACAACCATTTTCGACCATTTTTTTAGGGTTTCAAGCAATATTCTTAGTTTTCACATATTTTTGTACCACCAGAGTCTTCAATCGAAAATTGGTTTATAGGTTTTTATAGGGTTTGTATATTACCAAGTGGGTCTTTGTTATTTTTATACAAGGATGAACTGATTTATGTAGATATGAGTTCTTTTTGTCAGCTTTTTCACCATTTTTAGTTGGTTTCAATGACTTTTTTATAGAATTTTAGACTTGGAATATTTTTAGGGCTCTTTATGGGCCCTCTTCCATGAAATTATGTATCCCCATAAACACATGTGCATTTCTACACCTTCATAGGACCAAAGGCCCACTAACTTCACCTAGGTCAATGCAAATGCATGAATGTGAACTCTATGCCTCCATAGGGCCCAAGGCTAGTCGGCCTAAGCTCCAACCATGTAGCAATGCCAATCATGATAATGTGTGTACCTTCTATTTCATGGGACCGATAGTTTATCAGCCTGGCCCTTGATTGTGAAACCAAAGTTGCACATTCTCACATGTTATGCAACCCATATCCAAGGGTCCTATGTCCCAACCTCCAACCTCATGATGACGTAGATGGCCCTTTCACATGATCACACGTGTGATCTCTAGAGGTATGAGACTCTCCTAAAATGTAGTGATCATCTAGCAAGGTGTCAATTTGAAGGCCAAGGACTCCTTGTGAAGTGTGTGTAACCATCAAATTTAAGACAAATGGTTTGTGATACTATTCATCAAGCACTCAACTTAGTCTTTAGCCCTTGGTCATATGGAAATTAATTCCATGTTACTTTCAACCCAAAATGCTTAACTTTTGCTTAAGATAGGCTTATTTTTTTCTTTTGAAAGTTGATGTATAAAAAAATTCTTTGGGAAGTTAATCAAAAAAATTCCACACATTTGTCAACAATTTTTTCATGCAAGCAGATTTTTAGTTCCTTATACTTATGCACTTACTACTCAAGATGCATTATCAACTATGTCTAGCATATATACGATTGTATTTATATTTGAATTATTATGGGTGGGTCATTGCAAACAAATATGAAAGGGTATTATGTGGTTTTGTGTATTTTTTAGTATTTTTTTTACACATTCTCATTTTTTGCATTGTGTTGATTCCTGCACTTACTCTGCTTATTTAGATGCATTCTTAGTTGTGATCGACATGATCATGCATTTTTATTGTAACTAGGGGTCATTAAAATCTTTTATGTAGTTGTGCACTTCTTTGGTGTCTTCTCTCAGTCATGTCGACTTCACTTGAGAGACACTTATGGGAAAAAGTTGATATACACCAGTGGTTCTTCTTGGAAAGACCAACTATGCTTATTGGCATGCTTACATGTAAAAATTGTTTAAGAAAAAGGAAAAAAATCATATTTCATTACTATATGGATAGATTCCTACTCTGACTAATTCTGACAAGTACATTAAGTGGGCTAACACTTGTGACAAGGTTCATGGTACTTTATTGTTGCATGTTTCATGGGATCTACATCACCATGTGCAACTCACCATGTGCCCCAACACTATTTGGAGAATATTTCAGTCTCTTTTTAGAGACGCTACTAATATTTATATCATTCCTCCTCCTCTACTTTTTATCATCTATTTAGAGATTGTTGTACTCTCTCCTCATACTCCTATTTACTATGATGACACTTCCATGGTAGACAACGTTATTTCTTTTATTAAAACACCACTATAGGATGATATTCTACCTAACCTTAGTTGTCCTATTGTAGATTCTACTTTTATTCCTATGCAAGATGTTGCTTATCAAGATCTATCATAGATTGGTACTTTAGAAAACTCTATTATTTTTAGTGAGATTACACCTTTTGAGAGCATCGATGACTCTTCTCTTCCTATACATATTTAGTATGTAGATCCATGTCTTTCATCTATAGTCTCTTTAACTTTGAGGGTTGTTTAGCCATACTTTCCAATTATCATGTACATTCCTTTAGCGAATGTTCCATGTCATTTTTCTTCATCGAACTCATATGTACTTGATGACACTTCTAAGCTTGATTACATATTTAAGATTGAGGACTCTTCTTTTGGCATAGATGACTATAGTAGTGATGGGGACACACCTCTAACATCTCCTTTTCACCTTCTATATGTTGAGGAGTTATTCATTGATTAATCTACCCCTAGTCTACTTATGACATTACAAGGTGCAGGTATATTGATCTAAGACTCATCAAACATTAGACAATCTATTCTATAGTTACAAGGCATTTTGTAGTCTATTTTAGCCTCTACTTCTATTGCATCATCATTAGATACAACATTTATCCCTTTTACTATGCATGAGGAGTATAGTTCCTTGGTTATAGTTCTATTAGGGACTTGGTGGACCCATTCATTGTTCCAAGGTGATCCAATTTTAATTGCACTTTCTTTTGACAAGTTCACTTCAGTGGCATTAAATTCAATTTTTGTGCATGATATTTCTAGACCTATACCAAATTCTATTTTGGACCCTACTCAGAGTGTTTTGAATTGTTGCCTCCTTCATCTTCCACTATGGAATGGGCAGAATTGAAGTACATCATTCATGTTCTTCCTTTAGAAAAAGGAATAAATATTGTTCGATGTTGATGGAGTTTCTTTAGTCTTTAGGTAGAGGATCTCATCAGTGACATTCTTCATTTTGTGAGATCTACTATAGGTAGCTTTAGCATCTTCTATGGGGACTTCTCAGTTCTCCTCTCTCTCTATGTGTTTTTTCCTCTTACTTATGGATGTGTCTGATGCCGTTAGAACATGAACTATTTCTTGCTTTGAGAGGAGTTTTGTCTTATGGGTTTTCTCCTTTTCTCTACTTTATGAGAGTTTTATTGTGTTTAGGTACCTCATCAATCCTTTATTCTAGGACTTAATTCTTTTACCCACTTAATCTATGCTTAAAGGGGGTGTTGGTGTAGACTTTTTTCCCATTGGGTTTTGTCTATATGATCTTTTTTAACTTGCTTAAGTTATTCTAGGTTATTAGTGAAATTTTATCCCACATTCATTAGGATGTTGGTACATGTCTAAATTTCACCTATAAATGTACCTTTCCTATTGCTTTTATGACTAATGCAAAATACTCTTTCTACAACTTCTCTTTGGTGATACAAGTTTATTTCTCTTGAGGGTTTTAAGATTATTGGAAGGTTATCCATAAGGTTCTTCATGCAATATTTTTTGTTCAGTTGATCTTGACATCATCTAACAATATTACCTCCCACGTGTGAAATGTGTACCTTAAATAATTGTAAGGAAATTACTTAGATGTTCACACAAAATAATTATATATCGCATATAATAATAAAAAATAAGAGATCACACAATAATAATTGATAGCATAGTAGAATACTATATAATATAGTAGAGCCACTTCAAGGGAACAACCTCCACAACAATGCAATAAGAGTAGAATACTTAATATGATGATCAAAGACTAACCACTACCTCCTATATATAAGTCTACTTAGCCATGGTTATTCCATAGGTTGACCTAACTAAGAACATAGAGAAATGTAACAAGAATATAAAATAGGTATGTAAGCCACAAGTTAGCCACACATATCCCTAGACATGTCAAAGGTTAAGGGCATATCATGCCCCCTCCTGTTCAAAATAATGTTATCTTTAATGTTGAATAAACTCTAGATGTTGCTGCACAAAAGATTCATCCTTGCAAGTGGCATCTTCACATGGTGAATTCTTTCATTTGACTAGGTACTCCTTAATTGCTCTAGACCACAACTACTTAGTGCATATTTTAAGGATTACCTCAAGATCAAGAATAACTCTCCCTTCGTCATCCAATTCTGGTAACTCAATTTGAGTAGCAACTCTATGTCTAATGACTTTATTTGGGCATGATACATGAAATACTAGATGTATGTGATTGGATGAAGGAAAATCTAACTTGTAGGCCACAAACCAATTTTTTACAAGATTTGATAAGGCCCATAATACTTAGGGGACAACTTGTTATCCTTTTTTTGTTACTTTAAGGACATGTAATTATATGGATGTAAGCAAACAATGACCCAATCACTAATTTCAAAATCCCTCTCACTCTTGTGTTGATTTGCCTATTACTTCATGCAATTCTAGGCTATGGCTAAATTTTCATGCAAATTTGCAAGGACCTCTTGTTGATGGTGAATATGTTCCTCAATTGCATGAACCTTAGTATTGACCTTCAAAGTTGAAGTGATGGATGGAGGGTGGTATCTATATAAGGCCATAAAAGAATACATTTTGGAATAACTATGAATAGAATTATTATAACACCATTCATCAAGTGGCAACCAATAAACCCATTTATTTTATTTAAAAACAAAACAATGGAGATATCCTTCCAGAAATTTGTTGACTACCTCAGTTTGTCCATGTGGTTGAGGATGATAAGATGATCTATGAGCCAACTTGGTGCCTAAACATGCAAATAATTTAGTCCAAAAATTACTAGTGAAAATGGGATCTCTATCATTCACAATGATCTTAGGAGTACCATGTAGTTTTTAAATTATACTGAGAAAAGTAGAAGCTACTGTACTAGCAATAAAGGGTTGTGATAAAGAACAAAAATGAGCATACTTATTGAGATGATCCACAACAACTATGATAACATTTTGACCATCAGTTATTGGTAACCCTATAATGAAAACTATAAATACCTCTTCCTAATGCTAGCTAGGGATGGATAAAGGTTGTAAAAGACCTAGTATTTTGATGGTTTCACCTTTATTTTATTAATAGATCATACATTTAGCCATATATTTTTAGACATTCCCCTTGAATCCTTCCCCAATAAAATCCCAATTGATTCTATGATAGGTTTTCAAAAATCCTAAATAACCCCCAAGTGGAGTTGCATAAATTTATTGAATGATTTTTTGTTTGAGAAGAGAATTATTACATAGGTATAATCTTTCTCTTAATACCATAATGTATTACCCTTCCATGTGAATTATTCAAATCCACCCAAACCTTGCTAAAGATTATGAATCAAATCATGGGTAACACTACCATTTTCCTATTCTAATCTTACTTCCTCTAGCCAATTTACTTGTCAAATGGTCATGGCACATAACAATGCCTCAACTAATTCATCCCTCCTAGATAGTGCATCTACCACCACATTTTCCTTGCCTTTCTTTTAGACTATTTCAAATCATAGCCTAACATCTTAGTTACCTATTTATTTTGTTCTTTTGATGACAACCATTGTTCCAAAAAATATTTGAGACTATCATGATCAATCTTTACCTGAAAGTGATGACCCATCAAATAAGGTCTCCATTGTTTGACTATATGGAAAATGGCCATCATTTCCTTCTCATAGATGGGCTTTAGCTGATTTTTACCCTTCATTTGGTGACTTTAAAATGCAAGTGGTTTACCTTTTTGCATGAGCACAACACCCATACCATATCCAAATGCATCACATTCAATCACAAAAGTTTTATAAAAATCATGAGTGGCCACCACTAGAGTGGTGTACATAGCTATTTTTAATAGTTCAAATGCCTTGGTAGCTATATCAGTCCACTAGAAGGAGTCTTTATTCAACAAAGAGGTGAGTGGGGATATAATTCTACCATAATTTTTGATAAATTTGTGATAGTAACTAGTTAGCCCTAGAAATCCCCTTAGTTACTTGAGTGTCTTAGGAACCAACCAATCCACCATTACTTGGATTTTTTTAGGATCCACTTTCACTCCTTCATATGAAACCATATGACCCAAATACTCAACCTCATGAGCTCCAAAAGTACATTTTGAAGGTTTGGCATACAACTGATGTTGTTCCAAAATTGAGAGTACCTATTTTACATGTTGCAAATGGTCTTTCTATTTTTTACTATAAATGAGGATATCCTCAAAAAACATGAGAACAAATTCCCTCAAAAATGGTCTAAAAATAGTATTCATCAAACTCTAAAGGTGGATGGTGCATTTTTTAGACCAAAAAGCATAACCATAAACTCATAATGGCCCTCATGAGTTTTGAAAGTTGTTTTGGTTATGTCTTCATCATGGATCCAGATTTGATGATACTCAGAAAGTAGATCTAACTTGGTAAAATAAATAGCACCATTAAATTCATCTAGAAAATCATCAATGATAGGAATAGGAAACTTATCTTTGATAGTGTACTTATTGAGCTCTTTGGAGTCAGGTCAAATCCTCCAAGTGTCATCTTTCTTTCTCACCATGACAATTGGTCAAGAATATTCACTTTGGTTATGGTGAATGATTAATGTGTCCAGCATCTCAAGTACCATCTTTTTAATTTCACTTTTTTGAGTGTAGGGATACATGTACGGCCTAATTTTGGGTGGTGTACTACCAAAAATAAGTTTGATGGAATTATCATGCATGTGGTTAGGTGGAAATCCTTTCGGTATGTCACAAAAAATAATAGAATGGATGTCAATCACTTGTAGATTAGGAGGTGTAGATGGTTGAGTTGGCTAGACTTCAATGGAAAATAAGCGAGCCATAAATCTTTTAGCACCCTTTCATAAAATATTGGTCATTTGATGGGAGTTAACAAGTTATGGATATTTAAACCTTAATCCCCTTAGCTCAAATGTCCTTCCCTCAAAATGAAAGTGCATGAATAATTCCTATAAATTCATCTCAATAGTGCCCAAAGTGGTGCGCCACTGTACTCCCAGAATAATGTCAGCTCCATCCATGGGAATATCAAACATATGAGAATCTAACAAGTGTTTTCCATGGACAACTTAATACTATGGCATTTTCTTAAATAGATGATAGTACCACCATCTACAATCATGATCTAAAATTTTGGAGTAGGATAAATGAAATAGTTCAAACGAGCAACCAACTTACTCTTGATGAAGTTGTGTGTACTCACAAAATCAATTAATATAGTGACCTTTTGTTTCTTAAATAAACCCACCACCTTAAGATTTTGGGGAGTATTAATACCTAAAAGGGTGTGCCAAGAAATAGTAGGTTAGGAGTCTTCAGATTCCTCCTAGGTCTTGAATCCTCACCAATTGCCTCCTCATTGGCACCTTCGATGTAAAACAAATTATTTTCAACATAGTGCTATCCTTTGCTCCATTTGTTGTCACACCCATAACATAACCCTTTGGCTTGTTTCTCCTCAATTTATTGAGGTGTTAATCTGGTGGGTTGAGGTAATGATGGTGCTAAAAAGGTGTGATCATGACCAGTAGTAAAAAAAATTATTTTGACCATATATTTTTATTCTACCATGCATGCCCTTGGGATAGCCTCTGATAAAAATGATGGATTAAACATTTGAACCTCCAATTAGATGTTATCATTGAGTCCACACATAAAAAGATCAGTCAAATTTACCTCAATGATGTCTTCCACTTGTAAGGATAGATTATGAAATTAATGGATATAATCCTACATAATTATTGTTTAACGTAGTTTGGTTAACTAGATAAAGTAGTTCTCAGAGACATTATTTTGATAATGAGCCAACAACTCATCAATTAAAATAAACCATGTAACAAGAGCACCATTCTTTTTTATTTTGAGCACAAAATGATCGATACCAAATGAACTACTCAAGTTCCAGATACAGAAACACCATTATTACCTTCTAAGAACTAGGAGTTTGGTGTAGATCAAATAAATTCTCAATTTGGGTAATCCAAGTAAGAGGATCCTTACCATCAAAATTACACATGTCCACTTTTAGCAACATCGATCACATCAAGATTGGCACTGTGAGTGTTGAGAGGAGGAGGACTTGAATGATGAGGTAGAGGGTTGTTTATCTGTAATTGAGATGAAATGGTAGCCAATTATGTAGTGATCTGATGCAATTGAGTGTACACCCCATTAATCTCTTTGCACATCCTTGAAACATCAGTTTGAACTATAGCAAAATCATCTTATTTCACCAAGCCCTTTATGTTAGCCTGAAGTTGAAAAATCATCAGATCTAAAGTTCTAGATTCCATGTCATCTATAAAAGGAGTATTAGGAGTTTCTTTCCCCCCTTTTTTATCTGAGTAGTAGGACCTTCCATGCACAAACCTTAAGAGGGTTTTCACCCTAAAAAAATTATAACAAGAGATGGTATTATTGTGATCACCTCATCAAGATGAATCCAATGACTACTTTTGCACATTAGGATGAAAATTTTTTGGCACAAAAAAGTGTACTGATAGAATATACCATTGTGATCGTCTCACCAAGATGAATGCAATTAATGTAAATGTGCAAAGAGGAAAAAAATTAGATTTTTTTTAAAAAAACATTTTGAACAATACTTCACTGATAGGAAAAATTAATTCTTCTCAGATTGCAACTTATGTTTTTTCACTCCTGTTCATAGAAGCCGCACCTCGCCAGATCCAAAAAAAAAGTTGTAGGAAACTTTCCCAAATCGAAGCTCTGATACCACTTGTAAGGAAACTACTTATATGTTCACATGAAATGATTATATATCACACAAAATAATCAAAGATAAGAGATCACACAATAATAATTGATATCAGAGTAGAATACTAGATAATATAGCAAAGCCACTTGAAGGGGGCAACCTCTATAATAATTAAATAAGAATAGAATAATCAATATGATTATCAAAGACTAACCACTATCTCCTATATAAAATCTACTTAGCCATGGTTATTCCATAGATCGACATAACTAAGAACATAGAGAAATGTAACAAGAATATAAAAGAGGTATGTAAGCCACAATTCGGCCACACATATCCCTAGACATGCCAAAGGTTAAGGGTGTAGCAATAATTAACTTATGTGATGTTTTTCACTTGGTCATTTTCTGTGTTTTCAATCTTTAAATCTGAGCAGTATGCATGTTTCACACCTATTTTCTCAAATTCAAATGAACTAAAAATTACTTGAAAGTTTTCATGATAATACCTTGATGGCATGAGAACAAAACCCAATTAGTTTCATAGCTATTAGATTTTATAAAACTAATGTATGACAGTGTGAAGTGATCCTCCCAAGAAGATTCATCACTTAATCAACTTTCAACCAGAAAACACCAAAAGGGTAGTGCGCATGTGTCAAATTGATTATTTCAAAAAACAAATACTATTTTGAGTATCTTTTCAAGAGATTTATGGAGGCTTGCATCTATTTCCTATGCATTTTTATGGTGGTTATGGTATGTTTTCCTCTCATTAACTCCTCCCCAGACTCTTGTACCACCCTTTAGCTGAAGTTGTGATAAGTTTGGCTTAGCTAAGGACTAGTTTATATGATATTTTTTCAATCAAACACTTCATATTCATCTCTATGACAACAAGTTTTATTTTCTCTCTTTCTCTCCCTTTCTTTTGCATTTTCTTTTGTAGTGGTTTTAGTTTAGGTCTTGGATATCAATGAATACAATATGTTGTTAATGCTTATCTTGATTGATCAATCTATATTTTTTGTTATTATTGCATTCTCATATCTATATTTGTAATAAACATGTTTAAATTAGTTGTAGTTCATGTTTAATATGTACGCTAATTCTCTAGGCATTAGTTATAAGTTTAATGCATATGGTTAGTTTGAAATACTCCAAACATGCCCCTTATATGGAATGGTCCACAACAAGCCAAATAAGTTACCCTACATACCAAGACTCAGTAATTGAGACCTAGGATATATTTATTCACACAAATATCCTTTTAGGAGAGACATGGCCTAAAAACCATTGCCTAAGATGGCATGCCCAAAGGCCTCTTAACATTTTGGCACTAGGAGGGCCTAAGTTGGACTATTTTAGGTTTATCCCTTATTTTTTAGGATTTTTACCTAGTAATATTCTAGGTTTCAAGACTAGAAAATTGATATTCTAATCCACCAATGGCTTTAGCTTCGCTTAGTGGAAGTTTCTGCCATGTTAACATTTTAGGGCCTATATATGATTTACCTAAAGATCCCTATGACTTATGCTCAAAGTATATACCTATTGGGATCAAAACTATAGAGGAACACCTTTAGGAATTTAAATATGCCATAGTCAAGACTCAAATCCAACATGAGGATGTGGCTTTTCACCTATTCCCTTTATCCTTGGATGAAGTTGCATATTCCTTATACCTTGATTACTGAATAACTTTATAACCTTGTGGGCCATATTTGAAAATATATTCCTTAATCAATTTAGTGTGCCCACTAACCATGTTGCATTAGATTACCAGTTCTCCTTAGCCTATATGGGGGCCAACAAACTAATTAGTGTATTCAACCATTTATTTAATCAACTATACACAAGGCTAAAACACCCTTTCCTATAAACAAAAGTAATTTCCATATAAGTCTACATCAAAATTGTGTATCCCTTGACTACTATATTTGTTAAGATGGACCCATATTTTCTAACATCATTAGTATTGGTCTATCAAGTGGCTATCAATATAGAGAAATAATCAATGACTTAGGGATTTCATGCCTACCCTTTCTATTCCTTATAACAATAGGGCATTTATGCCCAAAATCCTTTGAGTTGCATACCTACAAGTCAACCCATGAATTAATGTGTGTCTCACAATGAAACATTACCCCAACCTTGCAATCAATCAAATTCCCATGTGATAAATGAGAGTCGTACCTATTCTTTTAATGCATGTAATTCAATTAATTATGTGTATAATCAACATGCTACTTCATAATATTTTAGTGATTTAGTATATTTGGGTGATATTGACAATCAAATACTATTTTTTATAGAAGGAAATCAATAGATAATGTACAATCGAAGCTATGAGATTGTATTCCCAAGTACACAATGTGGAGTCTACTTGAATGAGAATGGACCTATTTCTAAAACATTCTTGTAGATTGAAAATGTCTCATTCATTAAGAAAGAACCAAACCAAGAGAGAAACAATGATGGGGATGAGTCTGATGATGATGAGGCTTTTCCAATCTTTCCAAGTGAATTTATGGATCAATACTTGAGTAAAAAGGAGATGTCCATACTATAACTTGGAATCAACCAAAAGGAGAATTAGAAGACCTAAAATAATTGGGTGAAGAAGATGTAGGCTATGCATTTTAAACATTATTATCTTATGCTCTTGTTCCTACATTTGAAAATTTGGTTCAAGGTGATCAAAAACTCAATTGTAAAAACCACATGATCCTCTCAGAAGTAGAGATAACCAAAACACAAATGAAAGATCATGAACAAGTGGCCTAAATGAACAAATGATGCTAGTGGGGGTATGAGCTAAAGATGCATTGATTTAATATACCCTTACACATACTTCATCCATGAATGACAAATCCAAGGGTCCTTGACATGAGAATAACTAATATTATGTCTTCTAGATGATAATAAAAACAAGGAGGATGTTGTTAAAACATCCATATCAATTAAGGAGCAGCTAACAATGGACTCACCATTTGGCTGCCAAGAAAAATACAATGCTACAAGGTTGGATATTCTAATCACTCTAGTATGTATGAATACCTACCCCTTCCCCTTAATGTAATACAACATATGGGTTGAGGTATTTTATTTAACCTATCCCAAGTGCTTTCTAAAAATCAACTATAAACACATTACTGAATTGTACAATCTTAATTTCCATGAAAACAACATAGATGAATCTTTGTGGGATAGTGGACATAAATGAAAAGGAAAACATAGATGTAAGTACATTCTCTCTCAACCTTCTCATAATACTATTCATAGGTGTCTAAATAGTTTTAGATATGCATTTACTTGAACAAGTTTATGTAAATACCTTTCTCCTCCCTTTTTTTATTTGTGTGTGTTTTAATATAGGTTTATTTTCTTGTTTGTTTTCTCATTTTGTTTTGTCATATTTATGGTTCATTCAATTTTGCCTTAAGGTCCCCATATTGATCATTGAATGATGAATGAAAGGCTAGAAAAATAAGTATCATAAATGGCATTCTAAAGCGTAAAAGTTAAATAGTCTTGCCTGAATCCTTACATGAACTGTCGAGATTCTTTTTACATTTTGAAAATTTTATAAACAATTCCTTTCTTATCTATAGTCATAAAATGAACTTAATGAAATGTATGAAACTGATGAAGCACTGAATCCATTCCAAATTTTCCTTAATAGTCATGAACTTTTTGATTACAGGGTTAGTACGATGCTAGGAGATGAAACCAAAGGTCAATGCAACCCTCGAGAACTTGTGAAGGAGAAACGAGCTCCCACCCACAATCCAAATGAAAGAAGATAAAATGGAAAGACTTTAGAGGTTGTTTTTGGGTTACCCAAGTCACTCAGATGTTGGGGATAGTATATATGACATTCTTTTTGACAATACTAAACAAACAAGGCAATAAACCAAGCACTTTTGGTCACCTGAGTTCCCTATAGGGGACAAGGGGAGAGCATACATGCAATAGTTTATAATTTGATACAAACAAAGAAACTAATGTAATGAACTTTGAAACTAGATAATAAAAAAAACTACACATAAAGTGAAAAGGCTCTTAAGATCTCTAACTAAAATGTATGTTCATTTTGATAGCACTAACTCAAATATGATTGAAATTATGGCCCCTTGGCCTTATTTTAACTTGTAAAAACTTTGTAAATATTAAAAGACAAGTGTGATTAGGTTGATTTTAAGTACCAAACAAAAGTGTATGTGAGATATAGGAGTGTCTAAGCCTCTCTCTCTCTACCTTCATTCTTAAAAAAAAGTTAGTGGGTTTACTTGTCTTTGGTCAACAAGTAAATGAATAGACAAAAACACAAAGTGAAGCAACTATTTAGTAGGGTGAATCTTCCATTTTCATGAAGATGTTATTTTCCTACAAACACAAACATGGATAAAGACAAGTTTTTTGAAGTCTCCATTTAGATAGGGCAAAGCCATTGATTATAGTTGAAAAATAGGTGAAGCCGTCAAAATCACATGCAATTTTACCTAGTGAAGCCTCTATGTAATAGAGTCACAACCACTGATTCCAGATAGTGAAGTCATCATTTAGCAAGTCAAAGCCACCATTATGAAGCTATCATTTTTGCACAAATAATATCATAAACAAAATATGAGACTGACGAAGCTTTCATTACATAGGGAAAATTTGCCAATTACACAAAAATAGAATCATGTTAATTTCAAGGCTAAAACTCTAAACTTGAATAATTAAATGCATTTGTTAGAAAAACTAAAGCCATCTTATCATTACCCTTGGCCATATGAGATGTGTGGTCCCACTGAACATGTCATTATGTATCTTAGGAGTTCAAAGAGCACACAAATGATGATTAGTTATTTGTTAGTCCAAATGATAAAAAATCAAGTATAAAAATACACTAGAACTAAATACTCTTGCCTAAGAAATAGGGACAGCTTAACATAATAAACAAGATCACAAAATAGAGATAAAAATAACATAAGTAATTTACCTCCTTTGAATTTGATATCTATTTTTTGGCATAAGTATGTTCATGCTCAGACTATGATAATTAGAGTCTTCTAGCAATGCTTCTCCATGATGATAGCACTTCTTCAATGGTTGTTCATGGCTTGGTGTAAAGCTTGGCATAAAATGGTCATTATAGCATTACTTTCAATGGCTTCTTGAAGGTATTCTAACAGAATAAACTTACACATAAAATCTTGTCAGCATATGGTGTGGGCACTTATATTTATAGCTCTAATAATTAACTCTAACCCTAGGGAGTTTAGGTTAAATTCTAACTTTGGTTGAGTCTAAAATAACCTAGGTTGAGTTGGGCTAACCCTAGGTTAGGTCAAAGCACTCATGAAGTCTTAACACCTCATTTTAAAATATTTATGAGCTATGATAACTCATTTTAGATATTTTTGAGGTTGTTACTCACCCTTTTTGAATATTTAGGAATTAATAAATCACCATATTATCTCCTTTGACCTTTGACCTCATATTTAGCTAAAAATTATATTTTTGGTAAATTAAATTCACTAAGTCAACTTAGAATTTTTACTTAGGTAAGTTAATTAAGATTTGCAATGTAATTAATCTTGTTTAGTGTTTTTTGGCTTTTAGTAATTGTTTTACATGTTTTGAATCAATAGCTTGATAGGATAAAAGTGTCAAATTACTAGGTCATAATTTGACTTGGGTTGAAACTAAACTCGGTTATTGGTGCATACAAGGTAATACCCCAAATAAGCAAGTCTCACCATGTTTTTGAGTGATTAAATCCTTTATGCGAATGAATTAGGCAATTTAGGTTAATTTTAGGCTTAGATTGTGTCATTTTCTAGAAATTGATTTGAATCTTAGTTTAGGCATGAAAATGGCTGAAATTGAGTGTCTACCAATATCTGTCACTCAAATCCACATCTCATTTTATTACTTTAGATTTTCAAGCCTTTATTTTGTTCATGCATACCTTCTACTAAGGTTCCTCCTTTAACCCACTACTTATGAATCCAACCATGCATGCAAATTATTTGGTGACTCTAAAATTAAGATTGCATATATAGGGTTATATTATAGCTCAAAATGTGTACCCACATACAAATGTATCTCATGATTTATTATGCATGACACTTACACACGTAACACCTTGGACCTACATGTCAAAAAGTGATTTGGTGTCTCGTTTGATAATGGGATCATCCCCTAAGTTTTGGTACTCTTGTACTCCTTGGGATAAATCCCCAGAGAGGCCCAACTTCCTTCTATTCTAGATGTACCTAGTTTATGACTAGCACACAAAGATATAAAGAGCAAAATGAAATCTACAACTAGCGCTAAACCTAAACTTGATAAGGGGAAATGGAGGGAAAAGGTAAGAGATTGCTAGAATGTAAAAGGTGATGCATTAAGAATAGAGTAAGTGCCTCACCGACTTAATGACATAATAATACTAATAGAATGGATACATAAAATTCAAAATAGACACAATGCATGAGTGTTTTTCATAAAGGTAAGGGAACACAATGCAACATTAAGAGGGATGACAAATGGTCCATATATAATTCCTACATAGACCCATGTATACATAGAATATGACCTATAAGCCCTTATAGTTATACACAAATGTGAAAAGGAAGGATGACAATGAGAGGAAAAAACATCCATAGACAAAGATAAACAAGCAATAGTGCACATAGAATTTATAAAATGAAGAAAAGTAACTCAATTTTTATTAGTCACAAGGTCTAAGGCAATATTACAAACTCAAATAGGCAAAACTTTGTTATACCAAGAGAGGGATCTTGGAGGGAAAATTAGGTAGCATTATAGTGCTCAAAAGATGTCAACCCTTTTATAATAAAAATTGGGGTTCATATAGCATTAGGTAAGGCCCTGCATGATCAATTCACCATCAGAGGTGGTAAGTAGCAACTTCAATTCAAAAATAGTGCCCATATCTTGTGGTAGGTTTAAGAGCATCAATATATTTGAAATAACTAATATAAGCTATAGTTATCTAATCTGGATCTGAAATTTTGATTATTGAAGTATTTGGAATGTCACTCATAGATCCACATGTTTGTCTGATAATGAATGGTGTTTAGGCAACCAAGGGTGGAGTGTGATCATATTCTGACACTTTGAAAACTACCTTGCATTTGATTATGTTCTAATTCAGTCACCTTGATATATAATTAGGCTCAACTACCATCCCCATTTATGGAAATTACCTACCAACCCACCTAGACTATCCTATTGGCGTGGGACTATGTAGGTGTATCTTTATGCTCTACCTTATCATCTTACATAGGTAGTGGAATTATTATGTGCATCCCATTTTAGGACCATATGTGTACTATTCCATGTGCACTCCCTTCTTTATAGAGTCTTGCACACAGTTGTGCATAGATAGCTAAGTACACTTTGTGCAAAGGGTGTGAACTAAATATTGCATAGAGAGTTAGTTGTGTAATGAAGCTATAAATTCATGAAGGGCACTGAGGGTGATTTTCTATATAAATACACAATGGCCTAATTTCCTTATGTGATTTTGCATAGGCATTCATCATTTGAATGTGATGATGTATTTTAATGAGTGTGTGTAAGAAGATGGAATATTTTAAGTGCACTCTTCATGATCTAGAACCACTTCTTGCACACTTCTCTCATTCACTGATTTAATTCAGGGAGACCCACGTGTTATGACCTACACATCAGGTTGATGTAATGAAGGATATTTTTATGGGGTGCACCTTAGGAATTCCTTATAGGTGCATATTAACACATAATTGATGTATGTACCCAAGGTGATTATCGAGTGAGGGCATGGATGGGAAGTGTCTACACGTAAACTAATTTTTTAAGAACTTAATCACTACACAATCACGTGACTATTTGTGTGGTCCATTTTAGTTCAACACATGTTAAAGAGGTGACTTGGAAATTTTAAAACTTTTAGCAACCTCTATGGGTTGCTTTTTTTGTTAAGTAGGAATCCATTAGCCTTGAAGCAATCCATTAGGCACATAGTCATATGGAATTCCTTGATTTTCTTTCTTCTGATTATGATTAGGTGTGAGAAGTGTACTCAATCTTAGAAGGCACTGAGATACCTTTCACGAGGGAAAAACAAAGTGGACAATTATGACAAATGAAACTTATAAGAATTAAAAAACTAAGCTAGCAAAATTGTGCACAAGCACTTGGAGGAAATGAAACTATTATAAACAATAGAATGTGCATGTAACACTTAGGGAGTATTAAAACATTTAAACTACGATTTACAAGGGTGCTCATGATCATCAGAGATAGTTCTTGAGGTGAATCCCATTGATTAGGATGGGCAACACTTCTCTATTTGGCCTTATAAGTTGGTATTCATTAGCTTGCTTGCAACTAGCTATAGTATATGGGTTGCTCCATATAGTGTCAAACTTTGTATGCTTCTTAGTTGTAGATAGGGATTTGATGTACTAGAGGAAGATATAACTACTTATGATCACAAATCAAATAATATTGGAGCATCAAAACATCTAGTAGCCCTATATCAGGGGTGAGCAAATATAAATTGAAAAAAGGAAATAAACAAGAAAAATAATAAATAATACCTTATGATTTATCTTCTTATGAATTGATTGAAGTAAGTTGGCACTCAAAATGTTGAACAAAGGGTCTTTGGCAATGTCAATCTCCTTAATTGAGTGATGTCTCTCCTTGTTCACCTTGAGTGTTGTGGCTTTGTTGTGTTTTAGCAATTGATAGAAGAAAATTGGCTTGCAAAAAGATATAAGAAGATTGAAGCTTCTAAGTTTATTTTGGTATAATAACCTTGAAAATACTAAATCTAGAGAAATTTTGGAATAATAAGATTAGGATTAAGAAGCTTGTCTAAATTGGAGGAAGAACCTCTAATTTATAGATTTTTGAAATGGATGTGAACCATCCATCTTGAGATGAGGATCAAGGGTCCAAAATGTCTCCTACATCCTTCATGATGAGGAACATGGGACATGTAAGAAGAGGATAGGATTTTTTAAGAAGATGTAAGCTTTGTAAGGTGTAAGCTTTTTAAAATATAAGCTTTGTAAGGTGTAATCTTTGTAAGAAGAGGTAGGCCTTGCCATGTGATTTGAATATTAAATTGGCAAGTTGTTTCGATGATGAGGATAAATAAAAATATTGATTTTCCTATATTTTAAATATGTGCATTCCATGTAACCTCATTTTAATAATAATATTAGTTAATTAATTGATCTTAATTAAATAATGTAATTTGATGTGAATTTGATGGGATAAGATGTGGTAATAGAAGAATTTGGTTAATTGATTGAAGGGTCATTTGCAAAGAAGGTACTGAGCTTGGGTACTTTTTAGAAAATTAAATGATCTGATCCAGTGCATTACCTTAATTAGGCATGTACTAATGTGTTAAAAAATGCATTTTGTGGAGATTGGGTTAATTTTAATGATTTTTTGATAAATTTGCATTTGATTATGAAAATCCACTTTGATTATAGTTTAGACATGGAAGTGGTGAAAATGAAGTGTCTATATTTTGTCCCTGTTTGAGAAGGCATTGCAAGACACAAGGTGAAGTAATGTCTTTTAAAATTAATGAAAAAATCATTTAAAAGAGAAGATGAATAAAATAAAATAATGATTGTAAAATGAATTCAAGTTGATTCCCCAAAGGGTGATTGATAAGCACTGGATTCCCCCTCTAGGAATCGTCTGGAAAGAGAATCTGAACGGACATGCCCTCAAAATTAAGAAATAATATAATTCATAAATGAAAAGATCAAGAAATAGAGAATAAGAGATTAAATTGTGGCCAAAACAAATCCCCTTGATCATAATTCTTGCATGTTTTGACATCTAAGAATGAATAAGGGAGTGATATTCCCCAAGTAAGGTGAAATCAAAGAAGGATACATTCCAAAAAAGGCTACACACTTTGAGTTGCCCCAAATATGACAAAGTGGTGAGCTTGGATGAATGATTGGCACCAAAAAGTGAGGAATAATGTGTTGTGCCCCAAAAAGAGCAAAAAAAGATTGGTTGTTCCCCAAAAAGGGTATATTTGTGATGAGAATTTGGGAAGGTAGAAAACTAATAGGAGAAATTGAGAATGTCTGTGAATGGTTATAACAACTTTTCATAATAGAATAAATCATAAAAACCAAGTACACAAGGAAGGCCAAAAGTGATGATAGATAAATTTGAATAAGAAGATAAATATTGAAGAATGATGTAAGTGATGCTAAATAAAAAGTGAATAAAGTATGGTGGCTCATGTTATGTTCTCATTGATTGATATATATAAAGAGTAGCACATATTTAGTTGGAATAGTCAATGACTTACATTTTTACTTAAAGAGATGTATTACCATGGCACTACTGTATAAGACCTCTTGTTCATAGTTTTTTATATAGCACCTAATGGTATGAACCATGATATAAAACACCATGATGTCCTAGTCTTGATGTGCATAAGGACTGACCCTTGATCCAATATACAATTGATAATAATGTGCCAATTATAAAAACCATGATGATAATGTTGATGAATTCCAATGGATGGACTCAAGTATAACCGCATAATAGGAAGCACCATGATGATGACCCTACTAACATAGTGGAGTGAGTCAAAGCTACAATAGAAAAAGGAAACAAACAAGCAAACACACACACACAAAAACTTGAAAATAAAAGAAACATAAATCATCTTTTTATTTAACCAAGTCCAAATCCATGTGCAAAGACTCAATGAAAATTATAAATAGATGGGGGCCCAAAGCAATGATATATGCAAAGGAAGGGCACATCACAAAGTAGCTAAAAAAATTAGAACCAATAATAAGTCTGCCCCTGTAGGGCATATTTGGGAAAAACACATCCAAATAATGGTTGCTAAAATGAGTGGATTAAGGATTTTGACTGGATTTAGAACAAGACAAATGTTTTTGAATTTTTTGGCTTTATATCTCTTATGGAGATTGTAAGCCTATTTTTATTTGTAATATTTTTAGAATATTTGATTTTTTATGGATTTTTGGCATCTCAACTCAATGAAGGATTACGAGATGCAGAATTTTTTAACTTTCAAACAATGAGAGTGTGACTTAGGATGCTCATAAAAAGGTGAGAGCTTAATAAAAATATACTGACCTAGAAATACCCCTAAGCAAAGAACAAATGAGGAAGGAATAGTAACAATCTAATTTAATAATCCCACATATGGCAGGATTAGGGACTATCAAAGGATAAGCTAGGATAAATAGGATCCTAAAATAAGGTTAAAGCAACACAAATGGTATGGAGATTACCCAAAGGAGAAGTTCCTTCATGAAGAGACTATGACTTCTTAAATTGTGTGAGGCCATAAGCAAAGATAGTAACAACTATCACTACGAGCAGAGTTTTATAAGATGGGCATCTATCAAGATCTACAGAGCCTTTTTGGTAAGGCCATCATCATTACAAGTTGAGTTTTATGGGTTGTAGCTGAGTGGAGACCTATAAATATTTTCTTTGAATGTTTCACATATTCTATTTGGAAAAAAAATCATCAGTGTGGTAAGCGATAGGGGATGGACTATGCCTATTTCAAGAGTTGCATAGCTAGGTTTAGTGAAAGGTGGTAATGTATGCATCCTTTATCCTATTACCTTAGCACCAATGATCTATGGGTTCTACTAACTGTAGATTTAAAAACTCTACATTTTTCATTTTTGTTGGGAGGTGGAGGAAAATCCAAGAACAAACACACCTGTTCTAATTCCACCTGTTAGGATCTTGCTCCTCAGAAAGAGCACAGTATGATTACCAAATATAAGCAATTGAATATGCGAAAATAACCAGAAACACAAGTAACTAGAATTCACCAATAGCACAGAATATGAGAGACAATACACTATCTTGTATTAACACTATACAGAAAAAAATACAATCAAAGAGCCGCCACACTCTTTCACCTTACAGAGGTTCACCACACCTCAAGTGTACAGTAATTATTCTCACACACACTCTCCTACACAAAAAATGGTCCCAACAACCAACTCACACACAGAATTGGTGTTCACCTCACCAACCAGTTAGTAATAACCCTACCGGTACACCAAGCACTCTATAGCACTTCAAGCTGATCTCTCATGAACCTGCAACCTGCAATTCAAAGACCAAACTTACATGTAGATCCCCAATGAGCTTGCAACAACCTGCAACTCACAGATCTTACAACTAGAAGGAACTCTTCCTTTCTATCTCATGCATTAACAATACATGCCAATGGGTCTATAAATAGATCCCTAACTCAAACAATAACTTAGACTCTTAATTTAGACAATTATCCTCGCAGCCCAAGACTCTAACTGGTCTCAACATGCAAACTCTTCATTCACTTAACTAACTGTCCGTGAAACAAGCAGTTCTGGAACACACAGGCGACTGACGTCGGTCCCTGCTTGTCTGGTTCTGCCGACGTCGATCGACTTCCTGCCATCGCCGGTGGCCTTCTGCACTGGTCTCTGTCGACGTCGGTCCTTCTGCTGACGCCGGTGCTCCTGGATCTCAGCAACCATTGTTCCTTCAGTTTGCAAAGGGTTGAAGCTTTTAGCTCCACAACCTAACAATCTCCCACTTGGAGATAAACAGCTGCAACCTGTACCTGTACCTATACACCGTCTAGTTTGTTCCCTTGGCTTTGTATCCCTCCTCAAGATCACTCTTGAAGACCAACCACCACAAAATCCGTGGTGCAAAACCTGTCATCCAAATTACCTACCACATCTGCATCTACAACCATGTAGAAAAAGAACTTGACCCTGCATAGCATGTGCACCTGTTGCTGGTCCCACTGAACTACCCTTCAGTATTACTCTCCCGGATTGACTCCAAACTTGTGATAACTCCCACTGCTTGGGAAAACTCAGGTTTAGTACATACCATGCACTCAACCTCATTATGTGAATCAAGACACCTGTTCTGTGAACTGTCTAACCATCGGCGTGCTAACCGGTCTCACACAATCATCCTGAAACAGAGTCAACAAGACCTCCATGTCTCTAGAACACACTCATGCCAAAGAATCTTGCTGCTCCCAGACTCTCCATGACACACACCTGAACTAGCTTTACCTTTAGTTCAGCAATACCTGTATATGTAACCCTGCAACAAGCACATCATACAGAAATAGGATAATGTAGCTAATATTATCCAAACTGGTAAAGAGAAACACAATGATCAAACCTCCATTGCCCTACAGCTAATACAAGATCATATACCCTGATCTTCCATCACACGTATCCATTTCCGCTCTTCTTCATCCTCAACATCCATTCATCTCTCAGTGCTTACTTCCAGCTGGCAACACTACCCAAAGCACCTGTTTGGTTCTCCTCCAAGGAATCACATCCTCATCCATGCCAAGCTCCCACTGTTTCCTGGATCTACCTGTTCTGCTTCTTTAACAACTTCCTGGTTCTATACCATAAGTGAGCAACAAGTAGTGTAAAGAAGGGAAATGACAAATTTAAGAACTTACTTACACCTTCAGTCCTCCATATGGGCGCTTGAGACTCCATGACAACTAGCTGTCCACCCAAAATTCGTCTCAGTAACCGATGCCGGTCACATCTCAGTCTACAGCCGATCGATGTCAGTTCCCTACGACTGCCTCCTTGCCGATGTCGGTTTCTCCTGGCTGACACCGGTCCTTATCTGCCCTGAGTCATCGATGTCGGGTTGCACATAGCCGACGTCGGTCCCTGTCTGGACACCGACGCTGGTTTTCCTGCCGACGTCGGTCTCTGTGTTTTTCTTGTGAGACCTAACTTTTTCCCGCGAGCTCCTTTTGGATCAAACCCTTGTCCAAAACACCCTTGCTCTGCTCAAAATTTCTCTGCACCTTGTGATGAACTCTGTCCGTCACTTTCTCCTTGAAAACCAAGGCTTTCCTGTTCTTGTCACTAACATCGGATTCATCAAGAAACGTAACCTTCTTCTTCTGCATACAGAAACCATGATCCATGCCTTCCAAATCTGAAAGCGTATTCTTTGACTCAAGAACCAGTATCTCCTTCTTATCTATGTGACCAAGCCTATTAAGCCACATCTCCGAATCTACAGTTGAAGTAGATAACCCAGAAAGAGAATCAGTAAAACAAGTAGATAGATAAAGCGTACCTACTTTCTTACCTCTAGCTACAACAAGTGTACCCTTGGTAACCTTCCAAGAGTCCGCTGTGAGAGTTACTGTGCAACCCTCTTCACCCAAACTTCTAACAGAAATCAGATTCTGCTTCAGAACTGGGACATGCATGACCTCCTTTAACACCCATGTGTCACCTGTCTGCAATTTCAGCTTCACTTTGCCTTTGCCAACAATCTGACAAGGCTTACCATCCCCTACACAAATTTCTCCAAAGTCTCCCTGGACATACTCATGAAAAAATTCCCTATGTGGGGATGCATGAAAAGAGGCACCTGAATCTAATACCCAAGATTCTACTTTATCCAAAGAACATACCAGAGCATCCTGTGCAACGTAACCTGCAACATCTACTTCTTCTTCATGTCCTTCATGTTGATCTTCACCTGATCTGCAATCTCTCTTTAAGTGCCCTTGCTTTCCACATTTCCAGCAGGTTATTCTGCCATACCTGGACTTGGATCTCCTGCCTGTCTTCGACCTTGATCTCCCACGCTCTGTCTTCTCTCTTAGCCTTCCTCTTCCTTCAACACTCAAAGCATCTCCAGATGATTCACCTGTGCTTTTCCTGCGTATCTCTTCATTCAAGATCACACTCACAACATCATCCACTTTTAAGACTTTTGAAGGAGACACAGTATTAGAAACTGCCATTACCAAACCTTCCCAACTTTCAGGTAATGAACACAAGATTAAGAGAGCTCTAATTTCATCATCAAATACAATATTGATGGAACTTAACTGGTTTACCAAACCATGGAAATCACTAAGATGGCTATGAACAGATCCACCTTCCAACATTTGCAAATTAAATAAACGCTTCATAAGAAATACCTTATTAGAAGCCGAGGGTTTTTCATACAAATTTGCCAAAGATTTCATCAACTCCACCGTTGTCTTACACTGTGATAAGCTGGAAATCACAGATGATTCAAGACTCAATCTAATAGATCCCAGAGCCTTCCGATCAAGAACCTGCCATTCTTCATCTTTCATATCCAAGGGTTTGCTAGCAACCCCACCCAACGGTAAGTACAAATCTTTCTGATACAAATAGTCCTCAATCTGCATCCTCCATAATTGGTAGTTCTTGCCATTAAACTTTTCCATTTGTAGTTGACTATTTTCTGCCATTGCTCAACTCCCACTCAAATAGAAACCCTGTGAGTAACCTGTAATCAAAACACACTACCCAGATCTACACCAATCTGTTAGTATCCCAACCAAAAGCTCTGATACCACTTGTTAGGAGGTGGAGGAAAATCCAAGAACAAACACACCTGTTCTAATTCCACCTGTTAGGATCTTGCTCCTCAGAAAGAGCATAGTATGATTACCAAATATAAGCAATTGAATATGCAGAAATAACCAGAAACACAAGTAACTAGAATTCACCAATAGCACAGAATATGAGAGACAATACACTATCTTGTATTAACACTATACAGAAAAGAATACAATCAAAGAGCCGCCACACTCTTTCACCTTACAGAGGTTCGCCACACCTCAAGTGTACAGTAATTCTTCTCACACACACTCTCCTACACACAAAACGGTCCCAACAACCAACTCACACACAGAATTGGTGTTCACCTCACCAACCAGTCAGTAATAACCCTGCCGGTACACCAAGCACTCTATAGCACTTCAAGCTAATCTCTCATGAACCTGCAACCTGCAATTCAAAGACCAAACTTACATGTAGATCCCCAATGAGCTTGCAACAACCTGCAACTCACAGATCTTACAACTAGAAGGAACTCTTCCTTTCTATCTCATGCATTAACAATACATGCCAATGGGTCTATAAATAGATCCCTAACTCAAATAATAACTTAGACTCTTAATTTAGACAATTATCCTCACAGCCCAAGACTCTAACTGGTCTCAACATGCAAACTCTTCGTTCACTTAACTAATTGTCCGTGAAATGAGTAGTTCTGGAACACACAGGCGACCGACGTCGGTCTCTGCTTGTCTGGTTCTGTCGACGTCGGCTGACTTCCTGCCGTCGTCGGTGGCCTTCTGCACTGGTCTCTGCCGACGTCGGTCCTTCTACCGACGCCGATGCTCCTGGATCTTAGCAACCATTGTTCCTTTAGTTTGCAAAGGGTTGAAGCTTTTAGCTCCACAACCTAACAATTTTTTGAGTTTCAGTTGTACGCTCCAAGTTTTATCCCTATGCATTTTAGTTTCGAGGCAGTGAAGTTTTTGACATAGAGCGTGGGCGTGAGTTTATTTTTGCCTAATTTTTGTCTAAGTATCAAAGTCGCACGAAAGCTGCCAAGTGTCATCAGCTGAGACACATTTTATAATTTCTATAAGTTGCTCAAAATGTGCCACGTGTCCTGTGGTAACACAGCAAAGCATGACAAGTGTTGGCATCCACGTCTCATGTTTCTTATACATTTCAAAAGCTTATTTCAATAAGCTTTTCTCAAGGTCAAGTGGAAGGTGCCAAGTGGCAATTACGAAAGGTTTCAATGTGTTTTTCTCAAAGCAATGGAAGACACCACATATCTCTAGCTGAAGAAAGCAGAAGCCACCACGTGTCAACATCCAAAATATCTTCATTTTGTTTCATTGATAAGTAAAGACTGTGGTGGGACCCAAGTTTTATTTTTGAGTCAAGCTGAAGCTGCCAAGTTTCACCATCTGTGTGAATTTAAAAATGAAGCCCAAATGTTTCTATAGTATAGCCAAAGCCCTGCAGAGACTGCCACATGTCACCTTTTGTAGGATTCTCAGAAGGTAGCTAAAAATAACAGAAGCTGCCACGTGCCATTTATTAAAAATACATAGAAAATGACACCTGCCCCCATTTTCCTTTTTGAAGCTATTTGAGTGAGAAGTGATGTGGGTCCTATTCTCCGTAAATTGTTAAATTTTGAAGAAACAGACTGTGACAGATGTCAAAGATGGAATACTCCTGAGCAAAGACACAGTAAAGAGTATAAGTTACATGGAAAGTGTCGTGTGTCTTCGATAAGTGCCTCAGAAGCTACCAAGTGTCATTTTTTGGTGCCTTTTGAATAATGAGAAAGTTTTCAAGTAGAGTAGGTGAAACACTCCAAGTGTCCTCACCCATTTCATAGTGGAAAGCATCTTGTGTATCTATTTCAGCCAATGAATTGCAAGAAGATGGAATGTTTTAGATCTAAAAAATTATCTTTTGTTAAACACTTCCAATTCAATTAGAGTTCAATTAGGCCATTAGATTGGGAATGTGCAGGAAATCTAGAGCTAGTTCAATGCTATAAATAGGGGTGCAGAGATCACCAAAATCATCATCAAAAAATAGCAATTTTTTTTTGCGAGAGATTGTATCAAGAAGTTTTAAGACTTTCTTATTGTAGCTAGTGATGTCATTTGCCTTTGTTCTATTTTCTTGAGTTAGAAAGTTTGTGTAATTGTGCATGTTTCTGTGCCTTTTATGTAACTAGAAAACAAATAAGAATACTAAGTTATGTGCCTTTGATGATATTTTCTGTGTTATTGCAAGATCATCTAAGCTGTGAGCCTTTGATCCTATCTATTTTTCATCTTTTACATTGATCATGCCTTGTTTGATCTTTAATGTAATAGAATCTTAAAGGTAGCTTCACTGTGCTTAGAATTAAGGGTTGAATTAAATTCAAGCGCATCACCATAGTTAGATTTTTTCTTTCGTTGCATTTGTGTTTCTGTTTAATTCCTATCCCCTTTCCTCATTATACACTTGAGATAAAGAAGAGCCAGCTTCTTTAAAATCTGGAGGTCATTTCAGGTTGCAAGTCCCACATTCTTGAAACTTCCCATTATTGGTGTTAGAAACAGTGCAATTTTAATCATCAACAATTTTTTGGCATGCCCAGTGGGACACCATCTTGAAGTTTCTTTCAAGACCGCATGAACCAGAGAGATACAAGGAGTCAGAGTGGTGGACCAGTAATGAGATCTCAATCTGTTGTAAATCCAAGTATTCTTTTTCCACCATTGATAAATAGTCCAAGAATAAGATTCAATCAGTTTATACCAATACCAAGAGCAAACATGGGAGCCCCTCTAGCCCCAAGAAATTATGCAAGTTGGAACACTGGCAGTCCTTTGATTTTCCCAATACCACTAGCCACTTGGTACCCTATTCTATTAAATTCCTTGAAATCTCTACCAAAATTTAGTGGGCAAGATTTCAAGACACCTGAAGAACATCTACAGGATGTGTCTGATGTCTGTGCTATACATATGGTCACACAACATAATGTGGCCATAAGATTGTTAGCAACCTCTTTTAAAGGGAAGGCTCTGGAATGGTACCGATCTTTGACCCCAAATACAATATCTACATGGGATCAACTTGGAGATATTTTCTTTGAAGGATTTGAAGAAAAGGGTGATAAATCTTCTTTATTGAAACAATTGATTACTATCAAGAGGGCACCACAAGAAGCAATGACCGATTTCAATTCAAGATTTCAAAAGACTTGGAAAAGAATCCCTACTATAGCAAGACTGTTACTAGGTATGGCTATAGTATTTTATCTTAAAGCTTTAAATTCAGATATATCAGTAATGATTCAATCACTTGGAGGTCAAACTAGAGGCTTATGACTATGCAGTCAGAGCTGAAGATAATTTAATAAATGCTAGAAAGTTGCCCCAAAGGCCTCCCATGCCCATGTTTCTAGAGATTCCCTTACCGTTTCCTCAAGAAGCCCCTAATTCCATAGCCCCACCTGTGTCTATGTATAAATATCTTCAACAACCTGCTAAAGAACTTGTCCTTGCCCAGTCATTCGAGATGGATGATATCAAGAATATCTTAAGGACATTTTCTAATGAGTTAATTAACATAAAAAGATAGCAAAATCCTTATCCTAAACCCCAATATCAAGGCTACCAAGGAAATAAATTTCCACCACAGCCAAACTAGTGTCAAGGTTCTCAAAGGCAAAATAACCCTTAGTTAGCAAACCAATTAGTTGCAATCCCTACACCCTCACAAACTGTTCCCCCTAATTCAAATAGGGAGATTATTCAAGGGTAGAATAATAATGTAGATGGCACCAATGCCTAGTGTTTCCCTTGTAATAATGCTCATATTCCTAGAGATTGTCCCATGGGTAATCTACAACAAAAAGTAGTAGACCAAAGAAGAATGGATGGACAATTTTCCAGTACTTTTTTCACTCAAGCCTACGAGTCCCCTGGTATGCAAAATTCAGTCTTGATGGCTCAGATGCAAGGGATGTCCTTAAAACAAGAAGAAGAAATAGCCCCTGAACATGCTTTGTTTTCATGGGTTGAAGATGAAGAGTCAGTATTCTTGAATGAAGCTTCCACTTCTAAGAAGCCAGTAGTACAATCAAATTACTACACCAAATCAAAGAGAAGGATGATGGAACAATCTGAAGTTGTAAATAATGAAGTTATGGAGAATCCTCCATTTCAAGGTCATCAAAACACAACTGTTAGACAAGAAGTGCCTCAGCCAGTGTAGAACTAAGTGATTCTTGGACAAGTTCAAGAAAAAGTAAGGTATCCTTATTTTCTAAGAACTCAAGCATTAGGACAAATGAATGTGGTGGAACAGCTGAAGAGGACTCCAGCACAAGTATCAATATGGGACATATTAGCTATTCTTGATCAAAAGACACTGTTACAAGAAGCTCTACAAGGCCAAGCAGTCCCCAAACATACTGGTATCAAAGAAGGACCTGCTGAAAAAGAAAAGCTCAAAGACACGGTTCATCTACAGACAATAGCCCTAGTGAAAAATACACCAGAGGTAGGCAAATCCAAACCAGAACCCTTATATTTGACTTTGATAGTTGGAAAGAAACTGTTGCATAATGCAATGATAGACTCAGGGCCTAGTAATATAGTAATGCTTAAGCAAATAATAGATGCTTTAAAAATAAAGTATGACCCACTTACTAAAGGAGTTATGTAGCTAGATGGCAAATTAGTGCAAATAATAGGGAGAATTAAACAACTTCCATTGCAATTATATACTTGCCCCAATATAATTGTCAATCAAGATGTAGTAGTCATATATATACCCCCTGTATTTGGCCTATGTTTATCCAGAGATTTCACAGCCAAGATAGAAAGTTATATGTCACTTGATTGGTCTCACCTCATCCAAAAAACCAAATATGGTTCAAAGATGAAAATACTATCTGAGCCACTATATAAGGATCACATCACTAATGAACCAACTTCAAAATTAGAGGCAGCTCATGCTATGTTGAATAAGGAAGAAAGGTTTTTTGTTGAAGAGTTAGGTGACTGGACTGAACATGATCAAAAAGAGGAAAATAATCATTTGTTAGCGGTTATGCAAAGTGACCCATATGGAAATTATGACTCCACTGGTCTGGGCACTTATGTCATATTTGATGAAGATCATAAAATCCCAAATGTTTTAAGGGAAAAAATGCTAAAAAATACCTCTTCTACTAATCCTCAAGTCTCTTAATATGAATTCCAGATTCCAAGTTAGAAGTCACTAGCTTATGCCTTAATTTCTGATGAGGAAGAGATAATTTTTGACTTTCTTCTCAGTTTGCAAGATGATATGGAGGAGCATGGACACTTCTTTGATCATGATTTGAACAACTTATTTGAAGTCATTGGAGTAGGTTATACTATTCTTTAAAGAGGTTGTGAGCTAGTTTCAGATGGACAAGACAACATTGAGACTCAAATAAATATGCAAAATTGCTGCAAGCTTTCAGACTTATCCTTTCAAGAGGTTGGTGAATTTGAAGATGATATTTTTAAATTCATAAAGGAGGATGATCATGCAATAAAACCCGAGTTTGAGGTAGAAGGAGATAAGCCAATAAATGATGTATATCAAAGGGCTTATGGTGATGAGCCAATAACCATCGATTTCTTGATAAGACATGCCAATATGAAAAACCAATATTTGACAAGCTTTCAAGAACAAGAAGAGTATGAATATGTTGGAAGCATGTTTAACTCTGATCCACTCATATGCAAGCCAATCAAGGTGGCAAACAAGAAGAGCAAGTCACCAGAGCTTCATCCTATTCAGCCATTTGTCTGGCACCATAAGTTTTCTCGCCATGAAGGAAACTTTAGACATTTCCCTTTTAATTTGGGAGGAAGGCATATATACCTGAAACATTTTAGTTAAGCTGTGTCTCTAATGTATTATAGTTAGATAGTTTCCCTTTCCTTGTTGCTTTATTTTCTCATTTTTTTCCTGCTCTTTCTTTTTTAAATAAGTGTTCTTTGAACACGTGGCCGCAGCTCAGAGTTTTTTTCAAAATTTTGAAAACTCTCAAAACAATAAATCTCTCCCAAATCCTTATATTCTCCCAAGTTACCTTACGCAGCCACTTTCATGACGTGTGTGACTCGTTATCCCACTCATATTCAATAAAGATTTGCTAATGGTTATCTAGTTTTAATGCCATTTTCGAGCCTTGATGGGTCATTAAATACCCCATAACAAGAGTTAAAGCTTAACAATGTCTCAAACATTCTTATGTCTGCTAAAAAACCCCTACTACTTGCATTTTTAGTTCATAGCAAACCTGCTTAAGTGAAAGTGCCTTCCCCATTGCAAAGCTCCATACATGTTACCACAATTCACTATTTCCAAGTATAGATATAGATATGGAGGGAGCACAGTCTTCGCAACAAGGGTCAAGGATTTATGAATCCATTGATAAGTTTATTACAAGAAAATCATATGCTTCAGCCCCTGCACAACCCTTAAAGACATATCCACAGACTAGAGTCCCTAAAGTTGGTTATGCAAATGACACAACAGTGGTAAAAAATTTTGTAGACAGAATCATGGACCCAATCCTTCACAAGCCTAGCAAAGCTCTAAGAGAAGGGGAACATCAAAGGTGTATCAAAGAGCCAAGGTTGGTCAATATGAAACATTTGCAATGAGGATTTGGACTTCCCAACTGGCACAATTCATTGTCCCAGGTGTACATACATGCCCTGATTTGGTTGAAATATGTGCTGAATTGTTTCATGCACCCTCAAATACCATACAATAGGGTCCATTCACAATGCAAATTACACCAAAGGATATCAGAGACATGTTGGCCCTGTATCATGAAAAGATAGCCACATTTCCCACCATTGCCAAAATGCAAAAAATGTGGGCAAACATCAATACTCAATTGAGGTTTTTGAAATCAGAGTTGTAATTAGGTGATGATGATACCACTATGTCGACACTGCCAACAACAAGAACATAATTTACGCAGGCCAGCCAAGAGGCACTTTCTATGATGGCATTCATTTTTGGAATGAAAGATGATATAACTATCTATGAAGAAAAAATGGCCATCCTCTTCAGATTAAAAACTATTGATAAGACTCAAGAGTATCAACTTGATTTCTTTGAGCAAATTTCATATTCAATGGTTAAACAACTCTCCCATTTCAAATCTAAAAGGGTTTTTAGGTATTCCTCTTATCTGTTTCATCTCATGTTATATCAAAATTTTGGCATCTTTTCCCAACACATGCATCTAAATAGGTATGACCCAAACTTTGGTCTACATAGGACCATCTATGTGTCTGCATGGACACATATCTTGTCCAAAACCAATGACCCATATCAATTCTAGGAACTTTTTTTTGCCCTTGCTTTTTTTCATCTGAGCCCAGAACTGGTTGTAAATAGATTGACTCCAAGTGTCTCAGGTCTTATGACCAATTGCACTATTCCTTGTGATTACTTTTTTGGATTCCATCATACTATTATTAGAGTCCATGGTTTTAGTGGAGAACCTGTGTTGCTACCTAAGATTTTGACCCTTAGGTTAGCATTCTTAGAGGTCACCAGGCAAGTGTCTATGGTGGATAATGAATATGGCACTGGTAAGAAAAATAAGAAAATGTATGATGTTCCATGGGTGACAAACAACATGGCCCTAGAGGTCAGAGATGTTGAGCTCATGTTGCTGAGAAAGCTAGCCTTCTTGGGTTCTTTTTAATTGAAGATAAATGGGGATATGACCCAAATGGTTTCATAACTTCATGGGTCAAGAATAATAAGGTTGTTGCCAGATTTGCACATGAGGGCCATCCTTTTTGGGAAAATAGAAGAAACCCTCATGAAGACATTCCTAATTATTATGTAGAATTGATGGATTTGCCCCTTCAAAAGGACAGACCATGGGAAAATTTTTATGTTAAGTAAAAGGATTTTGATCCTAAAATCAGAATGACTTCTGGTTTAAGAAGAGCATTAAAGAATAAAGACTGGAATGCTGAGAAAATAGAAACCTATTGGAAATATAGGAAAGAGATTTGTGAGAAAACTCACTCTTTTAG
Organism: Torreya grandis; assembly: GCA_037957365.1. Classification (NCBI taxonomy): domain Eukaryota; kingdom Viridiplantae; phylum Streptophyta; class Pinopsida; order Cupressales; family Taxaceae; genus Torreya; species Torreya grandis. The sequence goes on along the minus strand of JARHVA010000888.1, from coordinate 3,335,937 downwards.
AAATGTGGATTCAAATGAGAAATGGGAGGAACTCTGGGATGAATGTCATTTGTCTCCTATCTCTAGCCCTGATACAAGCAATTTGCAGACATAGGGTGGAGAGTCAGAAGCTAGAGCAAAATCCAGTCATACATTGCAAACCCTAGGACAAACCTCAGCTACAGTCACTGTAACTGTTTGGCCCCAATCTCTCAATGCCATTGAAAAACAAAAGAGTGTGGTATCCTCACCACCAAAAGCCTCTCCATTAGTGTCAGCCTTTGGGGTTTTCAGTTTTACACAATCACCACTAGCAGTAATGGTAAATGTTGAAGAGAAGGGAGCACAGCCAGAAGAAGAAACACCAAGGAAACATAAGAGGCTGAGGTTTCAACTTGATTCAAATGAGAGGATAGAACCCTCACAACACCCACCATAGAGTACTTCAGTTGCTCCTCGGGTAAGTATTGTTTCTCCTTCTTCTTCTCAATCTCTCCCTTCTCCTATAGGGGTGATGATTCCATCTGGCCAAATAATATGCCTTGCCACCTCTACTATGTCCATTTCTCATTTTGCCCCATCTACCACCTCTACTATATCATTGCCTCATTTTTTCCCCTCTATCCCTAAGAAAGTACCTCCTTAGATTTCCCCTAGACAACATTTGGCTATTCCATATGGCTTGCCACAAGGTTATCCTTTTGCAGGTGGGCACATTGCCTCTCCTTCTACCTTCTAAACTCAAGCAAATGCTGTTAAGAAGGCAAAGGAAGCCTAAATGGAGAAAAAGAGGATCAAAGATAATAAATCCTTGGCTACACCACATCTGAGGTCACAATTTGACCCAATCCAGCAAAAATTAACGGTGACCCATTTGTCACCTACTATAGTCAAGCCAAATGAACAGATGCAGCCTGAAGATTACACAATGAATGTAGTGGCTATAGACATGTCCCTTTTCAAACCACAAGATAGGGTCGAGCTGCTAAATGAATCCACTTTTGTAGTAGCTGAAGATTATTTGAAAATATTAAAGAAGCTATAGAAGGTGAAGGTTGATCTAGCCCAAGAGAAGGCAAACTATAGTAGTTTGACTACAAAAATCAAAACCAAGAATAATGAAATAGATAGTCTAAATAAACAGTTGCAAGATACTTTTTCTCTTCAGACTCACCAAGCTATTCAGGCCCAAAATGATTCTTTGAAAGTAGGGCTAATGCAGGTGAAAGATGCAGTGACAACCTTAAGGCAAGAAAAGGTGGCATTACAAGAAAAATGTGATGAAACCTACTACAAGTTACTCGAGTTCAACAGAAGCTGTTGAATGAGAGAAACAATACCATTGCTATACAAGCCCAACTTCAAGCCAAACGACAAATGATAGAACAATTGACACTTGAGTTGGCTAATAGGCCAAAGAATCTAGGGGTTTTGAATCTGGTTAAGGAGCTTTATGAATCAATATGGAAAAGAATCTCTGAGGAGATTATTTAGCTTAGACCTTCTCTAACCTTTCTGTTAAATGCACAGAAATTGTGCAAAAAGGTAGAGACTTCAGTTGAAGATACTCTGACCACTATCTTTGTGAGAGTGTTTAACTCTCAAGTGTTGCTACAATAACTATATGATGCAACTGATGGAATGTTGTCAGTAGCAGGGATTAGTGACATAATGATCACTGCTAAAAGAGTGAATGAAGTTCTTAATTACAACTCCACAGCAATCAATTATAGAGAGCTTCTAGATGTGGTGAAAGAAGGAATCAAAGACATGAAACAACACATTGAAGACCTGGTGTAATTGGGTCTTCCCTCTCCTTTTCTTGATAGCAACATTGTATTGATGATTGATGAGATTAAACCGTTATTGTTAGCCAGGAAAAATGATCAGTCCATCTTTCAAGGTTTAAGAGATGACTCATCAGTGCCTAAAGTGGAAGTTGTATTGATTCTCGTGTCCCAACTTGAATTTAAATTGAAGGCTATAGTTCATATTTTATAGATTTTTTCACACAAGGATATCATTAACCTTGATTTAGCCTTCAATGAATTGAAAAATAAGTAGGGATTATCTAATGATGAGTGGTCCATTTATCAGACGACCTTACTAAAATTGTAATTTTTTGCCACATTTGACCATGCAGGGAGATTGTGGATTCTTTTTTGAGCAGGCTCAAAAGTCCTCAGGGTCACCAAGAACTGTAGAGTAAAAAACTCTATATTTTTCATTTTTTGAGTTTCAGTTGTGCACTCCAAGTTTTGTCCCTACACATTTTAGTTTCAAGGCAGTGAAGTTTTTGACACAGAGCGCAAGCACAAGTTTCTTTTTGCCTAATTTTTGTCTAAGTATCAAAGTCGTACGGAAGCTGCCAAGTGTCATTAGTTGAGACATATTTTATAATTTCTATAAGTTGCTCAGAATGTGCCATGTGTCTCATGGTAACTCAACAAAGCATGACAAGTGTTGGCATTCATGTCTTATGTTTCTTATACATTTTGAAAGCTTCTTTCAATAAGCTTTTCTCAAGGTAAAGCGAAAGGCACCAAGTGGCAACTACGAAAGGTTTCAATGTTTTTTTCTCAAAGCAATGGAAGATGACACATATCCTTAGCTGAATAAAGTAGAAGCTGCCATGTGTCAACATCTGAAATATCTTCATTTTGTTTTATTGATAAGACTATGGTGGGACCTAGGTTTTTTTTTGAGTCAAGCAAAGCTGCCAAGTGTCACCATCCATGTGAATTTAAAAATGAAGCCCGAATGTTTCTATAGTATAGCCAAAGCCCTGTGGAGACTGCCATGTGTCACCTTTTGCAGGATTCTCAGAAGGTAGCTAAAAATAGCAGAAGCTGCGACATGTCATTTGTTAAAAATACGCAAAAAATGACACCTATCCCCATTTTCCTTTTTGAAGTTGTTCGAGCGAGAAGTGTTGTGGTCCTATTCTCTGTAAATTGTTAAAGTTTGAAGAAGTAGACTGTGATAGATGTTAAAGACTAAATACTCCTGAGCAAAGACACGCTAAAGAGTATAAGTTATGTAGAAAGTGTCGTGTGTCTTCGGTAAGTACCTCAAAATCTGCCAAGTGTCATTTTTTGGTGCCTTTTGAATAATGAGAAACTTTTCAAGTAGAGTAGGTGAAACACTCCAAGTGTCCTCACCCATTTTACAGTGGGAAGCATCCTGTGTATCTATTTCAACCAATGAACTGCAGGAAGATGGAACATTTTAGATCCAAGAAATATCTTTTGTTAGACACTTCCAGTTCAGTTAGAGTTTAGTTAGGCCGTTGGATTGGGAATGTGTAGGCAATCTAGAGCTAGTCTGATGCTATAAATAGGGGTGTAGAGATCACCAAAATCATCATCAAAAGATAGAGAAAAAAATTTGTGAGAGATTGTATCAAAAAAATTTAAGACTTTCTTGTTGTAGCCAGTGATGTCATTTGCCTTTGTTCTATTTTCTTGAGTTAGAAAGTTTGTGTAACTGTGCATGTTTTTATGCATTTTATGTAACTAGAAAATAAATAAGAAGATTGAGTTATGTGCCTTTGTTGATATTTTCTATGTTATTGCAAGATCATCTAAGCTATGAGCCTTTAATCCTATCTATTTTTCATCTTTTACATTGATCATGCCTTGTTTGCTCTTCAAAGTGAAAGAATCTTAAAGGTAGCTTCACTGTGCTTAGAATTAAGGGTCAAATTAAATTCAGGCGCATCACCATAGTTAGATTTTTTCTTTCATTGCATTTGTGTTTCTATTTAATTCCTATCCCCTTTCCTCAGTATACACTTGAGATAAAGAAGAGCCAGCTTCTTTAAAATCTGGAGGTTATTTCAGGTTGCAAGTCCCACATTCTTGAAACTTCCCATTGTTGGTGTTGGAAACAGTGCAATTTTAATCATCAACACTAACTGGGGCCTTGCTAGCATGATGCTTTGTGACCCAGGATATTTTGTATACATCTAGATAATACAAGGTAAAGTTGATAGTTATTCAAGGGACCACAAGCCTCATGAGGACTGCGAGATACAAAATAAAATAAAAAACATAAAATATGGATCACATGATATGGGCATATATGATGTTCCATGATATGATAAAGAAATGAGATCATGAATGCATATAATGACCTTTTCAAGATGATCATTTGACTGTGGGTTACGTGTCTATGTTGAAAGGTGAGTAGACATGATTGTTTCATGTGGTATGATTGTTTAGTAAAATCAATGATGTCACAGGACCCATTCAATTGGTGGAGTGGATAACATGTCATTGAGTAATATTGATCATGAGGGATACTTAATACATCATCCAGATAACAAACTTGTAACATGAATTGAGCAGAGAAGTATGAAGGTGTTGATAATGACATAGGATGAAAATAATGGTAATGAAGGTGGACATGATTGGCAGCCACCACAACCTAAAATTATTTATAAGGTGAACATACAAATTTTATATATGTTTCACGGAGTGATGGATCTTTTGGAAGAACTACTATGACAATAATAACCAATGGATATTCAACTGTAACCTAAGCCTAAGCCTTAACCATAGCCATAATGAAGAAGGTAGGAGTTTCACTATGTAAGATGCAGAGTATGAGAGCATGACCCAAGGTCGATGGAAAATGAATAACTATGAGTCTACCATGAAGGGAATCCCCACTATCCAAGGGGATGCGTGAGGAGGCAAAGATATGTACAACTCATGCATGCTCAACAAAATGAGTAGATGGATGTAATGGTTTCATCGGCTAAGTAGGGTGCAAGACAAAGAGTGGAATACTAGTTTTTTCCTATGATGAGGCATGTAGATGATGGGAGTAAAATACACCCACCAATATTCATCGATATAGGGTAGAACATGGATTAGCTAGTATAACCTATAGTAGTGTGAAAAAACTAGGGGAAAACTAGACATGCAATCCAAACATGTCTGAGGATAAATGTCATTGATGCAAGTTTAGTAAGCAATCAGCAAGGAGGATGGCTTGACTTGAATCTAGAGTCATCAAAGAATCAACATAATGTTGGGAGAAAAATTAGATGAAGGCACAATGCCTAAGTAGTAAACTATTTATATGCACCTTAGGTGATATTCATGTAATCTGATTACCATGTGTTTGTCTATCCTTCTTTATATGTGTTGTATGATGCCTTGCATAGTGAATAAAATAAAAGGGTGTTTTGATTTTTTATAAAATGTTTTGTTTTGTCATTTTATTATTATTATTATTATTATTATTATTATTATTATGAAATGTTCTGGCATATTTCCATTTTTGACATAGACCTACATCTATTTACATGTCTGCAATTATGGTTTGGTATAAGTGTAAAGAATTGAACCTTTGATGGCACAAGTATGAATCATGGACACTAGATCCAATATGTATAATGGTTCAAAAATGGAAAGGGGGAATATAAGAACAAGGATGGGGTGGCTAAGTTGAATCCAAATGCACTAGGCAAGAGGATGTTACCTACATAGTCCCATGGAAACTAGATCCAACATGAACTTTAGGCTAAATGTAGTTCTCCTAGGATTTGGTATAGAAGAAAATTGATGATAATTAGGTATGATAATAAATAATAAATAGGAAATACTATACTCATAAAATTGTGAGAACATTTAAGTAATGGGAGTGGGAAGTGAAATGGGAATAAGAGTGGCTGAGTTGACCTAAGATGCCCCATGCAAACAATCATTACCTACATAATCTGTGTGGACCTCATGTCAATTTAGTTCTCTTAGAAATAATAATAATAATAATAATAATAATAATAATAATAATGAAAGGAAATGATCAATTTTAGAATAAGGGGTTCCCACCCAGAAGATATTATGTCTTTGTAACTCTGATGGAGATTTTAAGCTGATCTTTGTGAATTGGCAATGTTTTTGGTATTTTTGTCTAGGCCTTTCAATGTTTTGGTATTTTTGGGATTTTTAATATTTAAATTTTAATTTTCAAATTTATTTATTTATTTTTAATGTGTTATGTACATGAATAGATTTTCTCACAAAATGGTGAGAGTGTGGATACACTCATAAAAGGGCAAGAGCCTAATGGATAGAGAAAAATAGATAACATAGTAGTGGGATAAAAGATGAGTGTTCACTTGTTTGGTGATGAGATAATCACTTTGTCCACTTCATCTAAGGCAAGAGATGGGTCATGGATGAGTGGTCACGTGGATAATGATGAGATATTCACAATGTCTACTTCATCTAATGAAATAAATTTCTCGTAAAAGGATGAGATCCTAAAAGATAGATCTCATAAAAGGGAGAGAGCCTAAATATATAGGGCTCAAAAAATGGTGAGAGCCTAAAATATGCTTACAAAAGAGTAAGAGTTTTAAGAGATAAAGAGCTCACAAAAGGGTGAGAGCCTAAAATAAAGAGCTCGTAAAAGGGTGACAGCCTAAAATATGCTTGAAAAATGGCAAGAGACTAAAACATAGAGCTCGCAAAAGGGTGAGAGCCTAAAATAAAGAGGTTAAGAAAACTTCAAATATCACCTGGTATAGGATGCCCTAAGCAAGAGGGCATTGGTTAGCAATGGAAAATCAATGAGAATAAAAGGTAATAATGGCAATGGGAATTAATTGTTAATGACTGAGCTGCCCTCAAAAATGGAGCACCGCCTACATAGTCCATGGACTTCAAGCCAATGTAGTGCAACCAAAATTTGAACTACTATGTGAGTGAAGTAAGATGACAATAATATGATCATGAATGGATAATATTAATTTGTAGATGATATTAACTTACTCAAATAAATGCTTGCTTGCATTAATTTATAGAAAAGAAGAATGATTGATTCACCCCAAATAGGGCAAAATCAAAGAAGGTTACATTCCAAAAGAAGCTACACATTTTTAAGTACCCCAAAAAGGATGAAACTTGAAAGTGTGGAATGAAAGATTTACACCAAAAAGTGTAGAATTGATGTACGGTGCCCCAAAAAGAGCAAAAAAATTGGTTGGATGATTTGCCTCAAAAAAGGCAAAATTTTCTTTGATAAATAGATAGAGTTATTTATTTGATAAGCAAGCATGGACCAAAGAGTTAATCTAAATCATGGAATAATAATGATAAGTGTGATCATAGGAATTTGACAATAGATAGGAGGTTAGATTAAGTGTTAGTTTCAAAAAAACAATGAAATCAACATGATAACATGATAACATCTCTAAGCCTAGACCATAGGGTGATCTTAATGGACTAAATATAATTGAAAACTCAACTAAAATGTAAATAATAACAATCTTTACCTTCCTTGAGAACTCCAAAAGATTTGTTTGTGACTTACTCAATTTGTACTCAAGAAATCTTTGGCAATGGAGTTTTATTTACTCATCTCCTTGGTACCACGATTGGCTTGCTTGATGTGTCTTATGCTTTTGGATTGATGGCTTGGCTCAATATTTTGGCATTATAACATTATTGTCATGAGTCTTATGCAAAAACCTACATTATAACTCTACAATATCCAAGCTTTCCAAATAAAGAGGCAAATGCTTATATTTATAGGTTTAGGGACTAACTCTAACTCAAGGTGAGTTAAGAGTGTAGTTTAAACATGGAATGGGTCCAAACATAACCTAAGTGAGTTAATTAACCCCAGTAAATTTAAAAAGTTTCAAAAGCTCATGATTTGCAATGAATAGGCATGGGTGAGATATTTATAAATGCTTGACAACTCATAAATGTAATCATGAAAAGCTAGGATATTCTTGATTTTTGAATTTCTCTTTTTATTAATTCATTAATTGATCATGGATAATTCAACTAGCAATTTAATTAGGTTTAGAATTTTAATTAATTTTGTTTAGGATTTTAGCATTTTTAAGATTTGATTTTATGTTTGCACTTACCCCACTTAATAGGTCTATAGGCCAAATTTCATATTGTAATTCCACAGGATGAATAGAGATGACTATGTGAGAGGTTTTTGTTACTTATGGTAGCATACCCCAATTAGGGATGTCTCAATAATATTATAGGGTTTTAATAATGATGCACAACTAAATTTAGGATGTTCAGTAATTCTTAGGCCTAATTTACAATGGTTGGTAAGAATCGGTCTGAAGTCCGATCGAAGGCCATTGGTGGCCAGTCTTAGGTGTCTATAATTTGCCCTTATTCGGGAAGGTGTTGCAAGATTTAAGCATGGTAACATCTTCTCAAAGAATGAAAATGTCATGTATGCTTATGAATTAAATGACAATGGATGAACTATAGGTACCCCCTTGAGGGAGTGATTTTTAAAAGGGTCAGTAATCGATCCCTTGAAAGGAAGAAATGATTGGACTGAAAAGATGAAATGGGGTGGAAGGGATTGCTTTTCCCATAGGTTGGTATAATTAGTTGCATATGGATCTGCCTCAATGAGGGCAAAAAAATAAGATGATTTTTCCATAAGTAGTTATAATCATCGACATTGGTGGGATAAAAAAGGTAATGATTTGCCCAAAGTCAGTTATAATCATCGAAAAAGGCATAGGGTAACACGAGACTGATTTGTCCAGTGGTGGTTATAATCAGTAAAAGGGAAAATAATGATTTTTCCATAGGTAGTTATAATCATTGGTGGAATAAAAAAGTTCCCCAATTGGGAGGATAGAGATAATGGCTTGCCCAAAGATGATTATAACCATTATTGCCATGAAAACATGCCCTAACTGGCAAGAAGAAAAAGAATAATCTGACCAATGGTGATTATAATCATTAACCTTCAAATTGATGGAAACATAATGATTTGCCAAAAGGTGGTTAGAGTCATTGGTAATGTAAGTGGGATGATATACAATTATTTTCCCAAAGGTGGTTATAATCATTGGTAGCCCAGTTATGACAAACATGATATGGAAGATGATGGTAAAGCGATACAAAGCTAAAAGATGAATTTGGTCAACCTATAAGTAGGGAGATGCTCATCTAAACTAGTAAGGAGTAAAATTATTTTTTTATTTAATTACTCTGTGTGGGATATGATTTAGATTAGATCGAGAATGTTGTTGGTGCCAAGGAGATATATCGTTGTTGCATTTCCATGTAGACTCCTCAAGCTAATTTTTATTGTAGCATGTGATGGTAGACATCATGATAGAACACCATGATAACTTGGATGAAATATACATAAAAACTGACACATGATATAATACTCAATTAAAAATAATGCACCAATGATAAAAACCACGATGTCAATGTTGATGTATGAATATGGATGGATTTAATAATAATGCACATGGAAACACTCAATGAATGCATATACATTGAATCAAGGCACAACAAAAAAGTAAACAAACATGCAAAAAAAAAAATGCTAAGAAAAGAAAAGAAACAAAACAAAATAAAGAGAAACAATAAACAAACAATGGTTAATCACAATGTTAGTACAAATAACATGACACAAACAAGATGATGAACATTGCCCATTGAATATAGGAGACAAAAAAACAAATGAAACAAAATGGGGGAATAGAATAAAAGGAAGGGGGTAACCAAACTGTCTCCATATGTACTAGTAAAGTGGATACTACCTACATAGTTCCATGGATGTAATATCTAACAAAAACTTTAGGCCACATGTAGTTCTTCTAGGAAAAAAGATAGAATAAAATGATGAGAAGAAAAATATGATTTTGTTATAAAAGAATATGGGAATGGACTTACAAAATGGTGAGAGCATGGGATACAAGGCCAATAAGGATGGTGAAACTAAATGATAAGTGATTGTTTGTGAATTAGCTAGGGATCCCAAGATCCTTAAGGAAAAGAAGTGGTAAATGTTTTTGGATTTTCTAAAATAGTTTTACAAATATTTTTGGAATTTTTTGAGCTTCTCAACTCAATAAATAATGATGAGACACTAAACGGTCCAAGATCACACAACAATGAGAGCATTCAAACATAAAATAATCATTAAATGGTGAGAGTATGTTTTAGGTTGCTCATAAAATGGTGAGAGCGTTCAAACTTAAAATTTTCACAAAATGGCAAGAGCATGGAAAGGTTACTCATAAAATGGCAAGAGCATGACTAAGGGGTGATTGAGTTGACCTTATGATCTAGGAATTTGATTCAAGAGAGGATGCTTAGTATGGTGTTAGTTCTAAAATGAAAACAAAATGAAATAAACACACTAATAGCATAACATCTCTAAGCGTAGACACTATGGAGAGCTTAGTTAACAAAATCAAATGAAAAGCACAACTAAAAAGCAAGAAATAAAAACATAAGAGTTCCTTCACCTTCTTTAGATGCTCCAAATGCCTTAGTAGTGGTGGCTTACTTAGCTTGTGCTCATGAGGTCCTTAACAATGGAACCTTGGCTACCTCCATCTCTCCTTAGCACCTTTGGCTTATGGCTTGGCTTGGCTTGGAATCAATTTGACATTATAACACTAGTTTCTTGAAGATTTTGGAACCAATTTGGCATTATAACTTTTCATAATCAAGACTTATAAATGATGTAGTGAGGCCTCCTATTTATAGATTTTTGGATTTGATCAGAATCAACCTAAACCATCCATCTCAAGATTGAGATGTGTGGTTAAGGATTAATTCAATTTTTAGAATTAAGTTTTTAATTATCCTCATCATGGCATTGGAATAATGGGAAATTAATAGGCATGGCGGACATCATGGAAGGCATTGATGAGGCATGGGAGGCATGAATCCTGATATTTATAGCATTTATGGCCCAGGGATGTCTTCTCAAGAAATGAGGTCACTTGATGATGCAGATATTCAATATTCATTTCCAAAAATAAGTATTCAACAAGTTTCCATGGAATTTTTGATTAGGCCTTGATTTGGGTTAATTATCTCTTAAGCATGATTAAGCATTTTGTGCACAATTTACTCAGATTGATTAGAATGCCTTGTTATTGGTCTAAAATTTGACTGGATTGGAATTGGAAGTCCATGTCAGATGCATTAGAATCATATTCTTATTTAGGATGTTGGAAAAAAAAAAGGCATGTGTCTTGTGGAGAAGATTTGATAGGAAAGAGCAGTCCAAAGCACCTAGATACAAATTTGACATTTTGACGCAAAATGATCTGATCAAAGTTATCTATCCCATAAATTACATTTCCCCATTTAGGGATACCCTGGCCAAAATTGGCACTTTAATATGTCATTTTCACATCATTTTACATGTTTTAGTGTTTTTAGGCCAAATTGTGCATTTTAAGTGGAAACTAGCTAAAAGCTTGATTGGAGGTTATCGATGGCCAGATCTAGGTGTCTATAGTTTACCCCTATTTGGGAAGGCATTGAAAGTTATAAGCATATTAACATATTCTCAAAGAATGAAAAGTTATTATATGTCTACAACTACAATGATGATGATTAAAGAACAAAGCTCCAAATGGTTTTGGGAAGCCTATGATGATGCCCCCTCAAGGGAGTGGCTATCACATTTGTTGATGGACAGTCCCTCAAAAAGAAACAAGAAGAAAGGTGGAATTAACCCATGTTTGAGATTAATTCAAATGAGAAAAAATTTGCATGCATTGATGTAAAAATATTACTAATTTTCCCAAAGGTGGTTATAATCAAGAATAAAAGTCAAAATAATGATTTGCACATAGGTGGTTATAATCATTAAGAGGACCTAGATTAGTTAAAGATGATTGTGCCCCAATTAGGGCTGATTAACAAGCATAAATCAAGGATATAACTTGGAATATAGATTAAAGATGAGTGGGTGCAAAGTGATGAAAGAGATGGATAGAGGAATAATATTGATCAGTGTGAATGATTCGATTGTACCTACTAATGAGGAGATGCTCATCCTGATTAACAATGATACAACTAGAATGGTCAAATGAGTTATATTGATCAAGGGTGAGATGGAAGGATTTTCCAAGGTAATAAGGAGAAACTTCTATGGCTCCATTGATTTTAGACTTTTGTGAAGCTAATTTTTATTGTATCATGTGATGGTAGGCTTCATGATAGAACACCATGAAGACTTGACCAAATATGTGTAAGGACTGACTCCTAATCCAATAAACACTTGAAAATAATGCACCAATGATAAAAACCATGATGACAATGTTGACGTATGAATATGGATGGACTCAATAATAATGTGCTCAAGGAATCACCTAACGAATGCATATATACTAAGTCGAGGCAATAGTGTTAAAAGTAAATAAATAGGCAAGTGAACAAAAAAATAAACAAATAGACAAACAAACAAACCAACAACCTAAAATAAACAAAAACATATAAAGCCTAAAAACAAAAGCAAAAATAAAGCATCCCAATAATGACCATGCCCCAGTAAGGTGGATTGAGGATAACTGACTAGGCTTAAATAGGACAAATATTTTTGGATTTTTGAAATGTTATGAATGTCTTTGAAATTTTGAGGTATCTTAACTCGTTAGAGAATGACAAGATACCTACTCATAAAATGGTGAAAGTGTTTGGCTTAGGTTGCTCACAAAATGGTGAAAGCGTATGGAAAGGGGGACTGAGGTGACTTTAATAAGTATTGATCATGACCCACATAGTCTTGAAATAACCTCAAGTCATAATAATTCCATCCACACAAAAGGTGAGGAAAAACCAACTAGGTCTCAACAAGTTCTCAAATCTAGAAAATGGCTAGTCAAATGAAAATAATGAAGGCAAGGTGATGCAGTAATGCATGATAAAAAAGTGTTTCTCCTAGTTTTCCCATAGGTAGTTATAACTAGGAGAAAATGGCATAGATAAATGATACTAATTTACCCATAGGTAGTTATAATTAGTAGCAAGACTAGTGAGACACTGATTTTCCCATAAGTGGTTAAAATCAAGCTCACAAACAAACATGGATAGGATAAAAGATATCTTGTTAGATCAACTGTCACACTACTTTCATAGACTATCATTGAAACATGGATTAGATTGGTTGTTGAAACTTGGTCAGAATCCCCCCATAAAAGGTGTGGGAAGAACCAAATGAACTAAGACCAAAACAAGATTGGGTAGGATGACTAAAAATAGGCTTTGGTCTAGATATGAATGGAATGATAGGATGATATGGTCTTGTTAAGGATAATGATGGTCTAGATAGATTGAATAAAATGGTAAGAAGGCTGCCCCCAAGTGATAGGGTAAATGACTAGGAATGTACAATAATGGCAAAAGGATATGTAACAATGGTAATGGCATATGAAATGGTATGGTACATGTTTTTGGCCTGGTTGTGATTTCTTATTCTATTATTCATAATGATGGGGAGATGCACGTCCTAATCAATAAATGATATAAATATAATACTTAATGATATTAATTGTTAGCCCACACCTCATCTAAATAATTGCTCTATCAAGAATGGCCTACAAATCTGGTTGCCAAGAATGCTTTTATGATCTTTGTTGGTCATTGATTCTAATTTCTTCATGTATCAAGACAAGGTATCTTTATATCCTCTATAAAAGAAAGTGCGACCATGGATGGTAAATAGGGATAAATAATGGATGGTGGGTTTGATTTTGAAATGGAATGGTAGATGATAATGGGATGTATAATGGTGGGGAAACAAATGAAGATCAAAACTTTCAGTCACATGTAATGTTGATGCCAGATTTGAAATAATTTTGGTTGTGGCAAGGTCGAAGACTTGTTCTCTCAATAAGACCACTAGATTTTTTTATTGTTTTATCTTGAGAGTAGCTACCATCTGATCAGGCTATAGATTAGAAGTTATTTTGATTTGATCTTTGATTTTATCTTCATCTAACAGTGAATAACTTTTGTGCTCAGCTATTGGTGCCTCAAAAAGGTTTTCACCAATGAATTTGTCTTGATTAGCCTGTAGTGTCTTTAAGAAGGTTTCACTAATGAAGATTGGATTTTGACTTTGATTGTCTTCTAGTGCTTCCAAAAAAAATTCACTAGAAGATGCTGAGTTCTAAATTTGATTGTCCCCTAGTCCCTTTAAAAATATTTCACTAGGAGAGTGTTCTTTTGCTACCTGAATGTGGTCTTGGCCTCCTTGCTCTTCGTCAACTGCTATGTCACCATGGATGTAGTTCAATAAAGTGTGATTCTATCGATCCCAATCGACACTTGTGGGAGATGGAATGTCAATGATATGGCTATTTTGGTTGATGTTAATGGCCTATGGAATGGTAATGGAATGGGGAGAGGTTGCATAATCTTCATAGAATATACTAGGATAACTTGTGTCAAAGCTAAAATACTCATCCTCAAAAACCATAGAAGGATCACAAATGTATTAAAATTGATCTACAAGGCATGCATAACTAATGTTGTAATAGACATGAACATATTCTTCATCTAAATCTGAATCTAACTCAAGGGACTCTGAATCCAATGTTGAGATTGAAGTTGATTCATATTTTTATTTTGATGCTAAATTTGATGTTGGTCCAAGAGTAAAACCTAACTCCAACTCTGATTCTTCATCTGATGGGTACTCTATTATAATGATGTCTTATTGAATATTTGTTATTAGATAAATAACAACCTGTAATGGCATGATAGGCTCCATAAAGACTAGTTTGTCAAAGTAAGACTCTTATAAGATGGGTAAAAGGTCAAGAGACAACTCCTTAGAGATTGGATTGTCAATAGGAGGCTCTTGAAAAATAAGCACATGGTCAAGATAGTGATTTGCCCAAAGGTAGTTATAATCATTAAGAAGTGACTCGATATAGATTGGCTCATTAGTGAGAGACTCCTTGACAAATGGTATAGGATTAATAAGCAACTTATCCTAGGTTAACTTATCACAAATAGTTGGTTCAACAAAAACATCTTGGATTGGTTGGTTCTCTTGGCCTTGGTTTCTAATGAGCTGGAAAATATTAGTTTTGAACACAGCTTGGTCTGCGAATGTTTAGATGGGTTGAGGTTTGGACAGGATTGGTAATAGACAAGGAATGGCTTATGGTTGGATAATGATAGGGCTTTGGGGAGCATGATTTCTTGCATGAGCCAAAGGGCAAAGTCTTGAAATGGTAACGATAGGGTGTTGTGGGGCTTGATTTCTTACACAAGCCAAGGGACTAGGTCCTAAAATAATGAAGGGGCATTGTGGAGCTTGGTTGCTTGCACAAGCCAAAGGATTAGGTCTAAAATGGTAATGGTATTCCTTGGATATTGTGGAGCTTGATGACTTGTATAATCCAAAGGAGGGTTAGGAGTAGTCAATGATCATATAGCAAAAAGACATTGTGAAACTTGATTTCTTATATAATCAAAAGCATCCAAGTCTTCCTCATAAACCATATCATCTCAGTCATGAGTTGGTTCATAAGCTAGTTCTTGACTTTGTTTTTTGTACTAATTATTGTAAAGAGGGTATGGATTCATATCCGAAACAAAATTATCTATAATTGGGTCTTCAAAGTCTTCTTCACAAGCCTTTTCATACCAATCAAGGTCTCGAGTTGGATCGTAACTTGCTTCATGACTTTGTTCCCATGAATGATTAAATGAGGCAGATAGAAATCTATCTCATAAACCATATTAGCATCATTGGAGTTTTGACAAAAGCCATAAAAGTCATTTTGTGCAGCCATTCTATCATAAGTCATATTGTAAGTGACTCCACCATAAGTGTAGCTAGACATATCTACATAAATGATGAAAGCTCTAAAACAAAAAAGATTAGATTTCTACAAATTCTGAAAAACTATGTCCAAAGGACAAATGGTTCAAGCTTGGTCTAACTTGGTCGAATGGGTGGAGTTGTATCTTCAATATGGTCTAAAAGTGGAGTGGTATCTCCAAAATGATTTGTGCTAAGACTTGGCATAAAATAGCCTAACATCAAATGTTATATGCACAAAAGGTCAAGTGTCTGAATAAAAATTGGCATGCCAAAGGTCTAGGTCAAAGTGTTCCAAACAAGGTCTATAATAGGAAAGGGAAAAGTTGAGTTGCTAAGTTTTTTTTTTAAATATAGATTCAAAATCTAGGCTCAAACAAACAGACGTGTGCTAGGACTTTTGGCCAAATGGCATCAAAATCTATACTTGAAACAAAGGCTAATGTGATTTGATTTATTCTAATAAGTTTGGAAATAAATTTGACATAAACATGGCACACATAATCAAACATAAACATGATCAGTTGGCATAAGGCATAAGATAAAAGGCTCTTTGAAAAAGGTTGTGTTCTCCCAAATAAAGGCACAAACAATGATGAGGATAGGCATTAAACAAACAAATCATCAATAGTTTTCAATTTTGGGTAAATGATTAATTAAGTTATACAAATCAAAAGAGAAATATCTATGTATCATCCCCACTAATTGAGGCCTAAACAAAAATCAATCAATGTTTGGATCCAAACTTAACAAGGCTAATTGAAAACTCAACATTAAAAACTAGGATTTGACTAAATAGGCTAGGCAAGATTGGACAGCATGATGGCACAAGACAAAGGTCCAAATAGGTATACATAAAGTGGTTTGAAAAAAATTGTTTTAATACAATGGTAAGTGTTGAAACAAATTGAGCATCCTAGCAACGTAAGCATGCTCGAATGATGTCGTCAATGTTATGTTTCAAAGACTAAAAAGGCTAAAAAATGTTTTGACATGATTTGGGCAGCATAACACTACCCTTTTCAACTCAAATACATTATTTTGACATGGATTATGAACAAAAAAACAATTTTTAGTCTCAAATCATACCAAAAAATGACCAAAATACACTAAGTATAATCGTCCAATATCCTAGCAAGGGTATGGTAAAATGGGGTTTACTAAACTAGCAAGGTTTTGATCATTCTAGGGGAATCAATTACACAATGACTTTCACGCCAAATAATGAAAAATAAAAGCATAGATTTTGGGTCTATATCACTTGGCTTATCCTAAAAATTTCTAGTCCTTTTTAAAACCACTACATCTTATTGTTTGCTCAGTGTAGTGCGATGTCCAAAGTGCCACTACGTCCTGTGTGCAACTCTAAAGGAGCCAAATTAAATCAATGTCAGGAGACAAAACACCGAGTCAAAACTTCCCTAAAGAACTTGTGGGAGGTGATGAAGTCCTTCTCACAAGCCAAGATGCATAAATAAATAAAGAATGAAAGTATAAAGACTTTACGATCATTTTCAAGATCACCCAAACTTTGATAAGTTTTTGGGGAGTGCTTTAGATGACTTTATTTCTAATCCTTGGACTAGGCTATTTGCAATAGGAATGGTGCTTTTGATTCCAAGGCTTCCCTATAGGGGACAAATGGAAGAGCATACATGCAACATTCCTCTTTTTGCCACACAAAAATTTGATTTAAGCAAGTATTGAAGACCAAAAGCTTGGAAAGATGAGTTCATTTTTAATCCCAAAAGAATAGATTTGGTGGTGTTCATTTGACCCCTTGGTCTTAGTTGTAAATTTTGAAAACATTCACCAAAAATATCTAGAAATTCTTTGTTAAACACCAAAACAAAGTTCCTAATCAAATTTTAAGCATGCAAAAGTGATTTAAACATGTTTTGAGCAAATATCCTGCTTGGTCCTACAGCAAAATTATTAGCATGTCCTTTAGCTTTGAAGCTCTTTTGAGTTTGAAACAACAAACTTTGAAAAAGTAGGTCTTGGGTCTGTGTTTTTAGAAAAACATAGTGACCAATGTCACTTATTACCACTGACGTCATTTATGGCCAACTGAGATTTGATTGATGTCAATTCTGTTGATCAACATCAATTAAGTCAGGTGACCAATGTTGATATTTCTATCAACGTCGATTACTATGTAAAAATTGTGGCAACCAAAATGGCAAAATAAAGTTAGAAAATAAATTTGCAAGAGTTTTAATGATCCAAATGAAGATTTTAAAGATGCAAAATGATATTCTTCATATGTGGGATGCATCTAGTCCCACCAAGCATACAATTATGTGAGCTATAAATTTGACTCAAGAGAGGATAGTTAGTATGGTGTTAGTTCCAAAATGAAAACAAAATAAAATAAACATACTAATAGCATAACATCTCTAGGCCTAGACAATAGGGAGAGCTTAGTTAACAAAATCAAATGACAAGCACAACTAAAAATCAAGGAATGAAAACACAAGAGTTTCTTCACCTTCTTTGGATACTCCAAATGCCTTTGTAGTGGTGGCTTACTCGGCTTGTGCTCATGAAGTCCTTGGTAATAGAAGCTTGGCTACATCCATCTCTCCTTGACACCTTTGGCTTGTGGCTTGGCTTGGCTTAGAATCAATTTGGCATTATAACACTAGTTTCTTGAAGCTTTTGGAACCAATTTGTCATTATAACTTTGCATAATCAAGACTTAGAAATATAGTGAGGCCTCCTATTTATAAATTTTTGGATTTGATCAGAATCAATCTAAACTATCCATCTCAAGATTGAGATGTGTGGTTGAGGATTAATTCAATTTTTGGAATTAAGTTTGTAATTATCCTCATCATGGCATTGGAATAAGGGGAAATTAAGAGGCATGGAGGGCATCATGAAAGGCATTGATGAGGCATGGCAGGCATGAATCCTGATATTTATAGCATTTATGGCCTAGGGATGTCTTCCCAAGAAATGAGGTCACTTGATGATGTAGATATTCAATATTCATTTTCAAAAATAAGTATTCAACAAGTTTCCATGGAATTTTTGATTAGGCCTTGATTTGGGTTAATTAGTTCTTAAGCATGATTAAGCACTTTGTGCACAATTTACTCAAATTGAGAAGAATGCCTTGTTATTGGTCCAAAATTTGACTGGATTAGAATTGAAAGTTCATGTTAGATGCATTGGAACCATATTCTCATTTAAGATGTTGGCAACAACAAATAACAAAGGCACGTGTCTTGTGCAAAAAATTTGGTAGGAAAGAGCAGTCCAAAGCACCTAGGTGCAAATTTGACATTTTGACTCGAAATGATCTGATCAAAATTAGTTGACCCATAAATTACATTGCCCTATTTAGGAATACCCTAGCTAAAATTAGCACTTTAATATTTTAGTTTCACATCATTTTGTGTGTTTTAGTGTTTTTAGGCCAAATTGTGCATTTTAGATGGAAACTAACCAAAACCCTGATTGGAGGTTATCATTGGCCAGATTTAGGTGTCTATAGACCTCAACATAAATTGAGTATAGCCTTCATAGTCCCAATATGGGACCTCAATGTTAAGGTGTGGAGCCTAAAAGCTTCACCAAGGAGTGCATTACCAAAGTTTCAAGTTTACACAGTCATCGGCGTCGGTCAGGAGCGACCAACGTCGATCAGGTGCAGTTCAAGAGATGTCGGCGTCGGCGGGAGATCGGCCGACGTCGGTCACAGGCAAGCAAGCGAGAATCGCCGTCAGTTACCTGCACGTCCAGAATGCTATTTTCGTGGACAGAACTGAGTGTTTGCATGATGAGTTTAAGTCTTAGTCTGAAGTTCGCGTCTCTATTATTAGTAAGACTATTTTTAGAGTCCTTGTTCAAGAGGCTTAACTGTTGGTTGTAAGTGCATGCTCAAGTCTCCTAATTCTATATGTAGAATTAGATCTTCTTAGCTTATTATTGTCGTAGTTCATTGTATGTGAATGTTGGAAGAACAGTATAGAATTGTATAGGTGAATCAATCCAGGTTGTTGGAGTTGATTGTACTTGAGAGAGAGCTCTTGAGGGATAGAGATCTAGAGAGAGATCTTGTGCATCTGAGAGAGGTGTGAAAGAAAGAAGTTTCTTCATTGTATTCCTTTTGTAAAGAGTTTAATACAAGTTTTCAGGGTGGTTTTTTGTATCTCTTGTTCTTTGCTATTATCTCATTCTAGTTACTTATCTATCTGATTTAATTCCACAGTTTATTGATTTCATAAGTGTAATCATATTGTTGGTTGATCCCCAACAATTGATATCAGAGCATTGGTTGTAGGTTTAGAGCTTGATATCCAATAATTGGTATCAAAGCTCAGGTTCACTAACAGGTGGTTCAGATCTGTGTAGTGTGTATTGATTACAGGTTACTCACAGGGGTTTCTGCAGGGATTTCTGTTTGAGTGGGAGAAGCAATGGCAGAAGAAAGTAAACTGAGAATGGAGAAGTTCAATGGCAAAAATTATCAACATTGGAGAATGCAGATAGAGGACTATCTGTATCAGAAAGATCAATACTTACCGTTAGGTGGGATTGCAAAGAAGCCCATAGACATGGATGATGAAGAATGAGAAGTTCTTGACAGAAAGGCTCTGGGGTCTATAAGACTGAGTCTAGCATCTACTGTGATATCTAATTTATCACAGGCAAAAACAACGGTAGAGTTGATGACTACTTTAGCAAATTTGTATGAAAAACCCTCAGCTTATAATAAGGTATATCTTATGAAGCAGCTATTTAATTTGCATATGCAAGAAGGTGGATCTGTATCTAATCACCTAAATGATTTCCATGGAATTGTAAATCAATTAAGTTCAGTCAAAATTGTATTTGATGATGAAATTAAAGCTCTTTTAATATTATGTTCTTTGCCTAAAAGCTGGCATAGCTTAGTAATTGCAGTTAGTAATACTGCATCTGCTTCAAATATTTTAAAAGTAGAGGATGTTTTTAGTGTTATCTTGAATGAGGAAATTCACAGGAAAAGCACAGAAGAGACATCTAGGAACGCTTTAAGTTTTGAGAGCAGGGGAAGGCAAAAAGAGAAGAGCAAGAAAGGGAGATCAAGATCTAAGTCTAAGGGGAGAGGTAGATCCAAATCCAGAAATGGCAGGCAGCCACAGTGCTAGAATTGTGGAAAGATGGGGCACATAAGCAGAGATTGTTGGTCAAAGCCTAAAGAGGATAATCAGCATGAAGGAAAAGAAGAAGCAAAGGTTGCAGGTGTTACACAAAATGCTTTAATATTCTCTTTGCATAATAATATAGAATCTTGGGTTTTAGATTCTGGTGCATCTTTTCATGCTACCCCTAATAGAGAATATTTTAGTGACTATATCCATGGAGATTTTGGAATAGTGTATCTAGGGGATGATGAGCGTTGTAAAATTATTGGCAAAGGTAAAGTGCAGCTGAAAATGCAGAATGGCAACACGTGGGTGTTGAGAGATGTTATGCATGTACCTAGCTTGAAGAGAAATTTGATTTCTGCAGGAAAGTTAGGGGATGAGGGTTGTACAGTAACTCTCACAGCAGAATCTTGAAAGGTGACCAAGGGTGCACTTGTTATGGCGAGAGGTAAGAGAGTAGGTATTCTCTATTTATGTAATTGTGTTACTAAAAATTCTCCTTCTGTATTATCTACTTCATATGTGGATGCTAAATTGTGGCACTCAAGGCTTGGCCACATGAGTGAGAAGGGGATGTCAATTCTTGAGTCTAAAGGTAAGCTTTCAGATTTGAAAAGCATGGATCTAGAATTTTGTGAGCACTGTGTTTTTGGGAAATAGAAGAGAGTGAGTTTCCTCAAGACTGGGTCAACTAAGAAGAAGCATAAGTTGCAGCTTGTTCACACAGACGTGTGGGGACCGGCTCAGGTTGCTTCTATTGGAGGATCACAGTACTATGTTTTGTTCATAGATGATGCTACAAGAAAGGTATGGATCTATTGTATTAAGAAGAAATCTGATGTATTTGAGACCTTTAAGATTTGGAAAGCTATGGTTGAGAATGAAACAGGCAGAATATTGAAGTGCCTGAGATCTGACAATGGCGATGAGTTCTACAACTATAAGTTCAACTGGTATTGTTATATGCATGGAATCTACAGGCAAAGGATGGTTCCAAGGACACCTCAGCAGAATGGAATTGCTAAAAGGATGAATAGAATAATTATGGAGCGTGCAAGGTGTATGAGATTGCATGCTGGCTTGCCCTTAGAGTTTTGGGCAGAAGCTGTTGACACTGTAGTGTATCTAATTAACAGAGGACCCTCTACAGCTCTAGATGGTGGAATTTCAAAAGAGGCATGGACAGGTAAAAAGGTAGATCTCTCTTTTCTCAAAGTTTTTAGTTGTGAAGCCTTTGTGCACATTGACAAAGAAAATAGAAAGAAGTTGGATGCTAAGTCTATGAGGTGCACATTTATTGGCTATGGCTCAGATGATTTTGATTTCATATTTTGGAATCTAGGAACTAACAAGATAATTAGGAGCCACGATGTTGTTTTCAATGAAAAAGTGATGTAAAGTGATCAGCTGAAGAAGCTGAATCAATCTGGGCAGAGCAATGGTGAATTGGATGAGGTGGCGGTCCAAAATGAGCTTGCAAGAAAAAGAAATAATCACTTGCAGGAAAACACAGAGACCAACGTCGGCAGGAAAGGAACTGGCGTCGACAGAACAAAAATTGATGTTGGTCATACAGAGACTGACGTCGGTAGAACAGACACCGACGTCGGTCAAGAAGAACTGATGTCCGCCAGTAATAGGCCTGTAAGTGACCGAGATCGGTCACTGTCAGAGAATTTGGGTGGACAGCGTGTTGTAAAAGAGTCTTAGACACCCATCAGGAGGTCAGAAAGAGTAAGTAAGCCTCCAATTAGATATTCTCCTTCATTATTCTATTTATTGCTAACTGATGGTGGAGAACCAGAGAGTTTAGAAGAAGCATTACAGGTGGAGTCCAAGATTCAGTGGGAGCGTGGCATGGTTGAGGAGATGGAGTCCTTAAGAGAGAACCAAACATGGGATTTGGTTGAGTTGCCAGCTGGTAAGAGGACACTGAAGAACAGATGGACCTACAAATTGAAGGAAGGTGAGAATGGACAGATAAAATATAAGGCCAGATTGGTAGTGAAAGGATTTGCACAAAAGCCAGGTATTGATTTTGGTGAGATTTTTTCTCCTGTTGTTAAAATGACTTCTATACGGATTGTACTATCTTTGGTTGCCATTGAGGATTTGCATCTTGAGCAGCTAGATGTTAAGACAGCATTTCTTCATGGAGATTTGGATGAGGAAATATATATGGAACAGCCAAAAGGATTTGATGTCAAAGGTAAGGAGAAGTTAGTGTGCAGATTGAAGAAAAGCTTGTATGGCCTCAAGCAAGCTCCTAGACAGTGGTATTTGAGATTTGACAGGTTTATGACTGAGCATGGCTACAGTTGGTGTCAATCTGACTATTGTGTGTATTTTAAGAGATTGGATAATGGTAGATATATTATTCTATTTTTGTATGTAGATGATATGCTGGTTGCAGTATCACACATGCAGGATATCTCTTAGCTTAAGGTGAAATTAGCTCAAACGTTTGCTATGAAATATTTGGGAGCAGCAAAGAAAATCCTTGGCATGAGCATTAAGAGAGACAGGAAAAATCACAGGTTGATATTGTCTCAAGAGGATTATGTGGACAAGGTGTTGAAACGGTTCAATATGCAGGATGCTAAACCGGTAAGCACACCTTTGGCTGGACATTTTAAGTTGAGTAAAAAACAATGTCCTAATTCACATGATGAGGTAGATTACATGAGTAAGGTTCCATATTCTTTTGCAATAGGGATTTTAATGTATGCAATGGTGTGTACTAGACCGGATATTGCCCAAGCAGTGGGAGTTGTAAGTATATGGCCAATCTAGGAAAGGAACATTGGAAAGCAGTTCAGTGGATCCTTAGATATCTGAAAGGAACTAGCAGTAGGCACTTGTGCTATGGAGGTTCAGATACTTCTCTACATGGTTATGTAGATTCAGATATGGCAGGTGATTTGGATGGCAGGAGGAGCACCACAGGATATGTTTTCACTATAGGTGGAACGGCGATTAGCTGGATATCAAAGTTGCAGAAGGTTGTTGCCTTGTCAACTATAGAAGCAGAGTATATTACAGCCACAGAGGCTAGCAAAGAGATGATATGGATGGCACAGTTCATGGAAGAGCTTGGAAGGGAGCATGAGAGTTGCAGATTATACAGTGATAGTCAGAGTGCAATTTATTTGGCTAAGAATTCAGCCTTTCATTCAAGAACAAAGCACATACAGCTTAGGTACCACTTCATAAGACAGGTATTGGAAGATGGTGAGTTGAAGCTGGAGAAGATCCATACAGACAAGAATCCTGCTGATATGTTAACCAAGCCGGTTACAAAGGAGAAGTTGAATCTTCATTCAACTTCTGTTGGTCTTCATGATTGAGTTGAAGATGGAAGAGCTAGAAGATGTTACTGTAAAGGTACTGGTGCAACTGTTTATCTCCAAGTGGGAGATTGTTAAGGTGTGGAGCCTAAAAGCTTCACCAAGGAGCGCATTACCAAAGTTGCAGGTTTACACAGTCATCAGCGTCAGTCAGGAGCGACCAACGTCGGTCAGGTGCAGTTCAAGAGACACCAGCGTCGATAGGAGATCGGCCAATGTCAGTCACAGGCAAGCAGGTAGGAACTGCCGTCGGTTACCTGCACGTCCAAAATGCTATTTTTGTGGACAGAACTGAGTGTTTGCATGATGAGTTTAAGTCTTAGTCTGAAGTTCGCATCTCTATTATTAGTAAAACTATTTTTAGAGCCCTTGTTCAAGAGGCTTAACTGTTGGTTGTAAGTGCATGCTCAAGTCTCCTAATTCTATATGTAGAATTAGATCTTCTTAGCTTATTATTGTCGTAGTTCATTGTATGTGAATGTTGAAAGAACAGTACAGAATTGTATAGGTGAATCAATCCAGGTTGTTGGAGTTGATTTTACTTGAGAGAGAGAGCTCTTGAGGGATAGAGATCTAGAGAGAGATCTTGTGCATCTGAGAGAGGTGTGGAAGAAAGAAGTTTCTTCATTGTATTTCTTCTGTAAAGAGTTTAATACAAGTTTTCAGGGTGGTTTCTTGTATCGCTTGTTCTTTGCTATTATCTCATTCTAGTTACTTATCTATCTAATTTAATTCTACGGTTTATTGCTTTCATAAGTGTAATCATATTGTTGGTTGATCCCCAACAACTGGTATCAGAGCATTTCCCTATTTAGGAATACCCTAGCTAAAATTGGAACTTTAATATTTTAGTTTCACATCATTTTGTGTGTTTTAGTGTTTTTAGGCCAAATTATGCATTTTAGATGGAAACTAACCAAAACCCTGATTGGAGGTTATCATTGGCCAGATTTAGGTGTCTACAGACCTCAACATAAATTGAGTATAGCCTTCATAGTCCCAATATGGGACCTCAAGTCACTATAGTTCCACCTTACAATGGATGAATCTGACTAGTGTAGCAATAAATTCAAATAAAAAATGTAATATAAGTAAATAGCATAGTACGACATAGGCATGGCAAGGTGGTACTTCAAGGCATGATAAATAAGTATCACCCTTAGTTTTCCCATAGGCATTTATAACTATGAAATAATGGCATAAGTCAATGATACTAATTTTCCCATAGGTATTTATAATTAGTATCAAGATAGTGGGACATTGATTTGCCCAAGGGCAGTTATAATTAGGCACACGTGGTATAAAATAGAACAAGAAATGGAGGATGCAAACAACCAAACCTCTGTCATACTACTCTAAAATACTACTCTTGTCTAGAATACTTGACATAACTATTAAAATTGATCTGAATCTTCATGTTGAACCAATTGAATGGAACCAAGTTCAAATGTGTTGGGTAGGTAGGGTGAAAACAAACTTGGTCTATAAAAAAGGTATGGTAAAATAGAATGGTTGAACAATATAATGATAGAATGATATGGCATAAATAAGAAAGTCAATATTATTTTATAACTAAAATGGTCCTCATGAATAATACACCAAGTCACTCAAGCGAAGTAACGCTTGAGGTGTATAATGTTCATTAGTTCATCAAGTTCATCCCCATCTGGTGTAGTGACCCTGTATGCGCTAGTGTCATAGTTTACAACAGTGATGAAAGGACCTACCTAATTGGGTTTGAAATTGTCTTTGTGTTTTTTCTTGACTATGGTATTCTTTTGGTTTTCTTTAAGGACAAGATCACCAAGTTTCAATTATCTATGTTTCATGCATCGATTGTAGTGGCCATGGAGTCAGTTTTGGTATGTTTGCAGATTATTTATTATATCTAGGCATTTTTCATCAAGTAAATCCATCTCTTAGAAGAGAGCTAATTGATAGTCTTCATCATCTAGGACATGTTTCAAAGAGATCTGCAATGAAGGTAACTCGACCTCAATGGGAAGAATGGACTCAATGCCATAAACTAGTGAATTTGGAGTGACTCCTATTGAAGTATGATGATTGTTATGATATGCCTAGAAGGCATGGAAAATTTAAAGGTGCCAATCACGGTCAGCATCATTGACAATATTTTTAAGGATGTTGAAAATGGTTTTGTTAGATGCTTCTGCATGGTCATTATCTTGAGGGTAATATGTCATGGAAAAATGTTGTTTAATCTTATACTTAGCACATAGCGATTTGACCTCTTTGTTCTTGAAATATCCACCATTATCAAATATAATGTCAAAAGGGATACCATAGTGGCAAATGAGATGGTTAAAGATGAATTTGGAAATTTACATTCTAGTCACGTAAGTGAGGTGTATAACTTCAACTCACTTAGTAAAGTAATCTATAGCAGTAAGGATATGTTTATGGCCATTGGATGAGGTGGGATTTATCTTCTCAATAAGATTGAGACCCCATGTATCAAATGGCCATGGTGTAAGCATTGATCAAAGTTTTGGTTGGGGCATGAATCAAATTAGCATGCCTTTGACATTTATAACATGTTTTCATATAAGCATCTACATCCATTATTGGCCAATAGTACCTGGTACACATGAGCTTTGTGGATAGAATGGCCCCACTAGTGTGGCCTCCACATACTCTTTCATGAACTTCTCATAATGCTAATATAGATTCTATCAAAGTTAAATAATGAAGCAGATTTTTACCAAAACTATGATGGTATAAGTTTAGTCTAAGTAAGGTATAACATTGGACATGGTGGATAAAGGCTTTGGATTATTTGTAGGATAAGTCTAGTGGCATTATTTGGTCATGAAGATAGGTGTATAGGTCTAAATACCAAATAAATTTGGGACCAATAATATCACAAATCATTATGATAGTTGAAGGTTCATGAGCTGGTGCTAGCAAATTTTTAATGAAGAACTGGTATTCTTTGGTTGTATCAGTATAACAAATTAATGATCAGATGGTGGCCATGGCATTTATTATTCTATTGTTGGCCCTTGGTATATGTTTAAATTGTACATTAGCAATCTGGTGTTTGAGAGTGTCGACCATGGCCTTGTACAGAACCAACTTATCATCCTTGGTCTAAAAATGGTATGTACCTGATTGATGATTAACTAAGAATCACCATAAACCTTTAAATGTCGTATATTCCATTTTACTACTTGTCAGATCTCTAAAACAAGTGTGTCATATTTGTCCATGTTGTTAGTACTTGGATAGATGATCATGAATGACTTAGGGATTAGATCCCCTTATGGTGTTATGACTAAAAGGCCTTCTGATGATCCATGTGTTAGGAATGACCCATCAAAATATAGCTTCCAGTGTTACTCCTCAAGAGGTGTTTCAATTATGGTCATAATGGATTCATCATGGAATAGGAATGTTAGCAGCTCTGTATTTACAAGGGGTACTTGAGCAAGTTGATCTATACCCCTTGATGAATTTTTGGTTGACATATTCTATCTCAAACTCACTGAGAAGCATGATTTACTTGGCTATGCAACCTTATAAAGTTATTTTAAATAGTAGATACTTCAGTGGATATACTTTTGAGATGACCATGGTCTTATTGTTCAACATGTAATGGAATAGTTTTTAAGCTGTGAAGACCATAGCTAAATAGGGTTTTTTAATGGGAATTAATTATGTTCATATGTGACCAGTATACAACTTAGATAGTACATGGCATGCTCCTTTCCATTATCATCATGTTGAGCTAGAAGTGCCCTCAAGGCTTTATCGGTAGCTGAAAAGTACTAAGAAATGGCTTTCCTAGCACAGGGGGTGAAAAAATAGATGAATTTATTAGATATTCTTTAAAACATTGAAAAGCTTTCTAGCATTTGTCAACCCAATGAAATGCAACACCCTTATTTGAGAGGTGTGTAAATGGGTGAAACTTCTTGGCCAATTGAGATATGAAGTGTCTAATACATTGTATATTGCCTTGCAAACTATGAAACTACTTCAGATTGGTCGATGGTGGCATCTCTATTATGGCTTGTACTTTGGCTAAATCAATATCAATGCCTCAACAAGACATAATGAAGCCAAGCAATTTGCTTGAAGTAACTCAAAAAACACACTTATTAAGATTAAGCTTGACTTTTTATTCACATAGTATCTCAAATATCCTTTGTAGTACTGCTAGATGATCAACCTTAGTCTTTGATTTACCTAGTATGTCATCGACGTAATCTTCAACAATGTCAAGCATCATATCATGAAATATGATGGTTATGGATCTTTGGGATGTGGCCCCTACATTTTTTAGACCAAATAGAATAACTAGATAATAAAATGTTTCCCACATAGTGATGAACATTGTTTTGTGTTAGTCTTCTATTATGATTTAGATCTGATTGTATCTTGAGAATCCATCCATTAGTGAAATCATTTTGTAACCCATTATGGATTTGATAATCATGTCAATGTTTGGTAGAGGAAAGTCATCCTTGGGATAGGATTTATTTATGTCTCTAAAACTAGTGCATATCCTAATTCCTTTTGTCTTCTTGCTGATGGGCACAACATTTGAGATCCATTCTAAGTAATCGATCAATCGAATATATCTCGCTTCCAAGAGTTTTTCCAACTCTTTCTTTACAAATAATAATGTAAGGATGCATCTTACACAATTTTTTTATAGGTTCAGCATTAGGATGTACCACAAGGTGTTGTACAACCAAGGTGGGGTCCAAACTAGGCATGTTAGAGTAGGCCCAGACAAATATATCAACAAATTCCCTCAAAAAGGCTTTAAAGACTTCAAGTTCCTCCTAAGTGAGGGGTCGCCTAATTTGATCCATTTTGGGTCATCTGGAGTCCCATTTTAACCTCTATTGCTCCCTCTACTAGAAAGGTTGAACCATATTCTAGAATAGTTGGCAAAGATTTAAACTGACTTACAATGTTAGAGTCCTCTATTAGATTGGTTCCTCAAGTTATCCTAGGCATGATGAATCAGAATCCCTCAATGGTAGGGATGGCCATGTGATAAATATAGTGGGAAACTTTTGGATGATTCAATAAAAATCTTGTTATTATTTAGGACTAAACTCAGACCCATAGGCAAAATTTTCGTTGGTGGTCTCTTGAGCTATGTTTGAGGAAGGATGAACACCTCCATCTAATGGCGCCTGAAACAAGTTTGTACCACTAGACTAGCCTTTCTCTTTACTATTTCCCTAGTCTAAAAGTGCCTTAAATAGGTTTTCATTTTTGGACCTCAATGTTTTATTTATTTTTTTTTGGCTAAGGGTGTTCACTTGCTCTCCAAAACAGGCTATAAAATCTAGTTTGATTAAGAACTCTTGTTTGTGGTCTCCCAACATAACATTATCCCTAAGGCCAAGGAAATCAAAGAAGGCCTCATCATTTTAGAACTCATCAACTGATATTGTTGATTCTTGTTGGCCCCAGTCTATCAGTTGAGTATAATATAATGGAAGTAGATTATGGTGAATAATTGGTTCAAGGGTATAAATGACATTAGTGTCAAACAAATTGGTATCATCTAGGTCATTAAAAAGGCTATGATTGGACTGTAATTCATTGTCAGCATCATCATCACTAGTCACTAGTGATGAAAATCAAATAAAATATGTGGGGTCACCCCCAGATGATTTAAATCAAAGACCATATGTTCCTTTGTATCGAGTGTCAAAAATTGGCACAAACAAACCTTATTGATTCAACTTGAAGCCTCCTCCTTCATAGGTGTGTTTCTCCATGATTCTATTTGAAATGGGATACTTGGAATTTATGTAACAATCATCCAGTTTGTCATTATACAACCATGACACATCACCTTTAAGTGGGTCCTTTTATTGGCTAATAGTTGGTATGAGAATGATAGGTGTTGGACTATGCAGTTTGGCTTTGCCCTATCTTTGCCATTTTATATAGGGTAGTTTGGCTTTTGGTTTTCTAAAGGACTTGGTATTTTGTGGAAGCTTGGCAATGTGGAAGGTATTGTGGGTCAAATATTCTCATGGGCCATTAGCTAAGATGGTATAATGATTAAATATTTTAGGAGGTGGCATGTGGGAAAGTGAATCAAGGGTATCAGGGTCAATTTAGTTGGACTCTAGCGAGTCAACAAGTAATTCTTTTCCCTTGTCTTTCGTGACAACTAGATTCAGGCCAAAATGATAGTTATAGCTTTGGTACTCAACCTTTAAATGTTTGCAATGTTCCTATGGCTATAAATATCCATAGATGGTAACCTCCATACCTAAATGGGGGAACTTGATACACTAGTGCAATGTTGATGGGATTGCACAAATCTCATGTATCCAAGGTCTTCCCAAAAGCATATTATATGACAATTTGAGGTCTAACACATGACATAGTGTATCATGAATCAAGGGCTCAATGATAACTATCAAGATGATGGTGCCTTATGATTCTCATTCTTCATTGTCATAGGCCTTGATGGTGATCATTTTTGGCTACAAGTTGGTTGTCATCTACCTGAGAAGCTTGATAAGCTTTAAAGACATAATATTTAGGCTTGATCCATTGTCTATGAGGACACACTTCACTTTATGCCACATTATGAAAACTTTTATGTACAATGGATTATTATGCAAAGGGCCAAGTGTGACATATCACTTTGGTTAAAGTTTAATTGTTGGCCTGGAGCTAGATGTCCAACCAAAACTTGAAATTTATCTATAGATATGTCATTTGGAACTAGGGATTGACTAAGAAACTCTATTAAGATGTTCTTGTGTATTGTATATGTATGAAACAAATCCAAAATACAGATTTGTGTAGGCATATTCTATAATTATTCCACAATATCAAACATCTTTTTTTGAATAGAATGAAATGGCTTGTTTCGATGTAGAATGGTTGGTTGGATAGGTGAAGTGGCAGATGGTTATGGTCTTAGTATGGTAATCTTTGATTGTTGAGTTATGATTGCACAATTGGGATTAGATACATGACCATTGTTGCTAACAAATGATGGTAGAGGGGGACCATATAGGATAAGTCTTGATTGTTGGTGCATTTATGTGTGGTCATGGGTCAACGATGAATTATCGATATATGGTCCAAAAGTAAGAATCCCCACTTGATGGTATATCTGTATATAGTCCCAAGTCAAGGAAGGATCATCGGCATGGGTTGGTTAATTGGGAATGATTATAAATGGTCTTGATTGATTGGTATTTGGTCTCAGATTGATGGAAATGGCATTAATGTGACCCCCTAAAATATGGGCTACAACCTTGTTGTAATCATGTGCAACTACATGGTAGGTCTATTGGTTGTTGGCATAGTTTTGGCCTTGGTTCTATCCATTCATTTGATGTTGTTGGTTTTGATGTTGATTTTGTTAGTTATTTTGGTTTTTCCTTGGTTGTTGATACTATTTTTGTTGTTGTCATGGCCATTATTATTATTGTTATTGGCTTTTATGTTGAAAAAAGGGGTTTTGATAGATTCCCAAGTTTTGATTGGATGTGGAAGTTCCACAATCCAATGTGATCTCTTTATTTTCCAACATGTTTTCAATCAAATATTTAATTTTCACATAATGTCACAAATTATGACCATTAACCCGATGATACTCATAGAATTAATTTTACCTATACTAGTCTGGATAGTCAATACCCTCAAGATAGTGTTTCAGAATAGGCCAGTTAATTAGATTAGTTATAGCGAGCTTGTGAAACACAAATTCAATGGGTTCTCCAATGTCACTAAAGATGCGATGAGTAGGTATATTTCTCCTTAGAGGAGGGTTTTGTAAAGGCATAGGTTATTGCATTTATTGTGTTGGTCTAGGATATTATGTTTGTTGAATGGGTTGTTGGGTAGGAGTAATGTGCATATGTGGCATAGGCTGAGCATATGGATATCATGACTCGATTACTGTGCTCCCCACAACATTCTTGTTGTGATTGAATTACTTAGGTTTGTCATATTTACTGGCCTGGGTTTATTGCAATGTTTCCACTTGGACTTGGTTTTGATTTTGGCCATTGTTTTGGCTCTAATTAGATGAGGTAAGTTTAATGATCCCTTTGTTAATAAGGGCTCTTTTGATTAAAAACCCTTTGTCAATGATTTCCTTAAAGGTATGTGCACACTACAACTCCAAATGGTAGGGTATATTATTGTGTAGATTTTTGGTAAACATGATGGCTAGTTGTTTATCTGGTAGACTATGGGTGAATCAGCTTACAAGGGCTCTCTATCACTGTAGATAACTCACAAAACTTTCACTGACCTTCTATTTGGCTTGTATCAAATATAAAAATTAAATATCATGCTCAAGATTGTAGGAGAAGTGTTACACAAACTTCTCATAAAGATCATCAAAATTAAAAACTAATTTCTTGGGTAATTTTAGGAACCATTCTAAAGCTTGTCTTGTTATGCTCCATGGAAACAATAGTAAAAGATATATGTCACTATAGGTTACTAGTTGGCACACAACAAAGAATTCTATTAAATGGGCCTTGGAGTCACCTTTACCCTTGTATTTCTCAAATTTAGGTGGTTCCTACTTTGGAGGAAATAGTATTTGCAAGTACTCCATGTTGAAGGGGTAGGAACACACATCTCCCAACTTAAACTTTTTGGTTTGTTTCTCAACTTGGATGGAGGCAATTGCATCCTTCATTTGTTGCATTTCTTGGGATAGGAAACTTGTGGGAACTTTGGTTTGAAGTGGAGGTTGGGAGGTCAAAATTGGAATACTTTGACCAAGGTATAGTGGAGGCATTTTTTGGGGAATGTTTGTTTAGTTTGGGAATGGACCAAGAATATTTATATGTGGATTCAAATGTGATTATTTAAATTACATGCATTGTTATGAGATACTCTAGTTAGGATTGGGTATATGGGCCTGGTTTTGGAGAAATTATAGTTGCAATGGAAGGATATGGTTGTATTGTGCCTATTGAGGTTGAATAGGGACATGTTACTGACTAGTCAAACCTTGTTGATTGAGAGGAATTTGTGAACCAAGGCCTTGTTATTGAATGTTTGGCATGAAAGGCAATTGCTGCATAATTAGTACTTTTTGAATGTTTCAACCTCTTGGTTACACAAATCTTTATTGGGAAGTAGACACATATTGGAGATTCGATATTTATCACTGATCAATAATTTTACGTTATTGATTAGACATCATTTGGTTTTACATTAGCATATTGGTCTGTGATTGAAGAGGTATGTTCTTCATTACCTAGCAAGGTGGAACATTGGTTTCCCCCTGTTGAGGTGGCAAGATGTTTTGCCTTTGTTACATGGGTACATTGGATGATGCCTATTGTTGTGGAATGTTAGTCATCACTTATTATGGTGGAGTAAAATTCATCACATTTTGTTGAGGCATAGCACTAATCATTGCTTGACTAATTAATCCTTATTGTTGGGTGATAGAAAAAGCAATTGGTTGAGGATTAAAGGTAATTGTTTGAGGTTGGTAAGTATAAGTTCCTACCCCCTAAGTTTGTGAACCACTCATGGTATTGACTAAAGTCACATTTTGTTATTGAATGTGTGTTTTTGTGTTTACATCACTTTGGTCTAAATTGGACATTGCTTATGCATTGTCTACTAGGTTTGGCTTACTATTTTATATGGAAGTAGAAGACACTTCTTTAATGGTGGGTGTATTAAACATGTTTTTTACCAAAGTGCTTTGTTAAAATGGGTATATA
This sequence comes from Torreya grandis, assembly GCA_037957365.1. Classification (NCBI taxonomy): domain Eukaryota; kingdom Viridiplantae; phylum Streptophyta; class Pinopsida; order Cupressales; family Taxaceae; genus Torreya; species Torreya grandis. The sequence continues at coordinate 3,302,154 of JARHVA010000888.1, read as the reverse complement.
CCCTAATTTTATCGCCCTATTAATTCAATTAAAACCCTTATTGAAGGATCTATCTTAATAAGAGGAGTATTTGACATGGTCATATTATAAAAAATTGTGCACTAGGTTTAGGTACATTTGGTATATTGTTTGCATTTAAGTGATCCTCCATGAGGCCATTTCCTATGACAAGCATATGAGGGTCTTAATACAGCATCGACACTATGGTATGAGGGTTGCTAGAAGAGGCTTGTTCATGGGTTTGACCATAAGGCATGTTATAAGGCCCTCTTATTAGACTTGTCAAGTTTTCATGGGGAAAGTTAGTCAAAAACTTAGCCCCTACCTCTTTGGCTCTAATTAATGCCTCTTCCTTTTTCAAAAACAAGTGACAATCAAATAAATAAGGATCATAAGCTGATGGCATTGTAACATAGTAAGGTTAATATTGAACTTGATCTATAACTATAGGTACATTAGTAAGGTATTGGGCCATTTATTCTTGGTATTGCTCTAATTATGGAGGCATGTTGACCAAATAATGAGTGAAAGGATCTTGGTTTTGTTCTCCCATTTGATTTTTGTAAGGTGGATATGGAGTTATCTCACAAACAACATCATCTCCATAAGGGTCTTGAACAAAGTCTTCTTGTGTGACAACATTTCCATATCTTGGATTGTACATGACACCACTATCTGTATAGTGAGACATGGTCAAATAAATGGTGAATGCTTCGTGACAAAAGGATTTAGATCTCTGAAAACTATGATTTTTTTTTCTAAAAATACAAATGGTTCAAACTCTATCTAACTTGGTCTAAGAATGGAGATGTATCTCCAAAATGATTTGTGACAAAACTTGGTATAAAATAATCTAACATCAAATATCTAACGTTAAATGTCTCACACAAAATGGGTCAAGTGAATGAACTAAAAACAAAATTCCAAACTCTAGGTTCAAAATATTCTAAATAGGTCTAATCTAGGAAAATAAAAGGTTGCTAGGTCTTTTGGCCAAATGTGGCATCAAAAGCTAGGATCAAACAAAGGCATGTGCTAGGAATTTTAGCCAAACACAGTGTCAAAATCTAAACTTTAAACAAAAGGATGATTTAATCTAATAAACATGTAGCACTTTAGCATAAACTAGGCCCTTGATTTCAGACATAAACTTGATCAAATTGGCATGAGGCAAAAAATAAAAGGCACTTGGGGATAGAATATTTTATCCAAAATAATTATACAAATAAATAGTTTTTGAATTTAGGTAAAGAATTAACCTAAGTTATACAACCCAAAAGACAAAGATCGGTATCTAAGCCCCAATTAGACAAGGCCTAAATAGAAATTAATCAATGTTTGAATCTGAACTTGTCAAGGTTAATTAAAAACTCAAGTTAGAAAAACTTAGGCTTTTTGACCATACAAGCTAGACAAAATTGAATGGCATAACAACACTAAACAAATACCACAAAGGCATGCATGGTCTAGTTCAAACATGAAACTTGGAAGATTTGGACACAATACAAGACAAGTCTATGAAATAAATTGAGCATCGTAATGACTTTATCGCTCTCTAAAGATATAAACAATGGTTTATTTCAAAGACCCGAAGACACAAAATTGAAATGATTTGGGCAGTATAACGTTACCTATTTCAATCAAGTGATACATAACATTTATAACATAAAGTTCAAGGCAAAACAAGGTATCAAATATACAACATAACACCTCCTCAAATAGCGGAGTAATGTGGACACAAGACTCATTTTGAAATGGCATAAACAAACAAAGTTTTAGACTCAAATACCAAGTAAGCAAAGGGAAAAAAAGACCAAATACAACTAAGTAAAATGTCTTAAGCCCTAAACTGACAAGGTTAGTCAAATGGGGTTGATTAAAACTATAGTTTTCAAATGTCTAGATTGGTCCCAAGTGTGATTAATAGTAGAGATGTGTCATGTCAATTGAGTTCATACCGGTTAACTTACTATGCAAGGGTATATTCCTTTGCATAATGATTCCATCTGTGGACTACTTAGTGGAATCCTCTAGTTAACCAGACTTGACTCAAGTTTTCATTATGAAAGGAGAGGTTAGTCACTCAACCCCCTAGCTCTCATACTATGTGTGCCCTTATTCATATACCCCACTATGGAATGGGGTCGAAACAATATCAATATATGAAGCCCCGTGGTCAATGCTTCCCTAAAGAACTTTTGAAGAATCTATGAACTCCCCTTCACAAGCCAAATTGCATGAAAGAAATGACTAAGTGAAAAGACTTTAGAGGTTGTCTTTAGATCACCTAAACCATATAGGTTTTGAGTAGAGCCTAGAAAACATTCTTTTCATGCCTTAGACTAGGTATAAATTGTAAGTGAAAAGGTGTTTTTGGTCACCCAAGTTCCCTATAAGGGATGGGGGAGAGCATACATGCACTCTTCATTTTTCACAAATAAACAAACAAGTAACAAATACTTTCAATAAATTACAATCTAAGTGAATTTTATTTTAGGCACCAAATTGAGATGTGTGATAAAGTTTTAGGCCTTTTGGCTTATTTTTAAAAATTGTAATAATTTGCACAAGAAAACTTAAGCAAAAACACCTATGTCTATTTTAAGCACTAAAACCAAATATTTAAGATTTAACCATTCTTTTTAGGCACCAAAATGGAGTGTTTAAGACTTAGCAATTTTAGGTTCCTTTTAAGCACTAAAATCAAATGTTCAAGACTTAGCAATTCTTTTTCGTACCAAAATGAAGTGTTCAAGAGTAAGCTAAATTCATTTTAAATACCCAAAATGAAATTTTCATGAGTCTAAACTTGCAAATTCATGCTTTATTCCTACCTTGGACCTACAAGGGTTAGAGAGTTTCCTCCTACTTTGAAGCACAATCATGGATGAGCAAATGTGTTTTGGGATCTAACTCTTAGGTTTGCTTTGTAGTTTTCACATAAAGATCAATGTTGGTCACCTATGACCGATGTCGATTACAGATAATTGATACTGGTTGGTAGTAACTGATACCAATTAATAAAGAATAACATCAATTGCCTGTGAACCCAAAGGAAAAATAAACATGATTCAAAAAATGTTAGTTAGCCAATGTTAGCACAAAAACTCCTCAAAAACCTGTAACGATATGGTTAGATAGGGAAAATTCAAGCTAATGAAACCAAGAAATAATAATTATGAGTGCCAAAAAGATTCAAAATCTAAGTTTTGTAAGTCGTGTTTTACCCTAAAAATTGACCGATGATGGTCACCTAGAACTAAGTTTAGTTAGGTAGAACTGATGATGGGTAGGTAGAATTGATGTTGATTATGATTGACTGATGTTGTTCTTTGTGTAGATCTGCGTTAACAAAAAAACACAAAATACAATAAAACAAAGCTAAAACTCTAATTTTGATGATGTTCAAGCGTTCATTTGAAAATTTAAGAGTTGCATCTTGGTCTCCTTGGTATGTGGGTTGCTTAGTGTCCCACCGAGCATGCAATTTGTGATTATAGGAATTTGACAATAGAGAGGAGGTTAGATCAAGTGTTAATTTCACAAAACAATAAAATCAACACACTAACACGCTAACATCTCTAAGTTTAGATCATAGGGGGAGCTTAATGGAATAAATATAATTGAAAACTCAACTAAAATGCAAAGAACAACAATCTTTACCTTCCTTGAGATCTCTAAAGGATTTGTTCATGGTTTGCTCAGTTTGTGCTCAATAAATCTTTGGCAATGGAGTTTTCTTTGCTCCTTATCTCTTTGGCACCATGGTTGGCTTGTTTTATGTGGCTTATGCTTATGGTTTGATGGCTTGGCTCAATATTTTAGCATTATAACATTATTGTCATAATTCTTATGCAAAAACCTACATTATAAGTCTATAATATCCAATCTCTCCAAATGAAGAGGTAAATGCTTACATTTATAGGTTTAAGGACTAACCCCAACTTAAGGTGAGTTAGAGTGTAATTTAAACATGGAATGGGTTCAAACCTAAACTAAGTTAATTAATCCTATTAGAGTTAAAAGGTGTCAAAATCTCATGATTTGTAATGAATAGGCATGGGTGAGATATTTTGAGATATTTGCAAAGGCTTGACAACTCAAAAATGTAATCATGAAAAGCTAGGATATCCTTGATTTTTGAATTTTCTTTTTTAGTAATTCATTAATTTCTCGTGGATAAATAAACTAGGAATTTAATTAGTGTAATTTAAACATGGAATGGGTTCAAACCTAAACTAAGTTAATTAATCCTATTAGAGTTAAAAGGTGTCAAAATCTCATGATTTGTAATGTTATGTTGTGAAGCTAAAAGCTTCACCAGGATGCAAACAAGAGAAGTTACGGAGGATGCAGAGTTGCAGAATCAGTTGCAGGAGAAATGGCATCGGTCTGATCAGCCGACGTCGGTCAGATAGCAAGAGGAAGCAACCGGCGTCGATTACCAGTCGGCTGACATCGGTCATGGAGGTGCCGACGTCGGCAGCCTGTGCGAGAACAGGCAGTTTGCATGACGAATCTGGGAGAGTCTATTTTGAGACTGTTAGTTTGCATGTTAAAGGCTAGTCGTAGTCTTGAGTTGCGAGTCTAATTATTGTAATTAGGTTAGTCTAATTATTGTAAGCATGAGATATATATATGGACTCATGGGCTGTATTGTAAATGTGTGCTAGAAAGCCAGAGAGCTTTTAGAGAGAGCTAGTGTAGCTCCTCCTAGTTCCAAAGGTGTGCTGAGTGTGTATGATCAGGGAGAATTGCAAGGTCTGCAAGGTCAAGGAGCTGATCCACTGGAGTACTAGTTGAAGAATCATAAGGACTTGGTGAGGCAAGGACAAGGGTTCTTCAGGGGTGTAGAGATGTCTACATGGTGAGTAAGGTCTAGTGATTTGCAGGTAGCAGAGAGCAGGGGATCTACTTGGAGTACGGATGTGTACTTGGTGAACTGGCAGTGTGTTACTGACTGGTTGGAGAGGTGAACATCAATTCTATATTGGAGTTGATTGTTGGGACCGAGAGAGAGAGGGAAGAAGGTCTTGAGGTGTGGCGAACCTTTGAGGTGGAGGAAGAAGTGGCATCTTCCTTATTGTATATTCTTCTATGTATATAATACAATTGTGTATTGTCTCTTAATTCCTGTGTTGTTTCGTATTTCTAGTTACTTATTGATTATGGTATAATTCTGTGTTTAGTTGCTAATACAAGAAGTAATCACATGTGTTCTAATTGGTAGAGAAAGATCCTGACTCAGTAGGGATTGGAGCATGTTTATTGTTATGGGGTTTCCCTGACACGTGGTATCAGAGCTTTTGGTTGGGTTACTAACAGGTGGTTTCAGATCTGGTAGTGTTTGTTGATTACAGGTTGCTCACAGGGGTTTCTGATTGAGTGGGAGTATAGCAATGGCAGAAGGAAGTAAGCTACGAATGGAGAAACTGAATAGCATGAATGGTTTGATTGATGGAAAGAAAGAGCAGAGAAAAAGATATTGTTGGTTGGTAGCAGATCAACATGAAGGAACTGAAGATGTAGATGTTGCAGGTGTTGTTGCACAGGATGTTTTGGAAGGCTTCTTAGATAAAGTTGAATCTTGGATAACAGATTATGTTGCCTCTTTCCATGCAGCCCCAGGTTTAGGAGCTGGAGAGCCTTGTCAAATGATTGGCAAAGGGGAAGTGAAGCTGAAATTGCAGATGGATGACACACAGTGGTTGAAGGAAGTCGTGCAGGTACCAGTCTTGGAGATGAGTCTAATTTCTTTAGAAAATTTGGGTGATGGGAGATATTTTGTAACTCTCACAGCAGATACACTTGAATTAGATGGTGGTAAGAAAGTAGGTATCCTTTATCTATCTACTTATATTGTTGATTCACCTTCTGTTGCAGAGATGTGGCTTCATAGGCTTAGTCACATATGTAGAAGGAGAATGCAGGTTCTGAAGCGGAAGACAGATTTTTTGACAAGCTAAAGAACTAGAAAGCCTTGGTGTTCGTGGAGGAGATGACGGACAGAGATCAGGTGAGAGAACTGAATTATTCTGAGCAGAGCAGGGTTGATTTGATTAGGATTTTGATCCATGGAGAGCTCGTGGGTAAAAAGTTATCACTCATAGGAAAACACAAGTATTGGCATCAGTCACACAGTAACCGATGTCGGCAATAAAAAGGACACTAGCGTCGGCTAGGGAGACGACGTCGGCAGTCAGGGTCAGTGCAGGGAACCAACATCGGTCGGGAGCAGACTGGGAGATGGCCGAGATTGGTCACTGGAACGGATATTGGGCGGACAGCAAGTCTCAAACGCTCATGTGGAGGTCAAGAAAGGGTAAGTGAACCTCATATTCGTTGTTCACCTTCTTTATATTGCTTATTGATGGTCAATAACCAAGAAGATGGAAGAAGCAATGCAGGTAGAGTCTAGATACAGTGGGAGCTTGGCATGGATGAGGAGTGAGTCCTTGGAGAAGAACCAAACAGGTATTTGTTGGTAGAGTTGTCAGCTGGAAGTAAGCACTGAGAGAGATGGATTCTCATTTTAGAGAAGAGAGTGGATGGATACAAGAGACAGAAGGCCAAGGCATATGGTCTTGAGGAAGCTGCAGGATAGTGGTACAGGTTTTGACAGGTGGATGACTAAGCATGGCTTCAGTCAATGTCAGTGTAACTATTGTGTTTATCTTACCAGGTGGATGATGAGTCATGACATCATCTTGTTACTGTATGTGGTGATTTACTAGTAGGTTTGTACATACAGGTATTTGCTGAGCTAAGGGTAAGGTTAGTTCAGAGGTGTGTCATGAATAATTTGGAGCAGCAAAATTCTTTGGCATAAGAGACATGGAGATTTTATCTTTAGTGGGAGCTGATGTGAAGACGGTGTTGGTGAGGTTCATTACGCAGGATGCAGAATCGGTAAGCACACCAATGGCTAGACAGTTCAAGCTTAGCTTGAAACAGGGTTTGAAATCACATGAGGTCTAGTGTAGACCTGAGTTTTCCCAAGCAGTGGGGGTTGTCAAAAAGTATGGAGCCAATTCGGGGAAGGAGTACTGGAGGGCAGTTCAGTGGGACTAGCAGCAGGGATTCTTGTTTTGCAGGGTCAAGTTCTTCACTACATGGATATGTAGGTTCGGATATGGCAGGTTACTTGAATGACAGGTATAGCATCACAGTTGCGTGGTGGCTGGTCTTCAGGATGGATCTTGAAGAGGGATACAAGCTAGGGAATAATTTAGACAGTGTACAGGTACAGGTATAGGTGCATCTATTTATCTCCAAGTGGGATATTGTTAGGTTGTGGAGCTAAAAGCTTCACCAGGATGCAAACAGGAGAAGTTACGGAGGATGCAGAGTTACAGAATCAGTTGTAGGAGAAATGGCGTCGGTCTGATCAGCCGACGTCGGTCAGATAGCAAGAGGAAGCAACTGGCATCGGTTACCAGTCGGCCGACATCGGTCATGGAGGTGTCGACGTCGGTAGCCTGTGCGAGAATAGGCAGTTTGCATGACGAATCCGGGAGAGTCTATTTTGAGACTGTTAGTTTGCATGTTGAAGGCTAGTCGTAGTCTTGAGTTACGAGTCTAATTATTGTAATTAGGTTAGTCTAATTATTGTAAGCATGAGATATATATATGGACTCATGGGCTGTATTGTAAATGTGTGCTAGAAAGCTAGAGAGCTTTTAGAGAGAGCTAGTGTAGCTCCTCCTAGTTCCAAAGGGGTGCTGAGTGTGTATGATCAAGGAGAATTGCAAGGTCTGCAAGGTCAAGGAGCTGATCCACTGGAGTACTGGTTGAAGAATCATAAGGACTTGGTGAGGCAAGGACAAGGGTTCTTCAGGGGTGTAGAGATGTCTACATGGTGAGTAAGGTCTAGTGATTTGCAGGTAGCAGAGAGTAGGGGATCTACTTGGAGTACGGACGTGTACTTGGTGAACTGGCAGCGTGTTACTGACTGGTTGGAGAGGTGAACATCAATTCTATATTGGAGTTGATTGTTGGGACCGAGAGAGAGAGGGAAGAAGGTCTTGAGGTGTGGCGAACCTTTGAGGTGGAGGAAGAAGTGGCATCTTCCTTATTGTATATTCTTCTATGTATATAATACAATGTATTGTCTCTTAATTCCTGTGTTGTTTCATATTTCTAGTTACTTATTGATTCTGGTATAATTCTGTGTTTAGTTGCTAATACAAGAATTAATCACATGTGTTCTAATTGGTAGAGCAAGATCCTGACTCAGTAGGGATTGGAGCATGTTTATTGTTCTGGGGTTTCCCTGACAGTAAATGCTTACATTTATAGGTTTAAGGACTAACCCCAACTTAAGGTGAGTTAGAGTGTAATTTAAACATGGAATGGGTTCAAACCTAAACTAATTTAATTAATCCTATTAGAGTTAAAAGGTGTCAAAATCTCATGATTTGTAATGAATAGGCATGGGTGAGATATTTTGAGATATTTGCAAAGGCTTGACAACTCACAAATGTAATCATGAAAAGCTAGGATATTCTTGATTTTTGAATTTTCTTTTTTAGTAATTCATTAATTTATCGTGGATAAATAAACTAGGAATTTAATTAGGTTTAGCATTTTAATTAATTTTGTTTAGGATTTTAACATTTTTAAGATTTGATTTTATGTGTGCACTTGCCCCACTTAATAGGTTTATAGGCCAAATTGCATGTTATAATGCTACAAGATGAATAGAGATGAATCCATGAGAGGTTTTTTTTTGCTTATGGTAGGATACCCCAATTAGGGATGTCTCAATGAGATTTTAGGATTTGACGAATGATGCATAAGAAAATTTAGGATGTTCAGTGGTTCTTAGGCTTATTTTGCAATAGTTTGTAAGAATCGGTCTAAAGTCTAGTCAAAGGCCATTCGTAGCCAGTTTCAGGTGTCTACAATAAGAGGACACTAATGGATGAGAAGAAGTGTATAAGCTAATGTCAAATGTATGTGTGAATGGTGAATGTATTTTTTAAAAATGAATAAGGCAAACAAAATTAAGCACATAAGGATAACGAAAGTGAGGAAATAATGATTTAGTGAAATAGGATTGAAATAAGGAAGAAAATGAAAAGAGATTATTGAAAAGGGTGATGTCAAGATGGCCAATATGGCTTAAATAGAATAAAGAGATGTAAATGGAGCTGAATAACAAATGCTAGGATTAGAATGATCATGTTGGATAATAATGGACAGTAAGCAGATTAGGAATGTCCAAAGACTGTGTCACATGGAAAAAAAAATCCAATCATAAAAGTGTCACTAAGAGGATATGCCAAGAAATTTTCTAAAATAAGGCTTAGAACAACTTCCACTTCCTTATTGGGATCAAAATGGGAATGAAAATTAGGCCATGATAGGATGGAAAATATGGTTTAGGAGAACGATGAGAAGTTCAATATGATGGGGATGAAAAGTATTTGGATACATATGAGGTTGCCCCCAAGTGTCAAGGTACTTGTAGATAAAAAATTATTTGCACATGATGTCATAAACCTAGTTTTTATCATGGTACTTGCCCAAGGTGCCAAAAACATGGTTTTCACCTTTGAACAAATTATTTCTCTCTCTTTTGATTTTGTTTTGGTTTTTGACTTTTGATTTTTGGTTTTGTTGGCATCTCAACTCAATGGAGGATGATGAGATGTGTAATGTTGAATGTTTGATCTTTTGATCCATAAACTCTACACTTAAATTTGAAGTGCAAAAATTTTATCTGGATATTTTAATAACTCCTTTTATTTATCATTCAAATTCTTAAAAAATTTAACGAAACTTGTAAAAATGATAGGAGATAGCGAAAAAACACAGTTTTTCAAAAATGGATTGAAATTGTCTATGACTTGTACTTTCATTCACCATTTAACCATTTTTAATAACGTTGTGTTATAATTGTCAAAATTTGAATTACTTGCATGAGTTCATTTACTAATTAAAAACAAATCAACAAATTGAAACAAAAACATGCATCAAATGACAATTACCAAAACACGAAACGTGATAATGGAGTTCAGCTCAACAATTGATGCCTACATCTACGGGTTCACCAAAGGAGTGGACCGTTTCCATTAAGGGCACTTCAAACACCTAGAAATAATAAACAACTTTCTTGCAAGCTAATATCTCAATGCAAAATTCACCTTCACCGTGACTGATTCAAGCCCGGCACCTTCGAATTCCATGAGTCTTCATAAACACCTGCAAAGTTGCTCCAAAAGTCCTAAAAATCTCCTCTATGGTTTGATAAATACTCCTCCAATATTCAAATTGGATAAACAGAGTACTATTACTATGTATTATAGCCCGAGAATGGATAAAATTCCATTAACATAAGCTTACCAAAGCTTTAACAAAGTCTCGGCCTATTAAAATTAAAAACACAGTCAAAAATTTGATGCCTTTCAAATAGAAATTCATGCCTTACATAACACTTCGACCCCTACAGCACAAGCGGTCAAAGCCTATCTCTTTTGCACAATAGGTGATGGGTTCAAAACCAACGGCCTCCTCTTTTGGCGCTTAGGCTTATTCCTTTATCCCACATTTATTGGGAACAATAGATTTCATACTTTAAATAGCTTGGTAGCCTCCTTAAATCTGTCAACACCCCCTTTTAGTGGGCTCAAGGTGCCTAGCTTAGCATGCACATTGGTAGATGTACCAAACATGACTTGGGTTGTTGGTCAAAACACTAATCTTAGCATATATGCTAAGCCTTGTCCTCTTCTCTCAGTCTCTTAACTCAGCATTTGAAATCAACGTCCTCTTCCCATGGAATATGATGTGGTACTTGGTCTATAATTCTTGAGCTTGACTTGGTAAGTAGTTAAAAGGGGACTTTGTGGTGTGAACTGTCCTTTGAACTCGCCATATGGCTCGCTCAACGAGCTTATCTCATGAGCTTAGTCACTTAACTCCACTTGGCATAAAATGTGGCATGGAAAGATGAGTCACTATAGTAATGTGGCATGTTGATGATGTGGTATGTCATTGAACCATTTTTTCTTAACTTTTCAATCTACCAAATGTCAACCTCTGATAGGTCCTCATGCCAAATGTTGAAACAACATTGAAACATGTGCCACATGTCGCAAGCAACATTTATTGACCATCTTCAAATGGCCATAATAGGAGCTCCTGAACTCAGATTTATATTTTGAAAAATGCACCAAAAAGCTATCAAAGAGCTCTATAGTGTGCTACCACTAAAACTCTAAATTGGAACCATTATTAGAACCCAATTTCTGATCATCTTTAGCCCATATCGATTCTGAATAACTTCTCTGCTAGAATTTTGTTGCTGATATAAATTAGACTTTTACTATCATGATCTTCTTTGGTCATTGATTCTACTTCCTCCAAACCTCTAGACAAGATTTCTTCATAGCTTCTAGAAAAAAGAGTGTTGTCAAGAAGAGTAAATAGGGTAAACATGGGATAAATGGTTTGATTGGAGGACAAATGAAGATTAGGATTTTTAGGCACATACATTGTTATTGATTATGGATTCGACTTGTCTTTGATTGTGGCAGGGATAATATTAACTTTAATAATGTCTTCATCACATGATGCGGAACTGATTTACTCAATTATTTGTGCCTCATATAGGTTTTCACCAACAAATTCTTCTTGGTTGTTTTGATTTGAATTGTCCAATAGTGCCTTGAATAAGGTTTTGCTAAGGGATGTTGATAACTCATTTTGATTGTCCCTTAGCACCTTAAGTAAGGTTTCACTAAAGGCTTTTGACTTTGGATTTTGATTTTGATTATTGTCTAGTGCCTTAAATAAGGTTTCACTAGAAGATGCTAATTTTATACTTTAATTGTCCCCTAATGCCTTAAACAAGGTTTCACTAGCAGATTGTTCTTTTTCCTGAATGTTGTCTTGCTTGCCTATAAATTCTACCACTAAAATGTCACCATGGAATAAGTTCAATAATGTGTGATTTTTTCAATCCCAATCAACATTTGTGGGAAATGAAATGTCAATATAATGGCTAGGTTGATTAATGGTAAAGGCATGCATAGTGGAAATAGAAGGTGAAAAGGCAGCACAATCCTTGTCGAGGCCACTAAGAGAACTTACATTGATGTCAAAGGAAGCTTCCTCAAAATATGTGGAATAATCACTAATGTTGAAGTTGATATTGAAAGTGATTATGGATCTAATGGGGAATTTGATGCTGATTTTGACTCAAGGGGATTTGAAGCCAATGTTGAGGCTGACATTGATTCTACTTCTAATGCTAAATCTAATATTGGTTTTAGAATGGAACCCAATTCTGATATTGATTCAGAAAAAGAACTTGATTATGATATTGATGTTGAACTTTATCTTAATGAAAAAATGTTTGTAAGTCAAATTCAAACAATAAAGTTGATCTTGATTTGGATGTGTCCAAAAAGAGGGTCTGTTGAATTACATTATCCACAAGTACCTTTTTCACTAGGTATTTAGAAATGATGGATTTATGATGAAGAGTTTTTTGGAAATGGGGAATCTTAAGTAATGAAGAAAGGATATGTCGTTGGCAAATTATTAGTTGTTGATCCTTGTTTGTAAGTGGATGAGTTTGATTATGATTGGGAAAATACTCTCAATATATCTCTTTTTGATTAATTTTAGACTTAAACATATTTGATTCCTTAGTAAACAAGGGTTCTTGGAGGGATAGTAATTGGACCTTCCTATAGCATGACAATTGTTGCACTTGTGGTGAATATTGTTCAATGAGAAATGGTTATGGTATGGATATGAAATTATAAATATTGGAAAACATGTGGGATATTTGGTACATTTGAGCTACCACATCTATTAAGGCTTGCTTTTAAACAATAGGCTGAATTGGATTGGATGGTTGTTATGATTCAATAATGATATCTCCATGGTCAATCAATGTCTGAACATATCGTTTAAACCTCACACATTTATTAAATGAATGGACTTGAACCCTATGATACTCACAATATTCTTTTGTTTGGTAGCAGTGAGGTTTGGGAGAATTTTCACCAAAAGGTTGAGTATGTGGACACACAATCATCTTTGTTGTGACCAATTGCTAAAATATGTTTTTTAAGGATTCATTGGGTAAATTGTCCATTTGATGTGTAAATATGAATTAGAAAAAGAAATAATGGCCGTAAATAGGGTGGATTGGTAGATTGGAATGCCCCCCAAAAGGGGTGCAATCAACTTGGATTGACTCCAAAATAATGATATACATTAGCTTAGATTGGATTGGTTGATGTTTGAAAGGAGATTTTAGAACTTTGAAATCTTATACTAAGTTGCTTGATGCAATCAAAAATGACGTTGACCTTACACAAGTTCACTTTAGAATGGTTTCATTAGATTTAGGCTTGAAGTTTTTTTAATGCAAAAATAATGTTTGACTTGAAGTTTCCATGATTGATTTGGAAGAAGGTTTGGTTGATTTGGAATGTTCAAATGTGGATGCCAAAAGGAGTTTAACCTAAGGTAGATCGACTTGAGTTAAAAAATATGGTTGACTCAAGGTGAAATATGAAGTTGGAAGTGGGAAAACTAAAAGAGGGTTGGCCCAAATTAGATTGACTTGAGTTAACAAAGCAATTGACTCAAGGTGAAATAAGAGGTTGGATGCGGGTAAACCAAAAGAGGGTTAACTCAAAGTAGATTAACTTGAGTTAACAAAGAGGTTAACTCAAGATGAAATAAGATGTTGGATTTATAAATTTTAAGGAAATGATTTTTCTAAATTGGCTTCAAATGACAATTGGGATTTGTTTTAAAGAAGGTTAAGCTAGCCAAAATTTGGCAGCATAATGCTTCAAGAAAGGATGAGATTTGACTTAACTTGTTTGGACTTGATTTTTTTTTGTTTTTTTTTTTTAATGTAAAACTCGGTTTCAAACATAAACATTACTTGGTATGCACAAGGAGGTTTAATACACAAAAACACAAGTTCTAATTTAAACATATCATGTAGAGCACGAAAATGGATAAATATAGGCAAAAGGTCTTGAACAACTTTTAGGCCTTCCTTGCAAAATTACTAGTTTGTACTCTTAGTTGCAGCCCAATATTTTAGAGCACTAACTATGGAGTGTTCCACCATTCCCATAGCCCACTAATCCTAATTTCAAGTAATACATGGAAATTAACTTCACAATGCTAACCACTAACCATTGTACCAAAGTCGAATGACAAAAAGGCTTACCTAGGCTAAATTTTTTAACATGCATCATCTAATGGTCCCAATATGCCTTTTGGTACATGGGCAAAAAAATATTTATGTAAGAAGAATTCTAACTAAGTATCAAAGCTACTAGAGTTGAGTTCTTCAAATATGTTGTCTAATGGCTTGGTGTAGGGTTGCCCCTTACCTTCACAAGATTCTCTCTAGGGAATCTTGCTTGGTCTAATAACAATAATTATCCTCCATTTGTCTACCCTATTGAATATTTGGGGTTGGACAAATGTTGGGTAATGACATCCCAGTCACCATACCATAAGATGCTTGTAATAAGGTGATGAAATCCCAATTTCTAAGCCTAAAATAAAAATATGGAAGGTATTGCGTGGACTAACAAATCTTCATGATAAAATGACTTGGAATTTTCATGTTTCTGAGTCACTCAAATGGGGAGAGGATGTGCGTAAATTTTTTTCACAAAACATACTTCAATAAAAGCATTGAAAAGAAAACAATGACTTAAAGTAAATAGTGATTATTCTTTTAAAACCCAAATTGAAATGTGGATTTGTTTGTTTTTTTAACCCAAATCAAGATGTGGAAGGGAAAAACTTTATTTTAATTTCATTTCGCCCTCATGACCTTTTTTTTTTTGCTTCGGGTGGACTTGGAAAAGTAAACGCCTACAAGATCAAAATAATTAAAATCTTCCAAATACTAAATACATGTAAGTTAGAATATATACAAGAAAAATTAACTTGCAAACTTTAAAAAAATTAGAAAACAACTAAAACACAAATAAATAAATTAAAGTGACCATTAGTAAAATGATGATATATTAAAAACTATATGTCATATTTTAATGAAATTTTCACAGCGTGTATATAACACAAAGGTGCACCACTTGTGAAAAATTTAGAAAAATCCAATTTATGGATTAAAAAATGTGATTATTTTAATGGTAGTTTATTCAAAAAAATAGACAGTTACTAAAATAGCCATAACTTCTAAACTATAACTCAGATTTCAACAAAATTTTGAGACAATTAAGATGAAAATAGTAATAAATACCTGTAAAAAAATTAGACAAAAGAATAAATGGATTGAAAACTAAAACTATTTTAATAGCCATTTTTGTTTTTTTTTGCTTATTTTTTTTAATGAAAGAAAATATAAGAGAAGAATTGAGGGAAGAAGATGAAGATGTGGGGTGTGCAATCTCATCTCACTGGGCATACCATTATGTAGATAAGGATGTGAGGTACTAGAGGAAGATCTAATTGCTTATGATCACAAATCAAATGAGATTAGAGCATCAAAACATCTAGTAGCCCTTTACCGAGGGTGAGCAAATACAAATTGAAAGAAGAAAATAAACAAGAAAAATAATAAATAATACCTTGTGATTTACCTTCTTATGAATTGATTGAAGTAGGATGGTGCTCAAAATTTTAAACAAATGATCTTTAGAAAATTTGATCTCCTTGATTAATTGACGTCTCTCCTTGTTCACCTTGAGTGTTGGGGCATTGATGTGGCTTGGTAATTGATAGAAGAAAACTTGCTTCCAAGAAGATATAAGAAGATTGAGGATTCTAAGGTTATTTTGGCATAATAACCTTGCAAATACTAAATCTATAGAAATTTTTACATAACAATATTAGGATTAATAAGATTGTCTAAATTGGAAGAAGAACCTCCAATTTATGGATTTTTGAAATGATTGTGAACCATCTATCTTGAGATGAGGATCAAGGGTCCAAAATGTCTCCTACATCCTTCATGATGAGAAACATGGGACATGTAAGAAAAGGATAGGATTTTGTAAGAAGATGTAAGATTTGTAAGGTGTAAGCTTTGTAATCTTTGTAAGATGTAAGCTTTGTAAGATGTAAACTTTGTAAGATGTAAGCTTTGTAAGATGTAAGCTTTATAAGGTGTAAGCTTTGTAAGAAGAGGTGGGCCTTGCCATGTGATTTGAATATTAAATTGGCAAGTTGTTTGGATGATGAGGATAAATAAGAATATTGATTTTTTTATATTTTAAATATGTGCATTCTATGTAATCTCATTTTAAGAAGAATATTAGGTAATTAATTGATCTTAATTAACTAATGTAATGTGATGTGAATTTGATGGGATAAGATGTGATAATAGATGAATTTGGTTAATTGATTGAAAGGTCATTTGTAAAGAAGGTACTAATTTTGAGTACTTTTTAGCAAATTGAATGCCCTAATGTAGTGTAATACCTCAATTAGTCATGTAATAATGTGTCACAAAATGCATACATCAAAATTTTGGGGGAATTGGGTTGATTTTAATTATTTTTGGATAAATTTACATTTGATTACAAAAATCCAATTTGATTATAGTTTAGACATGGAAGTGGTGAAAATGAAGTTTCTACACCATCCTTTACTCTATCCATTCCAATTTGAGTACCAAGTCCCCTTCATTAAAGCTTTTATCAGTAACCTTTATATTGACTGTTATATTGGTATGTTCCTGTTGAAGTTCCATGGTGCATATGGACTGTGCTCTAAGTTATTCAAGCTTCATTAGGTCAGTTAACCTTACTATCATGGGGTCATTTTTGAGTAACTCTAATTGATGATCTATCTCTAGTGAGGGAAATTCAAGATATGTGGTCAACCTTGCTTCCTTTCCATAGACTAACATGAAGTATGAATTCCCCAGCATCCTTTTTGGTGTTATTCAATTTGCTTAGAGGGTCATCTTGAGCTTAGTATGCCATTATCATTGATTATCTTCCATGGTTTACTTGATGATGTGCACCAATTTATTATTATTTTATTCATCCAAACCATTACCTTGGGGGTAATAGTTTGAAGAGGTGCTTAGATGGATGTTATGTTTGACTGACCATTTGTTGACCTTGGCTCTGAGAAAATCAAGTGCATTATCTGAGATAATAGTGATTGGCACATCAAATGTTATGATAATGATTTCATAAAAATATAGGATGGAAACCTTGTTAGCCTCTTTGAGTGCCATTACCTCTGTCCACCTTGTGAATCAATTAGTTGCAGTGAGGATCTAATTATGTCTAGTGCATGACATTGTATTTATTATGCCAATGAAGTCTAGGCCCCATTGTGAAAAAGGTTGATCAGATTGTATTGGGCACAAGGGTAGGACTATCAATTTCTTATTTCATACAAATAAGGTGAACTTCTTATAGCCTCACACCCATGCATGCCCATAATTAAATAGAATTAGTCAATAATAGTCAGCTCACATGACTTTTATTGTAGTGATATTTGGTGAATAATGACCTTTTAACGATCCATCATGGAACTCCTCTAGGATCCTATTCACCTAATTTTGTTCTATGCGTCACAAGATAATTCTAATGATGTCTTTTCTAAAAAGTGTACCACTAACAAACACATAAGGAATGGCTTGTAATCTAAAGTGTATGTGCATGGTTTTATTCAATCCATATGGATACTCTCCAGTCTAAAATAAAATCTTCATGTTCTTAGAGCAACTTGTTTGGGTGCCTTTCTTTTTTGGTTGGATCCCATGCAATGTAAGAACTACATATTCTTCATTATTCACATCTTATGCTAGTTGTTCATAGAGTCATTTGCCTTGCACCAATTTTGTCATTTAGATGTCTATGTCATATTATAGCACATTCATGATCCAATCGGATATCTTCTCATTGATATCCTTATTGAGTAAGAACTGCTTTATACTTGAGTGTGATACCATGAGTTGGATCTTGTTATTAGAGAGCATGTGACTAAATTTATTGAGCACTCATATTATTGTGAAGGTGTGCTTCTCTATGAAGCTATAGCATAACTCATAATACTTGATCACCTGTCTAAACAAAGTGATAGGCTACTCTAGTTAGTCGTTATTATGTTGCACAAGAATAGTTGAGCTACCTTCAGCTTTGCCAAATGCATAAAAGTTGAAATCCTTATCATAATCTAGGTTTATCAATGTAGGATCTTTTGCAATGTCATGCTTGATGGCCTCAAAACTACTTTGGCCTTCTTGGCTCCAATTAAACGCAACACTCTTCTTGATCATTATTGTGAGGAGCTTGAAAAGAGTTGTAAAACATGGCATAAACCTTTTGACAAGGTTTATTTCCCTTAGAAGCTTTGGAGACCTTTATTGTGACTTGGGAGACGAAGCGATAGAATGGACTTGACTCTCTCAGGTTCGATTGCAAGTCCCTCTTTGAATATGATGTGTCTAAAAGGTTTACCTTCATGTACTAGGACTACACACTTATTTAGGTTCAAAGAAATCCCAAACTCTCGACACTTTTCAAAGACTTGCTCTAGGTGACCCAAATGACCCAAGATGTGCTTTGAGAAAATAGTTATGTCATCAAGGTAAACCAAGATGATGTTATTGAATATTCCCTTGAAAACCATAGTCATGGCCCTTTGGAAGGTAGTGTTGGCCAAATTTGGCCTATATAAGAAACTTTTGCCTAGATGTGGAGTGAGAAGCTAAGTAGAGTTCTAGGAAGAGGAGCAGACAGGCTTCATCGAAGATCACACAACACTTACAACCTTTTGAAACACTTTAGGCAAGCTTAAAGTGTGAATTTGATGATTTTAAGGAACTAGACCGTCATAGCACATCATGCAAGAATGAATAGGTCATTTTGGTTATGCATATCATAAGTATATTGGAAATATTGATCAAAGCTAAAGGATTTGCATGAAAGTGATGTATTTTGTGCCAAGGTCATCTCCTACAAATTTGGTGCCTTGATGAGTTTTTTATCTCAAGATATAATCATTCAAAATGATCCAGCAACATGGGACGTGCTCGAGGACATCAAGTTAAAGCCATAGGAAATATTTGTTTAGATTTATAAAATACTTAACAAGCTTCAAGTTGAATGCAGGTTCGATAAGTGGCATGATTTCAAAGGTTGGGATCAAATATCAATAGCATGTGGGTGCTCATCTAGGTCAATAAGTCAAATATAGATCTATGATGTGCATTTAATCATGCAATCAAATATCAATGGTGAGTTTGAGGTCAACAAGTTAGTAGATCTTGAGATTCAACATGTTGATGCCAAGTGTCACAATCATGGTAACTTAGCAGATCAATGACATGCATTTGATCAAGCAAAAATAAGATTGATGGCATATGTTTAATCATGTTGAGAATATAGATGGTGTGCATGAGGTCAAGAATTCAATGAATCCAGATTACATGCAAGGTTGCCACATGGTGTAAGCACACTAATCAGATGAAACTAACAATAGGTTTTATAAAGGTCATGCGCAACTACCAAGTGTAACATTTATGAAAGTTGAGATAAAGACCAATGTGGGGATACCAAATGGCATTATCTAGAAATTAGAATGCAAATCAATGAAAACCATCAAGGTCAAATCTAAGAGACTCTTGAGGAAATTGATGGAGTAAATTTGATCATTTCTAAGGGGAACCAAATGAGGACACATGTCTAAATTTGTAAATGGTCGAGTTTTAAAATTAAAAGAGCAGCCCAAAAAAATTTCCACATAGGTAGACATGTTAGTTAAAAAGGATTTTTCCACCCAAGTAGGTGAATGTATGAATGTAAGATCAAGATATGATTTGGGAACTAGAACCAACCCTACAGAATCAAAGGACGTCATTAAAGCTTAGTCAAGCCTCTCAAAAGCCCTTAGGCATAAGTTTTATGTCTTGTGCATGATCAATAAACCCTAGCCTATATATCTTATATAAAATCATGAATATATGAAAACCAATAAATGGTGATAGGTTTTCATCTATATTAGACCTATGTTAAGGGTTTGAAGTAGGAGCGGAGTTGTGATTATGAAAAGAAATGTTTTATATTCAAACATGGTCATATCCTCAACAAATTGGTAACTACAGCCACTTAAATTAGACATATTCATGACTCTATTAGGTCCATGGATATGATTATTTTGTCCTTATAATGAATCCAAGTGAAGGATGGCATAGAAATTGAAGAGAGAGATTTGGGGATTGGAGAGTGTAGGTGGAGCATTTAATTATTTTTCAAAACCTTTAAAGATTTTCCCTTCTTAGTAAGATCATGACTCATCATACTCAATAAATTCTTGTCTTCTAGTGTATTTCTTATCCAATGAGAAGGTTGGAAGGATATTGGAGTTAATGAAGGTTAAAATTGTTAAGAAGTATTGGTTTTAATCGATCAAAAGTTGGTTGGGAATTCATTGAAAGGTGGTGGTAGCCTATTTATTAATTTTCAATGGTGTTTTCATCCTATCTCTTCCCCTTTTCTTATATATTCCCCATTTTCTCCTTCAAAATAGATACTCTTATGCTTTTGGCATGCCCAAGCTATGCCAAGATTTGTACTAAAACACCTATTTGATACAATAAAATACTGAATTCCTCCATTCACAAGCTGAATTGAAGTGTGTTTCATGAACTCATTGGTGTGGTTAAGTGAATGTATGCTTTCCTTTACCTCTGACTGAGTTTTATCACCTTCATGAAGTGTCTTGTAGCTTTCATAGGTCATTCTAAGTGTTATAGATTGTTTGTTGATTGTTTTGGAAGTGGAAAACTACCCTCCCGTGTTGAGAGTTGGCTCATGCCTTTTGTGAATAATTATGTGAAAGCTAATCAAAGAGTGAGTGAAGTGATATTTTTAGGTTTGAAAGTGTCTGATAGTGTGTGTCTTGTGTAATTATAAGTGTTTAAAATATTGGTGCGTCACCTTCTTGTACATATTTTCATGCATTATTGTATATGTCTCTCCCTTTTCCAAGTAAGAGATTAGTTTAGGTGATAGATCCAAGGGAACTAACCCCTATGGAGGCTCAACCTTATTATAGGATACTAATAGCCTAAGGTTGTTCCCATTTTGTGTCTTAGTTGGATAGAGCTTGAAGAACTCCCTCCACGAGTGCAAATTAAGACCACAATAGTTTTTAGCACACCTTATGGGACCCATTCTCTTTGGCATAGATAAAGTTTGGAGCTAAGAATAAGTATTTGTAGCAAAGGCATACATCATCATATAATCTAAAGATTCTTCATATTACGGATTTCATAGCATCATCTAGGTAATACTCTCATGCCAAAGGTCACTACAAAGTCAGATAGTAAAGGTATTCCTCTCAAATTCATTAAGTTGCCTCCTACTTCATATAAAAGATCAAGATTTGGTAATAAAATACTATATCCTAGAATAAATATTCATATCTTGGTCATCCTATTGTCCTAAGCAGTGCAATCCCCACTATCTAAATGGCCATCAAAAATTAAGTGTTTATTTCATTTAATAGGGGTAGTCCACTAAATCTAGTCCATTTTGATGACATTCCTATGTCTGCTCTCAAGAGTATCCCATTATTCTTAGGAGAAGATCAAACAACTCCTACTTAGCACATCCAGGATGTTGCCAACCTTTATTCAATTCATAATGGTGTTCAAGACAATGTAGCTATTAGACTACTTGTTGCTTCCTTCAAAAGAAAAGCATTGTAGTGGTATAAAAACCTCTCACTGAATTCCATTTCTAGCTAGGATGAATTAATTGCAGCCCTAGTCAGATACTTTTAGGATAAATTTGATCACCTATCCTTAGTTGAATAGTTGACTACCATACAGAAAGTTTCTCATGAGTTCATGTTTGATTTTAACCTCAAATTCTAAAAGACATGGACCAAGATACTTGCATTGATTAGACCATCCCAAGAATATGCCTTCTTATACTATCTAAAATCCCTCAATTCTGATATTAGTGTAATGATACAGTCAATGGGTGGTATTACCTTGCTAGATACTTATGAGATTGTAATAAGATTATAGAACAGCTTGATACAAGCTAGTAAACTCTTTCTAAGGCCTTCAATGCCAATATTCCTAGAACTAAAGTCTATATCAGTTCCTCAATTTCCTCAAATTCCATGTTTAGCTCCTATCACATCCCCTAAACCTCAATTTGTACCCCCTTCTAGTCAAGCTAGTAAGATTAGAGAGTTGAAAATTTTATTACAACCTTTTGGGAATGAAATAGTACAACTAAAAAGGTAGTAATTTTAAGCTAATAGGCCTTATACACATCAAAATCAGACCACCTATCATCCATTTAGATATCAAAGGCCTCCTTATCAAGGTTTTTGGGAAAATAGACCACCCTACCAACCACAAGGAGCCATAACTCAAGATAAACCATATGCAACTCTTGATCCTAATGTACCTTCCACTTCAAGAGCTATTATCCCCACATGATCTCAAAATAACTTGTTGAAAGATTCAGGTTGGTGTCCCTCTAATCTTAATGATGCTCAAAGCCAAGCCTTAATCTCACAAAACATTACTATGCTACAAATGACACAAGAAGAGTTTTCTCTTCAAGAAAGTTAATATCAAGAATCAAGTTTGGCATCAAAAAAGAGAGACCTAACAAGTTCAAGGGTATTCTGATGCCATTAATGTGAATTCATAGCTAGATGATCATGTTGTATTCAATTAGGTTGGTGAGGTTAGAAATATAAGTGGTCAAATTATAGCTTTAATTAGAGTTAAAATAAGAGCCATTGATGAGGCTCAAGATGTGAGTAATGCTTCAACTACTCCTAATGTTGTTTTCAAAATTACCAAAGAACAACTTTTTTCCCCTACAACACATAAAAATCAAAATACAGATGTTGAAAAATTTCATCAAGGACCTCTTATTCATGAGCAACCAATGGTTCAAAAGGTGTAGCCAAAATTTAGTGGGGATTAATTTATTATAGTGGATCAAATGAATAATTCTAAAATCAGCATTAGCATGTGGGATTCCCTCTCTATTCTATGACAAAAGGATATGCTCATTCAAGAGCTTTCAACTCTTAAATTATCTCCAAAACTAGTTGGGATGGAAGGTGTTATCTTAACTAATTCAAACCAACCAACTAAGTAATAAGTAAAAAAGTTACATAAGATGGTAAATGTGGACAAAGATGAGGTAAAATAAAATAAAAAACCTCATTTATACCTCTCTTTGATAGTTGGTGACACTTTCGTTCATAACTATATGATGGATAGTGGACCCAGTAGCACTATTATGCCTGAGCAAATTACAGATAAGCTTGGTCTTGTTTATGAACCAAATACTAAAGGAGTATTTCAACTATATGGATCACTAACAAAGAAAATAGGCATTATCAAATATTTGAGGTTGATACTACATGCTTTTCCCAATGTTGCCATTCAACAAGATGTAATTTTGGTGGACTTACCTCCCTACTTTGCCATGTGTCTATCAAAGGACTTCACATCAAATATTGGAGTATAATTATCAATTGATTGGACATATTTGATGTTCAGAACCAATTATGGTACTAGGGTAACAATACATTCTAAACCTATTTCACATTTCCATTTGGATCCATATATTCCAAGGGTTGTGAACACTAACTGTGTCATCTCGGATGAGGTGTTGGAAACTAGTGGTGTGGAAGATGAATAACCTTTAGATGGAGTTCCAGATCTATTCCTTTATGATTGGGCCTCTAATTTTCATGAACATTATCCTTATAATCTAATTGAAGAAGGGGGACTTGGTTTTTTTTACTTCCATGAGAATGATACACCAATTATAGCCATGATGAAGGATGATGAGTCTAGTGATGGTCTATGGTAATTATATTTTGATGGATCAAGGAATAAGCATGGTACTAGTGATGGAATGATGTTAATTTATATATTAAATAAAATTTATTTATCTTCTATTAAATTTTAGTTTGTTTATTCAAACAATATTGCAGAATGTGAGGCACTAGTTCAAGGTTTGCAGTAGGCTAGGAAGATGAAAGTCAACACTTTGCAAGTTTTTGGAAATAGTGAAATTTTAGTTCACCAAGTAAGAGGTCTTAATGTATGCAAAAAATTATTATTTATATATTATAATCATAGGGTGTGGGACTTACTAGAGCATTTTTAGGATTTTAACATTCAGGTAATACCAAGAGATGAGAACCAGCATGAAGATAGATTGGCTACCATTAGGGCACAATTTAGTATCCCAGTTGATATAAAAAGTGAAAAAAAATATTCACACATTAAATTGGTTGTAAGACCTTCTATTCTGGATAACCATGAGAATTGGAAAGTGTTTGAAGATGACAATCAAATTGTCAAGTTTTTGTAAGAAGACACTAAGTTTTCCTTAAGAAATTAATCAAAGTTCTTGCAGTAGTATGGTGATCAAATTAGGTAACTAAAAAAAATAAGTTTCCCAAGGGATTGGTCACACTTGAGAACATATTCAGTGGTGATGATGATTTGAGAAAGGAAAATTAAACTTTGTCAACAAAGGAGGAACACTATGCCAATGTGGAGATTGCAACTGGTAAGAACTTGAAATTGGGTAAGGTGTGTACTCCTTCCCAAAAGAAATATTTCATTAAATTATGCATGAGTTTTGTTGATGTTTTTTCATGGAAATATAGTGATCTCAAGGGATTTTATCCAAGTCTATCTTAACACACCATCGAGTTAGAAGCTAAAACTAAACCAATGAGACAAAGATAAAGGCCTATCAATTCAAAGCTTGAGCCTTTGATAAGGGTTGAGCTTCATAAGCTCATAGAGTCAACTATTATAATTCTAATCAAACACTCAACTTGGGTGGCAAACCTTATTCTAGTATGGAAGAAGAATGGTGAGATTATACTATTTGTTGACTTTTATGATTTGAACAAGGCTTCCCTTAAAGATCACTATTCATTTCCATTTATGGAAAAAAAATTACAATTTGTTGTAGGTTCAAAAAGGTTTTCTTTGTTGGATGGATATAGTGGTTATAATCATATTTTGGTCAAATAAGAGGATCAATTCAATACAACCTTCACTACAAAGTGGGGGACATTTGCATATAGAAATACGCCCTTTGGTTTATCCAATTAGAGCAACCTTTCATAGAGCCATGGATCTGGCCTTCTAGGGCCTTCTTAAAAAGTTTATACTTATTTATTTAGATGACATAATAGTGTTCTCAAATAATGCAAGTGAGCACATGATTCACCTTAAGCAAGTGTTTGAAATGTGTAGGCAATTTGGGGTGTCTCTAAATCCTAAAAAGTGTGTCTTCTCAATTCATGAAGGTAAGCTCCTTGGGAATTGATTTCAAAATATGGTTTGAGTATAGATCCTGAAAAGATAGATTCAATTCTTGCACTTTCCTTGCCCAAGCACAAGAAGGCTTTACAAAGCTTCTTAGGGAAATTAATTTTTATAAGAAGATATATTTCAGATTTTACCACTTTAGCTAAGCCACTTATAGCCATGCTAAAGAGGAATCAGAGTTTCAATTGGTCTAAAGAAGGACTAATTAGTGTAGGTTTTTATTTTTCCCTATATATTAATTAGGGAAATTGTATTTCTTGTGCATACATGGAGTTTTCCTACATTTGTGGGATAGGCTAGCTTATGTGGAGGTGTGTGTCATAGATGTGTCATAGGTGTCATAAGAATGTCATAAGCAACTCCCTTGATGGGAGTTACTTCTCTATTCTTAGCACCTTGTCACCACCTTTCATGGAGGAGTTACAATCTATTCTCAGGGTGCCTTGTCCACTTTTTGTGGAGGAGTTACTTACATACTCTCCTATATGTATTTCTCACTTTGGTCATCTCATGTTAATCAGATTTTAGTTTTCTCCATTTTGTCTTGTGAAATTTATCTTCTTGTGTTATTTTCAAATTGATTTAGCATCTATGTGGTGTGCATTTGCTTCATCTCATGTGATCACGTCTCCATTGCACTCGCATTATCCAGATTCTGAAAACAACTCTGATAGGAGTAAAGAGTTTTGAAGAGATCAAGAAGGCCATAACTAGTGATCCTACACTCATAAACCCATATTTCACAAAATATTTCATTTTGTACACATGCTAACATAGACACCATTTGAGGGATTCTTATGCAACAGAATCATGAGGTTTTATATTAGCCAATAGCCTTCTTTAGTCAAGGCTTGGAATAATATGAAACAAGGTACTCTTTTGTTGAAAAAAATTCACTTTCAATTATAAGGTCTCCTAAGAAATTTATATACTTTTTGTCTAATAATAATATAAACCTAATGGTTTCCCATCTAAGTATTAAGAAGTTTCTCTTGAAAAAAGACATAAATGAGAAAAACTTTGGTTGGATAACAAAGGTAATGGAGTATGCTGTGGAATTCAAGGTCACAAATCTGATTAGAGGCAAATAACTTTGTGAACATCTAGCCCAAGACTTGAAAAAGGTTAGTGAGGTGGTTTTGGTATCAAATGATGAAGAAGTTTCAACTGATCATACCTCACCTTCTAGCTGGTTTCATGACTTGATAAGATATCTTCAAAATGGTATATATCCCTCTCATCTAAGTCCTTCAAAAAGAAGATATTTTAGATTGCAATTAATTCCATTTATTCTTGTTGATGGTGTTTTGTTCAAGAAAGATATTAATGGCATGTTGCTAAGATGTATATAGCTAATCCAAACATAGAGATTGGTTGAGAAATTCCATCATGGACATGGGGGAGGCCATTATTCTACAAGAACCACAACCCTTAAAATCATGATAGGTGGGTATTATTGGCCTAGCATATTTGGTGATTGTCATGCATGGGTTAGGAAGTACAAACATTGTGTTATTTTTGTGGAAAAAGTGAAACTTGCAACCTTACCTCTCCAACCAATTATGGTGGACCAAACCTTTGTCCAATGGGGATTGGACTTTTTTGATATCATTAATCCCCCTTCAAGTTTAGGACACAAATGGATACTAACTGCTACAAATTACTTCACTAGATGGACAGAAGTAGTAGCATTGAAAGAAGCAAATGAATCCAATGTTCTAGATTTGTATGAAGGTTTGCTTACTAGATTTGGAGTTCTTTCAACCAATATTTCTAACAATGTTATGGCCTTTATGGGGACTAGGATCAATCAATGGGCTATTCAACATGGTGTCTATCTCAGCACTTCATCGAATTACTATCCACAAGGAAATGGCCTTGCTAAGTCCACAAATAAGAACCTGTTAAAAATCATAAGAAAGACTATTGAATATAATTAGAGGTCATGGTATCTCAAGTTGAAATCATTTCTATGGGCTGATAGGATCACTTTCAAAATATTAATAGACAACTCTTTATACAAGCTAGTATATGGTGAGGAAGCAAGATTACCTATTTCTCTTGAGTTTCCTTATTTAGAACTGATATATCAATTAGAGTTGTTAGAGAATGAACCAATGGAGATCAGATATGTTGAGCTTATGGAGCTAGAAGAAGTTCACAATCAATCCATATTAGCCATGGAAACCCACCAAGCACAAGTGAAGAGAACCTTTGACAAGAGGGATTTTTCATGAAGTTTCAAAGAAGGAGATATGGTCCTCAAGTGGGATGAGGATAGAGCTAAACCAAGAAGGCATACAAAGTTTGACCTCTTTGGAGTGGTCCATACATAATCTCCAACTTCAAGTCCCATAATGTCTTCTAACTTGTAAAGATGGATGGCGAGGAACTTCATATCCCAATTAATGGGATACATCTAAAACATTGCCATTAAGGAAGCGAAGTTACTTGTACATAGTTAGTCTGTTTATTTTCCTCCAAGTGTTGTCGTAGCACATTAGTTTGTTTGTGTTCATCCCAAATAAGTGAAATATTTTTCACACTTATTTTGTTACATTACTTTCCCTATTTTGTGTGTTTCATGCCTTGTCTTGGTGGAATTGTTGTCTTTTCAAGTCAAAGGGTGTCTTTTAGTCATGGATCAGATTTGTCATTGTTTATGATCCCAAAAGTCAGGTAAATGGTCTAGTTCTTAATCATAATAGTCATGCTTCCTAGTTGAGTCACCAAAGATGTTGACCAAATGTAGCATACATAAGATACTTTTTTCTGGATGTGGAGTGAGAAATTGAGCAGAGTTTTTGGAGGAGGAGTAGATAGGCTTCATCAAAGATCACTTATCACTTGCAAGATTTTGAAACACTTTAAGCAAGCTTAAAGTGTGAATTTATTGATTTTAAGGAACCAAACTATCATAACATGTCATGCAAGAATTAATAGGTCATTTTGGTTTTGAATCTCATAAGTATAATGGGGAGACGATCGATCAAACATGAAATATTTACATCAAAGTGATGTATTTTTTGCCAAGGTTATCCCCTACAAGTTTGATGTCTTGATGAGTTTTCTATCTCAATATATAAGCCTTCAAAATGATCTAGTAATGTGGGATGTGCTCGAGGACATCAAGTTAAAGCCATAGGGAATAGCCATTTAGATTTAAAAAATCTTTAACAAGCTTCAAGTTGAACACAAGGTTGACAAGTGGCATGATCTTGGAGGTTGGGATCAAAGATCAATGGCACACAAGTGCTCATCCAAGTCAATAAGTCAAATACAGGTCTATAGTGCACATTCAATCATGCAATTAAATATCAATAGTGAGCTCAAGGTCAATAAGTCAACAGATCCTGAGATTAAACATGTTGATGCTAAGTGTCATAATCATGGTAACTTAACAATTCAATGGTGCATATTTGATCAAGCATAAAGAAGATCATCAACACACGTTCATTCATGCTGAGAAGATCAATGGTGCACATGAGGTCAAAAAGTCAATGAGCCCAGATTACATGTAAGGCTACCACATGGCATAACTATATTAACTAGATTAAATTTATATCAAGGTTCACAAAGGGCATACATGACTGCCAAGTGTCATATTTTTGAGATCTGAGATAAATACCAATGCGGGGCTGCCAAGTGGCATGATCTAGAAAGCAAAATGCATATCAATGGTAACCATGAAGGTCAAATCTAAAAGACTCCCAAGGAAATTGATGGAGCAAATTTTATCTTTTCTAAGGGGCACTAGATGAGGACACATGTCCAAATTTGTAAATGATTAGATTTTAAAATGAAAAGAGTAACCCAAAAAAGATGCCACACAGGCAAACATGTCAGTTCAAAAAGATTTTGCCACCCAGGCAAGTGAAGGTATGAATGCAAGATCAAGATCTGATTTGGGTTACTAGAACCAACCCTACAAAGTCAAAAGATGTCATTAAAGCTCAATTAAGCCTCTCAAAATCCCTCAGGCATAAGTTTTACATCTTGTGCATGATCAAGAAACCCTAGCCTACGGATCCTCATTAAAATCATGACTATATGAAAACCAATAAATAGTGATTGGTTTTCATCTATAGTATACCTATGTTCAGGGTTTGAAGTAGAATTAGAGTTGTGATTATGAAAATAAGTGTCTTATCTTTAGACATAGTAATATCCTTGACAAATAGGTACCTATAATCACTTAAAGTAGACATAGTCATGGCTCTGTCAGGTCTATGGATATGAGGATTTTGTCCTTATAACGAAGCCAAGTGAAGGATGGAGTAGAAATCCAAGAGAGAGATTTGGGGATTGGAGAGTGCAAGTGGAGCATTCATTATTTTTCAAAGCCTTTAAATATTTTCCCTTCTTGGTAAGATCATGACTCATCATCCTCAACAAATTCTTGTCTTCTAGTGTATTTATTAGCCAATGAGAAGGCTAGAAGGCTATTGGAGCTAATGAAGGTTAAAATTGTTAAGAAGGATTGGTTCTAATCTATCAAAAAGTGGTTAGGAATTCTTTGAAAGGTGGTGGTAGCTTATTTATTGATTTTCGATGGCATGTTCCTCTCTATTCCCCTTTTATTATATATTCCCCATTTTCTCCTTCAAAATAGAGACTCTTATGCTTTTGGCATGCCCAAGCTATGCCAAGATTTGTACTGCAACATCTATTTAACGCAATAAAAGATTGAATTCCTCTATTTATAAGCTGAATTGAAGTGTGTTTAATGAATTCATTGATGTGGTTAAGTGAATGCATTCTTTCTTTTACCTTTGTTTGATTTTTCTCACCTTTATGAAGTTTCTTATAGCTTTCATAGGTCATTCTAAGTGTTATAGATAGTTTGTTGATTGGTTTGGAAGTGGACAAATTCCGTCATATGCTAGATTGATAATTGGCTCATGCCTTTTTATGAAATACTTATGTGAAAGTTGATCAAAGAGTGAGTGAATTGATATTTGTATGTTTGAAAGTGTCTGATAGTGTGAGTCTTGTGCAATTATAAGTTTCAAAATATTGGTGCATCACCTCCATTTACATGTTTTCATGAATTATTGTTAATTTTTCTCCCTTTTCCAATCAAGAGATTAAATTAGGTGATAGATCCAAGGGAACCAGTCCTCTCTAGAGGCTCAACCTCATTATAAGATACCCACAACTTGAGGTTATTCCCATTTTGTGGCTTAGTTGGAGAGAGCCTAAATAACTCCCTCCACAGGTGAAAATTAAGACCACAACAGGTAGTTCTTATGCTTGTCAAACCAAAAACCATCCTTTGGTATGTGAAGGTACCCCACTTAGTAGTGAATGCAACTTTGAATTGATTGCACTTTTGCATGAGCACCTCATTATAGCCTAAATAATTATTTAGCAGTAAAAGACTTTTCATGCCTACAACTATTTGTAGAATTTGTTCTATTGGTGGGAGGGGGTAGTTATATTTGAGTGAGGCTTTGTTTAGGTCCCTATAATCTATGCACAAGTGGATATCTCCATTCTTATTACGCATTGGGACCATATTTGACACTCATGAGGAATGTTTGATTAGAGATATTATGTTGGCCTCAATGAGCTTTGAGGGATCCTTTCTTATTAAGGTCTCAAGCTTCAAATTAATCAGCCTCTACTTCTACCTAATTGGTCTGGTATTGGGGTCAAGCTCAATTGTATGTTGGGCTAAGCCTAGATCAAAGCCTCTGAGGTTGATATAGCTCTATGCAAAGATATCATCATACCTTCTTATTATCTCAATGAATTATTTAAGTTTATATGGGGAGTATACCTTATTAGCTTCAAGATCTTGTCATCAAAAATGACCATTGGCCTGAAGATTTCCTCCTTCACTATCATATTTCTCCTCTCGCCTTTCAACTGGTCATCAAAATTGAATATGCTTTCCATCATGACTATCCCCTTAGGTAGTTTATTTACCTTTGGTTGAATGATTTACTCTTCATATTAATCTTGGAGTCGAGGTTGATTGTTGGCACAAAACTCAGCTTCATCTTGTAGGAATTTGATGATTTGTTCATCACTCTCAAACACTTGCCAATTACTTGTCTTATCTGGGACTGTTAGTCAGACTAAGAGTCTTACGAGTTGTTTAGACTCTTTATTTATATTTCACAAGAGTTTATACTATGCACCCATAATTGTGAGACTATCAGTACCAACATTATATGCCCTTGGTATGGAATGGGTATTAAAATCATCGAACCCTTCGATCATGTCCCATGCCCTATGTTTGTAATCTCTTAGAAGATTATTTTAGGACATGTTCCATGATTTGACCTAGTTTATTACTAATTCATTACCTCCAAAATCTTGAAACACCTTTATTCCTTCCTTATGTGCCAATTGGATACCCTAGATCGATGACTTGTACTTGTAAACATTGTTTGTGCAACAAAATTACAAACTAAACACATGCAAATATTTCTCCTTTTGATGGGAGACCATTAAAACCCTGGATCTTATGCCATTT
Source organism: Torreya grandis (assembly GCA_037957365.1). Classification (NCBI taxonomy): domain Eukaryota; kingdom Viridiplantae; phylum Streptophyta; class Pinopsida; order Cupressales; family Taxaceae; genus Torreya; species Torreya grandis. Next base: position 3,270,352 of record JARHVA010000888.1, on the reverse strand, counting down.
TTTCCTCAAGATCCATCAAACTATAAATTCCATATGCCTTTAAGTTCTTCTTGTGCCTTTACAAGGTTAGGCAACAAGGTGTCTTCTTCGAGAATGCATTATGTGCCTAGTCCTATTTCCCTTACATTGTCCTATAGATCGCACTCATAATGCTCACACACCCATTCATCAAGTAAGTCATTTGGGACCTCTTCAAGGGGTATGAAATCTTTATGAATAATAGAATTCTCCTCTTAATCAAATAAACTGCAATTTGCATCAACCAAGCTAGGAATGTATGGATCTATGTGATTCTTTAAAATAGGCTCAGCCTTGATGGTCACCTTGGTCTCATATCTAGTTTTGAGTGGAATGTGTAACCAATCTAAAGATATATATTTTCCCACCTTCAGAGTGAAATCTTAGGAGAGGAATATAAAAAATTAAGGTGGTAATTCAATGGATATGATGTCCTGTATAATGGAAAGTCTCAAACATGCATGTAGAGTAAGACTTAGATCTTTGGCAATTCCCATAGTTTTAACCATTATCCCATCCAATTAGATAACCCCTTTTGAGATGGGAGAATATGCTATGCCTAACATGTCTATAATTTTTGTTGGCATGACTGAGTTTCTAGCTCCCAAGTCTATCATGCAATTATGTACGAGATGTTTACTGATAATCATAAATATGTAGAATAGGGGCAACTTGTTATTTCTATGCACTTCTTCCTTAGGTTGACATAGACTTATGTGCATAGTAGTCACATTCTGTGATGGCTCATAAGGTTGAAATCTCCTTAGGGTGTCCTATAGTAAATTATTTTGGGAATGAATAGCGATAGTATCCCACATGTAAATATTTTGTCTAGTCTTCTTCATTTGCTCGACTATGTTAAAGGGGATTTGAGTCCCTTTAATCAGTGCCTTTTGAATTGTAATCTCTTCTTTCACCTGCACACTAGTTTGAGAGTGGATTTATTTATATGTAACTTATTTTATGTGCATCAAAGGTTGCATAGGTTTTTTGACTTAGGCATCTACACGCTAAACTTTGGGTTTAAAAGTTGAAGTCTTTGGAGAAGAAGGTTCCTCCACCATTTATCTCTTTTTGAATCTCATGTTAGAAGCAACTAGGTTACTTCTTTCTCTTGGTACTTCATTTTGATTCACATAATTAAAGTCACCCTCTTGTCAATTTAATAGGGTATATTTGTCTTGTTCTTGCATTTGTGCACACAGTTCATTCCTTGGTTGATATGAAATAGATGGAGGCTCTTAAGGAGCTGGTGTATTCTACATAATAGGAACCTTATTTGTCACTCCATTCACACACACGAATTGATCATGTGGTTGATTTCTCAGATAACACTATTAATAGTCATGTTCCATGTTATTCTACATATGTACAACATCTCTAGAAGTGTTTATAGTGTTAGGATTCAGTGCATAATATAACATGTTGTATGTGATTGGTTTTGAATCTACACAACATGTTGGTGAGGAGGCATGTTCAATTGATATTACTGGTTGAAGGGTTGATAATCTCTAGAATGTTATGATTGATACCTTTTAAATTCTACTAGATTGTTTCCAAAGATCTTCAATAAGTATTTAACTTCGTACAACTCTCTCAAGGGCATAAAAGTTGATAGAATTGGCAGGGTGGCAAAAATAAGAATGGGGGCCAGAGTTGGAATGGGAGGCAAGGTAGATGAACTTGTGTATGGGGTCTCAATATATAAGGGCATAGGCAGTTTGGATGAAAATTTCCATACTTGAATCAAGCATGCTTGAATTAAGCAATTCTCTATGTGCACAACAACCTCATAGGCATTTGGTAATATTTTTCCACCCATAGATTAGATCATTATGACCACATCATCATTCAACACTCTTAAGAATTATAAGAAAGAAATGTTTGGATTAGGTCATAAAAACAATGGGACTCAGTCCCATGTCCTCTAGAATCTGAAGTTGAAGTCGATCATATGCTCATGTGAGGCCCTTTTGATGGTCATGAGTTGATCCATTAGTGATAGGTGGTCACTCTTTCTTCATACTACTTGCATAGTGCTACACCCAACTCATCCCAATTATGAATAGAACTAGGTCGCAAGCTATCACACCATTAGAGTGCTCTCCCTTTCAAAGAAGAGGCAAGGAGTCACAATGCAATGTTGTCTTCAGTCACATTATGGATGAAAAAAATATTTGTTGTGTCTTATATGTTCTCTACAGGTATAATTTAATTTTATCCAATAAAGTAAGGGATGATCTTAAGAGAAACTATGGGAATATCATCATACTATGGAAGGATCAATAAGATGCCTCCATTTTTAAGGAATAAAGGGTTGATTTCTTTATGCAACCATGAAGGGAAAATGGAATAGTCTTCCTTTGTGTGTAGGGAATCGACTAAATAGAGGTGTAGATTGAGTTATAGAGAAGGTTGTCTTTTATCACTCACTTTCCTAATAGGGGAAAATGATACTCTAACTCCCTTTATTCTTGAAACTATAAGTAGCTCAATGAAATTATAATTAGTGTCCCTTGAAGATGATTTCATCTATCTTGGCATATAGATAGAAGGTTGGTATTTACAAACCGATCATGTTTGGAGTCACCAGGTAATCTACAAAGTGTCTTCAACACTTGAATCATTGGGAGTAGCATTAATACTCAGCCAACATTTAAACTTATGTCCCATTGGGCATGTCATAAACTATTATCACTCAACATGTGCACCCATGTGCAAAATTATCACGTTCTTGATTATGCATGACACTTTTTCACCTTGTGCCTTGGACCTACACTTCGGAGAGAAATTTGGTGTCTCATTGTAATTATGGGATCATTCCCTAAGTTGTGGGACTCTTGTGCTCCTCAAAATGAACCACCAGAGTAGGTTGACTCCCTTTTATTTTAGATACTTGGTTTAGGACTAACACATATACCTACAAAGAGCATAATGAAATTTATAGCTAGTGCTAAACCTAAAATTCACAAGGGCAAAGAGAGGGAAAAGGTAAGAGATTATTGGAATGTAAAAGATGATGCACCAGGAATAGAGCCAGAACCTCAACCACTTAATGACACAATAAGACTAATAGATTGGATACATAAAATTAAAACCAGATGCAATGCATGAGTGTTTCACATGGAGATAAGGGAACACAGTGCATCACTAAGAGGGATGACAAACGGTCCATAGATAATGCCTATGTAGACCCTTATATACATAGAATATGACTTGCAAGGACTTCAAATTTTGTACAAAGGTGCGAAGGGAAGATAACAATGAGAGGGGAAAACATCCACAAATAGAGATCAACAACTAATAGTGCACATAAAATGCAGAGAATGAAGATAAGTAATTCAGTTCTTATTAATCCTAAGGTCTAAAGAAATATTACAAAGTTGAATAGGCATAGCTTTGTTATACCAAGAGAGGGACATTGGAGAGAAAATTTTGGTAGTGTTACAGTGCTCAAAATATGTTGACCCTTTTATAATAAAATTGGGATTCATATAGAATCAGGTAAGGCCCTACATGATGAATTTGCCATCAGAGGTGGTAGCTAGGAACTTAAATGTGTAAATGATGCCCAGATCTTGTGGTTCATTTAATAGCATCAAGATATTTGTAATCACTGATATAAGCCATGTTTATCCAACCTAGATTTGACAATTTGATTATTAAAGTATTTGGAATGTCACTTATGGATCCACATGTTTATCTAAGAATGAAAGGTGTTTAAACAGCCATGGGTGGTGTGTAATCATATTCTAACACTTTTATTGCCACCCTACATTTTATTCTATTTTGATTTGATCCCCTTGATGTCCAATCGAGATCAATTATCATCTCCATTTATGGCAGCCACCTACCTACCCACCTAGATTAGCATGTTGATGTGGGATTGCATAAGTGTATCTTTAGGTTCAATCTCATCATCTTATACAAGTAATGGATTTATTGTGTGCATCCCCTTTTGGGACCATATACACACTAGTCCATGTGCACTCCCTTATTTATGGAGTCTTGAACATGATTATGCACAGATAGATAAGTACATTATGCACAAAATATATACACTAAATATTACATACAAAGTTGGTTGCACAATAAAGCTATAAATTTATGAGAGGCGTTGAGGGTGATTTTATGTGAAAATGCATAATGGCCCAATCTCCTTCTGTGATTTGGTGCAGGAATTCATCATTTGAGTATGAGGAAGTCTTTGAATGAGAGTGCACAAAAAGATGAAAGATCTTAAGTGTGCTCTTCATGATCTAGAACCATTCCCTGCACACTTCTCTCTTTCACTGCTTGAAGTTAGGGAGACCCGCACACTCTGACATGCATGCCATGTTGATGTGATGAAGGATCTTAGCATGAGTTACACCTTAGGAAGTATTTATAGGCATGTATCAACACTTAGTTGATATGTAGACCCGCATTGATTGTCGAGTGTAGATGTGGATGGGAAGCATCTATATGCAAACTTGTTTTTGGGAACTCAATCACTATACAAGAATGCAACTATTTGTGCAGTCCCTTTTAGTTTAGTACCTGCTGAAGGGGTGACTTGGAAAGTCAATACGTTGTAAATATCCTTTTTCAACATCTTTCTAGGTTTCAAATATATTTGAGGGGGTATTATTTACAAACTCCTATGCTTTCTCCTCAAACCACCTCTCTACATATTTCAATGAGATCCTCTCTGCCATTATCACTCAACATCTCCATTAATTAGTTAAATCCTTAAAAAAATTCCAAAATGTTAAAGTTTTTACAACACTCTCCTAAACCATCTTGCACCAATTGTGTTAGCCAAAACTTACTACCATACCCAAACCAACCTATCACTTAAGATAGTACTCAAGTGCTCACTCAAGGCATAGAGAGAGATTACCAAGACTTGTTAAGTCAGTGATGGATATCTCATTATAGAAGAAACCATTAACACAAGCTCAAACATTTAACATATATCTAAGAAATAAATATTTATTTTAGGGTGAAAGGAAATATTGCTTGCATGTAATACTAGTCAATACTAAATAGTGTTCTCCATAGGTTAATCATATACATTAATAATTGTTTGCTCCATACATCAACATGCATCACTTATAGCATTGCATTCGATCTCTAACAATGGAAATGTTTCATACTAGTATTACACTTACAAAAATACTGACAAAGGCAAATCCATTATAAATGGCAAGGAACACTTTTATAAATAAAATATTTCCTTTCCCTTAATGCCATTTAATCAACCTAAAAATAGTCATTCTTATCTTGATAACTTCTTCTCATTATCCTTACTTTGTGGCCTTCTTATTTGTAATTGTGATACTCTCTAAAATCTGTTAAATTTTAACTATTTTTGTAATAGTTCTATGGCATGCACTAATCTCTAAAATATTCTAACTCCTTCATATTTCTTTTAATTTGTGTGTGCCCTTCCTTAACAAAAAACCCATATTTCTTTACCGATTTCATCTTTGTGTAGTAATATGTGTGCATTATTGCTTTAAATAGTTACTATTGTGTGTGTTCGTAGTCAAAATTTAAGGTTTACTCTACTGTCATAATAACATAAATCTAGTCACAAATACTTGATCATGTTAGTTTTACCCCTTTTATCTTTAATTAACTTGTGCACTTAATTAGTACCTAGTTTTATACTTACCCTATCTTAAACAGTTGTGAAGATCTATTTTTATTCCAAACTATCATTTATCACATACATAAATGTTCCAATTGCTAAAAATTACCTTAAGCATTTGTATGGATAAACCTATATCCAAATATTAGCACTTATCCCTAGGGAACAACAACTTCCAACAGGAACAATAGCGGGAGGCATTTTTGTCCCTATGGGACGTTGCTATCTTTTTCCTGCCAATGATCAACTTTTGAAATCAACCCCTCTTATCTTGGCTTCCTTGTTTTTAGACTTCCTAATATGTGGTTACCCCTTTTGAATTTTTATAAAGGCACACCCAAACCACTTGTTACTTATAAATTTCAATACAGAGACTTATTTACATAAGTGCACACTGAGCAAAAGTTCCTTATTCTCCCCAAATCAGATTCTAAGAGTTTCAAATAGTCCTTAGCCAAGTCACAAGCTTATTTTATTCAACCCTAAGCAAAGTGTGATCAAATATTCAAGTTGATTTTAGATGCATTCATATAGTCAAAGGAGCAAAATTGCAAAAATAACTCTACATGGGAGAACTACTTTGGCTTGATTTCCCTATTTGGAGTATTGCATATGTAGGAAACGTTCAACCATTGTGGGGATGATTGGGTCAATTTAGCCAAACTACACCCCACCTTTTTCCATTTGTAGGTCTTTCAATCATTGCAAGCCCTATTTGGCTTTCAACCTTTCAAAATATATTTGCAAGTCTTATTCACACTTCCAAATGTCAAATCAATGAATATAGGCTTAAATCCAACTATCGTAAGTGGTCATGCCCTGATTTCTATTTTTTTTCAAAATGACAGAATCACCCATCAGGGACAGTAGTGGGAAGCAATCTTGTCCTTATATGTCATTCTTGTCCTTGCATAGCTTTAGATCTAGCTTCTTGGAATCTTCAGATACAGTCACTATTTTCTTATTTCCAGTCTTTATCAATCAACCATCAGATAGTACCAACTAAGTTTGTCTTTCATTCACATAGTTAACTTGTTTACAATCACTTTTATGTTATCGAATTCAATGATTTGCTTTCATTTTGCTTATCGAATTATCATTTACAACATTGTTATATTTTATTTAATTTATCAAAAATATGGTTAATTCATTTATTAATCCAAATTTGGGTAAAACACATTACTTTACCTAAATTACTTTGTGTTCTCCCTTCCTTAGCCAAAAACCCATTTTACTTTATCGATTACACCTTTGTGCAATAATACATGTGCACTGCCACTTCAAATATTTACTATTGCGTGTGTTCTTAGTCAAAAGATAAGGTCTACTGCACTGCATACTTTCTTTCTCAATGATGATTGCATGAACTTGTCCTTAGCCAAGATTTTGGATCAACAAATTTCTTATCCAATAAAGGGAGACAAATATCTAACAATAATTCCTTATAATCAACAACTAGGGTTAAGAAAATATTACTCTAAATGAGACCCTGGGAATAAGCATGCATGAAATCATTATTTTTCAAGCAGAGTAGGGATTGAAAAAAAAACTTTGAAATAACCTTGGGCACGAGATCAAGAAAATTATGCGAAATATAAGCTAAGGTTATTGAATTTAGAAGCATGCAATAGAATTAACACTAGATAAATTAGATAAATTCATATTTGATTATATGTGGACAAGATCTAACGATGGGTGTAAGGGAACACAACACCATCAGGAAAATGAACCCCTAAGAACATCCAAGATAATGCATGTTCACCAAAATATGATATGGATAAATATAATTTTATTAAATTGTGATACAAATTTCCAGTTATAATTAATTAATCTAAACATCATGTATGCAATAGTATTCAAGCCTAATTAATTAAATATAAGTCTAGAAGTAAATAAAACACACAGGGTTTAGGATTACCTATTTTCAGGTATGATTTGGTGATAGTTGTCAACATGTTATAGTAGAAATATGTACTCAAAAGTGACACAAAGTTGACCTAAAAATATTGTGACAAATAGAAAAACTTCTTAGGGATGTTTTGCACACTCTTGACAGTGAATAGAGTGTTTTGGATGCTCCAAAAAACGTAGAAAGGTCTTCAAAAACTTGACAATTGTGTTTACCTAATGTTAATCTTCGAAAACTTTATATAGTTTCCCAAACTTTCACTCTAATCCCCTATAAAACAGATTTCTTCTTCTTCTTTATCTAAGTGAGTAACGATATCTAAAAACTTAAAGTTCAAACAAAATATGTTTTGGAGCCTATGTTAAACCAAAAAATAGTCAAACTATTTTATAAATAACTTAAAAAATATATACATTTATAGACAATTGATTTCAATTTAAAACCCTAATAGCACATAAAACTGCATTACACAATCACAAGGAAAAAAAGACGATATAAAGAAAATGAGTGAACTCTACCCAAAATAACTGCATTAAAAATTGTGAGAAATGGTGATTTAAAAAAAACTAACATTATAAACCTTTAAAAAAAATCATTTATTTTATATTTTATTATTTTTAAATAAATTAAACGTCAGCTTAAATGTCCGGAGATTCGTTCCTAGATTTCATTATCCATTCTATTTATTTTATGGAAAAGAAAATGCACTCGGAATAAATGTGAAATAAAATAATTTATGGGCATTATTTAATTGAAAAGGTACTGGCCGTACGTTGGACACAAAACGCCAAATTTATATGGAAAAAAAGCGGAGGGGCGGTGTATCGTTTTATTAAAACCGGGCCCCTGCCATACCCAAACCCGTGAATGATAATAATAATAATAAGATGCTACTTTCAAGTGGTACTGCGCCCTGCCGCCCCTTAAAACGGTGTGGGTCGAGAATTTTGTGCATCATTTTCTTTCGTCGGTAGTTCAATAATGGTGCATTCAATATTTTAAAAAATATCGGATGTGTGGCTCATTTAAAACAATTAATAAAATTAGCCACACAACTTGGCATTCTTGTTTATCTTTAATATCATTACCTGCTCATATGGTTTGTCACCCCACAACTCTCATCACAAAATGGGTGGATCTGCAGTATTAGGTATCAACACCCACCTATCATTAAGTTTGTCTTTGTTTTCTTCTTTTGTTAGTTCTTATCAAAAAGGTGAAATAACAAGATATGAGCAAGGGAACTTTCCTTGCTGCTAAGATCTCTATTCAATAGGGTATGGGAAAGCAAAACCACGATGAGCACTATGAACAAGCAAGGGACGTTGCGAATGTGGGGAGACACTTTGGTGTCTACTATATGAGCAGTGTTTTCTACATGCACCAAAGACGTGACCCTATAAGGGTGACTATTGGCGAGGTGAGTCTGGAGGAACCCGATTGACGATACATGGGGCACTCCCCCAATGATATAATTAGATCTAGAGATGTTTCATCTCCATCTGTACTTTCTCTACCTGCTCTTAAATCTAAAACATCACATTGGGTATGACATTAACCATGTTACTAACAGAAAAACTATCATTCATAACAATATGATTTAAACTTGTATTGTGTCTTTCTTTCCACAAGTGAAAAAGGATTTCAAGATGAAAAAATATGCCAAGTTTGGTTATAGTGTGCAAGTATCATGGTCGAGTCCCGTAACAAAACCATTTTTCAAGAAAAGAGTTATGGAAGAAATCGTTGAAAGAGGGTGTGAATCCATCTCCGACTAGACTAAGCATGTTTGCAAAACCAAATAATATGCTTGAGAGATTGTGGATGTTGGAAAACTAGATATATATGGTGTGCCACACCTAAATGAACGAAACCAAATATAAGAGGAAAACCTTGGTGGATGATGTATCAAAGGAAATGAGCTTTTGGGGATCATAACACTCCATATTTTGGAAAACCTAAGTTTCCATACCTGTTTAGAATAATTGAATTTTTGGCGTGCATTTAAAGTATCCACTTGAATGTGTTGTAGAGAAAGAAGCTAATAATCAAGCCCCAGGGTTTGTGCCAAACGAAGAGGGAGTCGATAGTCCATTTCCAATCCATCCATCATCTGGTAGGTGTTTGAATGCTAATTTGTTAAGGTTCTCATCAGGTATATATTTTACATGTCAACAATTGAGGAATGATCACTATTTAGAAGTTGAAATTTGTCACAAAGAGTGGGCTACGAAATCGAGTCTCATAGATTTTTAGAAAAAAAATATGAATGAATCTTTATTCCCTTTTTAAATACTGATAGGCTTTTAAGCCAAGGGACCATGGTAAATGAGACACCACATTAAGAAAGGACCGGAGACCACCATAAAGAATGTAAGTTCAGAGAGAACCGAATTATAAAACTATCACCACCCCATTTTAAGTGGGTTTTGAGCAAGTCCTATGCTTTTTTTTGAGATGTTCTAGGCTACAAAGAAACCTATAAGTTTCATAGGAACCTAACTAAGCAAAATAGATTGTAGGTTAAGACCCTTCCAAGGTTTATCACCCATAGGGCTACTTTTAGTAAAGCAATTTCCAAGGAGAAATTTTCAAGGTTCATCTCATTCTAGGGATTGAATAATCAATTTGATGCATAAGGCAGTATTTTGGATTTTGACATTAAGAAGACCAAGTCCTCTAATTCTTTAGGTTTATAACAAATATCTATTTTTTAATAAAAACCTTTAAAACTTTTAGATTTGGCCCTGTTGTAGCTTGGGATTGTACCCTTGTGAGAGAGTTCTTTAGGCTCTCTCACTTCCAGCTACAAGCATGGAAAGAACCTCAGGATGTGGGTGTCCTATGGTGAGGTTGAGCCTCTAGGATTTTTAAAGAGGTTAGTTCCTCTTGGTGGATCACCTAAAACTAAATGTTGAAATGAAACTTACGGGGACAAGGGTTAGAAAGAAGATAAGGGCTCTTAAGAGGGATAACTAGGCGATGCACCAAAAATAAATGGACACTCATCTACTCTTGAACCCACACTAGATTACTCATGAGGCAACTTGGGCTTGCACAATCTCAGGGTCAAGCTAACACACACTAGAAGAGGTTCAGTGAGAACACTAATCCGGACTTGTAAAACTTGAAAATACTTCAAAGAGGCAAGCAACAGTCTAATGGACTAGGAATAAATGCATTCATAAACCCACCAAGCAACAAACATACTAAAGCACTAATTAAAGATAGGAAATAGGCAAGAAAATTGAGTCTCATTAAATTCAAGAGGTAGTTCTTACAATACATCGATAGGGTTTAGCTTGGTCAAAGGAGCACGCTTTTGTAAATGTCTCAATGGGCATCCGTCTCCCAGTAAGATGATAAAAAATCTAAAAATTGGGAACCCTTTTAAATGGCTTGAAAGCTTGTATATGTAGAGGGAAGGGAGAGAGAGAGAGAGAGAGAGAGAGAGAGAGAGAGAGAGAGAGAGAGAGAGAGAGAGAGAGAGAGAGAGAGAGAGAGAGAGAGAGAGAGAGAGAGAGAGAGAGAGAGAGAGAGAGAGAAGTCTGCGTGGAAAGAGTAGAAGTTATTGATTACTGCTTTCATCCTCCTTTCCATGAAAATGCACCGTTCAAATCTTCTCAAGACCTCCCCATGCATTGATGTCTCCCTTTGGTGCATTCGAAGGAGCCATGTCATGAGCAGTTGGATGTCACTTATGGCATGGCTGGAATGATCTTTGCATTAAAAATAGCATGGCGATCCTCCCCTTTTACATGTCCTGCTGAAAAGGACATGGGTCTTCATGTGTGGAAACTCAAGTCGACCCATGCTACATTCAAGTCAGACAATTGTTTGTCAGAGATGATGACCATTACTTTCACCTACCATCTCCTGCTTATACTTGGACTACACCTTTCTTATCGACTAAAAACCAATCTAAAGACATTGGTTTTCTTGTATCCATTTAACTCGGGTCCATTTGAGCTTTACTTTCATGAACCGTCGATTCTCTACCAACTAGAAATGCTCTTGGATCATCCTCCATCTGTTCCTTTGAAAGGTCAACCCCTGCTCCAACTTACACCACATGACACTCTTTTATTCATCTGACCAGGCCTGATGTCTTTCGGTTCCTCCGCTTGACAACTTTGGGCTTTTGTGACTACTTTACTTATGAATTCTCCTAAGTCAAGTAGCTCTGAAATCTCAATTTGCACTTCATAGAGCAAATCAGGTTTTCTTAACTACTTGACTTATAAAAATCTATAAGTATTTGGAGAATCCCGACTTACACTATGCAATGTAATTTAGGTTCTTTGAGCCTACTTACTCATCGGACTTGTCTAGCTGTTCTACTTCAAACTTCTCCATATAGAAGTCTTCGAACTTCTTGAGCTTGAAGTCTTCAGACTTCTAGAGGCCAGCTACTTTGGACTTTTTTGTCAGGCCTGCTTTCTACGGGCTTTTCTCAGATAATTTTCTCGAAGGAATTCTTTCGAGTTTCTTTTTTGCATTCTTTATCCTTCGAGATTATTTTCTCGAAGGAATTTTCCTTTGCGTATTTCTATATTCCTTTGGCCCTTTTCTTTCACCATTTATTGTGGGCAAAATGTCTGTGAGAATTCCCTTTAACTTTTTTGAAAGTGCCCTTTGACAAATTGTCAAGTGGTCCTCCCAAAGGGAAAGATACCCTTTAGGAATTTTGAAATGGTCCTCCCACCGAGAAAAGTGCCCTTCGACGCCTGAAAATGGTCCTTCAATTTTTTTGAAAAGGTCCTCTCAGATTTTTTGAAAGTGCCCTTCGGAATCTTTCTTTCGAACAACTTGGCTGAAAGAATTTCTTTCAAACAAATTGTCAAAAAGAAATGTATCACTTTGAGACAGAAAAAACCCGAAAAAGACTTGGCCGAAAGAAAAGAACTCAAGGGAAAGAAATACTTGCTCCTACAAGGCCCGGAAGATGATCAACGACTTAGCCCAAAAAAAGGGAAGCCAAAAAAAAAAACTTTGCACAAGGCTTAGTCTTTTGGCTTGCTTTAAAACATCTCTATTAGCCCCTTGAAGAACTTGCTCAAGCTTTATATGTGGGCCAAAAAATTGGCCAACAGGGCCAAAGAAAGTCTCTTAATTTTTTTTTCAATTTTAACATAGGCACAACATAAGTTGCCATGGAGGGAGCCTAATATGAAGAATAATACACATGTTGTTGCCAAAACTTTGGAACAACCATAAAACTTGGTGACCTAATACACCAACTTCTTCTCCACTCTTTGGACACCATAATTCCAAAGATCAAAAGGAGAAAGGAATGCCTAGGAACATGAATTTTTTTCCATGCTAAATCCAATACCATTTATATACTTTTACAACTAGACTAGTAGGGGAGAATTAGCTTGCTTGTAACATTGCATTTTTTTCCATTGAATAGAAGACCCAAAATCCATTAAAAATATATCCAAGCATTTCACAGTATTAATGATGGAAGATTCTTCCTTAATCGGAGTATGAAATGAATTGTTATGATTTTAAATCAATGATATTCAAAATTCTAAGACTGCTAAAATTTTGAAAATTTTAATGTGCACTAAAATTCATTATTCCCAATATATAATACAATATAAATACATATTATTATTTAATAATAACCATAATAAATTAGTACGATTAAAAAATAATATATTTCAAATAAAAATTTGTAGGAGAAAAAAACATAAAACTTAAAATACAAAAATTAAATTGTTAAAATCTTTCTCCTAACAATTCATGACTTCTCAATACAACAAAAAATCTCTTAATACCTCTAAAATTAAAATTGAACTCAAAAAAATAAAACAAAAAATTATTTATTAATAAAATTCCAAAAAAAAAAAAATCAATAATCCAATAAATTTTAGTCAGAATCATCTCAAATTACCCCCAAACAACTGTTTTTTAATTATATATATATATTATTATCACCATAAATATAGAGGAACCGCCTAAGTACCCTACACATTTAGTTAAGAAAAGTAGACACATGAATAAAGTAAAGGTTCTTCATATGATAACTCAAATCAATCACATCATACATTAAAATAATTAAATTAATTAAGCATAATTGAATAAACAAAGGTACAATTAAAGTTTGGTATTGAGATTCTCCATCCATCTCAACAACATACATTTATTATAAATACATATAAATACTTTAGTTAACGTTATTCTCTAATTCCAACTACTTACAACGCCCCTCAAACAAATGAATTGAGGCTTTTGCACTCCAAAACAAATTAGATAAAAAATTAAAAAAATATTTATATTACATGGTCACTAAATTGGTTCTATAATATTTTTATTATTTATAATTATTAATAATGATATTGGAATGTGTGAATATTTTTAATCATTAATTATATATATTTAAAGACCATATAAAATAATTACACGAGAAAACTTAGATAAATTATCAAAAAAAAATGAAAGATTATAATAAATATATATTTTTTTTTTTAATTTTTTTTTTTTAAATATATTTTTTTTAATTTTTACAAAATAATTTTTGATAAATATTTATTATACAAATTTTATTTTATAAAGTAAGATTGACCATCAAATTTAATATAAACAAAAACATAATCAACACCAATTAAACTTATTAACCTAGTAATCAAAATTCTACTAAAATAAAATGACCATATAACCCTCACATATATTTTCGCATGCTTTATAACTTGCTCCAAATTAAACACCACTCTCATCCCACTCTCAACATAATATATGTCCACACTTTGAGTATACATACTTGTATCATATGTGTTTAAAAGGGAGATATATAAAGAAATAAGGTATAAGAGATAAGATTTATATAATTTATTTTCAATTTAAATAATAAATGTTGGGGTTCTTTTCTTAAAGTTTCAATATTATCATGGTATATATTTTTATTTTGAGTATGAAGTTATTTAATTTTTAGGTGACACCTAATTTTAATTATCTTATAATTTGAAGGTTTTATTGGCATAATTCAAAGTTTGTTCATACTATTTTTACATAGACAAATTATCATATTCTTTAGGGTCATTATATTTGTCAAATATACTCTTTAGAATTTCAAATCATGAATATTGTAATGGAGCATCTTTTTGTATTTAGACATTTTCTTAATCATGAGATCTTACTTTTTAGAGATATGTATAACTCTACTTAAACCTTCAGCGCTTATAGATATCAAAGATGCTTAATCATTTTCTTTCGAAATATGTTTGATCTTCACTAACATTTGACCAGAGACTTTATTTCTACAATACTTTGCATTCTAAAAATTGTTTCTTTTATTCACTTTATTTATTCTTCAAAATTGAGTAGAAAACAATCTAAAATTGTAATTATGATGAGATCACTGAAACATTCAAAGACATGATTATTTTCACATATTTTTTTAATGCATATTTTTTAATTTTAAAATTTATTTGAATTACACGTACACTTCCTATTCCTTACTTTACATTATATTATTTCAAATACATAGACCAACATTTTAAAATTTAAACAATCCATTCTATAAAAATACAAATAATTATAAATATTAAAAAAAATATATCAATATTTAAACCACAATCCATCATACTTCACAAAATTTTATTTAACAAAATTGTGTTCTTATTAATTTAATTCAACAATATATTCATTCATTCAATTATGAAATGCCCTTTTCTATGGAACCAGTGTACAGATATATCACCATTAAATTTCTTAAACCTGGTAAGAATAAACCCATTCTTTCTTGAGGCTTTCATATCCCATGGATTCGCGGAATGATGTATTCCCAATTTGAGTCATTGAGGTCCAAACCCAACTGATCTGAAATTTAATCAACACATTCAGAGACTAATAAGCGATGCAGGTCTCACATGGTGGGCGCTGAATAGGGAAAAAAAACAACAAAATTGACTTTAACTGTGAATTGTGACATTTCTTCAATTTTTAACACCATGTAGTCAGCTATCTGTGATGCAAACGCGCGTAATAGTTACGTAGAGCCGTTTACTCCTAAAAATAGAGCAGTCCTCTGCCTACACGCCTCCACCGCATATTCCTGTCGGCAAAATCTTTGCCGACAGAAATTAATCGCATTCCCACGTCAATTATTTTCACAGATGGTTCCAAATGAGAAAAATGACAATTCTATTTTAATATTTGTATCCACAGTCTATATCCATTCGATCTGTTCATTAAAAGGTATTGAATATTCAGCTAAGTGATACCACCGTCTTAAATTTGTCATTTTCTCTTACAACACCATTCATACAGTATATTTTCTAATCAATAAAAACACATTTTTATTAATATAAAAGTCACAGCCAAAAGACTGCAATAAATTTAAATCTCTGAAAGCCTAAGAGAAAGCAATTTCTTTTTTATTACAGTAAGAGTAACAGGTCAATATCGTCGGCCCAGAGCCAAAATATAAATATACCGTAACCCGGTAAATGGAGGCGTTGACAAAGTTTAAAAGAGGTAAAAATGTGCGATGTAATTACAACCTGCAAATTGTTCAGTCTGTACAAAACCAAACCGATCTGGCAATCAATTTACAGAGTAAAGATTGAACAGAAACAGCTTGAAATGATGAGTAGGTCATCTATTTTTCTTAAAGAATCGGAGGGCGGAGGTGAGCTTGGACTGAATTTTTCTGGCGTGCACCCTCCACATCAATTTCGCGTAGCGCTGGAAACGAAACCTGCGGGATTTATTTTTTCCTTTGGGGAAAAAAAGCGGCGTCCTGGTTGATTCCGGATCTGCGGGATGGCGCTGTAGAGAGGGCGTTCTGGAAGGATCCTCTTCTTTGATGGTCTCTAGATTGAGAACCAGAGAGGGCCTGTAGGGCCTCGCCATCTGCCACGCCTGGGACAGCTGCTGCGGTATTATGGGGTACACCTGCGTCTCTTTCTCCTTGTTGCTCTTCCTGCTCAATCGAAATCCCGCTATCACCATCGACTTGTTCTTCATTGCTACCAGAAGCAGAAACAGAAGCAGAAAGCTGAGCTCAGATGTTTGGTTGGTTATCAAATAGATGAGGAGGAGAAAAGCCGGGGTTAGTTATATATTATTATTAACTCCATTGATTTGGTTGGTTTTCAATGCGAGTCACACGTTACCTGCTGCTCCGTGCTCTTTGCCTCTATTTCTGCCTTGACGTCACCGTTCTCACTCTGCCCCTTTATTCTCTTACTTAACCTTATGCCAAACATGTTTAGTTGAGGTGTTTACCAACAATTATAAATGGTTTAGTGATGATTGGTTGCTCTCAAGATCTTTGTGGCCTTCTAAGGGATATTCCCTCTTCTCTTTCTTTTTTATTTCCTAGTTAGACTTTTTTTAAATACTAGTTATATAATTAAACTTTTTTACATTTTAATTATATTATATTTATATATGAATCAAAAATTTATGACCACAAACCTCTTATAATAGTTGAGAAGGATCAACATCTTTGAATCTCTAAAAAAAATTAATATATTAATACCTTTTTCAAATATAAATTGTAAAGGAAACTTACAAAACAAGAATCAAGATGTAATTTACCAGGGAGAACCAAGTCAAATAAATGAGCTCTTAAACCCCAAAATGTCACATCTTTTATCATATCTTTAGTATTAATTACTAAAAAGTAAGCTCCATTTTTTTTTTAAAGAATTGAGTCACCATTATAACAACACTAAAGAAGTCTAAATCACTTGATAATTTATTTTGAATAGCTACTAAAACTTATAACATGTCTATGATCATGGTTATTCCATCAATCGATTGAAACCCTCCAACATTAGCTAAATCATACCACTGCCAAACAAAATTTTCGATTCATATTTTTGTGAGAAGCTGGAAGGTTTTGAAGAAACACACCAAAACCTCCTATATTTCTTTAAAAAATTGCCAACGAAGACAAATTACAATAGAAATAAAACCAACAAACCCCATAACAATTTTCACTAATTAAGAATTTATAGATATGAAACAATAAAGGCTAGCAAGAGGAGACGAAGCATAGAATCAACATAATATAAATGACAAAAATGATTTAGAGAGGATTAGAAACATTCATGTCGTCACCTAATAAAGAACACACCGACATAAACGCTTCCGACCCTCTCGCCATTCATTTTCCATAGTAAGACTTTTAATTCTATGTTATAAAAATATTTATAATGGGTCGAGATCCTCTTAAAGGGTAAAATTTAATCTCTTTTAATTAATAGACTTATTAATTATTTCATTTTCTTATTACTTGAATCATAAACATAAAGATGAAGACATTACACACACAATCCCTTAATAGACTTGAGCAATTATTTCTACTCCCCACTCTACTATAGTCATACCCACACTCCCACTTTGAAGCTACTCCAACTCTTCCCATGTAATGAAATTACTTCAACAATAAAGTAAAACAACAACAATAGATCATATTATGACTGAAATATAGTAGAATATATGAATAAAAGACAAGCCACTTCGAGGAGGCAACCTCCACAGACTTCAATACGAGCAAAATTCGTAATATGATGATAAACAACTACCCACTACCTCTTATATATAGTCTACATAGGCCATGGTTACTCCATACGCTGACCTACTAAGCAAATGAATGTATAGAGAAATGTAATTCAATAGGGAGAACCAAGTCAAATGAATGAGCCCTTGAACCCCAAAGCATCATATCTTTTATCATATCATTAATATTAATGATTAAAGGTAAGTTCCATTTTTTTTGAAAAATAGAGTCACTATCATAACAACACCAAAGAAGTCCAAATCACTAGATAATACATTCTGAATAGCTATTAAAACTTATAGCATGTTTATGATCATGGTCACTCCATCAACCAACTAAAACCCTCCAGCACTAGCTAAATCATACCACTTCTAAACAAAAGTTTTGATTCAAACTTTTGTGGGAATTTGGAAGGTATTAAGGAAGCCCCACCAAGACCTCCTAGATTTTCCAAAAAAACTTGCCAACAAAGACAAATTACAACAAAAATAATACCAACAAACCCCAAAACAATCTCCACTAATTAAGAATTTATAGATATGAAATAATAAAGGCCAACAAGAGGACATGAAACATAGAATCAATAGAGTAAAAATGATAAAAATGATTTAAAGAGGACTAAAAATATTCATGCCGTTGCCTAATAAAGACACACTGACATAATGCTTCCCACCCTCTCGCCATTCATTTTCCATGGTAAGGCTTTAATATTATGTTATATAAACATTTATAATGAGTCGAGATCCTATTAATTACTCAAGGGTAAAATTTAATCTATTTTAATTAATTAAAAAAATATGTTAGACAAATACTATGTTGAACTTTTTCCAATAATTGAAAAGTTCTATATTAAAAAAATAATAGAAAAGGGGTTAGGTAGATTGCTCTTGTAAACAATATCATCAAACTAATTTTTTATAAAACTTCAAGAGTGATTCAAAATGGGTAATAAGGTACCAAGTTAATGGTATTCGTTTCCCACAACCTAGAATTAAAACCCTCCAATGGATACACTCTCCAACAAAGCACATTCAAATTTAGAAACCAAACTCACACTTTATTTAATTGACATAACAAAGTTACAATAAGGAATGCACACATCACATTTTTCTTAATACTTAAATCATAAACATGAAGATGAAGACATTATACACACAATCCCTTAATAGACACGAACAATTATTTATACTCTCTAATCTCTTATAGTCACACCCACACTCATACTTTGAAGTTACTCCAACTCTTCCTAAATCTAACTCTCACTCGATTTTAACCGATTCAAAAGTATTTTTCCCCTTCATTGCATTCTGGAGTGTCTCTCCAAGTTGTTTATTCTTGGAAAATGAACCAAATATAAAAAACCATCACCCTGGGCCATTAATCTCTTCTTACAACTAGTATGAGTGATATTGTCCCTTTATGCAGAACACCAATTTCATGATTATTTCCTATTTTAATCAATGGTATCATAATTTGAAAATAAGGGGTTAGATTGATCCTTATTTGATGACCAAAATCTTCTACACTTGATGTTCATGGAGTTTTGGACTTTTGTAGATGTTTCTTAGCCTTGTTATCATTTTCGATAATTAAAATAATGGTGATAACACAAACAACTTCACATACTCACATTGTCATGCAAAATATTTTTAGGTCATGCAAGATTGTTCATTGACCCAAACTGATGCTCCTACATTATATGCCTTGGGTAATAAAAATGATTCATGAGCTCCTACTCATGAACCATAAGTGAGTCACCATCATGGAAACACCAAAGAAGACCAAATCAATAAATAATCCACTCTAGATAGCTATTGAAACATACAGTTTGTCTATGCTCATGGTAACTCCATTGACTAGTTGAAACCTTTCAACACAAGTTAAATCATACCACCGCCAAAAAAAAATTGATTTACATTTTTTTCCCAAGCTAGGAAAGCACAAGAAAGCCCACCCAAGACTTCCTAGATCATCAGATTATTTTTTGTGCCAATGGAAATGAATTACTAAAAAAAATATCCCCAAAACCCACAATAAACCTCCATCAATCGAGATTTTATAGTTCTAGAATCAATAAGGGCCAACAAGAGGAAATAAAACATAAAAAAGATATCATAAATGTTTTAGAGAGGTAATGAAATTACTTAAATGTTTCACAATAATGGAATAATATATTGTAGAATTAAGAGCATAATAGTCAAATCCACAATAATAAATGACAAAAGAGTATAATACTTGATAATTATGACTGAGTTGTTTTGAGGGGGAAACCTTCACAACAATGCAATAAGAGCATAATTTGTCATATGATGATAAAAGACTAACCACTGCCTCCTATATATACTCTACTTAGCCATGGTTATTCCATAGGTTGACCATACTCATAACATAGAGAAGTGCAATAGGATAATATGAAAGCTATGTAAGCCGCAAGTCAATGACACATAGCCCTAGATGCATTATAGGTTAAGAGCCTAACATGCCCATCCCCTTCAAAAAAATGTTGCCCTCAATATTGAATCAAATATGGATGTTGTTTTAGGAAAGCTTCATCCTCCCATATTGCACCTTCACGATTCAGACTCTTCCACTTGATAAAATACTCCTTAAGCTCTATTGTTTGTAGCATTTGTGTGCATGTGTGAAGGATCTCCTCGGGCTCTAGAATGACTCTGCCTTCTTCATCTAGTTTAGGTAACTCAGTCTAGGTAGAAACTCTTTATCCAATGACCTTCTTCAGGAAAGATACATGAAATATAGAATGTATATGAGTGAATTGGGGTAACTCCAGCTTATATGCCACACTGCCAATTTTTTCCAAGGTCTGATAAAGGCCATAATACTTAGGAGAAAGTTTGTTATCATTTTTTTTTGCTTCAAACACATTTTTTTATATGGTTTCAAGTGCACAAAGGCCCAATCACCAATGTTAAAATTCCTTTCACTACGATTTTGATCATCTTAGTGATTCATTTATTATGTGTCATTGCTAAATTCTCCCTAAAGCTAGAGAGTAGCTCCTATTGATGTTGAACATGTTCCTTAACAAATTGAACCTTGGGTTGCATCTTCAAAGATGAAGTGATGGATTGGGGATGATAGCCATAAAGTGCTACAAAGGGAGACATTTAAAAAGAGGTATGTAAGGAAGTGTTGTACCACTATTTTTCTAGTGGTAACCAATGGACCCAACATTCCTATTTATCTAATGCAAAAAAATGAAGATAACCGTCTAGGCATTTATTGACAACCTTTGTTTTTCCATCAGATTGAGGATGATAAGACGAGCTATGAGCCAACTAATTACCCAAACATGGAAATAACTCAGTCTAAAATTTATTGGTGAAGATAGGATCATGATCATTTACAATGATTTTGGGGCTACCATGCAAATTTTGAATTGTATTGAGAAAAGAAACAACTATTGTGCTGGCTCCAAATGGTTGTGATAAGGAAAAAAATGAGCATATTTTTTGAGCCTATCCACAACTACCATGATGAAATTTTTACCTTCATACCTCGCCAACCCTATAATAAAATCCATGGAAACCTCCTCCCATTGTTGGTTAGGGATGGATAATGGCTTCAAAAAACCTAATATTTTAATTATTTCTCTTTTATTTTGTTGAAAAACTATGCATTCTACCACAAATTTTTGTATATCCCCCTTGAGTCCTTCCCAAAATAAATCTTGCATGATTCGATGATATGTCTTCAAAAATCCTGAGTGTCCCCTATTGGATATGCATAAAGCTCCTGAATGATCTTGTGTTTGAGGACATAATCCTTACATAGGTATAATCTATTTTTATACTATAATGCGTTCCCTTTCCACTCAAAATTTTCAGAAACACCCGAACCATAATGAATATTTTGAATGAAGAACTGTATATCCTTATCATTATCCCATTCTGATCTTACTTCTTTTAACCAATTTACTTGCCAAATGGTCATTACACATAACATTGCCAAATGGTCATTACACATAACATTGCCAATTTAAAGTGTATATGCTACCATATTCTCTTTTATTTTCTTATAAACTATTTCAAATTCATATCCCAAAATTTTAGTCACCCATTTTGGTTGTTATTATGATGACAATTGATGTTCCAAAAAGTATTTTATACTATCACGATCAATCTTTACCTAAAAGTGTTTACCCATTAGATAAGGTGTCTATTGATTGACTGCATGAAGAATATACATCATCTCTTTCTCATAGATTGGCTTGAGCTTGTTTTTTCCTTTGAGTTTAAAACTTTCGAATGCAATGGGTCTTCCTTCTTGCATGAGTACAAACCCCATGCCATATCCTGATGCATCACATTCAACAATAAAATTTTTGGAAAAAATAGGGGTCACCAAAATTGGAGTGGTTCACATAGCCTCTTTTAGATTTTCAAATATCTTGGTAGCTGGTTCAGTCCAATGGAAGGAATATTTTTTCAACAAGGTTGTGAGTGGAGCTTCTATGCTACCATACTTTTTTACAAATCTATGATAGTAACATGTTAGCCCCAAAATTACATGAAGGTTATTAAGGGTCTTTAGCACTTGCCACTCCATCATACCTTGGATCTTCTTAGGGTTGAATTTGACTCCTTCATATGAAACAATATGAACCAATTACTCCACCTCATGGACTCTAAAATCACATTTGAAAAGTTTTGCATAAATCTAATGTTTTTCCAGAACTAATAGTAGTTGTTTCACATGCATCAAATTTTCTTCCTAAGTTTTGCTATAGATTAACATGTTATCAAAAAACACCAACACAAACTTCCTTAAAAAAGGCTTAAAAACATTATTCATCAAAATCTAAAATGTAGATGGTGTATTGAGACCAAAAGACATGACCATAAACTAATAATGGCCTTCGTGAGTTCTAAAAGTTGTTTTAGGGATATCCTCATCTCTAATCTAAATTTCATGATGCCCCAAAAAAAGATATAGTTTCGTAAAATAAACAACACCATGTAATTCATATAAAAAATCATCAATTATTGGAATATGGAACTTACCATTGATGGTGTAATTATTGAGTTCTCTATAGTCATGGCACATCTTCCAAGTGTCATCTTTCTTTTGCACCATGACCATTGGGGATGAATATTCACTTTGGCTATGTCGAATACTACCCATCTCTAGCATCCCTTGTACCATCTTTTCAATTTCACTTTTTTGGGCATATGGATACTTGTATGGTCTGATGTTCAATGATTTACTATATGGAATCAGTTTGATGGCATGATCGTGTTCTCTACTTGGTGGTACGCCTTTTGTCATTGCACCAAAAAATGTTGGGTGGTCATCAAGAATCATTTGTAAATTAGCATGTGTAGACACATTTGATGGCTGAAATTACATGTAAAATATTCATGCTCCAAATCCTTTAGCCCTTTTTTTAAGAATCTTTGTCATCTGATGTGAACCAACCAATTGGGGAGAGTTTTCCTGTAATCTCTGTAGTATAAATGTCCTACCTTCAGAATGAAAGTGCATGAATAGTTTTTACAAAATCATCTCTATTGTGCTCAAAGTCGTGAACCATTGTACTCCTATAATAATGTCAACCACACCCATGGAAATGTTAATACTATGGAATTATCTAGAATAATTGACTATGCCACCATCTACAATCATGACTTCAAATTATAGATCTGGATAAATAAAACAATTCAAACGAGTAGCCAACTTACTATTAATGAAATTATGTGTACTTCCTGAGTCAATCAACATTGTCACCTTATGTTTCTTGAGGAAGCCTACCACCTTAAGAGTTTGAGGAGTACTTATACCTGAAAGGGCATGATAGGAGATAGTATGATGAGAATATTAAATTCCTCCTTTGTCTCTTCCATACCTCACTTGAGGCATCATCACCTTCTTCATCTTCATTGGCTCCAATGTAGAATAACTTTTTTTTTGGCACTTTCATGTCCTTTACTCCACTTGATGTCACAACCAAAACATAACCCTTTGACACACTTTTCTCAATTTGATGAGTCAATATTGTAGGTTGTAGATATGATAGTGATGTGAAATTGCATTTATGGGCATGAGTAAAAGCCCTCCTTTTGATCAAATCTTTTTCCTCTACTTAGAGCGTGAATGGTATGGCTTCAAAAATAGATGTTGGATTAAACATGCGAACTTCAAATTGGATGGTATGCGTAAACCTGCCAAGAACATGCCATTCATGTTGTTTTTATTGATTTCATCCAAACATAAGGATATATTCTAAAATTACTGAATATAATCCTTAACAATACATGTTTTTAACAACTTTGCTAACTGAATGAAGTAGTTTTCTAAGACATTATTTATATAGTGCATATGTAGCTCCTTAGTAAATACCAACCAAGTATCAAGAACACCATTTATTTTTTTGAGCACATAATCACCTATACAAAATGAATTGGTTAGGTTCCAGATATAGAGATCTTGTGATCACCTTTTGCATACATGGGGTCTAATGTAGATCAAATAAATTTTCTACTTGTTTGATCAAAGTGACTAGATCCTTACCATCAAACTTATACACTTACACATTTGGCAACATGTTCTTCAAACTAGTATTAGAGTTATTGTTGGCCATTTTTGGCCCACATACTAAAATTCTTGCATTTTTTCGAAGGGCACTTCCAAAGGGAAAATAGTTATTTTCAAAATTTTGAAAAATATCTTTTCTCAGGGAAGAGGGGACCCTTTTCAATTTTTTCTAAGGACTATTTCAAAGAGGCCAAAGGCATTTTCAAATCCCAATGGTTCATTCAAAGGAATCCAAAAGGTAATTTTCCTTCGCAAATGGCCAATTTATTTTTTCAAAAGGTCATTTTCACAAAGTTGGAGGGGTCTTTTCAAATTTTTGAATGGGTCTTCTTTTCGAGAGGTCCAAATAGATAAGCCAAAGGGTGATTTTCAATTATTTCGAAGGGTGCTTTTCAATTCTTCCGCAGGGCTTTTTCAAAATTTTGAAGGATTAAAAAAGGGGTCACTTTCAAGAAAGCTCAAGGGTACCTCCCTTTCAAAAACAAACATTTTCATAAAGTCTGAAGACATGAATTCATTAAGAAAAAATGTCCACTAGAAGGGTTCAAGCATATTGTTTGAAGAAAATGGCCGAAACAAGTTGTTCGAAGGAATTGATGATGGGCCCACAAACGTCAAAATTTGAACCCCTGCAAGTAGCCATTGGCATTTAAAAATATCAAAAGAAGCTACACAATCTATAGACTTGTATCGACATAAATGGATACAGGAAAACTAATTTCCTTAGATTGGGTTTCCATCTATAGAAAAAGATTTGGCCTAAGTTTCAAAGTAGGAGCTGGTGTATACAATTAATGGAGAGGCTCTCATCCATCGACATGGCCATTATCTCTGACAAATAGATGCTCAATTTAGAGGCAACATGACTCAGTCTAGATTCAAAGTTATGGGGATTTTGTCCTTATACATGTAAGACAAGTGAAGGATGGTGTGGAAGTGAAAGATGAAGATCAGGTGATTGTAAAATGTAGCTCGAGCATTAAAGATGTTCCTGGACTTTTCCTTTTTAGTGGATCATGACATCATCATCCTCAATAAGTTCTTATTTTCTAGTGTGTTTCTCAGCCAATGAGAGGGCTTGAATACTATTGGAGCTAATGGTGGTTAATTTTTTGAAGAAGGATTAGTTCTAATTAACCCAAATATGGGTGAGAATTCACAGAGGGAGATTGGATCTCATTTATTGAATTTGGTTTGCTTGCCTCTTCTCTTTTTCTTCTTCTCTTTTTTTTATATATCTCTGTTGGCTCCCCCATAAGAAATATATCCTCATTTGACAAAGAAAAACCCTGTCAATATTTATAAGAAAGACCTTTTGAAGCAATAAAGATCAATTTTTACCTATCTCTTACCTGAAAATTATGTTTAGCAAGCTTGTGCATGATGGCCTTGTGAAAAAGTGCTTTTCCATGTCCATTATCCTTCTTTCTTGCCTATTTTTAGGTGTTTTCAAGTTAGTTGTAGGTCTAAACTTGAGCTCTTTTCGACATTAATAGACACTTGGTGTGGATTTTGAAATTCTTCTTTGCTTCATGTATGGTTTAGTGAGCCTAGTTTATGAAACACTTATGCAAATTAACTGGTTGTGAGGTTGTGTGAGCAAGAATTATCTTATGCTAAATTTGTGTTTATTTCATACTTATGTGGATCACTCTCTATTTGGTGCATCACCTCCCTTAGCTCAGATTTATTTTTTATGTTATCTTTCTCTCCCCTTTCCTTGGTCAATAGTAGGTTTTAGTGTGTGGGAACAAGCTGAAGTAAAGCATCTGAGGAGCTAGCCTAATTAAAAATCCTAGAGGTTCAACCTCACTACAAGACACCCACAACTTAAGGTTGTTCCAACATGTGTAGATAAGAGTGAGAGAGCTTGAGAAACTCTCCCCCAAAGGGTGCAATTTTATGCTACAATAATTTCTAGCACGCCCGATGAGACCACTTTCAAAGAAGATTGATCAAGTTCGATGCTAGTTTGATTAATTTGCAATGGTTGTAGCTTTCATCTTTCATTATCTGGTGACTCTGAATAACACTAAAAAATATGATGGTAGAATAGTAGTTATCTTTCATGCCAAAGGTGACTACAAGATTAGCTTATGAAGGTATTCCTTTTGAATTTGTTAAATTACCTTTAAACTCAGCAAGAATGTTAAGGTTCGCCCATACTCACCCATGCATAAGAAATTATTTTTCTAAATCAGTTGTGAGGTATACCTATGCAAGAAGATCCTTATTAGCCCCTTTTGCTACCATGATTCCTCAAAGAGATTTTGTAGGTTTCAATAGCCAAAGTCTTTTGAATTTGCCAAAATATGATCTTATGCCAGCAGAAGCCCTCAAAAGCATCCCATATTCACAGGAGACCAAGTTGTATATCCTACTGAACACATCACAAATATAGCCAATTTCTACAATATCCATAATGTCATAGTAGAAAATGTAGCTATCAAACTATTGGTTGTATCATTTAAGGTAAAGGCTTTAGATTGGTATAGAGGTTTAGATCATAACTCTATTCAATCATGGGATCAGTTGGGAACAAAATTATGTAATAGATTTGTAGACAAGAGTGATCATTTGTCACTAGTAGAACAATTGACTATAATCAAGGGAGCATTCAAGGAACCTCCTACCACCACTCCTTCATTGTCTAAGCCTAACGAGCCTGTTGTCACTCCAAAGGTCTCGACACCTCCACAAAGCTCACAGATTCAACAAACAGTAGCAGTGGCTCCCAAAGCACAAGCAAAGTTTAGTAATACACCAATCAAAATTGTTGAATAAATTAAGAAAATCCAATGTGATCATACCAATGTGGGACATGCTTTCCATGCCCGGTCAAGTGGATATCCTTCAAGAAGGTTTATCTAAGATAGATGTTACAACAACTGCAAGTAAACAACCAAACAAAGAAGCTGAGGTCCTCAATAATGTAACCAAAGGTCCTTTGGGAGAAGGATCAAGTAAGGTGGTCAAACATCCTCCATTCTACATTTCATTAATCATTGGTGATTGCTTGGTACATAATTGCTTGGTAGATAGTGGAGCTATCGGTTCAGTAATGCCAAAGTCTATAGCTGATCAACTGAACCTCAATATGAGCTGCATACCAAGGGAGTTTTGTAGCTTGATGGTTCTTTCATAAAGCCATTTGGTATCATCAAGGATTTGAATATGACCCTACATGCTTGTCCTAATGTTTCGGTGGTTTAGGATGTGTTGATCCTTGATGTAACTCTTCGCTTTGCGCTATGCCTCTCTAAAGAATTCATAACCAAAATTGGGGGTTATCTAGCAGTAGATTGGTCCTACATGGCATTCAGAACAAGGTATGGGACTAAGGTATCAATCAAGGCTAAGCCCATGACACAATTCTACATTGAATCCCATCAACCAGATAGCATAAACCTTAATTTTACTATCTTTGATGAGGATGAATTTAAAATTGGTCAGGAACTGAATACTTATCCTGAGGAGATTCCAGACTTATTCTTGGATGAGCTATGGGTGGATAATCAATTCCTCAACGCTTTTAAAGGTGTTGAATAAAGAGACATGGGTGTCTATTTACAACATGAAGAAAATCAACTCATGCCTTCCCTCATTAGACCTAAATAGGACCTCAATGGTATGTGGAAGTTTTTTTTTATGGTTCAAGGAGCATAAATGGAGTAGGTGCAGGGGCAATGCTGATTTCCTCTTCAGGTGATAAGTATTTATTTTCTTATAGGTTCCATTTCAGTTGCTCCTCCAACATAGCAGAATATGAAGGCCTAATCCATGGCCTCCAATGGGCCAATAAGAGGGGAATCAAGTGGTTGAAAGCATATATAGACAGTGAGCTTATAGTGAACCAAGTTCGGGGCATGAACATTATGAAGAATCCTTTGATGAGGTCCTAAAAGAATAGAGTGTGGGACGTAATTAAATATTTTTAAGCCTTTAACATTCAAGCTATGCCAAGAAACCATAACCAATATGCTAACAGGTTGGTAGTTGTGGGAGCCCAATTTGGTATTCCAAGTAAACTAAAAGAGGCCAAGGTTTAGCCACATGTCAAGGTGGTGGTGAGGCCATCAATATCAGATAATGAAACCCACTGGCAAGTCTTTGAAAATGACAAACAAATTGCTTGTTTCTTATATCAGGAAGTAGAGTTCTCCTCCACCAACCAAGGTAAATTTCAACACCAGTATGAGGATCAAATTGTTTAACTAAAATCTAACAAGCTTCCTAAAGAGTTGGTCACCCTTGAAAGTCTTTTCTATGAGGGAGACCATATGAGGAAAGACAAGGCAATGATGTCATTTGATGAGGAGAACTATGAAAGAGTCCTTATTTTTAAGGACAAGCTCCTCAAGCTTGGAAATGTAAGCAATGAGGCAAAAAGGCATGCTTTCATTGAACTCTGTAACGATTATTTAGATATCTTCTCTTGGGAATATAGTGACCTGAAAGGTTTTGATCTAAATTTATCCCATCATAACATAGAGATAGAGGCTAATGCTAAGCTTGTGAGGCAAAAACAAAGGCCTGTCAACCCCAAAATAGAAGAATTTATGAGGAAGGAGCTAACCATGTTAATTGAATCCACTATTAGCTTTCCCATAAAACACTCATCATGGGTAGCCAATTTGGTGCCTATAAGAAAGAAGAGTGGGGAGATTAGGCTATATGTTGACTCTAGAGATTTGAATAGGGTCTCCTTGAAGGACCATTACCCTTTACCATCCATGGAGCAACTTCTTCAAATAATTGCAGGTTCTAAACATTTTTCTCTTTTGAATGGGTACTCAGGATACAACCAGGTGCTAGTAAGGGAAGAAGATCAATACAAGACTATCTTCACCACCAAATGGGGCACATATGTGTACCAAAAGATGTCTTTTGACTTATCAAATGCTGGGGAAACTTTTAAAAGAGCAATAGACATGGCTTTCCAAGGACTGTTGAATCAAATGGTGCTGGTATACTTGGATGACATCACAGTTTTATCCAAGGATGCCAATGAATACATGGACCACTTGAGATTGATCTTTGAGAGATGCAGAGAGTATGGGATCTCTTTGAATCCCAAGAAGTGTGTGTTTGTTGTTCATGAGGGAAAACTCTTGGGACACATTATTTCAAAAAAAGGATTAGCTATTGATCTTGATAGAATAAGTACCATCTTGGCCTTATCTTTACCCAAGCATAAGAAGGGACTCCAAAGTTTCTTTGGGAAAATAAAATTTGTGAGAAGGTTTATACCTGGGTTTGCAAACTTGGTCAAACCCATCATTGCTATGCTAAAGAAGAACTAAGTGTTCACTTGATCAAATAAAGGTAAATCAACATTTGAGGCTATCAAGCAAGCCATTTTCCAAGAACCCACACTCATAAATCCTGATTTCTCAAGGGATTTCATATTGTATGTTTTTGCCAATATTGATAATATATCAACTATGCTGATGCAAAAAATGGTGAAAGACTTGAGCAACCAATAACATTTCTCAATTAGGGGATTGAGGGGTATGAGGTGAGGTATACTTTTGTATAGAAGCAAGTCCTTACAATAGTAATAATCTATAAAAAGTTCAGGCCAATGCTCTCCAATAGCAAAATCTATCTTATGGTGTCTCATCCTAGAGTGAGAGACTTCCTTCTTAAATAAATATTTGAATGAAAAGAGAGTTGATTGGATTACCAAGGTCATGGAGTATGATGTGAAGATCAAGGTCACTAAGCTAGTAAAAGGTAAAGGCTTGTGTGAGCATATGGTCAATGACCTTTGTGAAGACAAAGATGTCATCTTGGTAACATAAGATAACCTAAAAATAGATGCACCTCCACCTCACACTAGTTGGCTCCAAGATATGACACATTTCTTGATAACAGGTGAGTGCCCTTAGGGTATGGATAGGGAAAAAAGAAGGTATTTTAGACTTCAATCCATACCTTATGCATTGGTTGATGGGGTTTCATTCAGAAAGGATCTCAATGGAGTACTCTTAAGGTGCATAGATAATGACCAAGTGACCAATTTTATGGAGCAATTCCATGATGGACCTATAGGAGGTCATTTTGCACCTACAACCACAACAACAAAGATAATGAGGGCTGGTTATTACTAGCCCAACCTCTTCAAAGATGTGTATGCATGGGTAAGCAAGTGTCAAAAGTGTGTTTTCTTTGTGGGTAAGCAAAGATTAGCAGCCTTCCCTCTCAACCTAATTTAGGTAGA
The DNA here is from genome assembly GCA_037957365.1 of Torreya grandis. NCBI lineage: Eukaryota > Viridiplantae > Streptophyta > Pinopsida > Cupressales > Taxaceae > Torreya > Torreya grandis. The sequence continues at coordinate 3,239,496 of JARHVA010000888.1, read as the reverse complement.
GCAACCCTTCATACAATCGGGGCTAGATTTCATAGGAATGATCAACCCTCCATCAAGTGTAGGACATAAGTGGGTGCTTACTGCAATTGACTACTTCACCAAGTGGGTGGAAGCCATTGCATTAAAAGAAGCTAATGAAGATGTAGTCTTAGACTTCTATGACAACATTGTGACCAAGTTTGGTATTCCATCCACTATCATCTCTGATAATGCATTGGCATTCCTTAGTCTAAAAACAAGTGAATGGGCTCTCAAGATGGGCATATACCTTAGCACCTCTTCCAATTATTATCCTCAAGGAAATGGACTGGCTAAGTCCACAAATAAGAATTTGCTGAGAATCATTAGGAGAACTATGGAAGAGAATCAAAGGGCATGGCACACCAAACTAAAGACAACTTTGTGGGCTAACAGGGTGACTCCTAAAGCTGCCATTGACAATTCTCCATATGTATTAGTATATGGAAGGGAGGCCAAGTTGCCCATTTTTCTAGAGTTGCCTGCATTAGAACTAGCCCATTAGCTAGAGTTAATGGAAGATGAGCCCATGAATGTGAGACTGACATAACTCATGGAGCTTGAAGAAATGAGATACCTTGCAATGAAATCACTAGAATCACATCAAGCTCAAGTCAAGAAATCCTTTGAAAAGAGAGCCATAACAAGGGACTTCAAGGAAGGGGACTTAGTCCTCAAGTGGGATTCAAATAAGGCCAAGTCAGGCAACCATACCAAATTTGATAGCTTGTGGAGTGGTCCTTATTTGATCCATAGATGCAAATGACATAATTATTTTCAACTAGCCCTGCTAGATGGAGAGGTACTACCCATCCTAGTCAATGGAAGTCATCTAAAGCCTTGCTATTAGAAGAGTTTGCATCCATTATATATATTTTACATCTTGTATAGTTTTTCTTGTTTTCTCCTAAGTGACTTTTGCACCTCTTTTCAATTGTGTGTTTCCCTTCTCTAAGTGCCTTGGGCATAGTGTTTGTTTTATTCTTGTTGTCCTTGTTGCTTCAAGAGGAAGTTTTAGAAAGGGTCAGCCTTGTATCCAATTTCAGCCTAGCTCAGTTGCAGAGGCTAATGACTCTATACCTAATGGATTAGGCAAGGCAAGTGGTCTAGGTTCTCAAGCATAATATGCATGTTTCTCTATGAGTAACCAAAAAAGTTGACCATTTTTGGTCCACATACTAAAGCTCTTGTATTTTTTCAAAGGGCACTTGTAAAGGGAAAATGGTTCTTTTCAAAGTTCTGAAACATATCTTTTCTCAGGGAAAAGGGGACCCTTTTCAATTTTTTCAAAGGACTATTTCAAAGAGGCTGAAGGCATTTTCACAATCCAATGGTTCATTCAAAGGAATCCAAAAGGTACTTTTCCTTCGCAATGGACCTTTTCAACTTTTTTGAAATGTACTTTTCCTTCGCAAAGAGCCAAAACATTTTTTCTGAAAGATCATTTTCACAAAGTTGGATGGGTCTTTTCAAATTTTTGAAGGGGTCTTCTTTCTGAAAGGTCCAAACAGATAAGCTGAAGGGTGCTTATCAATTCTTCTAAAGGGTGATTTTCAATTCTTTTGAAGGGTTTATTCGAAATTCTGAAGGATAAAAAAGGGGTTCACTTTCAAGAAAGCTGAAGGGTACCTCCCTTTCAGAAAGGGACACTTTCATAAAGTCTGAAGACATGAATTTTTTTGGACAAATTATCTGCAAGAAGGGTCCAAGCAAATTGTCCAAAAAATATGGTTGAAACAAGTTGTCTGAAGGAATTGATGATGGGCCCACCAACATCAAAATCTAAACACCTGCAAGTAGCCATTGGAATTTAAAAATATCAAAAGAAGCTACACAATATATAAACTTGTATCAACATAAATGGATACAGGAAAACCAATGTCCTTATATTGGTTTTATGTCTATAGAAAATATTTGGCCTAGGTTTCAAAGCAGGAGTTGGTGTATATAATTAATGGAGAGGCTCTTGTCCTTCAACATGGCTAACATCTTCAACAATTAGCCACTCAATTCAGAGGTAGCATGACTCAGTCCAGATTCAAAGTTATGGGAATTTTGTCCTTATATGTGTAAGACAAGTGAAAGATGGCATGGAAGTGAAAGATGAAGATCAAGTGATTAAAAAAGGTATCTCGAGCATTAAAGACGTTCCTAGTCTTTTCCTTTTTAGTGGATCATGACATCATCATCCTCAATAAGTTCTTGTCTTCTAGTGTGTTTCTCAACTAATGAGAGTGCTTGAATACTATTGAAGCTAATGGTGGTTAATTTTTTGAAGAAATATTAGTTCTAATTAATCCAAATGTGGGTGAGAATTCATGGAGGGTGGTTGTATCTCATTTATTGAATTTGGTTTGCTTGTCTCTTCTCTTTTTTTTATATATCTCTGTTGACTCCCCCATAAGAAAGATATCCTCATTTGACAAGAAAAAACCCTGTCAAAATTTGTAAAAAAGACCTTTTGAAGCAATAAAGATCAATTTTCACCTATCTCTTCCATGAAAATTGTGTTTAGCAAGCTTGTGTATGACGGCCTTGTGAAGAAGTGTTATTCCATGTCCATTGTCCTTCTTTCTTGCCTATATTTAGGTGTTTTCAATTTAGTTGCAGGTTTGAACTTGAGCTCTTTCCGCTATTAATGGACTCTTGGTGTGGATTTTGAAATTCCTCTTTGCTTCATGTATGGTTTAGTGAGCCTAATTTATGAAATAGTTATGCAAATTAACTGGTTGTGAGGTTGTCTGATCAAGAATTATCTTATGCGAAATTAGTGTTTATTTCATGCTTATGTGGATTAATCTCTATTTGGTGCATCACTTCCCTTAGCTCAGATTTCCTTTTTATGTTATCTTTCTCTCCCTTTTCCTTGGTCAATAGTAGGTTTTAGTGTGTGGAAACAAACTGAAGTGAAGCATTTGAGGAGCTAGCCTCATTAAAAAGCCTAGAGGTCCAACCTCACTACAAGATCCCCACAGCCTAAAGTTGTCCCAACGCTTGTAGCTAGGAGTGAGAGAGCCTGAGAAACTCTCCCACAAATGGTGCAATTCTATGTTACAACAATTATGATTTTTCAAATTGGGAGAACTTGATTGGATCAGTGGAGGATTATTTTATGGAAGTTGAGCCACAATAGTGGTCAATAGATCACTCAGAGTTGACAATCGATTATTCATAAAATCCATTTACCCTTTTAATATATCGAGATCATCCTTCCTCACCATGTTTTGTATATATTGACTAAATTTGTTGAACCACCTCATAAATCAATGGATTGGATCTGAAGGTCCAGATTCTATGTTATCCTTGTGAGGAGTTTTTGGAGTGTCTTAACCTTTCCCATGTTGATGAGTGTTAGAATCAACCATGCAAAAACCCTAAAAGTGAGGGTCCCAAAAAAGTGTACCAATTGATGATCTAAACCACGGGGCCCAAGACCAAGTGTGTGGGGGAAAACCAAGTTTAGTTATGTAAAGTGAATGCATATAGATTTATTTAGATAGAATAATAAAAGAACATATTCAATGGAGCAGAAGTATTCGTTGTAACAAATGAAACTTCTATTCAATAGTATGGAAAACTTATATAATGTGTTATAGTGCATGTGTTACAAAATAGATACATGAAGCATGTTATTTGTTTTATGATTGTGTATTGCATCGACCTGACTATGTATGGTTGAATGCATATGTTACATATATAACATGCATGATTATAAGGGAAATCATAATAAATATTTTTGAGTACAATGAAGGTGGATTTAACATGTCTCACCCTTCATGCATGCTGATAACAAAGTTTCCAACTAGGCGATGACTATTGATTCGGTCACATGATTCCTGACTGTTCACTAACGATCATGATCCTAAGAATGCCAACTAACATATAATGGTGATCAATCCTAAGATTCTCAAATGGTTTGGGGCCACTAGTTGAGGAATGCGATCGAGGTAGGACATCACATGGTTATGTTGAAGTGGGGCCCGATAGAGTAGGTTAGTCTACGAACATATGCCATTAAGGTGCGTAGGACTACGAGCTAAGGAGTGCATAGTGAGATGCATAGGTTATGATCTGAGGTGATAATTACATGAAAGTCTACAAGCAAGCTCAAGAGTATGAGCAAACTTCATGTAGAATAGTGCATAGGATTTCATGAGAGGTGTAATATCTACATAAAGGAATAAATGAGGAGTTTGTTTGGCTACACAGAGGTTGTGCATGGATCATTCACCCTTTCTTGAAGAGTAATGGTCTTCATTACATCTGTGTGTAGCTGAGGAAACTACACTCAAAGTTGCTGAGAAGTGTACCACTTGGATTGATCAACATATTGTCCAACCTTAACCACTCAAAAACACTGGTGTGTGTCATGGCATGTGCCTTTATCTACCACTTTGATGATCTAGTCCTTCTTTATGGGGCACAAGTGTTTGGGATCCAAATTAGAAGTATGTTGTGTCACTGTTGGCTCGAGAAGTGGTAGAGTGTAAGGCTTGAGAAGTTTCACATTAAAGACTAGTTGTGTTCCCAAGTATGGATACAAATCAAGAATGAAGGCATTCTCAGTAGATGTGTGCAAATGGTATAAGGAACATAACACACAGGATTGATGTTTTGATGTGGACCTTTGAAGCATTACTTCTAAAGGTGCATCCAAACTTTGTTGCCAACTCGAAATGCATGAGGTGTGCGATGTGCATCATGGTGTTCCTTATATTTTGCTTATGTGTGAGAGAGAATTTGTTGAACCTACTGATGAATAAATTGGATGTGTTGTAAAAAATTCTCAACTTTGTCTACTTCTCATTCCTATGTGTATGACTCAGTGTTAGTTGGTGCATGGTAGGAGATGCCTAGAGGTGTCTAAGTTTGAAACCCAAGACATGTCTAAAATGGACCGTGACCCATAAAACTATGAAGGGCTCTATCGTAGGCATGTTGAATATAAAAGATATTGACATCCCATGTGCAAGAATGTGCATGGTTGTACATTCACAGAAGATGAACAAGTGTGTGATTGATCACTTTGGTTTTCCCATCTATTTGTGGATGAAAAGCTGTCGACTGATTCAACTATGTGCCCATTAAGTCTCACAATGTTTGCAAAAAGTGACTTACAAAGCACATATCTCAATCAGAGATTATGGATGTTAAAAGCCCAAAATGAAGCCAAACATGGTTGGAGAAGGCTTGCACAGTGCTAGCTATATCAATTTATTTTTTGCAAGGGACCATGATAGCCATCTTGGAAAACTTATCCACTACAATAAACACGATGCCATGTTGGCATCTCATTGTAGGAAACCCAATCATGAAATACATGTTGATAGATTCATGTGGTTTGGATGGAATTGATAGAGGTGTGTAAAGTAATAGCTTCTTATTTGTGGGCTTGGTGATGCAACAAGGAATTTAAGACTTGATGTTGTATTCAACACTAGTGCACATGTATAACCAAAATAAGTGTGACTGCAATGCAGCTAAAGTCTTTGCCATGTCAGTGTCCTAAGGTCTTGGCATAGTGCAACTCCCAAATGAGTCATTCATGAGGTGTGCCACTAGGAAAACATAAATTTTTGAGGTTGTAAAGAATATTTTTAGACAAGTAGAACTCTTAAACTTGTGTACCTTTCAGTAAGTTGGTGTAAGCCACTACAAAGTCTTGATCAACTGAGTAGAGGGATACACAGTTTGTGAAGTTATGGTTATGTGAGTCTAGTATCATGATGAACACATGAAGCGGTGGTTGGATAAGGAGATATGTTTCCTTATTGTCCTTCCCTTTATTGTGCTTGATCAAAAGATGGAACTATTGTATGTAATTCATCCATTTTATGTGCCATGCATTTTCTATCTTATTATGCATTTGTAGGAACTGAAGTGGCTTGTGATCCGAATGATTAATTATCTCCTTCCCTAGAATGTAGTGGCACTATTGATTAATTGCTTAAATAATATCATATAGTTATTTCTCATATGTGGAGTACCTTTACACCTTCTCATTGAATGACTCTGAGTGGTATGCAATCATATGTCCATATTGCCTGACCATCACACCAAGTGCATAGTCAGATGCATCAATGTTAGTTTTGAAGGAATGCATGAGTTAAACCATTACTTGAGTGCCTCAAAAGCATGATTTTTGCATGAGTCCAATCGAACTTGGCTTTTGCATGTGTTATCTAGCTAAGAGCCTAAGAGATGTGTGAGAAACTAAGGATGAACCTATGGTAGAAGTTATCAATTCCAAGAAAACTCCTCAATTCTGTGATATTACATGGATTAGGCCAATTTTGGATCATTTTGATATTCTTTAGATATACATGGATTCTTGTGCGATCAATTAGGTATCCCAAGTACTGAATCCTTGCAACACTGAATATACATTTTGCCAAGTTGGCCTATAACTTGTGTTGATGAAAGGTGTCTAAGATGTGTGAGATGTGCTCCAAATTCTCTTCCCAAGTTATGGTAAAGATGAGAATGTCATACAAGTAGACAATGATGAATAGTTGAGGAAAGGACTGAGTAAATCATCCATCAAGTGCATGAAAGTGGTTGGCGCATTAGTTAGGCCAAAAGGCATGACCAACCATTCATACAATCCTTCCCATGTCTTGAATGTTGTCTTTTAGACATCTTCATGATGGATTGGAACTGTATGGTAACCTAAATTCAAGTTGATCTTGCTGAAGTATTGTGTGCCTTGGAGTTTTTCCAACAGCTTGTCAATGTGTGGCAGTGGGTAATGATTCTTCACCATTATTTTTTTGAGTGCACAATAGTCTATGATGAGCCACCATGACCCATCCTTCTTGGGTTTGAGGACTATCAGACTCTTTCAATGAGAAGAACTATGCCTGATCTTGCCCCGATCAAGGAAAGCTTGTATTTGATGCCATATTTTGTCATTCTCACAAACTGATCTATGATATAGGGAACTATTTGCAAGAGGGGATCCAAGAACCAAATCAATGTGGTGATTTACTATGAAGTGCATTTTAAGACCTTCAAACTCTATGAAAACTTCACTGCATTACTCCAATAACTTGTGGAGTTGTTATTGCTACAACATTATGTGAGTGGTGTGCACTGCTAGAGTGTGCTTTATCTCATGTGCAGGTGTGTCAAGGTGAACCTTGAGCAACATGATCTTTTGTGCATGTGAGACAAGTTTGAGACATTGCTTGGTAGAGACTAAGGTGAATTTGGTTGTGGGTGCTGACTCAAAGAGATTATAGAAGTGATCTTACACATGAATAGTCCAACATTGTGGTTTGAGTTGATATGTAGCTTCTTGATCGTATAAATATGGTCTCCACAACAAGATGCCATAGACCTCTAGAGGTGCAATGTCACAAGTGACATTATCATCCATAGGCTTGACTTTGTACTAAATGGTGCATTATCACTGGACATGTATATCTTTCCCCTGATGTAGCCACCCTAGAGAATACAGCTTGGGATGCACAACAGTGGCAAGACCAAGGCATTGAGCTATGGATTATGTAATGATGTTCTTCTGACTTCTACTATCTATGAGACATGAATAGGATGACCCTTCACCTAAATCTTGGTGTGGAAGAGATGTTCATGCTCCTTATAAATGTCGATCACAGTGGTGCTGGTACTTAAATAAGAGGCATCCAGATTAGTGTTGTCCATCAATGTGGGTCCTGATGCAAACTATGTGAGCAAGGATTGATGTGCACGACATTCAAAATCATCATGAGTGGATGAGCAATGAATATGACACCACTTATCACTAGACTTCTTCTTTCCTTTGTCTGAAGTAGAAAGCATAAGAGCCTTTGAGTATTGAGTGGTCTTTTGAGGCTGATCATTTATTTGAAAATTGTTTTGATTTTGCACATAAGGCTACAATGTGGAGTTGTATGAGGGTCAACCCTTACGCATTGCATTGGATGAAGAGGTGGGATGATGCTTCATCTTTGCATTGGCTTAGATCTTGGTAGTGTTGCAACATGTTTTCCCCAACATGTCAGAAGTCAAGAAATCCATCTTTGCATAGATATAAAGCGAGAGTCTGTTGATGTATATTAGCACCTTATTTTGTTTGCACAAGTTCTCCCTCATGCATGCAGAGTAGTCATGGAATGTGTTGGTATAGTCCTCCACTAATTTATCCTTGTGTTGATGTAGTTATTGGAACTTGATGTATTCATATTCAAAGTGTCAAAGAGGGTAGTATTCCTCCTTCAATGTATCGATAAAAGTATTCCATGATTTGATTGGTACACACTCTTGTGTATGTTGCGTATTGAATGTCTCCCAATAGGGAAAAATCAAAATGGACATCTTCAATAATACAAAGGTGATATTCTCATCATCAGTGAAGCAATTGACAGAGAAGTATGACTCGAGTTTCCAAATCTAGGCATCAACTACTTTGGCATCAATCTTGCCTTCGAACAGAGGAATGTCGATATTGACTTATACTTTGAAGGGTGTTTATTTTTGAAACCACTACTGAGAATACTGTGAAGATGGATAGGAAGGCATCAGGTTGAGCTGCATCATCAATTCATAGAACTGGCCAAAATGTTCGGTGCATTCTACCTCCAGTGCATCAACGATGAGCTTTCAAACTTTTGACGCTACCTTAGGTTGTTTCTGGGTGTTAGCCATCTTGATTTTGCTATGATTTTCTTCTGGTATTTTTAAGACAAAACTTACTTTTAGACCCTCTTTCAAATTGCACTTGTGTGGTTACTAGCATAGAAAGGAAAAACCCTACTGCTCTAATACCAATAATCTGCACCACAAGGCCTAGGACTAAGTGTGTAGGGGACAATCAAGTTTGGTTGTGCATGGTAAATGCATAGAGATGTATTCAGATAGAATAATAAAAAATACATTCAATGGAATATAAGTATTACTTGCAGGAAATGCAACTTCTATTCAATAGTAAATAATAAGGAAAACTAGTATAATGTGTTACAGTGCATGTGTTACAAAATAGATATGTGGAGCATGTTGTATGTGTTATGATTATGTATTGTATCAACCTGACTATGTATGGTCAGATGCATATGTTACATATATATCATGCATGATTACAAGGGCAATCACAACAACTGTTGTAGAGTACAAAGAAGGTAGAGTTGACATGTCTCACCCTCCTTGCATGCCGATGATGGAGTTTCCAACTGGGTGGTGACCATTGATTCAGTCACACAATTCTTGATTATTCACTAATGGTCGTGATCTTGATAATCCTAGCTGATAGCTAACAATGATTAATTTTGAGAATATCAGATGGTCTGGGGCCACTAGTTAAGGCACATGGTTGGGGTAGGTCGTCATGAAGTTATATAAAAGTGGGGCCCGTCAGAGTAGTCTAGTCTGTGAGTAGATGTTAGTAAGGCATGCAAGACTACGAGCCAAGGAGTGTGAAGTGAGATGTGTAGGATACGATATGAGGTGATCATTGCACATAAATCTGTGAGCAAGTACGAGACTTTTATGCGGGAGTATGAGAAAAATTCATGCAGAGGAATGCATAGATTACATGAGAGGTGAAATCTCTACGCAAAGGAATAAATGAGGAGTGTGTTCAACTGTACAAAGGCTACACATAGATCAATAGATTATTCTATTACAATCATCTCATTGAGATGAATCCAATTACTGCTAATTTGCATAAAGGTGTGAATAAAATTCAATTTTTTTTCAAGAAAAAGATTTCGAAGAATATTACAGTGGCAAAAAAACTAAATTCTTCTCGAATCACAAATTATTTTTTTGATCCTATAACTCTTTTGATTGTCGTAACACCAAATCCAAAAATAATGTCGTAGAAACTGGCCCAAATTGATGCTCTAATATCACTTATAATGTGATTACTTAAATTTTTTGTAATAATGGAATAACATATCGTAGATTAAGAGTAAAATAACTAGATCCACAACAATAATTGACAAAAGAGCAAAATACTTAATAATTGTGACTGGACCACTTCAAGGGGAAAACCTCCATAATAATACAATAAAAGTAGAGTTCACAATATGATGATAAAAGACTAATCACTACTTTCTATATATATTCTACTTAGCCATCATTATCCAATATATCGATCATACCAAAAACATAGAAAAGTTCAATAAAATAATGTGAAAGATATGTAAACCACAAATCAACCACATATCCCTAAATGCACTATAAATTAAAGGTATAACAAAAGGACTATAAATATTTACGATGATATATTAAAAAATGCGAAGACATAAATATTCCCCACCCTCTTGCTATGCATTTTCTATATTAAAACTTTAAAACTATACTATAAAACTAAAGGTTGAAGTTCATCTCTTTAAATTAAACAAAAAATATATATAAGAAAAATAATATGTTAGACCCTTTTTTGTAATTAGAAAGTTCTTCAAAAAGCTAATAGAAAAGAGGTTAGGTAGTAGGTTCGTGTGAATAAATAATACCATCAAATTGATTTTTTATGGATTTTTAAGAGGGAATTTAGTCCTTATAAAGTCAGAAGTATTTTACGAAAATATTTAATGTTTAAAATTTTGTTCTGAGAAAAAGAAAAAAATGACTTCCAACTTCATTTGGTAGTGGTCACTGAAAGGAATGATTTTGAATATATATATATATATATATATATATATATATATATATATATCCTTTACCTTTTAATATAAATATTTATATAATATAAAATTGTGATATGGACATGTGTCAAATCCAATACCTCTTATTAATATACTCGAAATTTATATAATTGTTTTGGATTGTTTACTAGGAGTTGACATGTGAAGCAATCTATTATTTCGTGCAAATCTAAGGGGATTTATAATCTATTTTTGATAATTAAGGCTAAAGTGAGAACATTATGTACATCTTTAATCATGATAAAAAAAGAAATGTGTGGACTTGGCCGTGTGTTTATGATATGAGAGTTTTGATTTTGTTTTGGTGCTTCCCTCACCAATTCAATCTTTGCTTGTAATGTTGTTTGTCATATAATAGTAAATGTGAGGGATGGGTGGAACTCTCAACCCTTTGATAATGTCATTTAGGCATGGCTTGAGTGCGATGTTAGTAAATATGGCTATAAGTCATTGGTTTATTATGTTGTGAATCTTATTACTAAGGGTTTAATATTCTTATTGAATATAAATATGAAAACTCAAATAGGGTTGGAAAATGGTTTGAATCAATAATATAAATATGTTGATGTGATTTTATAGGGTCGTAATAATAAAATGATATTGATATTAATGTATTTTTTTATTTGTATTTAATAGGGTAAACGTTCTTGATCAGAATTATGAATTAGTATGGGATACAAACGGGGGTCTATTCCCTACAATAAGGAAAAGAACAACGGGAAAAATGACTAACACAAGAGCTACCACCTTTCAAAAGAGAGAACACCAAAAGAGAGAAGAAAGCAAACAACAATGAAAACTCCAAGAAAATAGAAAAGCAACAAAAAAGAAAGAAGTTGAAGCCATGAGACTTCAACCAATCTTCAACAAAGACCCCATAGATAGAAAGCCAATGGGAACCACTTGAAAAAGCCCCAAAATGAGGGCGAAACAAACCTCATTTGTAAAACTAAGACCTGCCAAGCACACACCTTGGAGGGCTTAATCGTAAGCCGAGGTAACATGTCTCCCAGGCTTTGAAATGAGGTATACCAGGGTCCTTTGAGATCCATTGTTGATCATAGAATGTGCTTCTGCCCTCAGCAACTCTGCCTCCGATCTATGCCCTTTATTCTTTGAAGAGGCACCAACATTTGCATGAAGCTTAGAAGCCCTGAGATGGGAGGTCCAAGCATAACCCCCTTGAGGAGGGGCTGGTTGAGAGAGTGCAACATCCTTCAAAGTAGCCTTTACGGTGAAGAGGGACCTGGGTGGGGAGAAAGGGACCTCAACAAGCTAGGGGGAAAGAGGAGGGGAGGCAAGAGGCACAATCCTCGAACAACCCTCAGCAACACTCTTCTTCGCGAGAGAACCAAGGTGAGAGAAAAAGGAGTGGTAATTTTTTTCAAGATTATGCCACTTCTAAATTATATTTGAGAACCCCATATTTCCACTTCTAAACTTGCTAAGGACGTTGACGAGACTTAGAGGGGCACCTAACGATGATATTAATGTATTAATTTTTAAAATAAAATGTTATTTTTACATAAGGAGTCGATAGAGAAAAAATCAAAATTTGACAAAAATTAATGCATTATTTTTTGTTGTTTACAATGAAATTGTCAATTTCAAAAGTGAAAAAGTGATAGAATCATTGTACGACTCTTTTTCTAGTGGAATAAAATATAAAACAAAGTTTCCCAAACCTTGGTAATGCAATGGCACAATTGGATTGACTCTAAATTATTCATAGCTAAATATTCTAGAGTGACAACAAACAAATGGTAACTTGTAACCATGTTTAAATATGAAAACACATAAGAGAGGGAACAATAATAAATATTCATGAATTTGTGACACTTTTTATGTCAAAATTTTATTTTTTCACGATCAATGACACAACATTTACATCAATAAAATTTCCTAGCACTATTTTGTGTTAGAAATTTTTTTCCTAATGCAAATTCTGTTAAAAATAGAAAACATTTGCAAAATGGTGTCAATCTTCCAAATTTGACGATTTTTAAAATTTGATGTAAACAACATTAGATTTTGAGTAAAAAAGTGACATAGACGATTTGACGGAGGCATTGACCATACCAGGGTCCAAAAATAATAAGGTTTGACGTAAAATGTGATGCACACATTTCCTTCATTTTTAACAATAACTCTCCTCCAAAAATTCAAATTTAAAGTTATGACGCACATATTGACAAATTGCATCAAAATTTGTGTCAACTTGTACCATAGGATAGAAAAATAAAGTTTTGTCATCTAATTGGTATTATCGTATCTCCACGGGTCAATAAAATTTTGATCTAAATGATCCATGGATACAAATCAAATGATTTGATTGTATTTTTATATAAAAATTAAGTGATTGAAATATTGGTGTTTTCACACTTGACTAGAAATTGTCTTTTGTTAACTAAGCTATAATTATCTTTGTTTACATTAGAATATGATTAAGCTCAAATTAGTTCAAGTGGTTGAATAGTTAAAATATTTTAGAGTGGAATTTGTTAAATGTGCACATAATATTTTGTCTTATATGCACATATGACCACCTCCAAATACTAGTTGTCAAAACAATCTCCTTTCGCTATTAAATCATTTGAATTAATTATACAATTTAGTGTGCATAATAGATAAATAATACAACATAGCTTTTTTTGCTAATCTTAAATACATTATTATGTATGTATGTTAACATAAGTTCTCTCAGTGTAATTTTGGCCTGCAAATAAAATGATCATATGGATAAACTCTTTATTCTTTTATGGTATCAAAGTTTCAAATATGTTTGCCATCAATTAATGTTTTTTTAAATTTTTTATTTGGAAGGAGGATTTTTTGAGTACATGTAGCCACATGCAGTTGTAAAGGCACTTTGGAGCAAAAAAGTGTTGTTGTGTTTAGAGTGCCCAAAAATCCTTATTAGCACTACTAATTTTCCTAAATCTGGTTATTTCAAAAAAATTACAATTCTAAGCCTTCTATTTTTTGTATTTGTATAATGTTGTACAACCAATTTTTTAAAGTGAAGGCTTGAATATTTTCACTAAGATTTCTTTGTGACCCCTTCGTGGCACTCACAACATTGGTATGAGACCTCTTGGTGAATATTCACCATTTAGGTGGATTCCTTCATGTAAATATCACCTGTGCAATGTCTTTGTGGTACTTGCATGTGTGTTTGATATTTTATGCAATCTATTAGATCTTTTTACGGGCTCCTACAACCCATCTATTGCACCTTGACTCTAGTTCTAATCACTTTCTTGTAGCCAACATTTTGGATCAACATCACAATGAACTACCAGTGCGATGTTGTATGTGTAGGTTCTCTATTGTCATCCAACCTCTATCTAGTGCTCCAACATCACTTCTTAGACCTACTATTATGCATTTGATAGATTACCACATCATGCACACTCCAAAATTCACATGTTCATGTAAAAAATTTCAGATCCATTCTCTTGTTGCCATAGTCTCTACTAATGCAATCTTCCAAAGGCATGTTCTAAGGCATATATAATCAATGAGGGGTCCATCGCATATTCCAATTTGGTGGTATAAATTTTTTTTACAAGGATTTCATATCTAAATAACTTCTAAAAGGTGGTAGGATTACTTAGAGTTGTGTGTGGAGTTGCCACATCACTTGGGCACTACATTTCATTTTCAAGTCAAAGTTAGGGATTATTTTTATGAATATTTTATTTTTTAAATTCTAAAATAAGAAATTTGGAGTTGGAATGTTTTTTGCTTGCACCATTTGAATTTGGCATCTAACTAGGAAACTTTGCAGAGGCCATTTTTACTCATCTAGAAGCTTAGGGAGGTCAATTTTTTTAGTGTACATTGTTGGAAGAATACTTTTCAATGGGGATAAAAAATGGGTACTAAATCAACAATTAAGTGGACAAAGTCCCTCCTCTATTATCAAGAGAGACTTCCCTTTATTAAAAAATTAAAAGAAAACACAAAAAAAAGATAAATACAATAAATACATCAAAATTTATGTTTTGAAGGGTTTACTTAGCAATGGAATAGAATATGATGGGAAGAAAATGGGGGAAGGAAAAGAGAAGGGGAAAAGAGAATGCAAGTAATTAAAAAAAATAGATTTTGATCTGCTTATCATGGGAAGAGCAATCAAGCATTGACATTTTAACCACAAGTATTTAGTATGACTAAAGAACAAGAATCAAATAATCCATTAAACTTAGGGATAATTATTATCTATAAAGAAACAAAAAGAGGCACAAAGTCGAATTCAATTCTCTTGTATTGATTCTTGTAAAAGATTTCAAAGTTTATCCCTCTTTATTTCTACCAAAAATGGTCTTCAAGTCAAAAATTCCCTTTACAATGGACTTAAATCATATTTATAATAAGTGTATGTAATTACCTTATAGCTATCTTTTGTGATAATTATTCTATTTTTACTTTTAATTGTTCATGTTATGCACATTAAAAAAATGAAACATAATGACTTTCAAGTTATAATAATGTAATGAAAAAGTATAACATAAAAATCAAAGAATTAGATTGATGAGATGTGGATGAGTTGGTAAAACAATTTGGTTATTAAAAGCTTTACCCAGGTTCAAATCTCAAATGGTATTAGAGACCGGTCGTGGTTGATCGTTGTTATTAGGTCAGTTGTGGCCATTCATTGGTATTAGGCCGATTGTGACTGTTTTTGGTATTCTTGTAATCTTGGTACTTGTGTACTTGGGGATCTAGACCCCCGATTATGTCCTAGCCCGGTTAGATCTCCAATCAAAATCTTAGGTAATGATCCCACCAAAATCATATCTATCCTTAAAAAAATCAAAGAATTAGAAAGAGAAAATCAAAAGGCTTGACTAGAGAGAAGATTTTTAATGTTGAGAGGTTGTCTAGCTTGTTGTTATAAATTTATCTTATTTTTTGTCCTACGATGATTTAAAATTATACACTATGAATTTTTGTACTACCATGATTATCCCTTGCTACTTGGGAATGATCATGTTTGATGTGTGTGTGAACCATGCCTCTATTATTTCATTCATTCCCTTGATGCTCTTTAAGAATCCTTAAATATTCTTGTTGGATTCAATGAGGGCAATGTGGATATCACTTAGTTTACTCATGGCCTCTATATTGAAAGTATTTGTGTGAAACAAATCTTCTTTGATGATATTCTGAAATTGTTCTATCATTTTTGTAGTTTTATAAGGTTCAACATCTCCTTCTTTCAATAATTTGCAGTTAAAGACCCAAACATCGACACGTATCTCAAATTTGAGATCATCACATATTTTACTTTGATTTTGAAAATCATTTAAATCTTATTCAAGAACATTGATCTTCCATTTTGTACATAAGACATAATCTATTCTTATATGTTAGCATGAAAATTTATCCTACAACTTGTGAGGATATACCCAAGGAGGTAGCCACTTAACACATAAACTATATGATCTTTCATTTAATTATCAACCCAGGGATGTAAAAATTTGTAAGGTGTCTACACTGTATATGCATCACTAAACTACATGGAATACCGAAAAGGCTAATTCACTTTTGTTGAAGGGAAACACATTTGCAAAAAATAAATGAGAGGAAAGTAAATTTCAGAAAAAGGAAAGTACAAAAAAGTAAATACTAGATTTGAAATGTTAATATATGTTTGGAAGCTTCCCATAATTAAAATACATAAATAAAATTGAAAGGTGTTGGTCTCTGCCTATGACCCAAAACATAAATAATTATTGGATTAATTGGTCTAAGAGGACAAAAGGAGGAAATAACAAATGGGAAAAATATGCCCTCATTTTTAGGATTTAGCTGGTTAAACCCAAAGGCCGATAAATTTCCATTATACACCTCCTCTAATTCCCTACCACCCTAATATCACTTGTTTTCTAAATCCACTATGTTAGATAACTATTTTTCAACATACTATCATACACCTTAACTGAAATCTTTTCCCTCTAGCAGTTTTGTGCCTACTTCTTACCCAACTCATTCCCTGAAAGCCTATCCTAACACACATTTGGTGTATTTTGGGACCATGGGGAGTTAAGTAAAATAATTAAATGAGCCACTTAATCACAACATATGAGGATTCTTCTTACCATAACTCTTGCCTAAACTCTCAAAGTACAAAGGTTGAGATCACACGAGACGAATCTTGTGCACACCACAATGTTGTTTAATCAAAATGAAATCACTCAAAGATAATACTATAAGAGATAAAAAGCCAGTAGAGCAAAAAATAATATTTCATTAAGTTCAAAATCTTTCAAATGATATGAGTACATATAGGAAAGTAAGCAAGTAACTCCTCCATAAAAGGTGTTCAATAGACCTCGAAATAGACAAGTAACTCCTCCACAAAAGGTGGTCAATAAGACCAAGAATAGATGAGTAACTCTCATACCTGAAATAGCCAGTCAAGGGAGTTACTTCCTAGTCACCTAATCAACCTACACACATAATCAAGCTTCTCCATGAAAGTAGGAAAACTCCAAGTGAGGGAAAAAATCTTATAATAAATAAACATGGGAAAAAAAAAAAAAAAAACCCTACTCTAACACCCCTCCTAAGCACAACTTAGGTGGACAATGTTAAAAAAATGGGTCCCAAAAACTAGTGTTGATGAGCCACCCATGTACAAGGCAATCTCTCATAAATTAGAGAAAAGGAGAAAACATGTAGGAAAAAACTCCCCCCAAAAAGAGAGATAGAAGAAGAGAAGAGGCTAGAAGGCCCCTTGAAGATAATGATGTTGATGATGAAGACCACACCCTAAGAGGAGATCATAAATGAATGAAGTTATTCTCAATGAAGGGTTTGGTAAAGATATCTACAACCTGCTCTGAAGACTAGAAAAATCTCAAGTCAATGACCTGACCATAAATAAGCTCCCATATAAAATGCATGTGAATTTAAATGTGTTTGTTCCCTGGTGCTAAACCAAATTCCTACATACCAATATAGTACTCTATTTATCACAATAGATGATGGTGGGTTGCCTGAACAAAATGTCAAACTTAGATAAAATCACTTGAATCCAAATAGCCTCAGTAGTTGCATTAATAGTTCCCATGTACTCTACCTCTATGGATGATATAGCAATAGCATTTTGCTTCTTTCTAGACCAACTGATAAGAGCAAAACCTAAAGAAAAACTATAACCTAAAGTGGATTTGTGATTATGAGTATCGCCTACCTAATCTGAATCTATAAAGCCAACCAAGTCAACCTCTGTGCCAAATCTATAATGAATCCCAAATTTGTAAGAGCCCTAAATGTAGTGCAAGATCCTCTTAACTAATTTCTAGTGCATCTTATGGGGTTCCTGCATGAATATGAAGACAAGTCTCACTGCATATGAAATATTAGGCTTGGTATGAGTCAGATAAATAACATTTCCAATAAGTTTTTGATACCGAGTGGCATCAACCAAAGGTGTATATTAGTTAGCCTCAATCTTGACTCCTAATAGAAAGGGAGTCAGAGATAGCTTACAATCATCCATGTGAAATTGAGCCAAAAGATCGAGAGCATACTTGGGTTGTGCAAGTGAAATCTCAATGCTGAGAAATTAATGTAAAAGACCCAAATATATCATGTCAAATCTATCTTGTAGAGTTCTCTTCACTATTGTAATGGATGATGAGGAACTCTCGGTGATCAAAAGATCATCAACATAAAGGACTAGTATCAGTAAAGAATCATCCTATAGCAAGAAGTATACATTAGGGTCTTAATTACACTTGGTGAAACCTAAAGTAAGGAGAAAGGAATCCATCTTGGCATATCAAGCTCGAGGGGACTATTTGAGGCCATAGATGGATTTTCTATGTTTGCAAACTAAGGATGAATCCTATTGTATAAAAGTCAGTCGTTAAGTCATTTGCTTTGTCAAGCGCTTAGTTAGCTATCCAAGTCAACTCTAAACTTTGTTATAACTAGTCACAAGCATAGAGCAATCCTATAGTGCATAAAATTTAACAATCTATTTCATTGGCATCAATTCACATAAGGTGCAAGCCTTATGTGCTCACTTGTATCATAATAAAGAAAGGATCGAGGCCCACATTAGGCTAGTCGAGCCATAGTGCAACTTAATTGTCTACAATCTTGGTCATTTATAACAAAGGCACTTGTCGGTTTATTGGTGCAAGCCATTCTAGGTGGAGTCTAACTGTCTATGGGTGTAATGCCACTTTGGGGAGCTAGTCCCAATAATAAGGACACAAGTATATATTAGGCTAATAAGCTAAGCAACATCCAAGCACTTAGTGGGTCAAGAGATTGTTCCAGCCACAATTTTCATGCTCCACTAGCACTCTAGATGCAGATGTGAAGCTTGGTTGCATGCCTTTTCTAACACTTAGACTATTTTGTAGTTTATGTCGATGTCATTATTTGACATAAAGATGCCATTAATGCCCTGAAATAGACCTTTGCTTAGCAACATATGCATATAATGAAATTACTCTATTATGGCAACTGCATTCGATTCACATTCACTAAAAATATTTCCATAACTATATAAATATATCAATACACAAATAGATGCAACACTATTCTTCTATTACCAATGTTCAAATAAATAGAGTACAGTTCGATGAAAATAGAGCACATGCTCATCTAAATCTATCAATGACCTAAAGGCTCATAAGCGATCTTGGGCACTATAGTGTGGATTTTTAAGAGTATCCATGCTAAAAATTAAGTTGATGGTATTCATACATAATATTTGAATATAATTTTGCAGAGCCTCGCTATATTAATTTACATCTCTTGCTTATTAGTTCAAGCTTGGCTTTATAGCAATGAGAAGTATCTTCATGCCAGGGTGGAGGGTACACGTCAGTTGATGAGCTATCATCAAGTTTGATCATTTTGTCGGCTCCACTACATTTCCTCCTTCATGCTCTAGTCACCACGTGCAACCACTTATGAATATGCCCTTAAAAATTAGGTGCTAAGAAACTACTTTCCAATTGGCACAAGATCTGCAAAGATTCCTCCAACTTGCGTAAAAGGTACCAAAAGAGCAATCATTTTAGGTGATTGCCTCATGATGAGATGTCTACTGAGTTGGTGTAGATCCATACTTAGACAAAAAGGGGCCCAACATTACCCCATACAAAATTGCTAGTCTACCCTCAGACTAGTCTTCTAGCACTTCTGGTGCACAAAACTCGAGTGCACTGTCCTTTATTTATACCTTGAATTCCTCAAAGCCTTGGATTGTGAGATTGATTTCTTCTACAGTGTTGTCTATCTCTGTGGAGGTAGCCTTGAGCATGAATACATTAGTTTTATCTAACTCTTTTCTAAATGCCTCCATCTTTTCCTTTGCCTTTCTTACACCTCTGTCTAGGATTGCTCCTTGTTCAGAGGCCTTTGTTTGCAAGGCATGGAAGAGTTATTCCAAGTCCTACTCCCATGTCTTTATCTAGGCGCTCAAGATATTGACCTATGCCATAATCTGAGTGTGCTCAACCTTGTTAATTATGTATGCCTATTTCATCAGTGTGTCCTTCTCCCCTTTTGCCTTTTTGAGGCATGTATTGATAACTAATGCCTAGGTTGAGAAGTTTCAAAAGGTTACATCGGTAGCTTCTGTGCCCTCTTTGAGCTTTGCAAAGAGGTCTTCCACCTCTTCAAGCTTTGTGGTGAGATCTTATTTTATGGTGGCAAAAGGGTCATCCTCTTTTTCTTCTAGCACTCGATCCACCTTCAATCTTGGGAGCATCTACTCCACTAACACACAAACATTGTCAACTTCTAAAAATTTGGAAGTGTCTACGCCATCCAAAAGAGATGGCTCAACTTCCTCAATGCACTCATCTAATTGTTGCAACTTGAATTTCATGGCCTTGACTTCCTCTTCTACCTCTAGGGTGATCTTCTTCCACCTTGAGACTCTAACATTGTTAATGATGTTCTTTTACGCTACCTTAAAGTCCATTTAGATGAGAGAATTGGCCAACCATACTGGATTCGTGGTGCGGGGGTTGATCATAAGGGAATCATTCCCTTCCTCTAGTTGATTTGCATTGAGGATAGCCTTCTACAACACCTAAAAAAGTGATTTATCCATTTAACTATCGAATACAAATGACAGTTGATGGTGCGTCCTTATCATAACAATTTTGGAGGGCATGTATTCCAACATAAAAAAGTCCTCATCTGTCCACCCTTTTTTCACCTTTTCTTGCAAACTTAGTTCAACCTCCTCTTCTTTGATGGCCAGCTCTATCTGCTCTTGTTCCTATTCATCAATGTTGGTGCCTTTTTTAGTGCCTTCCTCTAATGTTTCCTCTTCTTGCTCTAATAGGGGTTCTTCATCAGACTTTTCCCCTTGGTCCATCTCTTCTTCCTTCTCTATTTGCATTCCTAAGGTGCTAGAATTGCCTTCCTTATCTTTAGGCACCTCTTCACTACTTGGGCACACCTTTTGTGTAGATTCTTATACTATTCTAGTGGGGGTACCAGGTGCCTCTACTATTGTCTTCTCACTTGGTTTCATGCTTACATAAACCTTATTCTTTTCCTTCTCCTTCCTAGTCCTTTCCTCTTGGGTCATCTTTCTTTCAGCTTTCCTCTTCTTGACCTACACCAAGGCCTTTTCTTCTTCAACCTTTATTTATTTAGCCTCTTCCTTAACAACTTATTTTGGGGTCATGCCCTTATTTCACATGGCATCCATCTTTGCATCTAGTTCCAACACCTTCAAGATCTCAACCTTGCTCATCCTCATCTTTCTCCATGTTTCTCTCTTTTCTTCCTCAGTTTGGGGAGGTTGTGTGGTGGGATCTTCAATTGAGGCGCTTGATGGTTCTATTTATCCAAGCATGTCGGTAGTGCCACCTTGGAGAGCCTCTTAAACTTCAATGGCATTGGGCTCTTATTCAACTACTTCTTTTTGGATGATATAGACTTTCATCCCTTCTTGTTCTTCCTCTTTCATCTCTTCCTGCACCTTCCATGTTTCTGCATCCTCCTGCACCTATTGCTCTTCCATTCAAGCCAAAGTTATTATGGGAATTGTGACTCACCCCTTAGATTTATTTTTTTCTCCCTTTTCTTTGGTAAAATGATCTTTGGTGTGAAGGTCACAAGCTTCTTCTTTGGTGTTGAGGGGGTGGCTTCATCTTCGAAGGCAATCTTTAGCCTAATGCACTCTTGTATCTCCTCCAATGTTTCTCCCTACCTCTTCTGGGGAGATTTTATTTGTACTACTAACACCGTTTCTTCTTCTTTATCGATTTGAAGGGGGAGGTCATCATCCTTCTCAATGTGTGCACCCTATTGTCCCCAAAAAATGTCGCTCATTTTTGGGACAACATATGAACTATTTTGGCCTTGCAAGACCAAAATTGTCTCTTCCCTTTTCAAAATTGTTCTGAGCATTCAAATTCCTCATTCTTCAAGCTTTTCAATTTCTACGGACTCTGCAGGCAGGATTCTACGGACTCAGTTCTACAGACTTTGGACATTGAATCTATAGACTCTACAGGGAAGGAACAAGCTCTCAACACTTAGCGACTTTTTCTATTAGGAAGTTCAAAAGGCCATCTTTTAAGGACCCAAAGAGTAAGTTCCCTCTAAGAAAGATCAAACCTAAAAAAATGGCAGAAGTCACCTCGTGTCCCGTTATAACTATGTGGAAGCCGACAAGTGTCAACATCCACAGCTTCTTCCTTTTGTGTTGTAAGGACAGTGGTGGGTCCTGGGTGAGTGGCTAAACTCAAGCAGAACATGCCATGTGTCATCATCCATGTGAATCCAAAAGAGTCCCAATATTTCTATATTGTTTATAAAAGAGCAGCGAAAGCTGCCAAGTGTCTACATCTGCATTTTGATTTTCTTATAAGTGTCAAAGCTTATTTCAAAAGGCTTCTCTTAGAGTCCAGTAGAGGGCACCAAGTGGCAACAGCAGAAGGTTGTAACATGTTTTTCTACAAAGGTGTGGAAGATGCCACATGTCCCTTGAAAATCTCGGTGAAGCGCGACAAGTGTCAACATCTACAATTTCTTCCTTTTATTTCATCAGGATTGTGGTGGGCCCCGGGTGAGGTGCTAAGGTAAAGTAGAGTGCGACAAGTGTCTGCGTTTGCATGAATCCAAAATAGTCCCAAATGTTTCTACAATGTTTTTAGGAGCTCAGTGGAAGCTGCCACGTGTCATCTTGTGCAAGACTCTCAAAAGGGGTCTAGAGCTTCTATAAGTTAAGTAGATGCTGCCAAGTGTCCTCGCTTATTTCACAGCAAAAGGTGTCATGTGTCATTTGTTAAGATATATGGAAAGCGGCCAAAGCAAGCAAGAAAGACACAAAGGAATTGATAAGGAGGATGATGGACCCACAATCATCAAATTAGGGACAATCAACTTGTTGTTAGCTTTTAAATAATGACGGACTCGAAGATGTCAAATTTGTGGCAATAAAGTGTCTATTGATCTTTGCAGGATTAAATGCAGACCTAAATGCATTCAAAAGCCTTAAGGCCAAGGCTGAAAAGAAGAACCGCTGAGAGGAAGAACCAAAAGAACTAGAAAGGGGAAAAGATGGCTTGAGGGCTCAAATTATAGCAGGAAAGAGGGAAAGGCCAAAATATCTACAGGAGTTATTTCCAGTAGGTGGAACAGTCCACCAAGTAGATATTTGAGCCTATAAACATTGAAGGTGCAACCTATTTATATCCTTTAGAGTAAAGGTGAAGTGGACAACTGTGTAGATATCAGGTGATAGACCAGATGACTCAAGCTCAGGGGAAGACATTCAAGATGAATCAACATGCCACAGTTAAGGTGGCCGCCCTGTTCCAGCATAGCCCTCTTTGACAAAACTAAAAACACATTCAATGCATTGAGTGTAGCATGGGCTGTTCTATGGGACAAAGTGCCAAGCCTTTTTGGCTGCTATATATTGTAGTTTCTTGTGTCATTTTAAAGAAGATCTTCCCAATACAGAAGCAAAACTCTGCCCAAATTGAAAGGAAAATACTAAGACTTTGAGCTCAGATTGTTGTTCATATTATTTTATCTAAATGAGAAAGCAAGTTACTTGTAGACTTTGTGCTATTATAGCTTGTGTTATTCTAAGAAATTGTTCTTATGTCTATTTCCTTAGAGCATTCTTTTTTATTTGATCTAATAAGCACAACTAGAGGAAGTAATCAAAAAGGTGTCTTGAAGCCAACTGTGGAGAGACTTTGTGCCCCCACAATTGCCTTTAGTGTGTTTGTTTGTTTTCTATTCCTATGTAAAAGATCTTGGGATGACTTTGTGCCCTCATTATCCTTCATATTCTATTTCTATGTAAAGGACCTTGAGATGACTTTGTGCCCTCATTATCCTTTGTATCTCACTCGAGCATTCGAGGTGGAGACTTTGGGCTACATCTCAGTCTGCTAGTTACTACGCCCTTGGTTATCAGTTACTTGTCACTACTTGAAAGAACTCATGCTGTTCCCTGAAAAATCACTTCTAAAAAAAGAGAAGTGCCTTCAGTGTCTTCACCAAGATTTTCTCCTCTATTTGTGAACACCATCTCTGAAAAAAGAGAGATGGATGGTGTTATCCTACCCCGAAGTGTTATTTTCTGCTTATATATATAGTATATAGCGCTTCATAGTTATAAGAGAACCTCCCCTTGATGAGAGGAGAGATTTGTCCCTTGTTGCTGTAGTAAACCTGCACACCTAGCCGACCAATATCCCTATGCTATGGTTGAAGAGACCTATTTTGCTCATCAATTAGTTGGTAACAAAATATTCACCCAACAATTTTTGGTGACTCCACTGGGGACACAGTAATTTTATGTAATTTGAAGCCTCAAGCTTCAGATTGAAACATCACCTGTGTTTTATCCATTATCATTATATCCTTATCCATTTATTCCACTGGGGAAGAACGAGCAGTTCCAATTCTTTTCCAATGTTAATTTTTCTCCTAGCTTTGTGCAATAGTTTTTGGTGACTCCACTGGGGATGTTACGTGCAATCTGAAGCCTCAAGTTTCAGATTGAAGTAGTCCCTACCCTTATCCATTATAGACTTTAACAACTCCATTATGTGTCTTACCCATTATCATGATAGCCTTACCATCTCCCTCCACCTCCACGCTAACTGGGATAGAACGTGCAGTTTGAAGCCTCAAGCTGAAGTAGGGCTGATTCTTTCCTATTTTTGTTCTACAATCTGGCAACTCCACACTATATCAAGAGCCAGAGAGCCCAATGTGTTTTTGATCCTATTTTTGAGTTGGTGTAGTAGGGTAATTTTGATTTGTTCCCTCCCCAACTTCAAGCCCAAAGATCTAGGAGTGTTCCTCCTACCCATACCAGGACATCAACACAAGGTAGAGCTATTTTTTTTGTTGTTAGCAGACCTTTGCCTATCCACACGCTGCCCAGATTTGTTATCCCTCTTTTTCATAATCCCATCATGGCAGTTCAAGGCCCCTGGAGTAACTCTTTTGGACAACTTAATCTAACTCCACCCCTACATGAGCTCCCACACAGTTCAAGAAAGAATTTCCTCAAATTCTTTGGTGATGGGAGAGTTCACCCTGATGAACACATTAGAGCCTTTAGCATAGCTTGTGATGTGATAGGAGTGCAATTTGAAGACATGGCAGTCAGGATTTTCATGAAAACCCTACAAGGTACTGCTACAGACTGGTTTTACCATCTATAAGCTAGGTCAGTGATTGACTGGGACACTCTCAAAGCTAAATTTGAAGGCAGGTTCAAGCCTGCAAAAGATGAACATGCCTTACTGGCCCAGCTCACACAAATGAATAAGGAACTCATGAACTTATGAGGGATTTCATTGCAAAGTTTGACAAGTTGAGGAACAAGATTCCTATAATTGCTCAGCCAACACCTGAAAACCTCAAATGCTTCTTCATCAACTCACAGCTACCTGAAGTGAGTTTTTTGCTGAGATGTGCTAGCCACATAGACCTTGTTGCTGCTCAAGACTTGGCTATTGAGGTAGAATATGACTTTATCTTGGCAGAAAAGATAAGGAGAGACCTAAACAGAGGTAAATCTTCTTCATCTTTTGAATATCCATCTACGGGCACCATGGATCAAATGGTGCAAAAGCTGACAAATGAACTGCTAGCCTTGAAGAGACAAATGGTCCAAGGTATGTCTACTCCTCCTAATCGAGATATGCCAAGGAGGACATTTCAAAATCAACCATATCAAGGCAATGCTGCCAAGAATCAAGGGCAACCAAATCGTCTTCCTCCCCCACAAAGGAACCTTGCCCTTGAAGTGCCTCCAACCAACTCAGCAGTTACATATCTGGAAACAAAACATGATTTCTCTTTCCAACCCGAGTTGGAGCAAGAAAATGATGTTGATCTCTTCACGGAAGATCAAGAAGAATCAACTAGTGACTCCCACATTAGTTTCCTGAATTACCAATATGAACCTAGAAGTGAAGGCAATGTAGCCGAGCGATCATATGATGTGTTCACCTGGTCCAAGAACCAGTCAGCCCAGTAGGCTGACAAAGAAAAGACAGAGGAGCGACCCCAACCAACAATTTCAATTGCTAAGTAGAGAACCCTTCTTCCTTTCTAGTCAAAGGACTCGGTGATTGCAAGAAAGGTAAATACATCAAACATCTCTGCACCTTCTACTTCAACTTTGCAAATCAGTCCTCCTCCTCCCAAAAACCAAAAAGATGAACTCCTATCCTCTCTTCCTAGTCCATTTTAGTTATTTGACATAATTGATCATGTCAAGAAAAATAAAATTCAAATGACTTAATTTAAATTCTTATAAGCCAACCCTGAGCAGCTGAACAGGTTGCTAGAGTATGTGAAGAATATAGCCATCCCTGAAGGATAAGAAGCTAAGAAGGTAACTCATGATCCCCCAAAGAACATGGCCATCCCAAACAACCTTGTCATTACTCCTATTGCCTTTGGAAAAATAGAGACTTTCTATGTTTCCCTATTGATAAATGGTTACAAGTTGAGCAATTGCATCATTGATTCTAGAGCTTCAAACAATGTCATCCCTGCCAAGGTGGCGGAATCCCTTAATCTCACATTGACCAAGACATTTGGTAGATGTTTCTCCATGGAGAACAAATAAATACCACTGCTGGGGTAAATCAAAGATGCCCAATTTGCATTTGCAACCTGTCCAGACAAAAGAATTAAGATGACTATCTTGGTGGCTGACATCCCAGCATCCTATGGCATTCTACTTGGATGAAATTTCTGTAAGGATGTGGGAGGAGAACTAAGCATGGACCTGTCTGAGGTAAGGATCCCTGTCAAAGGCGTAATGAAGAGATTGCTCCCTAAAAAAGAGGCAAAATACGTGGTCACCCAAATGTCGACCCCTGCAGTTCAAATTTTTTGAGTCTTCAAGCAGGGGTAATTACTTCTTGACCATAGAGGGTGTTCATGTTTTTGCAGATGAAAGTCCTGTAGGTGGCAATCTAAAATTTTATTCAAACAAGACATCAAAAGAATTGGTATGGTACAGTACAGATGAAAAAGCATCTCCCACTTCCAATGAAGAGAAATCTGATAGAAGATCAGTTTCTGATGATGTTTGGATCCTGGAATTTGATGGCAGCAATTCTTCTACCAATGCTAGAGCTGGGACTGTGTTGATATCTCCTCAAAGAGATATTTTTTATTCATGCAAGTTGTAATTAAAAAACACCAACAACACAGCTGAATGTGAATCTCTATTGCTCGAATTGAAGGCTGCTCAAGACCAAGATGTCAAACTCCTTCACACCAAAGGAGATGTTGAGTTGATGGTTTGTTAGGTGTTTGATGCTGTCAATCAAAACATGTGCTGGACTGAACTGGTAGAACAACAAGCTATGGTAGTGGACCATACTACTGTACTCTGAAGTCAGCAAAAGGAACTCTTTGCAGAGAGAGCAAGGAGTTACAATTTTTAGATTGAAGATCACGTCTTGCCATGGAGCAAGAAGAGAGAGCCAAACAGAGTACACAAAAAATGTGATTCCTGGTGGAGAGTTCTATTCGCCCATCATCTATTCTAGGGACAAAATGGTTTCCTGCTAGTTTATTAGGATGAAATGCCATCGTCATTGTCTCACAATAGACAGCATCTGAATCACTTCAATTTTTGAAGTGTCAGATGAGTTCACCTGTACATATGTACATTTATATAGTCTTTAGTTCTATTTTATGCTTTTCATTTTTATTTTTTGGTGCCTTTCTTTTTTGGGTAGCATGACTCAATAGCCCAATGGCATACTTGAAGGCACTGGAGATTCTGGTTTCTACTCCCTTCAACTGTTTCAAGTTTTCAACTGAAGGAAGTTCCCCAACTGGAGCCAGTTGTTGTTCCTAAAAAATGTCACTCATTTTTGGGACAACATATGAACTATTTTGGCTTTGCAAGACCAAAATTGTCTCTTCCCTTTTCAAAATTGTTTTGAGCATTCAAATTCCTCATTTTTCAAGCTTTTTAGTTTCTAAGGACTTTGCAGGCAGGATTTTATGGACTTCGTTCTACAAACTTCGCAGGTTGAATCTACAAACTCTGTAGGGAAGGAACAAGCTCTCAACACTTAGCCATTTTTTCTATCAGGAAGTTCAAAAGACTATCTTTTAAGGCCCCGAAAAGCAAGTTCCCTCTGGGAAAGATCAAACCTCAAAAAATGATGAAAGTCACCTCGTGTTCCGTTATAACTCTATGAAAGCCGATAAGTGTCAACATCCACAACATCTTTTTTTTTGTCATAAGGATTGTGGTGGGTCCCAAGTGAGTGTCTAAACTCAAGCAAAATGCACCACGTGTCATCATCCACGTGAATCCAAATGAGTCCCAATGTTTTTATATTGTTTCTAAAAGAGCAGCGGAAGCTGCCAAGTGTTTGCATCTACATTTTGAGTTTATTATAAACTTTAAAGCTTATTTCAAAAGGCTTCTCTTAGAGTCCTGTGGAGGGTGCCAAGTGGAGATAGTGGAAGGTTGTAATATGTTTTTCTACAAAGCAACAGAAGACAACACGTGTCCCTTGAAAAGCTTGATAGAGAGCGACAAGTGTCAACATCTGCAATTTCTTCCTTTTATTTCGTAAGGAATGTGGTGGGCCCCAGGTGAGGTGCTAAGGTCAAGCAGAGCGTGACAAGTGTCTATGTCTGCATGAATCCAAAAGAGTCCTGAATGTTTCTACAATGTTTTTAAGAGCTCGATGGAAGTTGCCATGTATCATCTTTTGCAGGACTCTCAAAAGGGGTCTAGAGCTTCTATAAGTTAAGCGGATGCTGCCAAGTGTCCTCACCTGTTTCACAGTGGAAGGCACCACATGTCATTTGTTAAGATTAGTGGAAAGTGAACAAAGCAAGTGGAAAGGACATGAAGGAATTGCTAAGGAGGATGACGGACCCGAAGCCATCAAATTAGGGACAATCAACTAGCCTTTAGCTTTTAAACAATGATGGACCCAAAGACGTCAAATTTGTGGCAATAAAGTGTCTGTTGATCTTTACAGGCTTAAATGTAGACCCAAATGTATTCAAAGGCCTTAAGGCCAAGGCTAAAAGGAAGAACTACCGAGAGGAAGAACCAAAAGAACCAGAAAGGGGAAAAGATGGCTCAAGGGCTCGAATTGTAGCAGGAAAAAGGGAAAGGCCAAAATATATGTAAGAGTTATTTCCAGTAGGTGGAAAAGTCCACCAGGTAGATATTTGAGCCTGCAAACATTGAAGGTGCAACCTGTTTGTCTCTTTTGGAGTAAAGGCGAAGTGGATAGCTACGTAGATATCAGGTGACAAACCAGATGACTCAAGCCCAGGAGAAGACATTCAAGATGAATCAACATGCCACAATTAAGGCGGCCACCCTGTTCCAACATGGCCCTCTTTGATAAAACTAAAAATGCATTCAATGCATTGAGTGTAGCATGGGTTGTTCCATGGGACAAAGCACCAAGCCTTTCTTGGCTGCTATATATTGTAGTCTCTTGTGTCATTTTAAAGAAGATCTTCCCAATATAGAAGCAAAACTCTGCCCAAATTAAAAGGTGAATACTGAGACTTTGAGCTCAAATTATTGTTCATATTATTTTATCTGAATGAGAAAGCAAATTACTTGCAGACTTTGTGCTGTTATAGCTTGTGTTATTTTAGGAAATTGTTCTTATGTCTGTTTCCTAGGAGCATTCTTGTTTATTTGATCTAACAAGCAGAACTAGTGGAAGTAATCAGGAAGGTGTCCTGAAGCCAACTGTGGAGAGACTTTATGCCCCTACAATTGCCTTTAGTGTGTTTGTCTATTTTCTATTCCTGTGTAAAAGATCTTGGGACGACTTTGTGCCCTCATTATCCTTCATATTCTATTTCTGTGTAAAGGATCTTGGGATGACTTTGTGCCCTCATTGTCCTTTGTATCTCACTCTTGGGCAATTGAGGTGGAAACTTTGTGCTACATCTCAGTTTGTTGGTTACTATGCCCTTGGTTATCAGTTACTTGTCACTACCTGAAAGAGCTCTTATTGTTTCTTGCAAGATCACTTCTGAAAGAAGAGAAGTGCCTTCAGTGTCTTTACCAAGATTTTATCCTCTATTTGTGAACATCATCTCTAAAAAAAGAGAGATGGATGGTGTTATCCCACCCCTGAGTGTTATTTTTTGCTTATATATATAGTATATAGTGCCTCATAGTTATAAGGGAACCTCCCCTTGATGAGAGGAGAGATTTGTCCCCTGTTGATGTAGTAAACCTGCACACCGGCCAACCAATCTCTCTATGTTGTGGCTGAAGAGACCTATTTTTCTCATCAGTTAGCTGGCGACAAAATATTCACCCAACACACCCTTCTTTCTCAGCTTCATCTCGTAGAATACCCTATGGATGTGCCTAAGAATCACCTCTTTTTAGAGGGGATGGATTTTGGTGCAATCCAAATCATCCTCCTCATCCTTAGTCGATTTACCTTTGGGGTGCATGTATTTTTGCTTAACCTGCATCTCTTCGCATCCATGCCCTTTGCCGAGTGTTTATCTGCTGCACATTGGGAATCCCTCTTAGCACAATTTTGAAGTACTTGGTTGAAAAGGGATATGGGAGCTTCAACCATTCAGACTGGTTGCCATCTATTAATGCTAATTATACTATGTAGAAGTGTTTCATAATGATGAAGGTCATCATTACAACTAGGGCCTATAGGATCTCCTCTATAATGCACCATTCCTCCCAAAATGCTTCAATGTACTGCACACACCACTTCATTACTTGAGCCTTGTACTTGGGGGTGAAAGTAGGGGGAAAAGTGTAATTTTGGTATTTAAGCACCAGGGAGTCATTGTGTATTGGGAAGACCCATAGGTTTTCCCTATCACCATCTGCTATGCCGATCTTCTCCATTACAATCAGGATCAACATAGACCCCCATCGAAAGGTCTCTCATGTTGTATCAAACTTTAGAGCATTCTTTATCATTTCCTCTATGATAAACTATGTAATATTAAATTTAACTCCCTATGCCATGTGGTAGGTGATGCATAGGTAGGTCTTAGTGACGTCTAACCATCTCTTGCTAGGGTAGAGTTTTGAACTTATGAGGTGCACCATCACCCTCATGCTGAGGTCATTGATCTCCTTTATTGGTAATGTGAAGCCTCCCTTATAGTATTCTAAGAGCTTCATGACTCTTTCAACCTCGACATCATCTACCATCATTTGGTGGATGTCTGTACTAGAGTCAAGGAGTCTGGTGATTCTTCTGATGAGGTTGGCTGACAACCTCATGCACCTCCCTAAAAATTAGACCTTGTCTCCATGGATGTGTGAGAGGAGGAATTGCACAAGTTCCTCTAGATTTTTGAAACATGGTAACTCATAGTGATGAGTTGCATTGGTGGTCACCAATTTATCTCAGATTGAGACATCAAATAATGTTATGCCTTCTTCAATCTTTGACCCTATGTTCACCATCTAGTCCTATGCCAGATCTTGTACATTATTGGAGGTTTAGTGGTTGTACTCTTCTAGGTAGCAGTTGTTAGAGAACAACGCCCAATTTTATCCCATTAAGATCTCTTCCATAAACTACATGTCCTAGTATGACATCTTCTCCAACACCTTTGGATAAACTTAGGCGATGATAAATCCTACTAGTAGCATTATCGTTCTTGCAACAACCACTTCTACTGCTATTCACGCTCTCTTGGCTTCTTTTTATGCCTGATGTAGACCCAAACTCATCCAATTTTTTCCCTTCCTAAATTGGTTGGCGTTGAAGCATGTTTGACTTACTTTGTTGAATCCTTGAATGGTTTTTGGTGCTTCATAGTCATGAGGTCCATGACTATGTCTTCGGCTTTTGAGCTTCACGTGCCATTAATGGCAGCCTCAATGTCACTCCACTTTCCTATTTCCTAGTTTCTTCATAATTATTTCCCCCACCTCCCTATACCAATCTCAAAGTGAATGAAATTTCTCTCTCAGCACAATCATTCACTTTTGGAGTCTAGGAGTGTTCAAAATCTCATTATAGTATCATTTTCTTGCTTCAGCTTTGGTTCATTGGTTTTGGCTCTGATTTGCTCTGAGTTTAAATTAGCTTGAGGTTTATAACCTAAGGTAGTCTACCTTTTACTATTTTATACCCCTAATTTTCATCTATCATCTTTAATGCAAGTGCTTATTGGCGTGGAGGTGCTTAGATTTATTAGAATTCGCAAAAATCCATGAAATATATAAAAATCTATTGTCATCAATGTATTCAATGTAGATCATTATGCATATGTTGTCACCTCAATAAATGCTTCTAACAATATTTTTGGTGAAGTGATGTGTAGTTTAAATGGTCACTTCTCGCCCAACCTTGGGTGGATGCCAGCTATCTTTGATGATTTTCCTCCTACGCTATGTTCACTTTGGCATGACCTTCACTTTCTTCATGGAAACCTGGGTGCAGTGCCTCACATGCATGCAATTCAACCTCCATAGTTCCACTTTTTATTCTTGTTGCACTTTTATTTCAAGTGCACTTTCCTATCTTGGTCAATTTCTTGAACTTTTGTCTCTTGCCTTGGCCTGTCCTACCCCATACAAATCCCTTTCACTAGCCCTCCATCACTTCAATTTCCTCTGATTTCTTTTGCATGATCATGTTGTGCATCTTCACTCTCTTCTTTTGATCTCTGGTGCATGATCAAATTGTGCACCTTATTTTGGTCTCTGATTTCTTGCACACTAGCATCCTATGTGTCTTTATCGCATGGTTCTCAAATCTTCAAAGTTTGATAACCTCCTTGTGCCTATAAACATAGGTGTCTATCCCTAGGTGCTTAGATATCAAATGTGCTCAACTCAGCCGAATGGTATTATGCATGAAAATGATAGAGTAGGTCTCCTTTGGGCCCAAATGTGCTCTATATTCTAAATACTACACATGTGGATCTTGTGCATCTACCTCTTTATTTTTAGCAATTTTCACACACCCAAAACTTATATGTCTAGCCTTAGGTGCTTAGAAAGCATCCGTGCTCGACTCACCTAGTTAGAATTATGTGTGAAAGGGACAAAGTAGTTTTTTTGTGGACCTGAAATGCCCTACATCTGGGATCTTGCATATGAGGGTCTTGTGCACCTATTTTCTAAGTTTGGAAAGTTTCATGCACCTACAACATAAATGTCTGGCCTCAGGTGCTTAGAAAGTTTTGTGCTCGACTCACCCAATTAGAATTATGTGTGAAAGTGCTAGATGAATTTACTGATAGAGAACCCTGCCTCTTGAATCTTGTGCATGAGGACTTTGTGTGATTTCTTCCTTGAAATTGGAAATCTTCACATGCTCATAAGTTAGGTGTCTAGCCTTAGGTGCTTCGAAAGTGTCTATGCTCAACTCACCTTGTTGGAATTATGCGTGTAAGTCCCAAAGTATCTCTTTGGTGGGATTTAAAACACTTCTTATTCACTCATTACCACTACAACACAATAAATAAAACAAACAGAAGGAACTGTTTGGATTGCACCAAACTTTTTTCTAGTTAACATAACAAAATTGACTCGTGACTAAGAAGTTGGTGGTTCATGGAACAAGTGTCATCCTACTGCCGATATGGTTTCAATCGATTGCCATTAAAATGTCTAGGGAACATTTCACCAGACAACATGCATAACTTTCAAACACCTATCTCCAATATATGGTGGATGACATATGGGCCCATCCACCTTATCTACATCTTGCTCGGGTGTTTGGGGTACTTGGAGTCATAAAGCAATACCAACACTCCTTTAGTCAGTTCCTTGTGCTTAATATGCTTTTCATGCTAGAGCTTCTAGCATGCCTTCTCAATCTGCTAACTCTATCTTGCTTAGGCGTGTTTCTCATCCAAGTGCTCCAAGTCTTCT
The DNA here is from genome assembly GCA_037957365.1 of Torreya grandis. Lineage (NCBI taxonomy): Eukaryota > Viridiplantae > Streptophyta > Pinopsida > Cupressales > Taxaceae > Torreya > Torreya grandis. Next base: position 3,205,455 of record JARHVA010000888.1, on the reverse strand, counting down.
ATCCTTGGTTAAAAGATTCTTGGTCATCTAAGTGACCAATTCATGCAATTCACAATGATGGCACCATTAATGCCATTAGTAGAATTTCCTCAATGTCAAACACTAGTTGAAATGGTGTCAAACACCAGTTGAAATGGTGTATCCTTGTTTAGGCACTTATACATTATGTGGTATACACATAACACTATAGATACTTGATCATCCCAATCTTTGTAACCAATGTTGCATATTTTCATGAGGCACAACCTAAGTATTTTGTTGAATGCCTTACCTGTGCCATTTTCTTATGGGTGATAAGGCATCATCTTGTGGTGTGCCACTATGTATTCGATCAATAAGATGTGTATTATATCATTGATGAAGTGTGTGCCCTTGTCACTAGTCAAACTGAGTTGGCACCCATAGCAAATTATAATGTTCTCTCAAAGGAATCTCATGGTTGTGGTGGCTATGTAGTTTTTTGTTGGCACATCCTTGGCCCACTTAATGAAATAAACAGTGGCTGTTAGGATATATCTCATGCTTGTGCACCTAGTTGTGGGAGTGATCAACCTAAAAAAATCAATGGCCCATTTTTTGAATGCCACTTGGGCAAGAATGGGGATGAGAGGCATTTCATCCTAGTGGTTTGGATTCTCTATGCACCAACATATGTCATAGGCCTTGGCATAATCCTTTGCATCTTGAAATAGACTTGGCCACCACAAGCTTGACTGCAACACCTTGCATGTTGTTACCTCTCCAACATAATGACCTCCTGCTATTCTTTTATATGCCTCTCATAAGATGGAATCCCTTTCATGCTCCAAGACACATCGATGCAACACTTCATCTCTACTTAGTTTATAAAGTTACTCACCAATGAGTTGAAAGGGAGTGGTACAAACTACAAGTCATTTCCTCTCCTTATTTATCATAATCTGGGGCACAAACCCAAATGTTAGAAAGGCGGTGATTTCTACCGAGTCTTTGAGGACACACTAGACTCTATATAGTTGTGTGTATAACATGTCATCCTCAATAGGCACTGATACATCATTCGAGTTGATGTGAGATAAATGATCTGGCCCCAAGTTTTGTTTTCCAAGTTTAATGATAACTAAAAACTAGAGTTCTTAGAACAGAACTATCCATCTACAAATGCATCCATGTAAAACACGATTGTTCACAAGGTACTTGAGTGCCTCGTGATCAGTGATAAATATGAATGGGGTTGCCAACATATATTGTCTAAATTTTTAAAAGGCATAGACCATGGTGAATGCCTTGTACTCAATCATCAAGTAATTATGCTATGCTTGGGTCAATTTTTTTCTCGCAAAGGAGATGGGATGATCCATCTTTCCTTCATTGGGATGTGCCAAAATAACACCAATTATAGAGCCAAAAGCATCAACATGGACGTGAAATGGGGTCATATAGGCAAGAAATTATAGAATAGGCATGCTAGCTAGTTTGAACTTTAGAGTTTCAAAGGCATCCTCTTGCACTGTGCCCCAATAGAATGGCCCATCCTTGTGCAATAATTACTCAAGTGGTACTACAAGCTTCACATATCTCCTTATGAATTTACTATAATAGCCACAATGGATAAGAAATGTGTGAACATATTTTGTATTGAAGGGTTCTAGAGATGGATTATTATGGCTATCTTCATGGGGTCAAAAACCAAACCATCTTTGTAGATGATGTGCCCAAGCAAGGTTCCGAAGGGGGTCACGAAGATGCACTTCTTTAGGTTAAAAATATATGTAATTGCCTTCACCTTTAAAACATGAGGTTCAAGTTATCATAATGGTCCTTTATGAGGCCATATATAGTCCAATCATCGAGGTACACTTGGAGGAACCTATGAATAAAGTCTTTGAACATGGTAATCACCACTCTAGAGAATATGACTGACGCATTCTTGATTCCAAAGGACATCACATTGTACGTAAAACAACCCCATCAATCATAAAGGTTATTTTAGGCTTATCCTCCTCTTCTATCTAGACTTAATGGTACCCATAAAAACCATCAATGAAAGTATAAATCTCATAGCCTACGATGCCATCCAACACTTCATTGGTAAATGGAGTCGTGAAGGGGTCAGTGATGCATGCAGCATTCAAGAGTCTATAATCGATTCAAATATAGATGCACCCATCCTTCTTCATGCTAATGAACATTAAGCTCACCCATTTATATTCTTGTACAAGGTAGATGACCCATATAGCCAACATTCCATCAATGTCCATTTTTACCTTGGAATGGAGATTGGGGTTCATTATTTATGGGTGCTTCTTGACTAGTCTCACACCATCCACAACTTTATACTCATTTTCCCAAGGGATGGGTGGGTGCCCTACATGTCCCAGTAGTTTTATGTGAACAAGTCTTGAAATTCCTTCAGGAGGTCTATGATTTGTGCCATCTCTGCATTAGACTAGTATGTGCCTAAAGTGGCAATCTTTGGTTCTCATTTCGTGTTGATGTCCACCTTAGTAGTCTTGAGTGTCATGTGGTAGGGTTCATTCCTTTCTCGATGGGAATATTTGAATTGCCTTATCCCCTCAGTGAAGATGCATTGGATATTCTTTGTCAAGGGCACTATCATCCACCTGATGCACAAGTTTCTTCTTACCTACCAAGGTCCTCTAGTTGTGTACCTTCCAAGTTTCATCATCCTCTTTGCTTGAGTCACTATTCAGTGCCTGCTCCTCAAATAAAGTTGGGATAACCATTCCTTTTTCCTCAAACATATCTCTTAGGCACTCCTCAAGAATTGTAGTATCTTTAAACACTACTCTATGAATGACTTGCATTGACTCGAGTAGTTCCAGGTCTAGTGAAGAAAAGGAGAAGGTGTGCACGAACCTATCCTTGAGTACATCCCAGTTTGTTGTCTCATGATGCATTTTATTGATAATGTACCACACTCATGCCCATATCTTCAAGGTCATGCAGAAGGCGTGCACCCACAGGTTCCTTGGGGCATCCTCATTGTAGATAGTCCAAGTCTCTTCAGACAAGTACACATGTGCTACCAGTTTAGAGTCACTTGAGTAATCAAAAATATCCAAGTCATCATTGCTTTTCCAAACCTTGTGCATATTGTTACCTTCACATCTTACCAAGTTGGTAAGCTAGGCCATTGTACTACCCACCAACGAGTGGTAATGATCCTTAAAGTATGTACTAGTGCACCCATTCTGTTTAACTCCTTTGGAATGCATGACTCAATGTCAAGGATAATTATTCTATCGAATTGCTCCCCTCATATTTTGGGAGCACTGCAATCTTTCCTTTACCAAATGGAACACCCTCTTCCCCTTCTTTTTGGCACAAAGTACCCATTTCTTAGGAGTGCGATCTATTTGAATCAACCCTGTTCAGACTAGTTTTGGCATTGTTACTTGCACTAGGTGGCACCTTTGACCAATAGATTTATAATCCTCCTCGACCCATTGGTTGCAAGCTATATTAGTTGTATCTAAAGCTAATTGGCCATATTCTCATGAAAGCACTCCTTAGTCACTGGGGTTAAGAGTTTCAATGCCTTACATCATGATGTTATAAATATGGTTTATCTCATCCTCGAGATTAACACTTTCTACATATGGGGGTCCTTGGTCATTTGAGATGGGGATCACCACCCTCTCCTTGTCATTCTCAAAGATAGTGCCTTTTAAAACACATATATGCATTTTTGGTGTAGCACCAGGGCCTTCTCAAGAGTGATAGATAATTGTCTTGCTCTACCAACTCGATCACTTCAAAGTTGGATTGAAACTCAGTGCCCATGATATATATAATGGTGCATTTTAGAATCCCAATAGGTTACACTCTAGTTTTGTTAGCCATGAAAATAATATGGGGGGAAGGCCTCAAAGTTGGCCTACTCATATTTTTCCATGCATTCTTGGTCAAAATATTGACCTCAGTTCCAGTGTATACCAGGACCTCACATACTGACCAACCATCAATTGTGGCATCCACAAAGAGTTTTTTATCATACTCTGCATTCTATGTATGCCTTACTTCTTTTTCCCTTTCCATTTGGGGCATGACAACTTCAATCATGTTAGGTGTGACATCTTCTCTTGGCCTTTTCCCTGCGTGCTCTAAGAGTAATTTTTCAGCAGGGACAAAATTCCTTCTATTTTCTAGAGGTTTAGGATCTGTATTAGCTCCTATATTTCAGCCTCCTAGCTATCTTATTTTTTGTGTGAGGCAATAGCTTGCACTTTTAGGTCCCATGTCAGTTGGAGTTCTCCTTACAAGTTTTGAATGACACTCATGGCTTATTGTAAGACATCCTTTTGACATGCAGTGTTAGGGTAGGGTAAAACCTTGGGTTCTAGCCACATTATGCACTTAGTGTGGCTTGCTTCTCAATATTCTAGGTGTAGATTAAGTGTTGGTGTGACTGGAAGTTGAGTGCCGAACCCACTACGAGTAGTTTCCTGCACTTTGATGGGTTTTGTGTGGGTTAACTACAGCTTTGTAGCCCACCTTTCCACCTTCAGCTCGTGCTTGACCATGGTGGTGCCATTATCTATACCAAGCTGGCCTTGAGTCAACTTCTTATACAAGTCTAGGCACTCCTCAACTGGATGTGGTCTTTGATAATACCTACACATTAGATGCATCAAACAATTTCCCTAATAGTGATTGATTGATCTACACTTGTAACATGATCACAGTGGGAATATTCCTCCATTGGATCTACCACCACACCCTCTAGGGCCTCTTTAATTCCCATAACCAACATTTAAATGGACATAACCCTCATTTCCTTGGTTTTCCTACCCTCTAGCTATTGTAGTTTCCTGATGTGTGCCTCTTTCCATGTTTTGGAACATCTCATCAATTACTTGATAGTTAGATGTGGTGTGAGTGTAGGCATTGCACAACTTATAATAGATAGTTTCATTAACCTGACTGATGCACTACAAAAAAGGGAAATTTTGATCATCATGCATCCCATGACAAACCTCATAACTCAGAAGTAATGCATGCACATTCCTGTGAAGGCAATTGTTTCTGTTATGGCCTTCCAACTTGTAGTTAGTTCACCATAACCCACTTTGAATTTCATGAATCAAACCAGTAGTCATATTTTGTAGTTGGGATGCCATGGATGTAACATTCACCTCCATGAATGGGCTAATTCCCTTATCAATGCTTCCAATTACCTCAGCATGGATCATGGCTTCAAGTGCTTTGCGGGGGTCCATGAATGTATTCATGGATAACGCTCTTTTGAATAGAACTAACAATCCTCCAATAAACCATTGCATGTGTTGGGAGGGGTGGATGCAATAAGGAATATTGGAGAGGAGAGTCTTGAACCACAAATCATATAGGTGCATGCTCTCTAATAGTCCTTGGATAATCTCCTTGAGCGTGGCTATGCACTACTACTCAAACTCTGAAATATCAAACTCCTTCAATAAGGCTTCCTTTAATGTGTCATAATTAATCATAACTTGGTTAGGATTAAATTCCCTATACCAGGTATGAGTGTGATCGAGAAAAGTTGTCATAAATTATGTTGCCTTACACTCTGACTAGGTTATACCCTAGGCATGCCATTGAAGCTCACATTTGAGCACATGATCTATGATGTTTTCTATACCATGATACTTGGGTAGGTGTAGTTCCATCTCATAATATATTTGTTGTGATGGGGATGCTAACATTTGAGGTGCTTGCCCCTAGTACTTGTCCTAGTGGTGGTCCTTCATCACTTCCAATCAATGGGTCAAGTGTTGACCCAGTTATTGTTGGTTGCACCATCAAAGTTGATGGTGTGATACTGCTCACTTGTGGTATCTAGACACTTCTTATGGGTTGTTGCCTAGTCTTTGTAGCTGACATTTATTGAACTGGAGAGCTTGCACTTATCTTTTGTGTTGTCAAGATAGCGCCCATGGGTTAACAAATATCTTCACTTAGATCTTCGTAAGGAACCACTTTTTCAATCACAAAATTATAGTCTAAGTCAACAAACCAGTCAAAGTCAATATTGATAACATGGTCAATTATCACTCTTCTTTATTCTAGTGTGGGATCTAGCACATGAGCTTGCACCGTAGGTTTAAAGGGGGTAGGTGCTTTTGATGCATCTTTAATGGTTAAGTTGTGTAGGGGCCCAAAGCATTCTGCACCCATCAATTGATGAGATTAGCCTATGGATTCAATGTTTCTCTCCCTTGGTGCTACTGTAATTCAAGAGATCCTTCCCTATACCCTTCCCACTCACTATGGGTCCTCTCATCAATTTCAAGTTCTAGATCCTCTATCAGCTTGGCCTTTTTTTATTATAATTCTACCTTCAGAGCTCTTGGGTGTCAAGTTGTTCATCTCTATCCATCCAACTTCACATAGACTTCCCATTCTCCCCCTCTATGCTTGCTCATATGTGCAATAACTTTAGCCTTCCATTCTTACAGTTTCAAAACCATAATCAACAAATAACTTATTCAACTGTACGTTGAACTCTATTATGAACATTCCTCTTGGTTCATGAAAAAACTATCGGAGTTGTTGCCAGAATCTGGATAATGCGAATGCAATGGAGACGTGATCACACGAGATGAAGCAAGTGCACACCACATAGATGCTAAAGTAATTTGAAATTATACAAGAAGCTGAATTGCACAAGACAAAATGGAGAAAACCCAAAATTTGATTAACATGAGATGGCCAAAGTGAGGAATACATATAGGAGAGCACGTAAGTAACTCCTCCACAAAAGGTGGTCAAGGCATCCCAAGAATAGACTGTAAATCCTCCATGAAAGGTGGTGATAAGGTGCTAAGAATAGAGAAGTAACTCCCATCAAGGGAGTTACTTATGACATCTATGACACATCTATGACACACACCTCCACATAAGCTAGCATATCCCACAAATGTAGGAAAACTCCATGTATGCATAAAAAATATAATTTCCCTAATTAAAAAATAGGAAAAAATAAAAACTTACACTAATACCCCCACATAAGTGCAGCTTAGGTGGACAGTGTGGAAATATAAAATGGGTCCCGACAACTAGACATAATGAGGTACCCATGTATAAATGCAATCTCCCATAAGATAGAGAAAAGGAGAAAACTCATAGGAAAAAACTAACCCCCAAAAGAGAGACATAAAAGAAAGAAGAGGCTAGTGGGCCCCCCTGAAGATGACGCTGCTGCAGATGTGGACCGCACCCCGAGAAGAGCTCATAGATGAATGAACTTGCTCTTAGTGAAAGGTTTGGTAAAGATGTTTGCAACCTACTCCAAACACTGGCAAAATATCAAGTCAATGACCTGACTATGAATAAGCTCTCGAATGAAATGCATGTCAATCTCTATGTGCTTGATCCACTGGTGTTGAACTTGATTCCTGCAAATCTGAATGGTACTCTGGTTATCACAATAAATGATGGTGGGCTGCCTGATAGAAATGCCAAACTCAAAAAGAATCACCTAAAGCCAAATAGCCTCAATAGCTGCATTAACAAATTACCTGTACTCTGCCTCTGTGGATGATATAGCAATAGCATTTTGCTTCTTGCTAGACCAACTGATAGGACCAGAACCTAGAGAGAAACTATAACCAGAAGTGGACGTGCAAGTCTGTGAATTGCCAGCCCAGTCTGAATCTGTATATCCAACCAAGTTAACCTCTATGCCAAATCTATAATGAATCCCATATCTATGTAAACCCTATATGTAATGCAAGATCCTCTTAGCTGCTTTCCAATGCAGCTCATGAGTTTCCTGCATGAATCTAGAGACAAATCCCACTATATATGATATGTTGGGCATGGTGTCAAGTAGATGAGACTACCAACAAGTTGTCGATATCGAGTGGCATCAACCAATGGTGAAGAACAGTCAGCCTTAAGCTTGACTCTTGATAGAAAGGGAGTCAGAGATGGCTTGCAATCAGCCATGTGAAACTGAGGAAATAAGTGAAGAGCATACTTAGGCTGTGCAAGAGAAATCCCTGAATCTGATTGTGAGATCTCGATGCCAAGGAAGTAGTGAAACAAACCCAAGTCTGTCATGTCAAATCTATCCTGGAGAGATGCCTTCACCGCTTCAATAGTTGATGAAGAACTCTCGGTGATCAAAAGGTCATCAATTTATAGAACCAAAATTAGGAGCGAATCATCCTGCCATAAGAAGTAGATTTTGGGATCAGAATGACACCTAGTGAAACCCACTGTGAGAAGGAAGGAATCCATCTTGGCATACCAAGCCTGAGGGGCCTGTTTGAGGCCATAGATAGATTTCTTAAGTCTACATACTAAGGAAGAATCCTGAACAAACTCTGGCGGCTGCTCCATGTAGATCTCCTCCTCTAGGTCTCCATGAAGAAAGGCACTCTTCACATCCATCTGATGCACATCCCAACCATGTGCTATGGCAATAGCCAAGGTGAGTCAGATAGAAGTCATCTTTGCAACGGGTGCAAAGGTCTTTGAGTAGTCAATGCCTACCACCTGTGAGAAACCCTTGGCGACCAATCGTACCTTGTACTTATCAACCAACCCATCTGATGCAAACTTGGTCTGATATATCCACCTACATCGAACCATCTTTCTTCCCTAAGGAAGTGAAGTCAAATCCCAAGTGTGATTTTTGATTAAGGAAGAATATTCTTCCTCCATAGCACAATCCCACTCTGGTACCCCAGATGCCTCTCGAAAAGTCTATGGATCTGAAACTGAAGCAAAGAAGGCATATGGATCTCTCTGAAAATCCACCCTAGTACATCTATCATTTGTGAGATCTCCTGCCCAAGTGCCAGCACTTTCAAGTGTCTATCTGGCCCAAAGTGGCCTAGAAGTGGGCGAGTCAGGTGTTAACTCCTCATCCTCTGACTGATTAAAGGTGGATGATTCTGCATCTCTGTCCTCACTATCTGAACTCGAAGAAGAAGAAGATGTCTATGGCTCAAGAACCTATTGTGGCTGATCTGAATCTGATGAGGAATCATCATGAAGAAGTAGATCTAATGAGGGAGAAGAAGTGTCAAGTGTTGAGTCTCTAGGACTCCCCTGAAAATGGACACTTCTCTCGATGAACAACTCATGAGTGACTGGATATAAAAGGCGATACCCCTTAATACCATCTGGATATCCTACAAAGATGCAAGGCTTAGACTGACGTTCCATAGCTTTGCATTTCTTCTTCGAAATGTGGGCCATGGCTAGGAATCTGAAAACCCTAAGGTGCTCAACATTAGGTTTCCTTTTATGCCAAGCTTCAAAGGGTGTTATCCCTTTCAAAGCTTTGTGAGGAACCCTGTTTTGAATGTAGCAAGCACAATTGATGGCATTGGCCCAGTACTATGGTGCTAAGGATTTGGAGTGAATCATACAGCTACCCATCTCTTTCAAGAACTTATTCTTGCATTCTGCAACCCCATTCTGTGAAGGACTGTAAGTGACTGTGTGCTGCAAATCAATCCCCTCTGTGGTGCAAAACTGCTCAAACCTGATGCTGAGATACTCCCCTCCATTATTAGTTTGAAGAACCTTGATGGATTTTTCACTTTGTTTCTCAATAAGAGCCTTGAAGTCTAGAAAATTTTCAAACACTTCAGACTTTTGTTTGAGAAAATATATCCAAGTGTACCTAGAGAAATCATCAATGAAAGTGAGGATGTACTCGGCCCTTGTGAAAGATGGTTTGGAAAAGGGTCTCGATACATCACTGTGGACTAACTCCAAAGGTTGTGAAGCCCTCCAAGCTTTGCCTTTGTCAAATTTTGCTTCGGGATGATTCCCAAGGGAGCACCCCTCGCAAAGTCTTTTTGAGAATTGGACATAAGGCAAGCCAATGACCATGTCATTTTTGCAAAGTTGCTCAAGGTAGCGGTAGTTAAGGTGGCCAAACCGCTCATGCCATAATTTGCTAACTCCATCTGAATGAGTCAGCAATGCTGTTGGAGAAGAATTTGATGCAGAATGTGAGAAGGTGTATAACCTTGCTTGGTGATTTGCCCTACCAACTGCCACTGTAGTATCACTATGCAATTCCCTGATAGCCACTGAAACTGGTGAGAACTCAATTCTCATGCCCCGACCAATGTGAGTGATTTGGTACACTGATAGGAGATTGGTTGAAAGAGAAGGAACACTTAGAACATTATTGAATGTTCCTCCTTCCATTTCAACTGACCCTCTCCCTGCAAAAGAAACTGAAGTGTCATCACCCAAACTAATTGAAGTCATGCTACAAGGCTCTAAAGATGAAAACTCAACTAGTGAAGAGCCTATGTGGTGAAAAGCACCCGAATCAATGACCCATGATGTTGTAGAAGTTGTAGTAGCTACAAGGGCCTTGCCCTTTTCTTTCTCCTTACCCTTGCCTTTTGCCTTGGTAGAATCTTGGGTAGATGAATTCTGCTTGATGGACTCAGGAACACCTATGTTGTTCTTCTGTAGAAGATGAGTTAGGTGATCTATTTGTTTCTTCATGCATTTGTGTTCATTATGCCCTGTCTTTTTACAATAGGCACACTTAACCTTCTCCTTCTTAGGTTTAACATTGGAGGAGGAAGACTTAGTGTTATTTTTGGCAGGATTCTTATTTTCTTTCTTCTTCTCCTGGTCCTTGTTCTTTTTCTTCTTCTCTTTTATTTAAGTCTTGTCCTTACCATTTCTAGCTATCAAAGCTTGGGGTTGAGTAGACTTCATTGTGCCCATTTGAATTAGCTTATCTTGCTCCCTAGTCAAGTCAGCAATGAATGAATCTAAAGAAGGCATTTTCCATGTAGTGTCAAGGGCACTTTTTGTGGTATGGAAAGTGGAGACAAAGACTGAATAGCTTGGACCTAACTTTGCGAGAATAGAAAGGATGAGTTGATCATCTTTCTTCTCTATCCCACATTCTTTAAATTGCAATCTAAGGGCCTTAAACTTAGTGAAGAAGTCCTGTAGGGTGTCAAAGTTTCTAGGACATAGACTTATGAGTTCGTTTTCAAACTCATGTCCTCTCATCTCATCAAGCTTCCCAAATAAGAGTTCTAAGGTGTCCCATATGTATTTGGGAGTCTTGGAGCTTTCTAAAGGGAAGAGAAGTTCTGGAGACATAGACAAGCTCAGTAATCCATAGGCTTCATCACTACGATTGTACCACTTGCCTTTTTTAGCATCAGTGTTGGGTTCTACTTCAGTACCCATGGTGATCCTATACAACCCTTTGCTTCTAAGAATGATTGACATTTTAACCTTCCATTCATGATAGTTGAAGGGTCTTAAGGGTTTAAGTTGAAAAGAATCTATTTTAAGCTAAATTTAGGTGAATTTGTGTTGATTGCAAGTTGTGAAATTATGCAGAAAAGAGAATGAAAGAAAAGATTTACAAGTTGTGAAAGGCAATCACACCCCCCTGAAATGTTGAGCCCCCCAAATATGCAAGTGCATACTCAAAATACATTGGGCTCAGCCGAAAATGCATCTTAGAGCAATCAGTGCAAGACTATAAGCAAACAAGACGTTGGACTCAGTCAAAAATGCGTCTCGAGAGACCCAAATTTTAGGCACTTTATAAACTAGTGCATTTTTAATAAATAACAAGCCTAAACTATGGAGAATTGAATTACAAACACTTTTGCAAAAAATGGTACCCAAATTCGAGCTACCGTTTGCAAGATATTAAAGGTTCAATTTTTTCGTAAACTAGTGTTTTTGCAAAAAAACACTAAAACATTAAAAAAATGCTTGTTTTGAGAGAGAAAGTGGCCTTCCAACCACTCATTAGATTCAGCACAGAATGAAGAATCTAAAGGAGATTTGTGTGAGGGGGAATTGGCCTCCTGCCAACTCGGGCCTCACCCTTTGTCTTCGTAGGTTGAAGATACAAGTTTTAAATGTATACCCCCAAATTATCAAACTGTCTAAAAAACTTATTATTCAGTCAAATTGACTGATTTTTTTTTTACAAGTCAATTTTTAACTGAAAAGAAAATAAAGCAAAGGACAATTTGATGGATGCCAAGTGTCCAAGGGCCCACATGGGACACCAAGCAAGGAAGGGGCGCTAAAAAAAAAGTCCAGATTTTGCTCAGAAAAAACAAAAGAAATGAACTGCATACCTGTTGGATGTCGTACGACGGTTTGGTGCCTTGTTGTTGCTGAAGGCATTTGCAGGAAGGACTTGGCGTGGCAGAAGGATAACAATAGAAGGATCTGGCTGCACCTAGACTACTACCCCTGGACTGTTGCGTGGACTGTTGCATGGAGTGCTAAAGGCGTTGTTGAAGGTGTTGGTTACCAGAAGAGTGTCCAGCGTGGCCCTGGGGCACTGAAAATTAAAAAAAGACTGAACTCAGTAAGGAAAACAATAGAGATAGGGCCGTGGAGCTAGACTGCGCCTTGCTGGAGTTGCATACCTCATTCTACCAGATGCCCCACACTGATAGTGGCATCCAAGAACATAAACCAGTTGTAGAGATCTGTCTTTTCCTGTAGAATGACCAAGAAAAAAGGAATTCTACTGCCTTTTCTAAAGCCACAACAGATCTAGACAAGATGTCTTGGTAAAATCTAACTCAGAAGCCATTTTTTTAAAACAAGTTCCGTATGAATTTGCATGAGTTTTCAAGAAACTCTACCAAAGCTCTCAAATGCAACGGAGTTAAAAAAACTACTAAAGAAGCAAAGTAATAATTTTAAAATAAACTAATAGCATAACCATACACACGATTATCGGAGTAGCTCTGATACTATAATGGAGTTGTTGCCAGAATCTAGATAATGCGAATGCAATGGAGACATGATCACACGAGATGAAGCAAGTGCACACCACATAGATGCTAAAGCAATTTGAAATTATACAAAAAGCTAAATTGCACCAAAAAAAATGGAGAAAACCCAAAATCTGATTAACATGAGATGGCCAAAGTGAGGAATACATATAGGAGAGCACGTAACTCCTCCACAAAAGGTGGTCAAGGCACCCCAAGAATAGACTGTAACTCCTCCATGAAAGGTGGTGACAAGGTGCTAAGAATAGAGAAGTAACTCCCATCAAGGGAGTTAATTATGACATTCTTATGACACATTTATGACACACACCTCCACATAAGCTAGCCTATCCCACAAATGTAGGAAAACTCCATGTATGCACAAAAAATACAATTTCCCTAATTAAAAAATAGGGAAAAATAAAAACCTACACTAATAAAAACTCATACTTTACTTCTTCAAGGCAGGATTAAGTTGACACTATAAATTCCAACATGTAACTGTTCAACACTCCATTCCACCACTTGTCTATATCTCACATTCAAATGACATCTAGGTTATCGAGCCTCTCTAAGTGCTCCTTTATCCACTCAAGGCATTGGTCATAGCTTCATCTCCTGTTGGTCATATAAGCAACCAACCATTGGTACACATGCTCAGGTAGTTCATAAAATAAGACCTCGTATAGAGCATCATACAGGTTATTTTGAACCCACTTCCTTGGCTTCTACCCTTGGCAAGTTGGATGCTTCTGTGTGAAGCTATCTTCCATTTGTTCCATCTAGTGCTCAATGTTATAGAGTAAGAGTCAGAGAATTGTTCTATTTCACCATTACAACAATAAAATTCAACATGGGTCCCAACAACAGAACCATAAATGTTGTAAAAAATTCGATCATCAAGTCATTTGATTTGTCAAGTGCTTAGTTGGTTGTCCAAGTCAAGTCTATACTTTGTTATGACTAGATACAAGCATAGAATAATATTATAGCATACAAAATTTAACAATCTACTACAATGACATCAATTCAAATAAGGTGCAAGCCTTATGTTATCACCCAAAGTGCAACAGAGAAAGGACTGGGGCCCACATTGGGCTAGTCGAGCCATAGTGAAAATCAATTGTCTAGGGATTTGGTCATTTGCAACAAAGGCACTAGTCAGTTTAATGGTGCAAGCCATTCTGGGTGTAGTCTAACTGTCTATAGGCATAAGGCCACTTTGGGGAACTAGTCTTGGTAATAGGGGCGTAAGTCTATATTGGGATAATAAGCTAAGTGCCATTCAGGGGCTTAGTGAGTCAAGGGATTGCTCTAGTCATAATTTTCATGCTCCATTAACACTCTCGATGCAGGTGTCAAGCTTGGGTGAATGCCTTTTTTGAAACTTAGACTATTTTGTAGTTTATGTTGATGTCATTATTTGGCATAGAGATGCCATTAACAACCTAGAACAGACCTTCGCTTAGCAACATATGCATATAATGAAATTACTCCATTATAGCTACTGCATTCGAGTCACATTCATAGAATATTTCTATAACTATATAATTAGATTAATACATAGATATATGCAACACTATTCTTCTATTACTAATGTTTAAATAATCAGAGTATAGTTTGATGAAAATAGAGCACATGCTCATCTAAATCTATCAACGACCCAAAGGATCATAGGGGAGCTTGGGCACTATAGTGTGGATTCTCAAGAGTATCCATGCTAAAAATTAAGCTGATGGCATTCATAATTAATATCTGAATATAATTCCATAAATTTTCACTATATTAATTTACATATCTTGTTCATTGGTTCAAGCTTGGCTTTATAGCAATGAGAAGCATCTTCGTGCCAGGGAAGAGGGTGCACATCGATTGTTGAGTTGTCTCCAAGGTTGATCATTTGGCTGGCTCCAATACATTAACTCCTTCATGCTCCAATTACCACATGCAACCACTTATGAAGATGTCTTTAAAAATTAGGTACTAAGCAACTACCTTCCAGTTGGTATAAGATATACGAAGATTCTTTTAGCTGATGCAAAGGGTACCAAAAGAGTAATCATTTCAGGTGATTTCCTCGTGTCAAGATGTTTACTGAGTTGGCATGGATCTATACTTAGACAATAAGGGGCCCAACAAACCTTGAACAAACACAAGTGGCTATTTCATGTAGATCTCCTCAAGGTCTCTGTGATGAAAGACATTCTTCACATCCATCTGGTGCACATCCCAACCTTGTGTTGCGGTTATAGATATTGTGAGTTGGATCGTAGTAATCTTTGAAATAGGTGAAAAGGTCTATGAGTATCAATGTTGTCTACCTATGAAAAACCCTTGGCAATCAATCATGCCTTGTACTTATTGACCGAACCATCTGCTACAAACTTTGTTCGATATATCCACTTACATTGAACCATCTTCCTTCCCTTATGAAGTGAATTCAAATCCCAAGTGTAATTTTTTATTAAGGAAGATTATTATTCTTGTATAGCATTATCCCACTCAAGTATGTCTAAAGCCTTTTAAAATGTCTATGGATTTGAAATTGAAAAAAAAAAGGCATGTAGACCACTCCGATAATTTGCTCGAGTACCTCTATCATCTGTTGGATCCCCTACACAAGTACCAACACTCTAAAGTGTTTGCCTAACCCAAAGGGGCCCAAATGTGGGCGAGTCAGGTGTTGACTCCTCATCCTCTGAAACATGAATAGAGGTGGATGTGGATGACTCCCTATCATTGTTCTCACTATTAGAACTAGAATAAGAAGAAGTCCCTGGCTTAGGAACCTACTCTAGATGATCTGAGTCAGAATAATAATCATAAAGTCTAATTGAAGACAATGAAATAGAAGAAGTGTTAAAGTGTTGAGTCTTTAGGACTCTCCTAAAAGTGAACACTTCTCTACATGAACAACTCATGTGTGGATGGATTTAGAAGGTGATACCTCTTGCACCATCTGGATAACCTACATAGATGCAAGGCTTGGACTAAGGTTCCATAGCTTTGTATATCTTCTTCAGTATATGTGCCATAACTGGAGATTCAAAAACCCTAAAGTGGTCAACTTCAGGTTTCTTTCCATGTCAAGCTTCAAAGGGTGTTATGCATTTCAAAGCCTTGTGAGGAACCCTATTATGAATATAACAATCATAATTAATGGATTTGGCCCAATACTAAGGTGACAAGGACTTAGAGTGAATCATACAACTAGCCATCTCTTTCAAGGATCTGTTCTTGAATTCTACAACTCCATTTTGTGAAGAATTATAAGTAATTATCCACTACAAATCAATCCACTTTATGGTTGAAAATTGATCAAATTTATTGCTGACATATTCACCTTCGTTTTTAGTTAGAATAACCTTGATAGATTTCTCATATTGTTTCTCAGCAAGTGCTTTGAAGTCTTGAAAATATTCAAACACTTTAGACTTTTGTTTAAGAAAGTAGACCCATGTATATCTCAAGAAATCATCAATGAAAGTGAGAATGTACTTATCCCTTATAAAAGATAGTCTGGAAAAAGGTCCAAATACATCACTATGTACTAATTCCAATGCTTGTGAATCCTTCCAAGCTTTGCCTTTGTCAAATTTTGCTTCGAGATGGTTTCCAAGAGAGTAACCCTTATAAATACCATTAGAGAATTAAACACAAGGCAAGCTTATGACCATGCCATTTTTGCTAAGTTATTCAAGGTAGTAGTAGTTAAGGTGGACAAACTGCTCATGCTATAATTTGGTAACTCCATCTGAATGAGTCAATAATGTAATTAGAGAAGAATTAGATGCAAAATGTGAGGTGTATAACCTAGCTTGGTGATTTTCATTACCCACTACCATTTTAGAATCACTATGAAACTCCCTAATTATAATTGAATCTTGTAAAACTTAATCCTCATGCTTTTACTGATATAAGTGATTTGATAAACTGATAGGATATTGGTTTAAAGAGAAGGGACATTTAGAATATTTAACTGATTAGTCATCCTTCCATTTCACTAGACCCTCTCCCTACAATTGGTACATAAGTGTCATCACCCAAACTGATAGAAGACATGCTACAAGGCTTTAAGGAATAAAAACAAACCAATGAAGAGCCCATGTAATGAGAAGCACTCGAGTCAATAACCCATGAAGATGTTGGAACTACAACTACTATAAGAGCCTTGCCCTTTTATTTCTCTTTCCCCTTGCCCTTTACCTTAGTATAATCTTGGGTAGATGAATTCTAATTGATGGACTCAAGAACACCTATGTTGTTCTTCTCTAGGAGATGAGTTAGGTGATTTATTTACTTCTTCATGCACTGTTTTACATCATGCCCATTTTTTTTACAATAGGCACACTTAACCTTCTCTTTCTTAGGTTTGTCATTGGAAGAGGAGGCTTCATTGTTGGTTTTGGCAGAGGTTGATTCTTTCTTATTCTCTTGATCCTTATTATTCTTCTTCTTCTCTTTGTTTAAAGTATTTCCTTTTCTATTCTCAACAATTAGGGCTTAAGGTTTTTTGGACTTTAATGTGCCCATCTAGATCAACTTATAGTGCTCTCTGATTAAGTTGGCAATGAAAGCATCTAAAGAGGGAATTTTCCATGTAGTGCCTAAAGTACTTTTAGTAGCATGAAAAGTAGAGATAGAGGCTAAATAGTTAGGACCTAGTTTAGAGAGTATAGAAAGAATAAGTTGGTCATCTTCTTTCTTTATCCCACATTTTTTCAACTGCAATCTCAAGGACTTGAACTTAGTAAAAAAATCCTGAAGGGTGTCAAAGTTTCAAGGACTTAGGCTAATGAGTTCATTCTTAAGCTCATGACCTCTCATCACATCTTGCTCCCAAAATAGCTTATCCAAAATAGTCCATACATCATGGGGTGATTTAGCAGGCTCTAAGTGAAATAAGAGATCAAGTGCTATAGAAAGACATAATAGCCCATATGTTTCTTCACTATGGTTATACCACTTAATTTTCTCTACACATGTGTTAGTTTTAGTTTCATCACCCATGGTTATCCTATACAAAACTTTACTCCTTAGAATGATTACCATCTTGATTTTCCATTCATGATAGTTAAAGGGAGTTAGTGGGTTGATTAAACTTGAATCCATTTTAGTGCTGAGTTGAGTTGCAGTAGTAGTGAAAGTTGTTGTAGAAATGACAATGTAAGCAAAAAGAAAGAGTGACTCAATAGAAAGTACATCCTTTTGAACTATGAAATTGTGAAACCCCCCAAGATTTTGTAAATAATGCACACTTAAAAGACATCAGTTATAATTGAAAATGCGTCTAGAGTAACCAGTGCAAATGTTGAAAAGATGTGATTTACAAGACTAGGCGAGGACCTTAGGCTCAACTGAAAATGCATCCAAGATGAGCACACAAAGTGAGCAAGTGAAAATATAAATAATAATTCTTCTTTAAATATTTCCCATAATATATTGTTTTTACAAAAAACAATAAAAAAATCTCCACTAACAGTGCTAAACTTGACCAATCCTCTTATGCATTACTTGTGCATTCAAAGAAAAGTGGCCTATCTGACCTTATTTTAAATCAAAATAAAAAAGGCAATTTAATGTGCTAGATTAAAAACTTTAGGGAAAACTTTGAATAGACTTAGCTTGTTTAGGAAGAAACTCTCAACCCTTTTAAAATTGTAGGAGTATTTTGTGTTGTTTATTGAAAATTTACACAAATTGCATACATCAGGCATGGCTGAAAGGCTAGCCAGGGGGTTGTAGGTTATGGGTTATAGCCCCTTTCTATAGTCAAAGGCTATTTCTAGCAAGGTCATTAGGCTGAGCTGACCAATTTTGGTGTATAGGTTGCATGGAATGGTGGTTATGTCGGGTAAATAATGAGAATAGACTTAATAGGCAAAAATGCCATAGATGAGGGTCACCTGGAAGCAACACAGAACTAGGGTCAAATAATCTCCAAAACACACAAAACCAATTGAGCCTAAGATGAGGCCAAATATATAGGCTGATACATAACACATGAGATCAAACTTGAAGATATATGGAGGCATGCAAGTCATTTGAAAGAAAATGCACCAAGGCACTTAAAACAAGTAGTCACACAGAAACCAAAAAAATTGTGGTAATGGTTGCCAATGAACTAGATCTACAAAAAACTCCCACAAAGGGATTATATACCAGGATTATTTTGCAAATAAAAATCTCATGACAAAAGATAGCTTAATGGAAACAAAAAACTAGGCATATAATTACCATGAGTGGCTCTAATACCATATCAGATATGTCACCAATTTTAAATAATGTGAATTCAAAGGTTGAGATCACACAATATAAAGCTTGTGCACACTGTTGTTCCCAAAATATGTCACTTGTTTTTGTGGACAACATGTTGATCATTTTGGTCCTATAGGCCAAAATGATCTCTTCCTTTTTCAAAAATATGTTCTGAGCATCCAAGTTCTTCAATTATTCAATCATTTTCAGCTAAGGAACTTGCAGGTTCAACATGCAGGGTTTCACAAAGAAAAAAGTTTCAAACACTTAGGCATTTTAAGGATGGTTCAACACCGAGGTTCAATCTAAAGGCTCATCGGTGGGGTTCAAAGAGTTATGATGAACCATTGAATTGTTGAACCATTGAACTCCACTTTTATGAGTTCAAAGGGTTCAACGAGTTCAAGAGAGTTCAATAATATGAAACGAATCGTCGAACCAATGAACCATTGAACCTTTAAAATTAGAAAGGTTCAAATTGGTTCAAAGGTTCAAATCGGTTCAACGGTTCAACAAGTTCAATAAGTTCAAAGTTCGAGCGGAAGCTTCAAGAGAATGGTTCAACAAGTTCAATGAGTCACAAGTTCAAAGGGTTCGAAGTTCAAAGTTCAACTGAATGGTTCAACGATAAGTTGAACTTATAAGAAGAATAAGTGAGTGTGGCTCTTCGCAAAGCTTTAAACCGCTAACCATTAAACCATTTTGAACCGTTGAACCATTGAACTGATGCACTCTGAAAGGTTTAAAGGTTCAAGGTTCAAAGTGGTTCAAGCGACTAAGCAACCAGTGACATCCCCATAGACGTCAAATTCAGGGTAATAAAATATTTGTTGATTATCAAATATGGCACAGACCCTGAGAACAAACTCAACGAATAACTAAACAAGGAGTTAAAGGAGCTAGCAGAAAGCGAGAGGATAGCCCTGAGAACTTAGATCGCCAAGAAGAGACAAAATGTAGCAAGGAAAGAGGGAAAATTACAGAGAATCCATAAATATTTACAAAAGAGTTATTCTAGTAGGTGAAGTAGTCCACTAGGTGGACATCAGAGAGCGCAAACATTCAATAGCGTGACCTATTTTTCTTCATTGAGTAAAGGCAAAGTGGATAGCTCCATAAGTATCATAAAGAAGACAAGGCAACCCATGCTTGGGAGGAGACATTCGACATAATTAGAATGACAAAGTCTAGGCTAGTAAACTGCTCCAGCATGGCCCCTTCACAAAATTTCCTTTGTCTAATGCATTAAATGTAGCATGGGCCATGTGAAAAAAAGTGACAAGTCTTTCTTTGAGTGATATATATTGTAATCTCTCATTTTGGAGAAAGGGGATCGCTCTGTTATTAAAAGCAAAACTCTGCCCATATTGAAAGGCATTTTTGAGACTTTGAGTTCAGACTGTTAATCATATTTTGTCATTTGAATGAGAAAGCAAGTGACATTTTAGACTTTGTGTTGAAATAGCTTGTGTTATCTAAAAAATTATTCTTATGTCTATTTCCTAAATACAGTCTTATCCATTTAATCAAATAAGCAAAATTAGTGGAAATAATCTGGAAGGTGTCTTGAAGCTGACTATGGGAGAATTTGCACTGCCATAACTATCTTTAGTCTATTTGTTTATAGTTTTATTTTAAAGGATATTGGTGAGACTTTGAGCTCCCATTACCCTTCGTATTCTTTCACTTTGTTGTAGTTGAGGTGGAGACTTTGTGCTACACTTCATTCTGCTGTGTTACTACGTCCTAATTAGTGAGGAGAAGCAATGAAAGACTGTGTTTTCATGGGTTTCTTGTGATTACAGTTACTACCTGGGAAGTCTTCCTTTGATTTTCTGAACATCACTTCTAAAAGAAGAGAAATGCCTTCAATAATTACCTAGGATTTCTCCTTTGCTCTGTGAACATTATCTCTGAAAAAAGAGAGATGGATGGTGTTATCCCACCCCTGAGTGTATCTTCAGCTTATATTAGTTATAGTAGTTTATAGGGAACCTCCCCTTGATGAAAGGAGAGATTTATCTCATTTTTCTATGGTAAATCTACACATTTTGCCGTATAAATCTCCTTATGCTAAGGTTGATATACCTATTTTATCGTCAGTTAACTGGTGAAAAAATATTCACCCAACAGTTTTTGGTGACTCCACTGGAGAAGAATGCACAATTTGAAGCCTCAAACTTTAAATTAAAGCAATTCCAATTCTTTTCCATTTCCATTCATCACTCTAGCAGATCCATGGTATACACAAAGCCAGAGAGCTCAAGGTATTATTGACCCTATATTCAAGTTTGTGCAGCAAATTTATTTTGATCTTTCTCCTCCACGATCTCGCCTTTAGTGAACTAAGAGTTTTCCTCTTACCAACGTTAGCTCTACAATACCAAGCAAAGATTCTCTTTCCCCTACTAACAGAGCTTTTTCTATACATACTCCACCCAGATTTGTTATCTCTCCCTTCAATCGTCATATCATGGCAGCCCAAGGCCCCTGGGGTAACACCTTTGGTCCTCTAAATTTAACTCCACCCTTACATAAACTACCCCATAGTTCAAGAAAGAAAATTTCCAAGTTTTATGGTGATGGGAGAGTTCATCCTGATGAGCATATCGTAGCTTTTTGCATAGCCTATGGTGTGATAGGTGTTGAATATGAAGACATAGCAGTCAGATTGTTTGTAGAAACATTACAAGGTGTTGCAGTAGACTGGTTTTATCATCTGCAAGCTCAGATTGTAACTGATTGGAACACTCTCAAGGCCAAGTTTGAGGCTAATTCAAACCTACAGAAGATGCACATGCCTTATTGGCTCAAATTACGTAAATGAAGAAGGAGATTCATGAGCCTATGCGAGACTTTATTGCAAAATTTGATAAGCTGAGGAACAAGATTCCTACAATTGCTCAGCCAACACCTGAAAATCTTAAATGTTTTTTTATCAATTCTCAGCTTCCTGAAGTGAATTTTTTTTTGAGGCAGGATGGCCACATACACTTTACTGTAGCTCAAAATTTGGCCACTGAAGTTGAAGATGATCTTATCTTGGCAGAAAAGATAAGAAGAGATCCCAACAGAAGTAAATCTTCTTCATCTTCTGAGAATTTTTTTACAGGCACCACTAATCCTATGGTGCAAAAGCTATCAAATGAGTTGTTAGCTCTAAAAAAAATGGCATAAGGGACGTATGCTCCTCTTTATTATTGGGATATACCAAGGAATATGTTTTCTAACTAGTCATATCAAGGCAATGCTACCAGAAATCAATGGCAACCAAATCGTCTTTCTCTCCCACAAGGGAAGCTTGCCATTGAAGCAGCTCCAACTAACCCAGTAGTTAGATATATTGAAACTAAATCTGATTTATTTTTCCAACCTGAGTTGAAATAAGAAGATGATGTTAATCTCTTCATAGAAGGGGAAGAAGAATTAGCTGGCGACTCCAGCATTGATTTCCTGAATTACCAAGAAGAAGCTAGAAGCAAGTCAGAAGTGTTTGATGGATCATATGCTATTTTTACCAGGTTCCAAAACCAATCAACTCAATAAGTAGATAAAAAAAAAAACAAGGAAAGAATCTCAACCAATAATTTCTATTTCTAAATGGGGGACCACTCTGCCTTTCCAATCAAAGGACCCAGTGATCACTAAGAAAGTAAGTACCTCAAATATTTCTGTTCCTTCTGCTTCAAATTCTTAGACCAGTACCACACCCACTAAAAACTAGAATGAGGGACTTCCTTTCTTTGTCTCTAGTTATTTTTAGTCATTTGATATAATTGACCATACTAAGAAGACCAAAATTCAATTGAATGAGTTTGCATATCTACAAGCCAACCCTGACCAGTTGGATAGGTTGGTTGAATGTGTGAAGAATAAAGTCATCCCTACAAGACAAGGTGTTTCAAAGGTAATCCATGATCCCCCAAGGAACATATCCACCCCAAATAACCTTGTCATTACTCTCCCTACTGCCCTTAGGAAAATAAAACCTTTCTATGTTTCCCTGTTGATCAATGGACACAAGCTGAGCAACTGCATAATTGACTCAAGAGCTTTAGAAAATGTTATACCTGCTAAGGTAGCAGACTCTCTCAGTGTCACCTTGATTAAAAATATTGGGAGATGTTTCTCCATGGAAAATAAATAAGTGCCTTTGTTGGGTCAAATCAAAGATACCCAGTTTGCGTTTGTGGCCTTCCCAGAAAAAAAAATTAAAATGATAGTCCTGGTGGCTGACGTTCTAGCCTCCTATGGCATTCTGCTTGGATAAATTTTTTGCAAGGATGTTGGTGGAGAATTGAGCATGGACTTATCTGAGGTGAGAATACCTATCAAAGACGTCATGTAGAGGCTACTCCCTGAAAAGGAGTCGAAGTACATTGTCACCCAAACATCAGCCCCTAAAGCTCAAATTTTATTTGAGTCTTCAAGAATGGGTAAATGCTTCCTGTCTACAGAGGATGTTTATGTCTCATTTGATGAAAGTCTTGTAGGTGGCGATCTAAAAATTAATTCAAATAAGACATTAGAAGAATTGGTAGAGCATAGTGCAAGTGCAAAAGGATTTTCTCTCCGAAATGAAGTAAAATCTAAAAGGAGATCAGATTCTGATGATGTTTGGATTCTAGAATTTGATGGCAATAATTTTTCTACCAGTTTTGGAGCTGAGATTGTGTTAATATCTCCTCAAAGAGATATTTTTCCTTATTCATATAAGTTGCAGTTCAGCAACACCAATAATATTGTCGAGTATGAATCTTTGTTACTCAGGTTGAAGGCAGCTCAAGATAAAGGTGTTAAGCTCCTTCATACCAAAGGAGACATTGAACTAGTGGTTTTTCAGGTGAGGAACCTTTATCAAACTAAGAATGAAATATTGTGACATTATCACAATCTTGTGTGGGATTGTATTGAAGGTTTTGATGCTTTCAATATTTCTACAGTGCCTAGAGAGTTCAATGATCGAGCAGATTCATTGGTTGTTTCTACCACCCTCATGGTTCTTCACCTCAATTTTAAAGGAAACATGTACACTATCAAACTAGTCTTTCAACAAAGTGTGCCTGATAATACCAACTATTGATAGATATTCAATGGCGATAACCAAATCATTGCCTTTTTAGAGTAGATGGGGAGTTTTATTTTGAAGGTGATAAGTCTCCACCGTGGGAATCAGCTCCTGAAACAATTTCAAACACTGGTGAAGAATTCCTTCAACTAAAAGGGAATAAAATCCTAAAAGGATTGGTTTCCTTGGAGAAACTCTTTGATAAGCATGACAAGTTCATCAAGCAGCAACAAATAGATTCAAGTTCCTCCCAGGAGTTTGATCAAATAAATTTGAGTACTAAAGAAAATCTTAAGATGATCAACATTAAGAAGTGTTGCACACCTGATGAAAAGCTCAAATTCACTGCTCGGCTTCACTGATGTTTTGGCGTACTCTTATGATGATTTGAAGTCTCTCAAGCTTGAAGAAATTTGGCACAAAATTCCTCTCAAGATTGGTTCATTGCCTCACAAGTAGAAATTCAGGCAGTACAACCCCAAGATATCAAGTACTATTCTGTCTGAGATTTAAAAAATAGTAAAAGTGAGGATAATTTTTTCAATCCATCATTCCACCTAAATTGCGAACATAGTCCCTGTGAGGAAAAAGAATGGGGAAATTTACCTCTGTGTTGATTTTAAAAACTTAAATCAATCATCTCTAAAGGAAAACTATCTCCTACCCATCATGGATTAGGTCCTACAGCCAATGACTAATTTGGATATGTTATCAATGTTAGATGGTTTTTTGGGGTATAATTAAGTGGAAGTCGGTGAAGCAGACCAATATAAGACTGCTTTCACTACACTTTGGAGCACCTTTGCATATCGTAGAATGCCTTTTGGTTTGATCAATGCTGGTGCCACCTTCTAGAGAACAATGGATCTTGCCTTCAGAAATGAAAAGAGAAGTTTATTGTGGTATATCTTGACAACTTGACCATCTTTTTCAAACATCGTCTTGATCATGTGCATCATTTGCAATAAGTGCTGGAATGATGTTGATAGAATGTCATTTCTCTAAATCTTAAGAAGTTAGTTTTTGGGGTTACAGAAGGAAAACTTCTTGGTCACACTATATCCTGAGAAGGCATAAAGACTGACTCAAAAAGAGTCAAATCCATCAAAGAGCTTACTCTATCTGCTAGTAAGACTGCAGTTCACTTTTTCTTCGAAAAGGTGAATTTTCTACGAAGGTTCATTCTTGAGTTCGCAGAGAAGACTCACCACATTGTTGACACGATGAAGGGAAAAGTTACTTTTCACTAGACTGAAGAAGGCAAGTAGCATTTCAAGATATCAAAAAAATTATTGCCCATGCCCCAATCCTGGTTTGCCCAGATTACACTAAAGACTTCATAATATACAGCTACGCTTTTGAACACACACTTTCAGCCATTCTAGTTCAGCAGAATAAAGAAGGCATAGAATCTCTTATATCATTCATGAGTTTTCCTCTCAAATCTCATGAATTGAAATAGTCAAACATGGAGACGCATGTTTATGCAGTGGTCAAGGTGGTAAAACACTTTCATTTTTACATCCTAAACTCACACATTGTTGCTCTGGTGCTTGATACAATGGTAAAGTCCATTTTAACTCAACAGGAGTTTGGTACCAAAAGGGGCAATTGAATTTCCAAAATTTAGGAGTTTGATCTTATTATCAAACCTACAAATTTTGTGTGGAGAAGAGGCCTTTTCCAATTAATTACTGATAACATACCAAAAGAAATATGACATGAAGAAATAGAGATTGAAGACATGCCTACAGTCCTCTTTGTCGCTACTACGAATGAGTGGTATTCTAATATCACTCATTTTCTTATCTATGGTGAGTTTTCTACTCACCTATCTCGTAGAGAAAAGAGAACTATCAAATTGAAGGCTGATAACTATGTCCTGTGAGAAAATGGTTTGTACAAGAGGAGCCTTGACAGGGCAATCCTTCATTGTGTGGACAAAGTGCAACAGTCCAAAATTTTAGAGTCTTTCCATAATCTAGCTTGTGGAAGATATTTTTTTGCACCTGTGACTGCTCATAAAATTCTACGAGCCAAGTATTATTGGCCTACTCTATTTCAAGATGCATACAAATAGGTACGTAGATGTGAACTATGTCAACAGTTGTTTAGGAGACCTAAATTAGCCACATTACCTCTCAAGCCAGTGGTAATTGAAGATCATTTTAAAAAATGGGGTATTGATTTCATTGGCACCGTAAACCCATCTTCAAGTGTTGGACATGATTATGTTCTCACAGCCACAGACTACTTTACCAAGAGGGTGGAAGCCATTCCAACTAAACATACTACTTCGAAAGTGGTATGTAATTTTCTTAAAGAAAATATCATCTCCCACTTTGGAGTGCCAAGTAAGATTGTAACAGATAAGTTTGCTTATTTTACTTCTCAAGAGGCTACAATTATGAGATTATCTTCTCCCACTCCTCTGACTATTATCCACAAAGAAATTGTTAAGCAGAATCAAGAAACAAGAATCTGGTGACCATTATCAGGAAGTTGGTAGATGACAATCAGAGAACTTGACATAAAACATTATTTGATGCTTTATGGGCAAACATGATTACACCCAAGAGGGTAATAGGTATGTCACCATTTCAACTCATGTATGGTTTGAATGTAGAGATACCAATTACCCTAGAATTACCAGCACTGAAGTTGGAGAAGGTAGTCGAATATCAAACCTTTGAAGATTTCATTGACAAGAGGATCATGTGCTTGACTGAATTAGAAGAGCAACGAACTATGGTAGTGGATCGTATTGTTGTGCATCAAAGTCTGCTAAAGAGGCTCTTCGACCAAAAAGTAAAGATTCATGATTTCCAGATTAGAGATCAAGTCTTGTTGTGGGACAAGAGGAGAGAACCAAAAAGAATACATGGGAAATTGGATTCTTTATGGAGGGGTTCATTTTCTATTCATCGACTCAATGGTGAAAATAGTTTCTTGCTAAAATATCAAGATGGCACACCTTTTTCACTGCCTCACAATGGGCAGCATCTGAAGCACTTCAATCTTTGAAGTATCAGATAAGATCAATTGTACATATGTATAGTATTTAGTTTGTTTTGTGTTGTTTATTTCATTTTTTGGCATCTTTTTCTTTTTGGGTGGCATGACTCTATAGCCTAATGGCATAGATGAAGGCACTGAGAGTCTAGATTCTACTCCCCTCAATCATTTTTACAATTGATGGAAGTTCTCCAATTGGAGCCAACTGCTGTTCTCAAAAAATTTCATTTATTTTTGTGGACAACATGTTGATCATTTTGGTCCTACAGGCCAAAATGATCTCTTCCTTTTTCAAAAAAATGTTCTGAGCATCCAAGTTCTTCAATTATTCAAGCATTTTCAGTGAAGGAACTCGCAAGTTCAACAGGCGGGCTTTCACAAAAAAAATTCCAAACACTTAGGCATTTCAAGGATGGTTCAATGCTGAGGTTCAATCAAAATGTTCATCGATAGGGTTCAAAGAGTTAGGATGAACCATTGAACCATTGAAATCTGCTTCTATGAGTTTAAAGGGTTCAATGAGTTTAAGAGAGTTCAATAATATGAAATGAACTGCCGAACCATTGAACCTTTGAACTTAGAAAGGTTCAAAGTGGTTCAAAGGTTCAAAGGGGTTCAACAAGTTCAATAAGTTCAAATTTCAAAGTTCGAGCAGAAGCTTCGAGAGAATGGTTCAACAAGTTCAATGAGTTCACAAGTTCAAAGGGTTCGAAGTTCAAAGTTCAATTGAATGATTCAAACGATTGGTTAAACGATAAGTTGAACTTATAAGAATAATAAGTGAGTGTTGTTGGGGGGGTGGAAGATAAATCCAAGAACAAACACACCTGTTCTAATTCCACCTGTTAGGATCTTGCTCCTCAGAAAGAGCACAGTATGATTACCAAATATAAGCAATTGAATATGCGAAAATAACCAGAAACACAAGTAACTAGAATTCACCAATAACACAGAATATGAGAGACAATACACTATCTTGTATTAACACTATACAGAAAAAAATACATCAAAGAGTCGCCACACTCTTTCACCTTACAGAGATTCGTCACACCTCAAGTGTACAGTAATTCTTCTCACACACACTCTCCTACACAAAAAACGGTCCCAACAACCAACTCACACATAGAATTGGTGTTCACCTCACCAACCAGTCAGTAATAACCCTGTCGGTACACCAAGCACTCTATAGCACTTCAAGCTGATCTCTCATGAACCTGCAGCAAGCAATTCAAAGACCAAACTTACATGTAGATCCCCAATGAGCTTGCAACAACCTGCAACTCACAGATCTTACAACTAGAAGAAACTCTTCTTTTCTATCTCATGCCTTAACAATACATGCCAATGGGTCTATAAATAGATCCCTAACTCAAACACTAACTTAGACTCTTAATTTAGACAATTATCTTCGCAGCCCAAGACTCTAACTGGTCTCAACATGCAAACTCTTCATTCACTTAACTAATTGTCTGTGAAATGAGTAGTTTTGGAACACACAGGCGACCGACGTCGGTCCCTACTTGTCTAGTTCTGCCGATGTCGGCCGACTTCCTGCCGTCACTGGTGGCCTTCTGCACTGGTCTCTGTCGACGTCGGTCCTGCTGCCGACGCCGGTGCTCCTAGATCTCAGCAACCATTGTTCCTTCAGTTTGCAAAGGGTTGAAGCTTTTAGCTCCACAACCTAACAATCTCCCACTTGGAGATAAACAGCTGCAACCTGTACTTGTACCTGTACACCGTCTAGTTTGTTCCCTTGACTTTGTATCCCTCCTCAAGATCACTCTTGAAGACCAACCACCACAAAAATCTGTGGTGCAAAAAATCTGTCATCCAAATTACCTGCCACATCCGCATCTACAACCATGTAGAAAAAAAAAACTTGACCCTGCATAGCATGTGCACCTGCTGCTGGTCCCACTGAATTGCCCTTCAGTATTACTCTCCCGGATTGACTCCAAACTTGTGATAACTCTCACTGCTTGGGAAAACTCAGGTTTAGTACATACCATGCACTCAACCTCATTATGTGAATCAAGACACCTGTTATGTGAACTGTCTAACCATCGGTGTGCTAACCGATTTCACACAATCATCCTGAAACAAAGTCAACAAGACCTCCATGTCTCTAGAACACACTCATGCCAAAGAATCTTGCTGCTCCCAGATTCTCCATGACAAACACCTGAACTAGCTTTACCTTTAGTTCAGCAATACCTGTATATGTAACCCTGCAACAAGCACACCATACAAAAAAAAGATAGTGTAGCTAATACTATCCAACCTGGTAAAGAGAAACACAATGATCAAACCTCCATTGCCCTGCAGCTAATATAAGATCATATACCCTGATCTTCCATCTCACGTATCCATTTCCGCTCTTCTTCATCCTAAACATCCATTCGTCTCTCAGTGCTTACTTCCAGCTGGCCACTCTACCCAAAACACCTGTTTGGTTCTCCTCCAAGGAATCACATCCTCATCCATGCCAAGCTCCCACTATTTCCTGGATCTACCTGTTCTGCTTCTTTAATAACTTTCTGGTTCTATGCCATAAGTGAGCAACAAGTAGTGTAAAGAAGGGAAATGACGAATTTAAGAACTTACTTACACCTTCAGTCCTCCATATGGGCGCTTGAGACTCCATGACAGCTTGCTGTCCACCCAAAATTCGTCTCAGTGACCGATGCCGGTCACATGTCAGTCTACAGCCGACCGATGTCGGTTCCCTGTGACTGCCTCCCTGCCGACGTCGGTTTCCCCTGGCCGACGCCGATCTCTGTCTGCCTCGAGTCACCGACGTCGGGCTGCACATAGCCGACGTCGGTCCCTGTCTGGACATCGACGCTGATTTTCCTGTCGACGTCGGTCTCTGTGTTTTTCTTGTGAGACCTGACTTTTTCCCGCGAGCTCCTTTTGGATCAAACCCTTGTCCAAATCACCCTTGCTCTGCTCAGAATTCCTCTGCACCTTGTGCTGAACTCTGTCCGTCACTTTCTCCTTGAAAACCAAGGCTTTCTTGTTCTTATCACTAACATCAGATTCCTCAAGAAACCTCACTTTTTTCTTCTGCATACAGAAACCACGATCCATGCCTTCTAAATCTGAAAGCATACTCTTTGACTCAAGAACAAGCATCTCCTTCTTATCTATGTGACCAAGCCTATTAAGCCACATCTCTGAATCTACAGCTGAAGTAGATAACCTAGAAAGAGAATCAGTAAAACAAGTAGATAAATAAAGCGTACCTACTTTCTTACCTCTAGCTACAACAAGTGTACCCTTGGTAACCTTCCAAGAGTCCGCTGTGAGAGTTACTGTGCAACCCTCTTCACCCAAACTTCTAACAGAAATCAGATTCCACTTCAGAACTGGGACATGCATGACCTCCTTTAACACCCATGTGTCACCTGTCTGCAATTTCAGCTTCACTTTACCTTTGCCAACAATCTGACAAGGCTTACCATCTCTTACACAAATTTCTCCAAAGTCTCCCTGGACATACTCATAAAAAAATTCCCTATGTGGGGATGCATGAAAAGAGGCACCAGAATCTAAAACCCAAGATTCTACTTTATCCAAAGAACATACCAGAGCATCTTGTGCAACGTAACCCACAACATCTGCTTCTTCTCCATGTTCTTCATGTTGATCTGTACCCGATCTACAATCTCTCTTTAAGTGCCCTTGCTTTCCACACTTCCAGCAGGTTATTCTGCCATACCTGGACTTGGATCTCTTGCCTGTCTTCGACCTTGATCTCCCACGCTCTGTCTTCTCTCTTGGCCTTCCTCTTTCTTCAACGCTCAAAGCATCTCTAGATGATTCACCTGTGCTTTTCCTGCGTATCTCTTCATTCAAGATCACACTCACAACATCATCCACTTTTAAGACTTTTGAAGGAGACACAGTATTAGAAACTGCCATTACCAAACCTTCCCAACTTTCAGGTAATGAGCACAAGATTAAGAGAGCTCTAATTTCATCATCAAATACAATATTGACGAAACTTAACTGGTTTACCAAACCATGGAAATCACTAAGATGGCTATGAACAGATCCACCTTCCAACATTTGCAAATTAAATAAATGCTTCATAAGAAATACCTTATTAGAAGCCGAGGGTTTTTCATATAAATTTGCCAAAGATTTCATCAACTCCACCGTTGTCTTACACTGTGATAAGCTGGAAATCACAGATGATGCAAGACTCAATCTAATAGATCCCAGAGCCTTCCGATCAAGAACCTCCCATTCTTCATCTTTCATATCCAAGGTTTTGCTAACAACCCCACCCAACGGTAAGTACAAATCTTTTTGATACAGATAGTCCTCAATCTGCATCCTCCATAATTGGTAGTTCTTGCCATTAAACTTTTCCATTCGTAGTTGACTGTTTTCTGCCATTGCTCAACTCCCACTCAAACAGAAACCCTGTGAGTAACCTGTAATAAAAAAAAACACTACCCAGATCTACACCAATCTGTTAGTATCCCAACCAAAAGCTCTGATACCACTTGTTGGGGGGGGTGGAAGATAAATCCAAGAACAAACACACCTGTTCTAATTCCACCTGTTAAAATTTTGCTCCTCAGAAAAAGCACAGTATGATTACCAAATATAAGCAATTGAATATGCAGAAATAACCAGAAACACAAGTAACTAGAATTCACCAATAGCACAAAATATGAGAGACAATACACTATCTTGTATTAACACTATACAGAAAAGAATACATCAAAGAGTCACCACACTCTTTCACCTTACAGAGATTCGCCACACCTCAAGTGTACAGTAATTCTTCTCACACACACTCTCCTACACAAAAAACGGTCCCAACAACCAACTCACACATAGAATTGGTGTTCACCTCACCAACCAGTCAGTAATAACCCTGCCGGTACACCAAGCATTCTATAGCATTTCAAGCTGATCTCTCATGAACCTGCAACAAGCAATTCAAAGACTAAACTTACATGTAGATCCCCAATGAGCTTGCAACAACTTGCAACTCACAGATCTTACAACTAGAAGGAACTCTTCCTTTCTATCTCATGCCTTAACAATACATGCAAATGGGTCTATAAATAGATCCCTAACTCAAACACTAACTTAGACTCTTAATTTAGACAATTATCTTCGCAGCCCAAGACTCTACCTGGTCTCAACATGCAAACTCTTCGTTCACTTAACTAACTATCCATAAAACGAGCAGTTCTGGAACACACAGGCGATCGACGTCGGTCTTTGCTTGTCTGGTTCTGCCGACGTCAGCCGACTTCCTGCCGTCGCCGGTGGCCTTCTACACTGGTCTCTGCAGACGTCGGTCCTACTGCCGATGCTGGTGCTCCTGAATCTCAGCAACCATTGTTCCTTCAGTTTGCAAAGGGTTGAAGCTTTTAGCTCCACAACCTAACAAGTGTGGCTCTTCACAAAGCTTTGAACTACTGACCATTGAACCACTTTGAACCGTTGAACCATTAAATCGATGCAATCTAAAAGGTTCAAAGGTTTAAGGTTCAAAGTGGTTCAAGTGACTAAGTAACCAGTGACATCCCCGTAGACGTCAAATTTAGGGTAATAAAATATCCATTGATTTTCAAATATGGCACAGACCCTAAGAACAAACTCAATGAATATCCAAAGAAGGAGCTGAAGGAGCCAACAGAAAGTGAGAGGATAGCTCTGAGAGCTCAGATCGCCAGGAAGAGACAAAGTGTAGCAAGGAAAGAGAGAAAATTATAGAGAATCTAGAAATATCTGTAGAAGAGTTATTCTAGTAGGTGAAACAATCCACCAGGTGGACATCAAAGAGAGCAAACATTCAATGGTGTGGCCTATTTTTCTTCATTGAGTAAAGGTGAAGTGGACAGCTGCGTAAGTATTATAAAGAGGACCAGGTAACCCATGCTTGGGAAGAGACATTCAACATAATTAGAATGCCAAAGTCCAGGCTGGTAAACTACTCCAGCATGGCCCCTTCATTGAATTTCCTTTATCCAATGCATTAAATGCAGCATGGGCCATGTGAAAAAAAGTGCCAAGTCTTTCTTTGAGCGCTATATATTGTAATCTCTTATTTGGGAGAAAGGGGATCTCTCTTTTATTAGAAGTAAAACTCTGCTCAAATTGAAAGGCATTCCTGAGGCTTTGAGCTCAGACTGTTAATCACATTTTGTCATTTAAATGAGAAAGCAAGTGAACTTTCAGATTTTGTGTTGAAATAACTTGTGTTATCTAAAAAATTGTTCTTATGTCTGTTTCCTAAATACAGTCTAGTCCATTTAATCAAATAGGCAGAATTAGTGGAAATAATCTAGAAGGTGTCCTGAAGCTGACTATGAGAGACTTTGCACTACCATAACTGTCTTTAGTCTGTTTGTTTTCTATTTCAGTTTAAAAGATATTGGTGAGACTTTGAGCTCCCATTACCCTTCGTATTCTTTCACTTTGTTGTAGTTGAGGTGGAGACTTTGTGTTACACTTAATTCTATTGTATTATTGCATACTGATCAGTGAGGAGAAGCAACAAAAGACTTTGTGCTTTCGTGTGTTTCTTGTGATTACAATTACTACCCAAGAATTCTTCTGGTTTTCTGAAAGAAGAGAAATGCCTTCAGTAATTACCTAAAATTTCTCCTTTGCTCTGTGAACATCATCTCTGAAAAAAGAGAGATGGATGGTGTTATCCCACCCCTGAGTATATTTTTATCTTATATTAGTTATAGTAGTTTACAGGGAACCTCCACTGCCTTATAGGGAACCTCCCCTTAATGAAAGGAGAGATTTATCTCATTTTGCTATGGTAAACTTGCATATTTTGCCGTATAAATCTCCTTATGCTAAGGTTGATATACCTATTTTGCCGTCAATTAATTGGTGACAAAATATTCACCCAACACACACCACAATGTTGTTGAAGAAAAATGAAATCACTCAAATAAAATATTGCAAGAGATAAAAATTTAATGAAACAAAACCTAATATTTCATTAAGTTCAAAAGCTCTCAAATGAGATAAGTTCATATAAGAAAGTAAGCAAGTAACTCCTCCATAAAAGGTGGTCAACAAACCCCCAAAATAGACAAGTAACTCTTTTATAAAATATGGTCAACATGGTCAAGAATAAATGAGTAACTCCCATATCTGGAATAGCTAGTCAAAGGAGTTACTTCCTAGTCACCCAGTCAACTTGCACACATAAGCAAACTTCTCTATGAAAGTAAGAAAATTACAAGTGAGAAAAAAAAACCCATAATAAATAAATATGGAAAAAAATAAAACCCTTAATCTAACAAGGAGAGGGAGATCTAAATGCACCTGTTAAGGCATATGCCATAGCCATCAGAGAACTTCTACCTTGAGATAGGATAGTCACTAAAATATTTCCAAAAACACTGGAAATAATTACTACCTCCTTGAGGCTTCCATCCATTCCTTTTGTCAACTCATGGTTTAATTTGTCAAAGCATTCTACATGAACATAATGCTTCAAAAATGGTGTATGAGAATTCTTGCACATCAAACAAGAATATAATGAGTTTGTTTCCTACTGTAGTGCAAAGTGCCAGTAAGTGTTATACTCCTTCACCAGCGCTCCTCTCATGGATGAGAGTTATTTATGTGATCTCTTATTACACTTTCTCAAAAAAGAAACAAGGGAAGATTTCCAAAATTTTCCCTATAGGTATTATGAAGTACTTGAAAACACACTCATGATAGATCAGGTGGCCATAGATAATGGTTGTAGGACATTTGGATCCAATGGAAAAAAAATTCCTAACCAAAATATTAGGGGTTTCCAAAACATCAATCAAAATAACCCCAACAACTAAGGTCCTAAGATTATGAGACAAAACTGCAATGCCACCACAAATGGTGTGACAAACCAAACTAGATAGATAAATGTTTTTAAAAACAACCAAAACCAAGCCATGAATAATAATAATGGAGGTGGGAGAAACAAAAACCTATACCTATGGTTCACACAGGGGATTTCAACAATCCACCATCTTGAAAAAATTAGTATCAAAACTAATACTAAAATGTTTACTAACACCAAAATGTTAAATTCCAAAACCAATGCTTCTATCATAATAATAATTAACAAATATTTGGCCAATAAAATCAAAACCAAAGTGATCTAAAAATGAATCTTGTTTATATTTATTCATTCCTGCAAACTGATTCCACTATGCCCAATTTTGTGTAAACATGATTGTAAGAACTTATTTAAGACGCTTCATGTTCAAGACTTTAGTTCAATTACAAAAAATAGTGCGGGGATGATCTGGACACCATCACAATGATCAAATAGGGATTTCTTGATCCTTAAAATTCATGGTTTACTCTAGAGGATGAAACCCCCCTTGTTTGTAGGGTGGTGGTTACGATGGTTACATAACCTCCCCTTCATATATTGATGAAGCCATAACCATTGGCATTTTTAGATGGTGGTTGTGTAACCTCCTTGTCCATTCTATAATCACTCGTCTTCAAACTATGATGGGTCAGTCACCTTTGACAACATGGGGAAGGGGAACAATTGAAAGCAATTCCTCTCCTCGTGGCAGTTTGTTCTAAATTATTAGTGAGTTATATGGTTGAGAGGGCCTATAAAAGAGTCTTGAAAAAATAAATAGCACATCAGAAAAGCAACTAGTTTTTTGTAAATTGGATTCACATCGGCAATTTTGACTTTAAGTCTTGGTTTCAGTTTGCTCATTGTTGTTAGTTGTTATAGTTGATTTAGGTGTATGGGAGTTATGAGAAGAGTGTTATAAGTGTCGAGATTTACTTGTATATGAGTTTGGATAGTATTGTATTGTATATTATGTCCATTGGTAGTACCTTGTATAAAATTTTCAAAACATAGTTGAAAGGGAAGTGTGGTTACTCACTAGCTAGATTTTTTTTCCACATTGGCTTTCTTCATGATAATCCTTGTGTCATATGTGCTTTGCTCATCTCTTTCTATTTTTTAAGTTATGTTGACTATTAATTTCATTCCCAAGCATGTATTTAATTATGTTTGCATTTCACAATATTAGAATCAATTGTTTATCAATATAAGTTTGTAGTATTCGTGTTGATGAAGCTGAGATTGGAATCTCCTCCTAGCTTATGGATTAGATTGGTATAAGAGTTGGTTTGGTTTTTAATTCCTTTGTGTTGTGTGTTTTTTATTAAATTAAAATTTTATGCATGTCACTATAACTAGTAGTGTTAGTGGTCAAGGTGTCCTAGTTCCCTTTGAAGAATATATTTCCACAAAGAAGTGGAAGCAAGGAATCAAAAGTATGACCCATGCTAATGATGAATATACCTAAATAGAAAAAGAGTGATTTTGAAAACTTGAAGAACGAGTAGATAGTGTCTCTTTTTCTATGATCAAGTTTTATCAGTTGGAGTCCATCATGGGACTTGTCATGGAGAATCTTGGTGTTTCCATGGAGACATTGAAAGCAAACAAGGAGTACGCTCTTGCGATCCATGTTAATCATGAAGATCAATGACATACCAACCCAGATCTACCCCCATTCAAGGTTGAGGAAAAGATTGAAATCCAATCATATGATGGATACACGAATGCAGAAAAGCTAGACCATTGGCTAGCCCAACTTGAGGTATATTTCTATTTGCATCAGATTAATGAAAGCCAACATATTTCTTTTACAAGGTAAAAGTTATCTAATCATGCTTTACATCAGTTTGAGAGCTATGCTCATTATTTAGTTGTTAATAATCTTCATCATAGTTATAAGTGGGATGATTTTAGTATAATAACCAAGAAGAAATTTTATCCTATTTTTTATGAGTAACAAAGGCCCATGTATTGGCAATATTTTAGGCAAAATCAAGGCTAAAGTGTGCAACAGTACACCAATGAGTTTCGTAAGAAGGTTGTCTAAATGGGAAAAGATATAGTAGACCATGATCTTTCGATGAAGTATGTGGGTGTAATCCATAGTAATTTGAGGAGACCAATCCTCTTGACCAAGCCTATAGAGGTAGATGAGGCTTGTTCTCAAGATCAATACTTAGGAATGGACAAGAAGAAGTCTCCATCTACCTCTCAAAATAACTCCAAGCAACAAAACAACTCCAAGAAAAATAAGAAAAGTAAATGAAAAGGTAAGAAAAATGATACTTCTATTTATAAAAAGGATACTAAAGTACATTATAGTGAATGTAACATGGATACTCATTCCAAAGATAAGTGTTGGAAGCTCCATCCATAACTACATCCAGTCAAGAACAATAAGAAGAAAAAGGCTATGTCTTCACTTCAAGGTGAGAATATTGGTTGTAGCTCCGAGGTGGATGATACTTTGTGTTGTACCTCCATAAATAGAGAGGTATGTTTGGGTAGTATTAATTATCAAGAGAGTGAACTTTATAAAATTTTCCATATTAAAATTCAGATGAAGAAAATAAATGTGGATGCTATTTTGATACTTGTTTACAAGCATATTGATAAGTAAAAAGTTGGTAGACAAATTGGGGTTTGAAATTTACAAACATCCAAGTCTATAGTCATTGGGTTGGGTAAAGAAATGTGTATACAACAAGGTGACTAAATAATGCAAGGTTAGGTTTTCTATCAATGCTAGTTTCATTGATTAAGTTACGATGGATGTTGATACTCTTGATGTGTGTAGTGTAGTGTTCGATAGCCATACTTGTATATCCAGGATGCCACTTCATGAGGAGATCCAACCAATATTGTTTGGTAAAATATGGTAAGAGCTACATCATTTTATTCTATGAAGGAATTCCAAGATATCCTTGGTAAGTGCCTCCAAAGCTAATAAACTTATTAATGCTAGCGAGCAATTTTCTTTGCTTATTTTGAGGGATATTCAAGATAAAGAGGTTCTGGTAAATAAAAATTATAACATTTTTACCAAGAGGGAGAAAAAATATATGGGAGATATAGTACAATAATTCAAGGAAGTTTTTCAAAAGCCTACCAGGTTACCCCCAACTAGGTCCATTGAGCACGAAATTCATTTGTTGCCCGACAATCCACTTCCAATTCTCAGGTTATATAGGTAGTCCTTTAAGGATGCCAATGAGGTAAAACAATGGTTGTAGTCTTTAATTAATCAAGGTGTAATCCATTTTATTACTTCTTCATGTGGTTCTCCTATTATTTTAGTACCTAAGAAAGATGGCACATGGAAAAAGTGTATTGATTTTAGATCACTTAATAAGATAACCATCAAGTATAGGTATCCTCTTCCATGGATTGATGATATTCCTAATCAACTTCAACATGCTAAATATGTTACTAATCTTAATTTTAAATCTCTGATATCACCAAGTACGGATTAAGGAGGAGGACATTTCGAAAACAATGTTAAAAATAAGGTAAGAGTTATATGAATCATTGGTTATATATTTTGGGCTATGCAATGCATTAGCTACCTTCATGTAGTTGATGACTAAGATAATGAGGCCATTTATTTATTCTTTGTTCATTGTATATTTGGATGATATTCTTATTTTTAGTGTATCTTTTGATGTTCATGTTAAGCATCTTAAACAAGGTTTATAAGTGTTGAAGGAGAACATGTTAGTGTTGAATGAGAAGAAATGTAAGTTTTCCCAATAATTACTATTCTTCTTGGGGCATATGGCTGGAGATGAGGAGTTGAGGATTGATCCAAAGAAGGTAGAGGCCACCAAGAATTGTCCAAGGCCATCCAATTTGACTAAGACAAGAAGTTTTATAGGTGTTGTCTAATATTTGAGGAAGTTCATCAAGAACTTCTCTTCCATAGCCTCACATTTACACACCATTACAACAAGTGGTAAGAATTTAACTTAGGGTGAGAATCAAGAAGACATATTTTAATTATTTAAACTTAAGATTAACCACGTTCCAATTTTATCTTTGCCTAACTTGCAACTATCTTTTGAAGTATAAACATATGCTAGTCACTACACTATGGGATTTTTTTTGCTTCAAGGAGGTAAGTCAATATGCTACCATTCCGATTTATTCCATGGTGCAATCTTAAATTATTGTACATATGATAAAAAATGGTATGCTATTGTTCAAGCAGCTAAAAAATAGAGGCACTATCTAATCGTTAAGGAGACTATTATCTATATGGATCACCAACCTCTTCAATATTTACACGATCAAACTAAACTTAAATAAGCTAGACACTAAATGGATGGGTTTTTTACAACAATTTCATTTTATTATCAACTATAAGAAAGGTGTGACTAACAAACTAGCTGACATGTTATCAAGACCTCCTTTACTTACATCCATGGGCACCATAACTCTTCTTGAGCCTTTTATGTGTGAATCTTATGTAGAGGGATATGAACATGATGTTGATTTTGAGGACCTATTTCTTCAAGAAAAATAAGTCCCAAGGTGTAGGGTTTGAGCCCAAGGATTATTACTATATTCAAGATGGATTGCTCTACAAGTTGGGTACGCTTTGTGTGTCCAAGGATGAAAGAGTTCAGCTATTGAGAGAGGCATATACTTCAAAATTTATAGGTCATTTTGGTGTTATAAAGATTGTTGCTCATTTGCAAAGATACATTTATTAGCCTAATATGTAAGTTGATGTTGCCAAGTTCATAAGAGGTTGTGTTTTATGTAGCACAAAAAAGCCTAGTAACATAAATTTGGGTTTATATATGTCATTAATGGATCCTTATAGGCCATGGAAAAGTATTTCCATGGAGTTCTTAGGAAGGTTGCCTATGTAAAGGAAGGGGCATGACTATCTCTTTGTGGTTGTGGAATGGTTTAATAAGATGTATATTCTTGTTCCTTGTAAGAAGGACATCAAATGAAGTGATGTAGTTAAGTTAATTTTTGATAATGTGTGGGTTCACTTTGGTTTGCCTAGTTTTAATGTTTCAGAATGGGACTCAAGGCTTCTTGGAAATTATTGGTCTACATTATGAGAGAAGATGGATACTAAGCTGAAATAGTCTACTGCTTTTCATCCAGAAACGAATGGGCAAACTAAAGTTGTGAATAACACATTGGTGTAGCTATTGACATGGTACAATAGAAATCATCCTAAGACAGTAACACATTGGTGTAGTTATTGACATGGTACACTATAATTTGGTGTATATTCAAAATTCTTATAATAGGTTTGTACATTCTTCTACTAGTAAATCTCCTTTTGAAACACTTTTTGGCTACTTACCACCATGTGCATTTGATATTTTTTTTAGACAGTCATACAAAGGTAATGGGGGAAATTAGATCATGAGGTCCACAAGGCTAATAAATTCATTGGAAAAATTCAATTTATTCACCTCCAAGTTTAAGAGAGGTTGAAGGAGTCTCAAGGTAAGTACAAAGTGAGACATGATCAACACAAGAATGAGCATAATTGCCTTGTTGGTGACATGGTATGGTTGTACTTAAATAGATAAAGGCTCCAAGGTACGTCTAAGAAGCTTAATCCACTAATGGGTGGTCCATTTTACATTCTATAACAAGTAGGAAATAATGATTTTAGACTTGATTTACCTCATATGAAGATTTATTCAGTTGTCAATGTTGAGAACTTATGTCTTTTTGAACCTTCTATGCTAGACAATGAAGATGAAGGGTGGTTGTTACCTTCCATTAAAGATCGCACCCCTGATAGCCAATTAGAATTAGAGGAAGATGTTGTTTTACAAAAGAAGGAAAGTGAAATGGGAAGAGGAGTGAAAGAATCCTAGACGGTTGGGTTAAAAGGGAAACTACATAGAAAGACTGAATAGTATTCTATAGAAAATGTGGGGAAGAAATTTCCTCACTTACTGAAGTCTAAAAGATTTTATGGACTTAAAAGCCTCAAATTAGGGAGGTATGATCTAAAAAAATATCTTGTTTTTACTTAGTCCTTTGTGCTAACTAATTCCACTATGCACAATTGTATGCAAAAATGCTTCCAAACACTTATGTAATAAACTTCATGTTCAAGACTTTAGTTCAAGTACATAAAATAGTGTGGGGATGATCCAAACACCTTCACATTGATTAGGTATGGATTTATTCATTCTTAAAATTCATGGTTTTCTCTAGAGGATAGAACCACCCCTATTTTTAGGGTGGCGGTTATGAAACCTTAACAAAATTTAAGTGACCTCCCATCCACAAAGTGACAAAGCTATAACCACAGGCATTTATAGGTGAGGGTTGTGTAGCTAGCCTCGCAGTTTTGTAACCAATTGTCTGCAAACTATTACGGTTCCATCATTTTTGACAACATGGGGAAGGGGAATGGTTGTAAACTCTTCCTCTCGTCATGGCAATTCATTCTAACTTCTTGGAAAGTTCTATGGTTGAAAGGGCCTATACAGGAGTCTTGGCAAAGAAAATAACACATCAAAGAGATAATGGATTATTTGGAAATTGGATTTACATTGGAAATTTTGATTTTGAGTCTTGGTTTTAGTTTACTCATTATTGTTAGTTTTTAGTTCAGGTGTATGGGAATTATGAGAAGAGTCTTGTAAGTGTCGATATAGACTTATATATGAGTTTGGATAGAATTATAGTTTATATTTTGTCCATATATGCCATTAACAATACCTTGTATATAGTTTGCATAATATAGTGTAAAGGGAGTGTGTTTTCTCATCCATTGGAGTTTTTCACACATTGGATTTCTCTAGGATAATCCTTGTGTCATATGTGTTTTGCCCATCTATTACTATTTGTTTATGTTATGTATACTACTCATTTCATTTTGAAG
This sequence comes from Torreya grandis, assembly GCA_037957365.1. NCBI lineage: Eukaryota > Viridiplantae > Streptophyta > Pinopsida > Cupressales > Taxaceae > Torreya > Torreya grandis. The sequence goes on along the minus strand of JARHVA010000888.1, from coordinate 3,163,645 downwards.
CATGTATTCAATTATGATTTCATATCACAGTCTTGGAATCAATTATTTAGTAAGCCAAGTTTGTAGTATTTGTGTTGGTGAAGTAGAGAGTGGAGTCTCCACCTAGCTTGTGGATCACAAAGGCCTAGGGATTACGATCCCAATGTGTATTTCCTTTTTCATAGAATCTTTGATCATGGCACTCAAGCATGTAGGGATTATAACAAGTTTATCCAATGACTCCCTAAATATCAACAATGAATGTTTGTGGACATGTTCTTGAAAAATGTAAATGTAAATGCAAATCCCAAACCCCCTCCAATAGGTCATGTGGAACCTCAAAATGCCATTTTATGCATCTATCAAAAGCTATTTCCCAATAATCAATATAAAATATTCAAAATCAATCCCAAGATTATCTAATCAACCAAATATTTCTAACTCGAACTCATGATGTTGAAACTTCCACTTACGTACCAAGTAATCTCGATGTGACTCCCCAACTAGGACCTTAGGGAAAGACTTGAATGATAGGTGTCGTTGAATTAGAAACATTCAATGATGCAAAAACTATCACTCTTAAAATGGAGTACCAACTAACAACTCCCCAACTTATAAACATCTTGGAGACTAACCCCAAACCCATGGGGGACTATGACCTTGATGTCGACCTTACAAAGACTTTTCCCTACATCTCCTTCATGGACCTCCTCAATAAATATCATGTCCATCACCTAGCATTACTTGATGCCTTAGGATTAGGGCATTTAGATAGCATCACACTTCATCCACAAGCCTAAATAAACCATATGTACTTAGACATGTATCTATTTGGGCAAGATTTGAGAGACGTTGGCTATTTATTTGATCTTAGGTGCCTCCCCCTAAATGTTGAGATGGTCAGAAGAGGAGATTTGACCTTGTACTTAAAAGTTTGGATTTATAATAACTATGTCAAGAGAGAAAGTGTTGATGATGGATTTGTTGTCAATATAGTCCCATTCTCATTTCTTCAAAAGATTGGCTATGGAGAAACCAACTCCTCTACAACCAAAAACACCTTGTGAAGTTATAATAGCCTCAATGCCTTTTTGATTGAGACCATTGTGATACATGTTACTTTGGGTCCCAAGACTGTGCTAACTAAATTTTATGTCATAGACAAGGATACTAACTACAACATGATCCTAGGGAGACCTTGGATCCATAGGATGAAGGAAATCCCTTCTAACCTTTTTCAATAAATCAGGGTCTTACACTTAGGAAAAGTCTTTGTTGCCCAAGGGAATTTGATGCCATTTGATGTTCACCAATCAACCCTTAGGAAAAGACCATGGATTCACATTGACTATGATTTGCCTAATAATGGTGTAGTGAATCCCCTTTTTACCAGCCAAAAATAAAAATCCCATTGTGACCATGGCATGTGTCATGAAATAGAGTTTTGAGAGTCCTAAATCCTTACCAAGTAAGAAAACTTGAGGAAAAAAAACATAAGAACAATGGAGAAAATGGGTGAGGAAAAACATGTAAAAATACCAACCATCTTGACCTAATAAATGACTGAGATCATTAGCATCATAGAGAATGATGAACCCATTATGCTCCTATTTGACCCATATGGGGTTGGGAATTATAGTCCCCATAGACCTCTTGGTTTAGAATCTCTTGATTCCACTATTGAATTCCATCATATTGGCACGATAGAATTCTTGGGGCATGAAGAAAAACATCCTAAAGAACTTGATGATTTCCCCCTCCATACCATCAACTAACACCTCATTACGAAGGGGAAAAATTGTTGTCTAGACATTAGGTTAGATAATGAAATCATTGACATTAATTTTTCCCCTCAAACACTTGAAGAAGGAAGTCACACTTTGACCCAAGAAATTGTAGATGTTAACATTGGTTCCGAGAAACAACCTAAAATCTTCAAGCTTGGATCTTCTCTCTCCCCTAAGGAAGTAGAAGACCATAACAAACTTCTCAATGATTTTTCACAATATTTTGCTTTCCCTTACTTAGATACAACAAGACATGTGGAAATGATCATGTCTTAAGATGAGTATTGTCAATACCATAAGAATGTTACTAATCACCCCATAAAAGTACAAGACCTTTTCCTAAGTTAAAAAGAAAGGACAAGGTCAAAAATTTAAACCTAAATAGATAAGCCCATATTTGGTGACATAAGAATTTCAAAATGTAGCTTTTCAATTATGCACCTTTGAGGGTAAGGAGTTCAATGAATGTGTGAACTCTTTTCACCTTAAACATTTCTTCATATAAATCTTGCATTCCACATTTCCCTCTTTCAATTCATTATTTTTTTTTATGTTCTTGCATTTTGGTTATTCATTTAGATAATTATTTGGATATGAGTTTGCATGATAAAAAAATTCAAATGCAACATATCATCTTACTCCATATTTTCATATTACCATGTTTCCATTTAGAAAATACTCTCAAAATCAAAATAAAATAGGAGTCTTATCTTATTTCTTATGGGTATTATACACCTCATTCCCATATACTTTCTTGCAAACTTAGAAACTCTAGCCTACAGTCTAGTTTAGAAACTTGTCCATGATAGGGTCTTCTTTTACAGTTCTATATAATTAAAAACACTAGCATGCTCAAACAAGGTAACCTTATCTGCCTATCTTTGTCGTTGGTTTTGAATCCTTTCATCTTATTATTTTCATGGAGCCAAGATTTGGGGATAAGATTCTTCAAAAAAAAAAGACACTACACAAAGTCAAGCCATCTCTCAATCTATAAGTCTAGACGAAGTCAACAAAACTAGTGTTTTCTAAGCTTAGAAATAAGTACATATCATTCTTAGAGCTCGTAGGGATTAGGTAAACCTCTTGTTCCTTATGAAATTTTGATATGTAGTTTTCATCTTTTATTTTCTCACGTATTCCATCTTCCTTTCATTTGTTCCTACAGATTGGATGTAATTTTTTCACGTGAATAAACTAGCTCAACTGGTACCTACAAAACAAATGTTAGTGCATTCGTAGTTTTATAACCATTTATCATATTACAATTGCATATATTTTGTTATCACATTCAAAAATATAATAAATCGATAACATATTATCAAAAATAGATATCCATATTACTTCCTCACATTCCTAGTCATCTAAGGTGCATAAATTAAAAAGCATTCATTACAAGAAATAAAACAAGATGCTAGACAATGTTAAAGCCAAAAATGGGCATGATCTTCATCAGGTGTATTAAGAATCCATTCAAATTGATTCTCTTTCTAAGCTCAAGGAAACATCAAGGCTATTCCCAAAGCAGGGGATTCTAAGCTCATTACATATTAGTGACCCATTACCCTTCTCAATGTATCAGACAAGATCATTGCCAAAGCTCTTGCTCTCCAAGTCAGGTATTTGCTACCCCTCATCATTCGACATGAATAAACTGGGTTTATCCATAATAGATACATTCTTTACATTATTTTTGTCTTTAAGGGAATAAAATGGGCTAGGAAATCTTAACAAAATGTCTTATTTGTTAAAATTGACTTTGAAAAAACCTATGATAGAATTGAGTGGCCTTTCATACTAGCCATGTTGTAGGATTTAGGTGTTGGCTCTAATTTTTTTATCATTTTAAAATGTTTTTTCAAGATGTAAGAACATGTATCACCATCAATGGTTTTCAATTAAAACACGTTGTCCTCTTCACTCTAGTCATCAAGGGTGTCCTCTTACCCCTACCCTATATGTGTTGGTTGTCGAAGGATTCACTTATTTTCTAATGGACTATACTTCCAGAGGCTTGGTTAAGGGTATATTTATTCCCCACTTGCCTAAGCAAATGGTTAATGGGAACTTTTCTAATGATTCCTTGCTCACCCTTGTTGAAGAATAAAATTTTGTCTCCAATGCTATAAAATATTTATATATCTTTTGTCTAGCATCAAGTTCTTCCATTCAATGGAAGAAAATCAAATGCGGTAGACAATCTATCCCCCCATACCTTAATGGCTTCTACAGTTTAGGTGGCTTTAGATTTAAATAAAAGAACAATTCAAGTTTTTGTACATCCCCTTTGATTTACAAGTCATTCCCTCGGACCCATGGGGATATGTGGTTCAACGAGTCGAGAAAAAGTTGACTTTTGGATTTCTAAACTCCTCTCTTGCAAGGAAGTTCCAAATATGCTATAAAGTGTTGGTTTCTATGAATGTTTATTACTCTTCTTGTTGGGATCCTTAAAAAGACTCTTATGCCAAGCTTGATAAAACTTTGAGAGATTTTTTGTGGGCCAATTCTAAAGGCACCAAAGGTTTCCACATGGTTGCTTAGGATGTTTGTTTCAAACTGGGATCCCTTGGTGGTCTTGGTCTTCTTAACACCAAAATCCAATTACATGCCTTGTGTGCAAAGTTGATCGCCCAAGCCTCAGAGGAGATGAAGCATGGAAAATATTACTTTGTAATTCCATCACTCGAGGCAAGCTTATGGGAAAGGGAGGTTGGAAGGGGTCAAATATTCAGACCCTTCTAATCACTCAGGTATCAGTGACTGCTAAGGGTATGTTTGTTGCTAACAATATCTGGAAGGCTTAGAACTACTCAAAAACATTTAAGATAGGAAGAAAATGGTTTCAGGGCTAAGTTCTCTCTAAACGTCCACTCGCTATGGTGGTCTCATGTGCTTAATTTTTAGGAAGTACCTTTTCCTTAGGTGTTGTGGATCTAGAGCCTCTGGCTTTTCAAAAAAAGCATCAAGGTCATCTCTAACCTTTTTTGTAAACAAGCAAGGGATTGGATTCCTTGGCATGTTCTCAAGGCTCAATTAAACTTGAAATCCTTTAACCAAGAGTCCATCTTGGAAATTCAAAACTCTATATCTGATGTGCACCTTCACAAAATTGGTGTTCAATCTCCTTCTAGGTGGAAGATTGATTGGAAATGTCTTGTTGAGACACCTTTTATCTGGTATCAATGTTGAGTAGATTATCAACTTATTTTCCCTTAGCACATTCAATTGATGGTCTCAATGTCAAGTGGAAAATCAATTCCACTGAACAAGTATGAACAATAAGTTGAGGGGGTGTGGGTAGCCATCACTGAGCCCAAATAGGTGCACTACCTCTGGTTTATTCTACACCATAGACTTCTTATTGACACCTGATTAGTTCACATGGGATTGACTCATCACATCTATTCAGCCTGTAACCACCAAGAAATGCTCAAGCATGTGTTTTGGTTCTAAAAACATGTCCAATTGGCTTGGCATTGGATTCACACCCTTTTTAAGCCCTTCCATCTAGAAATGTTCACCTGGAAGATGGTGCTCTTAGAAGACTCAGTCATGATTCTTGTAAAAATTAACAAAAAATTGGCATATTTTTCGAGCTTAGATTAATTGTCAACTATGGAAAAAAAAAATGATGCTATTTTTTCATAAACTACTCTTGAAAACTATTTTTCCACTGCTAACATAGTAAACGTTCTTTCTAATGTCATGCTTCATGTTCAAGTGCAAGTAGACAAAGTGTGTGTTGAGGTGGAGTACCTCCAGACTCTCCTCGATAATTGGGGGCATGCCTCATGTGTTGTCATATAGATTCCTCTCAAATCTCCTTGCCAACAATTGCCCTCAAGGGGTCTTGGATACACATAGCATGGTAGAACTCGATCTTGGAGTAGATGCCACAGTGGATCCCTTCGGTGACATTTTCTCACTCCGCCAATTAGTCCAACTGTGTTTGATGGACAAGGGTGGTTTGCACATCCCCAAGGGAAGTTTCCCCAACTTTCACTTGTTATCTTTCCCTCCAAGTAGGAGGTTGAGGAGGATAAAGTCAAAGACAAGGATATGGATAGTTGGGAGCAAATACCTAATATGGTTGACTAGCCTATTGGAAGCAACTAGGGGGTTAGGGTGACAAGCTAAACACCTTTGTTGCTTGTGGTTGAACCAATTGCTTAGTTGCTTTGCTACTTTTGTGTGGCATTATATTGGCTTTTTTATTTGTTTTCACTAATTTTGGTTGGTTTTTTTTAATGAACTTGGATGAAACTTCTCTGCATTGGCCAATGTAATGTTGAAGTGTGATCTTTCCACTCATTTTTTGTATGAGTAGCTTTGTAACATAGTGTTATATTAATACATGGAAAAAACTTTTTCAATAAAAAAGAAAATATAAATCATAAAGGTTCACTTGCATCACAACAATAATACTCTTTATCTTGAAAGAATATATAATTGAAAAAAATTAGTGGAATTATCTTCTTCACTAATAAAAGAGATCACTACATACTTGTGGTTGTGATACTTTGGTATCTACATATATTCATTCAATCCTTGGAAATTAATATTTATAACAATATTTATCCATCCTCTTCACCCATGGAAAATATTTAATATATTATCATGCTTGTAATGCTTTAGTGTCCATATATATTCCTTTGATCCTTGACAATGTTTTTTTTTTGATGATTTATATTCACAGCCATTCCTCCAATTTTTGTTGATTTCTTTTTTAAAGAAGTACATTTCTTTTTTGCCTTTTCCACTAAGTTTTCTCAAAAGATCATAAATAAATACTTAAATGACTATTTGAAAATAAAAAGTATTAGTTTTATCAGATGAACAAATCTAAACTACTCATTCTTTGAAATACAACAGTTATTTAATGATCTGGAACATCCCATCAGATGTATAAATGAACCCTTGAAAATTAATAATTTAAATATCTTCAATCATTATTTTTCTAAAACCAAAGAAAATCAATCTTTTTGTTTATATAAACATAGGCAATAAATATAAAATCAAGAATAATTATCAGATCTTGCACAAGATTCGTTGAATACCATGTTTGATTAGCAGGACAATCTTTTGTACATGTTAAATCTAGCTATCTTTTTCTTGCTTTCTTGTACAAGTGACTTTGTAGAGCAGGTGGTAGAATAATAATTCATATTTGTTATAAATTCCTACAAAAGATCTCTCTCTCTCTCTCTCTCTCTCTACTATTTGTTTCTTTCTGATGATATTTTAAATCTTACCAGGGTTAGGACTTCATATGTAAAATTTTACAAGTAACTAGTTGAACTTGGGATGTTATATCCGTGAGGATTTCAGAGTAGTAGATACACAGGTTAGGCTTATCCAACCTGAGGTGGTGAAGTATTTTCAAAAGTTTATTGTAATGGAATGTTTTGAGTCTTAGAAGTACATATCTGGGATAAATATTTTTATAAGGTAATTTTAAGAGGATTTTTTCTAAACATTATGAGGATTTTAGAGTAGTAAAGATATCGATTAGATCTATTGGACTTGAGAGAGTAAGGCATGTTTAGAAATTTGTTGAAAGGGTAATTTTTCAAAAAAATTAAGTCATAGAAGAGGAGAGTGGAGGTCGAGCAAGCAAACATCAAACAAACTCACTCACAACCAATCAATCACTATATTATGAGAATGGCCACTTTGTAAACCAAATTTTTAATGTAGATCTATTGTTTATTATCTACTTGCTAATATCGATACAGGTACAAGAATTAGATATGTTGATACGAGGATTTTTTTTAGGGGCTTGGATACGTTTTTGGATACCGTCATATATATATATATATATATATATATAAAATTTAAGTCATAGAAAAGGAGAGGGGAGGTCGAGCAAGCGAACATCAAACAAACTCACTCACAACCAATCAATCACTATATTATGAGAATGGCCACTTTTAAAACCAACTTTTTAATGTAGATCTGTTGTTTATTATCTACTTGCTAATACTGATACAAGTACAAGAATTAGATATGTGGATACGAGGATTTTTTTTAGGGGCTTGGATACATTTTTGGATATCGTCACACACACACACACACACACACACACATAGGCATATAAGAAAATTAACCATATAATATGAATAGAGGAAACAAATAAATTAAATAACCACAAAACATACTCATAATTCAATGCCAAATATCATGATATTCAATGGTTGAACTTAGTTTAGCTTTAAAAATTTATAACAAGTACATAGTGTAAATGTTACAATGTATGGACGAAAATAAAGACAAATCAATGTATTCATGATGCACTATATCCATATTTGTCTTTAGTTGCGATCTTTTCATCATATGGTTCATTAGAACTACAAGCAACAATGTCACTCCCACTAGCTCCACTATGTAGGTCGTGTGATGCACTATCTAGCTTCATGTCAAACAATGAAAGTTAGGCAATGGAGGCATCCAAATCAGTAGTCTCTGGGTCAACATCCAACACTTTGTTGTCCCTTCCTTGTAATGAGGTTGTTTGTGTGAGAGAATACACAAGTTGATATGCACAGAGACCAAATCCTCTACCATTTTCATTACCAACTTGTTGCACTTAACTGATTGGATAAAGCTGTAGGTACTTCAATTTCGCTCTGCTGAGGAGGAACTTGTAACCTGTTGAGGCAAGCTGCAAATTCAATTAGAATTTGTAAAAGTTAAAACAAAATGTCGAAAAGAAGGGTAGAAGTTAAAAAAATTAAAATCTTACTTGTAATAAAAATTTTATTGCAAGTGGTTGGAGATGGGTGGATGTTTGCCCATGGGGGTACCATCAAAAGTGATCATTCATCTTGTACTTGTTATGAATAGCACTAAGGGAGTGATCCGTGAAGTATATGCAATGTACAAACTATTCCCTAACTTGGTCCTCTACTTCTTGATCGGGGAAGAGTCTAGAGAATGTTGCCTTATATCCCTCAAAAACCTTAACATCCCTATATGGTGCAACCCTCTTAGGCAAATAAATGATCTTTGCATTGTAATCTTTGGATGTCAAAGCAAAAGTAAGAAGATGCAATGGGGTGGTCATTTTATTCCACCTTTCAATGTGATGCGACTGCACTTCCTTGAAGAACCTCTGCATATGATCCTGTTCTTTGGCATTATGATGGATCTAATGTTCTCAATTATTGAGTCACTTTCATCATAAAGCTCACCCAAACATGGATGATCCATATCCACATATCTCAACACGCTGAAGATGGGCTCGATAAATTGAGCAAATACTTCACACATTTCTACCACACGTCATCAAGAACCCACCCTTTCACTTTTGTGGCCCTCTCATGTTTCCTTGCTTCTATACACTCCAAAAGTTGTTGATAACCATGTTACTTACTGTCTGACGCACCTTGACAAGTCATCTCAAGATAAGTGTGTGAGAGGCAAACCACGTCTCAACAACCTAATACGAAATTAAAATAAATAAATTTAAAAAAAAATTAAAAAATAAAAAACACTACAAATTACAAGCTTACACAATTAGATTAAAAATATACATGGTTCATAAATTTTTAAATAAAAAGTTACAATAACTGCAACTTTGAGAAGGCCCTGAAGATGCCTTGGGATATGTGATGGTTGTTTATTAACCTTTGGATCTCGTTCACCTCCTTGTAGATTTGTTTGATCCAATCAATTTTTGTCCCCAATTTTTGTAGTATAAGGTGGAGGGAATGAATGACACAAGGTGTCCAAAATATATACTCATACCTTGCTTCAACCAACATGCCCACAACTTTACTATTTTTAGCAGTTTGTTAAAAATTGGATAATGTTTTGAGGCCCCACCAACTAAATGGACTCTATCAAGATGTCGACAATGAATCGTGTATCATTCACTTGCCCCTCACAATCAATGACCTTAAAAACATCACCATTTTAGAGCTCAATGCGACCAAAATAATTACTGGTCTATTTGTTGTATCTTTCCATCCATTTGAAATGGACACATATGCTTTGATCTGTGAATCCAAATAGGATTCAATGCATATTCAACTTGTTTTCTTTTTTTTGTCAATAAAGTGGTGCACACATTTTCATAACCTATGTTGATGAACCCTTTAGAGGCAATATTGATAGATTTCACCATACCTTATCGGTATGGTGATTTAACAACATTAAATGACAACCCATGTGTAAAAATAATGCACAATGCGTTGCTCCACTATATCCCTAAATTCATTATGGAATGTCATATCCAATGGGCCTACATATTTTGTTTTATTGCAACAAGAGGTAAATCATCTTCCTCTGCAGCCATGATGAGTGTAGTAAAGAATGGGTGTGATAGAGTCAACACAATAACACGAGATGGATCAACATGGGGTGATCCTTTCTTTCTCAAATGATGTTTTGATCTTTGCCTAGCAATGGCATCTGTGTCTTCTTACTCTTCGACATATGCAAGGATCTTTGTCTGCAGCAAGCCCTTTCTTGGCTTTCCATTTATGCTTGGTCCACCACAAGCTTTGATTCAGCACTAAGAATCACACACAAATAGACTTTCACCCAACTATACGAACTCTTGTATTCATAGGTACACTATGAGCAAAGCCAAAGGAAACATCCTCCACTAGGCATCTATTCTTAATATTGACATATACTTCCGAAGGGGCATTCATGGATCAACAAAGCTATCCCTTGGCCTACCAAACTAGCACTTGCAACCTAAGACATTTTGAGAAATCCCTATAAACCCTGGTAAAAAATAATAATATTGTTATTAAAAATTTAAAGCATTTAAAATTTGTTGAAATAATTATAATGGTTAAAAGAATAATAAAAAAAATTAAAAATAGTTACAAATATTTAAAAACTAAAACAAAAAAAATTGAAAACCAACTTTAAATCAACAAATCTTCTTCCTTGCAAGCTTCTTAAACTCTATGGTGCCAAATGGGTAGAGGTAGTAGTGTAGGATTAGCAAAAAAGTCTCAATCCTATGTAATTGAAAAATGAAAATGAGAGAACAAATGTGCAATGAAATAAACATGTAATGAAAAGTAAATGTGGTGGTGGTGTCTTATTTTGATAAAATGAGTGTGAAAACTACTTTGAGGGTTGAGAAGCCACTTTATTTTGTTTTTAATTATTGTTTGAATTCCATGTTTGACTTTTCATGAAGTGAAATTTAAAAAAATGTTTTTTGGGGTCAATTGATCATGGATGTCCAGAAAATGTCCCTGGGCCTGCGGATACACCTAGATACATCTAGTGATGTATCTAAACTTATCAGCGGGGCTAGGGACATATCCAGATGTATCCACAGGCCCAAGGACGTTTCTTAGTCTAATCTTGGGTGAATCCGCATCCCCAATGTTTCGTATTGTACCCAAAGGGCTAATATGCAATATCTGATGATGTTTATTATTTTAATAGTAACCATATTAGTCATAGATATATTTTTATAGATTCAATTTATTATGAGCAAGAGTTAAGTTTTAATCTTGTTAATATTATGTAATGTCCCCATTTTCACATCATTTATGAGATAGTATTGAAGACCTTTAGTCTACTGCCTTATAGACTAAAAGACGCTTTTTGGGGTTTTATTTTATTAATTAATTATAATTGTTCGAATAATGATTTTTCTCATTTGCTCATATAAAACAATTATTACTTGATTAATATAATATTTTATAAAAAATAGTTTTTACCACTAAAGTATTTAATTGAAATAATTATTGAATTATTGCCTAAAAGTAATTTTAATTACTATTTATTATTAAACAATTATTTAATGCTATTTTTGGTAAAAAAAGAATGCCAACTTGTAAGTGATCAAAGGCAAAGAGGAGATATGCTAAAAGTCGGCAAGAAGAGTTTAAAAAAAAATATTTGGCCTTCCCAAAGTGGTTCACCCCCTTCGAAAGGTACAAGTACATGGTGGAGTTCTCCTTTAAGAGATATTTCAAAAATTGATATTGATTCTTTATGCTTGAAGAATCAATTGGGATGTATACCCAATAAGTGTTTGTAAGTTTTTGGAGCTGATTATTCGACAAATCAGTGTCTTTTGACACCATCTTTGCAAAGGTGAAATTTGATTATTGCCCTAGAATGGGGCACCTTGCTTGGTGACTTGTTTGTGTGGATTTCAAGACTAATTTGAGGTCAAATTGACCTAGTTTCTTTGTTTTATTAATAACTATTGTTGAAGTGTGGCATTGATTTTTTATGTGATTGAAAAAGGTTTGCAAGGCGTTTTCAAGTGGATAAATAAATAATAAATTCTAATTCATTTATTTATATTTTTAGGCATATTTCATGAGTGTTTTGACTTTATAAATTATAGATTTATGGCTAATATTTATTGAAATTTTTTCTCAAGTGTGGTGACTTGAATTGGTGTGAAGGTTTGTTGTTTGAAACCCTAATTGAAGGGCAAATAATATATCTGAATTTTATATGTAGAGTTTGACCTAGGGAGACTAAGTTGGAAGAGAGTTTTGATCACTTTGAAGGCCCAAAAAAGGCATTGGATTTGTGTGGCTATTTTTGGTAAATTATTCATGATTTGTGGCAAGGGTTTGATAAATATTTAACTGTTGTTTTATGTGTGAAATCAAATATTTTAAAGCAAGGTTAAATCTAATTTTCATCTACATACAAAAGATAAAAAAAGTATAAAATCTCTATTTTCAGTTCGTGGTTTATTTTGGATAATTTTAAGATGTTATTTGTTCAAGGTAATTGCTAAAAATTACATATATATTATTTGCACATTGGCATCTAGGGTTTGGAAGTATATTGCATGTTTTTTAGGCATATCTTTGAGACATGGTTTGTTGATTTGGTTAATTTTAGAATTCAAAATTTTGTAGATTTTAGGGAAAACCTCTTTTTGATTGAATTGTCCTATTTGGCGACACTACAATGATATCAGAGCACTGATTTTGTCTATTTATGAATTTTGGTTTGTTGAATGCAAACAGGTAAAGAGATCCTGTATTATCAGAGAAGGGAAAAAATTGAGGATTAAAAGCCTAAGGGATTCTCTTCAGAGCACATACAATTTTTGCACGAGTTGATCAAACAGACCTAGAGTGACCTTCAACATACCTTGAGTATCCAAATGTTAGCTTTGTTGAAGACCACACAAGAAGGTAAGAGCCATCACTATTCAGGAGAGGATAGTTCAAATGGTAATGAGAGGGTTTCTATTAATCCCCTTCATAGATTCTTCAAGGCCACGTTTTTATAGAAGGAATCAGTTGTGGAGATGGAGGCACCAAGGGGCGATCCTTTGATGTTTGTCAACAAGAGTATGTAGCCCTGAGTTATGACGCACAAGCACTCTTGTCTTTTTGAGATTATTGTGAGATGACGGAAGGATCCAAGTGAAGGGTTTTTAATAGGCAACTCCATAGAGATTTGCAACAAATATTGCATAAGATTTTTCTTCCTATTTTTGATGGTACTAATAAACTTCTTGTGGGATCATGGTTGCAGAAGTTAGAGACATATTTATCACTTAATCCCATGTTTGAGGATGAGGCTCTCAAGTTTCTCACCCTACATTTGGAGGGTATTGCTCATGAGTGGTGGTTTCATAGATTAATCACACAAGGCCATAGATCCATTGTTGAGTTGTGGAGCTAAAAGCTTCACCAATGAGTGGATGTTGAAGTTGCTAGATTTACACAGTCATCGACGACGGCAAGGAGTCGACCAGTAGCTATGGACGTCGGTCATGTGTAGACAGGCAGGGACCGATGTCGATCCCTGTGCATCCAAAAAGTCTATTTTCGTGGATGAATAGATTGTTTGCATGATAAGTTTAACTGTTAGTTGTAAGTCTGCATTTCTATTTTTGGCAAGACTGTTTTAAACCTTTGACTAAGAGGTGTATCTAATGGTTGATATTGCATAGCTCATGATCTCTAATTCTATATAATAGGGATAGATCTTCATAGCTTGTGTGTAAGAAAGAATAATATAAGACATATTGTATATGTGTATCAATCCAGATTGTTGGAATTGATTGAAAAAACTCTTGAGGGAAAGAGATCTGTACATCTGAGAGGTGTGAGAAGAAAGTGTGATCTTCTTCATTGTATTTCCTTTCGAAAGAGTTTAATACAAGTTTTTAGGGTGGTTTCTTATATCTCTTATTCTTTGTTATTTCTGATTCTAGTTACTTATTATTCTGATTTAATTCTGTATTTAGTTGCTTACATAAAAGTAATCAAGTTTGTTGGTTGATCCCCAACAAGTGGTATCAGAGTTCAGGTTGACTAACAAGTGTTTCAGATCCGGTTAGTGTTTGTTGATTACAGGTCACTCACAGGAGTTTTTGTTTGAGTGGGAGAAGCAATGGCAGAAAAAAGTAAATTGAGAATGGAGAAGTTTAATGACAAGAATTACCAATTATGAAAAATGCAGATAGAAGATTATCTGTATTAGAAAGATATGTATTTACCGTTGGGTGGGGTTGATAGAAAATCCATAGATATAGAAGATGAAGAATGGGAAGTTCTTGATAGAAAGGCTCTTGGATCTATAAGATTGAGTCTGGCATCTACTGTGATTTCTAACTTGTCACAGGCAAAGACAACAGTGGAGTTAATGGATACTTTAGCAAATTTATATGAAAAGCCCTCAAATAAGGTATATCTTATGAAGCAATTATTTACTTTGCAAATGCAGGAAGGTGGATCTGTATCTAATCATCTTAATGATTTCCATAGAATTGTAAATCAATTAAATTCAGTCAAAATAGTTTTTTATGATGAAATTAAGGCTCTTTTAATATTATGCTCTTTACCTGAAAGTTGGCATAGCTTGGTAATGGCAGTTAGTAATACTGCATCTGCTACAAATATCTTGAAAGTAGATAATGTTGTTAGTGTAATCTTGAATGAAGAGACTCATAGGAAAAGCATAAGGGAATCATCCGGAAATGCTTTAAGTATTGAAAGCAGGGGAAGACAAAGAGAGAAGGGCAAGCAAGGGGATCAAGGTCTAAGTCAAAGATGAGCAATAGATCCAAATCTAGAAATAGAAAAAGAAAGATAACCTGCTGAAATTGTGGAAAGAGAGGACATGCAAAGAAAGATTGCTAGTTGAAGGTTAATGAAGAGAATCAACATGAAGGTAATGAAGAAGCAAAAGTTGCAGGTATTGTTGCACAAGATGCTCTTTCACTTTCTTTGCATAATAAAATAGAATCTTGGGGTTTAGATTCTGGGGCCTCTTTTCATGCTACCCCAAATAGAAAATTTTTCAATGATTATGTCCAGGGAGATTTTGAAAAAGTTTATTTAGGGGATGATGAGCCTTGTAAAATTGCTGGCAAAGGAAAAGTGTAGCTAGAATTGCAGAATAGCAACACATGGGTGTTGAAAGATGTCATGCATGTCCCAGCCCTGAAGCGAAATCTGATTTCTGTAAGAAAGTTGGGTGATGAGGGTTGCACAGTAACTCTCACAGCTGAATCTTGGAAGGTTACCAAGGGAGCACTTGTATTAGTCAGAGGTAAGAGAGTAGGTACTATCTATTTATGTAATTGTATTCATGATTATTCTCCTTCTGTATTATCTACTTCAGATGTGAATGCAAAGTTGTGGCACTGTAGGCTCGACCACATGAGTGAGAAGGGAATGACTATTCTTAAGTCAAAAGGTAAGCTTTCAGATTTGAAAAACATAGATCTAAATTTCTGTGAGCATTGTGTTTTTGGAAAATAGAAGAGAGTAAGTTTTATCAAAACTAGGTCAACAAAAAGAAAGCACAAGTTGGAGCTTGTTCACACAGACGTGTGGGGACCAGCTTAGGTAGCTTCTATTGGAGGATCACAGTATTATGTTACTTTCATTGATGATGCTACAAGAAAGGTATGAGTCTATTGCATAAAGAAGAAATATGATGTTTTTGACACTTTTAAGATTTAAAAAAATTTAGTTGAGAATGAAACAAGTAGGAGATTGAAGTGCCTTAGATCTGACAATGGTGATGAGTTTTGCAGCTATAAGTTCAACTGGTATTGTTATATGAATGGAATACGTATGCAAATGATGGTTCCAAGGACACTTCAGCAAAATAGAGTTGCTGAAAGGATGAACAAAATAATATTAGAGCGTGCACAGAGTATGAGATTACATGCTGGTTTGCCCTTACAATTTTGGGCAGAAGCTATAGATACTACAGTTTACTTGATTAACAAAGGACCCTCTGTAGCGTTAGATGGTAGAATTTCAAAAAAGGCTTGGACAGGTAAAAAGGTAGATCTTTCATTTCTAAGAGTTTTTGGTTCTGAAGATTTTGTGCACGTTGATAAAGAAAATAGAAAGAAGCTGGATGCTAAGTCTATGAGGTGCACATTTATTGGTTATGGCTCTAGAGATTTCAGATTCTAATTTTGGAATCTAAGAACTAACAAAATAATTAAGAGCCGTGATGTTATTTTCAATGAAAAAGTGATGTATAGTGATCAGCTCAAGAAGCTGAAAAATTCTGAGCAGGGCCATGAAGATTTGGACGAGGTGACGATCCAAAATGAGCTCACGGGAAAGAATAATCACAGACAGGAAAACACAAAGATCGACGTCGGTCAGGCAAGAACAGACGTCGGCAAAATAGGAACCGACGTCAGTCAAATAGTGATCGACATCGGTCAAGAAGGAATCGGCGTCAGTCATTTGGAATCGACGTTGGTCAGTTACAGGGCTGGAGGTGACCGAGGTCAGTCACTGTCAGAGAATTTGGGCAGACAGCGTGTTGAGAATGAGTCTCAGACGCCCATCAGGTGGTCAGAAAGGGTAAGTAAACCTCCAATTTGATATTCCCCTTCATTATTCTATTTATTGCTCACTGATAGTGGAGAACCAGAGAGTTTTGATGAAGCAATACAGGGAGAATCCAAGAATCAATGGGAGCTAGGCATGAATGAAGAAATTGATTCTTTGAAAGAGAACTAAATATGAGATTTGGTTGAGTTGCCAGCGGGAAAGAAGACACTGAAGAACAGATAGATCTAGAGGTTAAAAGAAGGTGATAATGGACAGATGAGATATAAGGCCAGGTTGGTAGTGAAAGGATTTGCACAGAAATTAGAGATTGATTTTAGTGAAAATTTTTCCCTGTAGTTAAAATGACTTCTATTCAGACTCTATTGTCTTTAGTTGCTATTGAATATTTTCATCTTGAGCAGCTTGATGTTAAGACAACGTTTCTTCATGGAGATTTGGATGAAGAAATATATATGGATCAGCTGAAAGGATTTGATGTCAAAGGTAAGGAGAAACTTGTATGCAGATTGAAGAAAAACTTGTATAGTCTCAAGCAACCTCCTAGACAATGGTATTTGAGATTTGATAGGTTTATGATTGAGCATGGCTACAGTAGATGTCAATCTGATCATTGTGTTTATTTTAAGAGATTGGATAATGGTAGATATATTATCCTGTTGCTGTATATAGATGATATGCTGGTTGCAAGTTCACACATGCAGGATATCTCTGAGCTTAAGGTGAAATTAGCTCACACATTTGCCATGAAGGATTTGAGATCAGCAAAAAAATCTTTGGCATGAGTATTAAGAGAGACAAGAAAAATCACAGATTGATTTTGTCTCAAAAAGATTATGTGAACAAGGTGTTGGAGAGGTTCAATATGCAGGATGCAAAATCGGTGAGTATACCTATGGCTGGACACTTCAAGTTGAATAAAGAATAATGTCTTAATTCACATGATGAGGTAGAGTACATGAGTAAAGTTCCATATGCTTCCACAGTAGGTAGCTTAATGTATGCAATGGTATGTACTAGACCAGATATTGCCCAAGCAGTGAGAGTTGTCAGTAAGTATATGGCCAATCCAGGGAAGGAGCACTGGAAAGCAGTTCAATGGATTCTCAGATATCTGAGAGGGACCAGCAATAGGCATTTGTGCTATGGTGGGTCAAACACTTCTCTACATGGTTATATAGATTCAGATATGGCAGGTGACTTAGATGGCAGGAGAAGCACCACAAGATATGTGTTCATTGTTGGTGGAACGGTGGTTAGCTGGATTTCAAAATTGCAGAAGGTTGTTGCCTTGTCTACTACAGAGGTAAAATACATTGCAGTCACAGAGGCTAGCAAGGAGATGATATAAATGACACGGTTCATGGAAGAGCTAGGAAAGGAGCAAGAGAGTTGCAGATTATATAGTGATAGTCAAAGTGTAATTCATTTAGCTAAGAATTCAGCTTTTCACTCAAGAACCAAACATATACAGAGTATGTACCGTTGGAGGATGGTGAGTTGAAGTTGGAGAAGATTCATACAGATAAGAACCCTGTTGATATGTTAACAAAGCCGGTAACAAAGGAGAAGTTGAATCTTTATTCAAATTTTGTTGGTCTTCAAGATTGAGTTTGAATATGGAGAAGCTAGAAGATGTTGTACAGGTACTGGTGTTGTTGTTTATCTCCAAGTGAGAGATTGTTGAGTTGTGGAGCTAAAAGCTTCACCAATGAGTGGATGTTGAAGTTGCTAGATTTACACAGTCGCCGACGACGATAAGGAGTCGATCAGTAGCTGCCGACGTCGGTCATGGATCGGCCAACGTCGGTCATGTGTAGACAGGCATGGACTGACGTTGGTCATCTGTGCGTCCAGAAAGTCTATTTTCGTGGATGAACAGATTGTTTGCATGATAAGTTTAGATGTTAGTTGTAAGTCTGCGTTTTTATTTTTGGCAGGACTGTTTTAAGCCTTTGATTAGTAGGTGTATCTAATGGTTGATATTGCATAACTCATGATCCCTAATTCTATATAATAGGGATAGATCGTCATAGCTTGTGTGTAAGAAAGAACAGTACAAGACATATTGTGTATGTGTATCAATCTAGGTTGTTAGAATTGATTGAGAGAACTCTTGAGAGAAAGAGATCTGTACATATGAGAGGTGTGAGAAGAAAATGTGATCTTCTTCATTGTATTTCTTTTTGGAAGAGTTTAATACAAGTTTTCAGGGTGGTTTCTTGTATCTCTTATTCTTTACTATTTCTGATTCTAGTTACTTATTATTCTGGTTTAATTCCGTGTTTAGTTGCTTACATAAAAGTAATCAAGTTTGTTGGTTGATCCCCAACATCCATTACTACTTTGGAGGAGTTTGGTAAGAGGATCATGGAGAGATTTGACAAGAGAGATCTAGAGATACATTTTTGTGAGTTGGCACAACTCAAGCAAAATCATGATGTTAAAATGTATGTTGCTGATTTTCAAAAGGTTTCAGTTATGGTAGCAGATGTTAGTGAGAGGAGGTTGGTTGTTTTGTTTTTTGAGGGTTTGATTAATCCTTTGAGGGGTTTGGTTAAGGCTTTTAACCCTCTTTCTTTGCAAAATGTTATCACTAAGGCTTTGGATTTATAAAGTTCAACATACAGAAGCCATGAATGGCTAAGAGGACAGCCAAGGGAAACTACCTATTCACTGCCCAAAGGGGCAAATACAAGGCAACCAAGGTCTGATTTTAGTGGGCAGTCAAGGCCACAAAATGGGTAGCCTAAGGCATCACCCAATGAGCAACAAAAGAAGCCTTCTACACCATATGTGCCACTTTATAGATCCCTACCCTATAGCAACAATATGAAGGATGCTAGAGACAAGTTGAGAAGGAAAGGGTTGTGTCTCACTGGCAATAATCCATGGACCAAAGGCCACCATTACATGGGCAAAGGACATATCCACTACATTGAGGTAATTGATAATGATTCAGATTTTGATATTGTTGATACTAATGATGAGCAAAATGAGTGTTGTTGATGAGCATGTGCATGAAGAAGACACACAAGACTTAGGTAGCACACTTGCTTCTCTTTTAGGAGCTCCCAAGTATCATGCTCTCAAGGTAAAAGGCACATTGAGGGGTCAAAGAGTGATTACATTGGTTGATAGTGGAGCCACACATAACTTCATTGATGGAGGCTTGGTTAAGAAGATGGCATTAGAAACCATGGATTGCAAGGGTTTCAATGTGACTATGGTGAATGGATTCACCATTTCTTATTCCAAAAAGTTGTCACAACTCCCACTCACCCTTGGGGAACACAAAGTAATTGATGATTTTTATGTTGTTGACATTGAAGATATTGATATTTTTTTGGGTGATCAATGCTTGCATTCCTTAAGTGAATTCACTCAAAATTATAAAACTATGGAGTTGAAATTATTCAAAGAGGGCAAGGAAGTGGTCCTCAAGGGTCTAGCAAATGGTGCTCCACAAGAGGTGTCTATGAAGAGGATGGAAAGGGCCTTTTGAAGAGGTCAAATTGCTTGGACAACAAGTTGCCTTATCACAATAAATCAAAAAAAAACAACCCCCTCATGGTGAATTACAAGTAATTTTAAACAAGCATATTCATGTATTTGATGATTTGCCTTATGGTTTGCCATCAGATAGAGATTTTAAGCATAATATTGAAGTAGAAGTGGATGCCAAACCGGTTATTATCACTACTTACCATCATCCAAGAGCTTTCAAGGAAAAGATTGAAAAAACCCATCAAAGAGTTGATATGGGACACATAAAGCCTAACTCAAGTCCTTTTGCTTTTTCAGTTCTATTGAAGAAAAAGGATGGTACCACGATGATGTGCATTGATTACAGGTTTTTGAATAAGAAGACCATCAAGAATATGTATTATATACCTAGGATTGATGAATTAATAGATGAGTTACATGGTGCCACCTACTTTTTCAAAATTGATTTGAGATCTGATTATCACCAAATCAAGGTAAAAAAAATGATATTCATAAAACTGCTTTTAGACGTCATTTTGGGCATTTTGAGTTTTTTGTTATGCCTTTTTGGATTGACTAATGCCCTAGCTACTTTTCAGTGATGTATGAACAATATGTTTGACAAATATCTAAGGAAGTTTGTGCTAGTTTTCTTTGATGATATTCTCGTGTATAACCAAACTTTGGATGAACACTTGAGGCACTTGGATTTGGTTTTGGGCATATTGGGGCAGTGTTATTTATTTGCAAAGAAATCCAAATGTGAGTTTGGATTAATAGAGAATTTATATTTAAGACTTGTCATCAATGCACCAGATATGCAAGTGGATAAACAAAAAATTGCAGCTATCATGAATTGGCATATTCCCTCTACACTCACACAATTGAGAGGTTTTTGTGGTCTTTGTAGTTATTAAAAGAGATTTGTGAGGGGTTTCTCACAAATCGTTGCCCCCTTGATTGATTTGAGTAAGAAATGGGCTTTCAAATGGTCCAAAACAACCCAACTAACATTTAAAAAGCTCAAAAAGGTAATGTGTTCTTGGCCAATTCTTGCTAATCTAGATTTATCTACTTCTTTTGTGATTGAGTGTGATGCTTCAAGTGAAGGGATAGGGGTTATCATAATGTAGAATAGACATCCAATTGCTTTTGAGATTAGGAAACTCAAGGATTCAGAGAAAACTTATTCAATCTATGATAAAGAGATGTTGACGATTGTGCATGTTTTGAATAAGTTTAGACGATATTTGATTTATGGCAACTTCATTGTAAAATCGGATCACAACAATTTAAGGTTCTTCATTAGTCATAAGGAATTGAATGACAGGGAACAAAAGTGGGTAAACAAAGTGCCAGCTTATGATTTTGATATTGAATATGTGAAAGATAAAAACAATGTGGTAGCAGATGCTCTATCAATGAAGCCTTGTTTGGGATTGCTTGAGGGCAAACAATTGTGAGAAAGGAGGACTGTAATATCCCCATTTTCACATCATTTATGAGCAAGTTTTGAAGACCTTTAGTCTACTCCCCCATATATTAAATGATTCATTTTTAAAGTTTTATTTTATTAATTAATTATAATCCCCAAATAATGATTTTAATTATTTACTCATATAAAGCAATTATTAGTTGATTAATAGAATATTTTATAAAAGTGGTTTTTACCACTAAAATATTTAATTGAAATAATTATTAAATTATTGTTTAAAAATAATTTTAATTATTATTTATTATTTAAGCAATGATTTAATATTTTTTTTGGTAAAAAAGAAATGTCAGCTTGTAAGTGATCAAAGGCAAAAAAGAGATATGCTCAAAGTTGATAAGGCGAGTTAAAAAAAGAGTATTTGGGATTTCCAAAGTGGTTCACCCCCTTTGAAAGGTACAATTACATGGAAAAGTTCTCCTTTGAGGGATATACTGAAAATTGATATTGATTCTTCATGCTTGAAAAAAATATTAGGATGTATGTCCAATAAGCGTTTACAAATTTTTTACGTTGATTATTTGACAAAACGATGTCTTTTGAAGCCACTTTTGCAAAGATGAAATTTGATTATTGTCTTAGAGTGGGGGACTTGCTTGGTGACTGTTGGAATATTGTCATTGATGTCAAATGGAACTATTGCCGGAAGTGAACAGAATTGATTGCCAAAAGTGAACGGAAATGTCGACGAAAGTGAACGGAATTGTTGTCGAAAATGAACAAAATTGTTGACGGAAGTGAACGGAAATGTTAACAGAAGTGAACGAAATTGTTGCCGAAAGTGAACGGAAATGTCGACAGAAGTGAACGGAATTGTCAATGGAAATGTCGACGGAATTGTCAACCTTGGCTGACCTATTGGTAGGAGTTGTGACCGTTCGAAAGGACATTTTCACTTGAAGACTCACGACCTTAATTTGTGGCTTTCTGTGGGTTATAAATAAGTGCATAACGAATGGCAAAAATATAGATTTGAAAGTGGAAGATATATAAAAGAAGAGCAAAATTTTTAAAGGTAATTTTTTGTGAGAATATTAAAAAAAAAAAATCAGCAAGTATAAGGAAGAGTATAGCAACGAAAAAACTCAAGTGTAGATCGAATCTAAAGGAGATAAAGCAAGTGTTCTATCATCCGTTGTTTTGACAACAAATTTGAGATAGAAGAGTGATTTTTTACTGAGAAGGTTGGTGCCTTCGTTTTGAAGAGATTGGTGTCTCTTGCTGAGTTAGTGCTCAGTGAAAGGGGTTGGTGCCTACAAAATTGTTTTTGGGGTTGGTGCTCCAATAGGTTGGTGCCTACGAATATTTATATTAAGATAATTTCTACATGGTTTTCTCTTGAAAGGGTTTCCACGCAAATCTGTGTCTATTTGCATTGTGTAGTTTTGCATTGTATTCTTTGATTGCTTTGAATATATTAATTGCAGAGTAATTTGAGGTTTTGGATTTAAGATTAATAGTCGAAAGCGAAAAAATATCTTATACTGATTCACCCCCCCTCTCAATATAAGCGTGTGCTTAACAATTGGTATCAGCGCTGGTTCTTTTGGTGTTAGCAAAATTGCTAGAAGGTAGATCTTGGATAGCACATATGGTAGGATCTCAAGTGCTAGATGGTTTCTCCACTAACAAGGCTCCTTTGTTCGATGAAACAAATTACGCATTTTGGAGCATAAGAATGAAGACTTACTTGATGGCCCTAGGTTTCGATATTTGGCAAGCAGTGGTAATAGGATACACAACGCCACAAATTGCACCAATAGATGCCACCGAAAAAAAGGCCAGTGAGAACAATACAAAAGCTATGAATGTAATCTTATGCGGGCTTTCAGAAAATGAGTTTGTTAAGGTTATGCATTGTGAATCTGCAAAAGAGATTTGGGATAAACTCAACACTATTTATGAGGGTGATAGTAAGGTTAGAAAAGCAAAACTCCAAACCCACCGGAGGTAGTTTGAAAGTTTAAAAATGAAGAATGATGAAAACATTGCTGGGTATCTTCTTCGTGTCGATGAGATTGTTAATGTCATTCAAGGACTCGGAGAGAAAATTGAAGAATTTGTGATCATTCAGAAAGTCCTGAGATCCATACCATTGAGATTTGATCCGAAGGTCTCCACCATTGAAGAAATGAAGGATTTAGACACGAAGAAAATGGACGAGCTCCATGGAATTCTTACAGCGTACGAAATGAGAACCGAATCTGAGAGACAGTCGAAGAAGGAAGCATCATTCAAGGTCTCGAAAAAATAGAAGATCAAAGAACCAAAATCAAGTGAAAATTCAAGTAGTGAAGAAGATGAAAATGAAGCTCTATTCATTCGAAAGCTATAGGATCGGGCAAATATAAATGAAAGTTACCATTTAAATGCTTTAATTGTGATAAATTTGGTCATTTTGTAGCCAAATGTCCAAATAAAGGAAATAGCGATGATGCGAGAAACACATAAAAGTACAAAAAGGGATTCAAGCCGAGCAAAGACAAGCAAAGATTTGATAAACAAAAGAAAACCCTATACTCCAAGAGGTATAGCAGCGCATCCAAAGAAAACAAAGAAAGTGATGTTGAGAGTGATAATGAAGAGATTCTGTTCATGGCTACAGAAGAAAATGCCACCACCAACAAAGATAATTTGGAAGAAGACGAAGACATGGAAGAAGAAGGTGAAGTGAACCTTGAAGAAGAACTTATTTGCGCGTTGGAAGAAATAAAAGCATTTAAGAAGAAGAATCAAAAACTAAAGTTACAACTCTGAAAATATGAAGAAGAGAATCGAGACTTCAAAACGAAGACATCACAAGTCTTTGAGGAATCAAACAAGGTAATTGCTGATCTAAAAGTCCAAATCGAAGAAGCAAAGAAAATTGAAGATCTAACGGATCAGTGAAAGAAGAAAGGAGAAGACTGAAAGGTATGAATCTGAGATAGATGTTTTAAAAAAGGATCTAGAAAAGGCGAATTCTAAAATAGCAAGTGAATTGAAATCTGAGAAAAGCACTCAAGTTTTGAATAAGATTCTAGAGAGTCAACACTATCTAACAAGTCAGAGATTGGGTATGAGAAGGAAAAAGAGAAATCTAAGAGCTATGCTAAAACTCTTAAGGAACTAGTGAAAAAGGAGACCAAGAAGGAAGAAGCCCAGAATACAAAAACCAGCGCTATCAACAAAGAAAGCAAAGGATAACAAAATTTCAGAAGACCTTTTGCTCCAAGATATGCAACCAAGTTTGGTAATTATTTTGATGGATATTGTTATTATTGCAATCATTTTGGTCATAAGAAATTAGATTGTAGAAATAGAGCCAAGGATATTGAAGTAAGGAGCATAAACAAAAGAACCTTCGGAGCTTCAAACAGAAACTACAATTCGTTTGTTCCTTTCTATCAAACTTTGATGAAGCTATAGTTTGTTACAAATGCAACTATGGACATATAGCACGCTATTGTAAAAGTATTTTTGAATTTGAAAGATAAGATCAAAAGTTCAAAGCTCCAGTGATAAAGAAAAGAGAACCATCAAAGCCCTGGAAGAAGAAGCAAGAAGAATCCATGATTGTTCAAACAACATTCCATGCTAGAGATGAAAGACAACAATGGTTCATTGATAGTGGATGTTCGAGGCACATGACTAGAGATAAAAGCAAATTCATCTTGTTAAAAAGGGTCAATGAAGGTACGATGAAGTTCGGAGACAACACAACCAGAATAACAAGAAAAGGTACACTTAGTTCGATAATGGAAAAACTAAAATAGAAAATGTGTTATATGTGGAAGCCTTAAAGCATAATATTCTAAGTGTTAGCCAAATGTGTGATCAAGGACACACACTCAAGTTCTTTTCTGAAGGTTGTGAGATTAGAAAAAGAGACACAGGGGAACTAAATACAGATGCTCATAGAACTACAAACATATACATGCTTGGAGAAATGAGAGGAGAGAAATGTTGTCTGAGTCAAGTTGAAGAGAGTTGGCTATGGCATAGAAGGTTAGGGCACATAAATTTTGATAATCTTGTGAAAATTAGCAACAAATAGGCTGTGCGAGATATGCTTAAGATAACGAAACCTTCAAGCACTCTATGCAAGCAATGCCAACACGAGAAGCAAACCAGAACAAAGTTCAGAACGAAAGAATATTTGACTACCAAACCACTAGAGCTAATTCACACGAATCTTTGTGGTCCTAGCAGAACTGAAAGCATGCAAGGTGAGAGCTACTTTATGTTGCTCATTGATGATTATACTAGAATGATGTGGGTAGCCTTTCTAAAAGAAAAATCAAAAGCATTTGAAAAGTTTAAAGCTTTCAAGGCATTAGTAGAAAATGAAAAAGCGCTGAAAATAAAATGCCTAAAGTCAGATCGAGGAGGTGAGTTTATTTCAAATGAATTCATTGAGTTTTGTGAAGATCATGGAATTAAGAGACAATACTCAGCTACAAGGACTCCACAATAAAATGGAGTGGTGGAAAGGAAAAATCGAACCGTTCAAGAAATGGCTAGAACTATGTTGAATGAATCTAAGCTATCAGATAGATTCTAGAGAGAAGCAGTTAATACAACAGTATATATCTTGAATAGAGGGCAAATCAGAGTTAATAATGACAAAACTCCTTACGAATTGTGGAAAGAAAAACCAGTTTCAATCAAACATTTCAAAGTGTTTGGAAGTAAATGTTTTATCAACAGGAATGAAGAAAATTGGGCAAATTTGATTCAAGAGTTGAATGAATTTTTCTTGGCTACTCCATCAAAAGCAAAGCCTATAGATGTTATACCAAAAGGATACAAACTATCGTAGAAAGTGCTAGTGTTAGAATAGATGAGATCATGAATCAAAAGGGAAAAGAACCTTCAGAGGAGCCTCTAGAAATACCCAGTCTTGTAGAAGGGGAGGAAGAAAATGTAGAAAAATTGAGTGAATTTGAAACGCAGGACACCAAAGCACCATCTCACTTTATTCAAAAGAATCATGCTGAAAGTCAGATCATTCGCAACATTGATGCTGGGGTGCAAACCAGAAGAAGAATTGTAAGTGTACCTGAGCATATAAATTTCTCTTTGTTATCCAAGGTAGAGCCTAAATTTTTTTCTGAAGCTAGTCATGATAAACATTAGGTAAAATCAATGGAAGAAGAGTTAGATCAAATTCAGAAGAATGAGACTTGGGAACTTGTGCCCAGGCCAATGGATCAGAATGTGATTGGCACTAAGTGGGTTTCTCGAAACAAATTGAATGAAAATGGCCAAGTCACTCGAAACAAAGCAAGGTTGGTATGTAAGGGGTATGCTCAAGTAAAAGGTGTAGATTTCGAATAGACTTTTGCC
This sequence comes from Torreya grandis, assembly GCA_037957365.1. Classification (NCBI taxonomy): domain Eukaryota; kingdom Viridiplantae; phylum Streptophyta; class Pinopsida; order Cupressales; family Taxaceae; genus Torreya; species Torreya grandis. Next base: position 3,136,787 of record JARHVA010000888.1, on the reverse strand, counting down.
CCTGTGCTAGATTAGAAGCAATTCAAATATTTCTTGCATTTTCAATATTCAAAAATTTCAAAGTTTATCAAATGGATGTTAAATCAACATTTTTAAATGGCAATTTGGAAGAGGAAGTTTACATAGAACAGCCAAAAAGATTCCTTTTATCAGAAAACAAGGATTATGTGTGTAAGTTGAAGAAGGCTTTGTATGGTATGCTAGGCTTGATAAATACCTACAAGACCAAGGATTCAAGAGAGGATATGTTGATAGTAATCTTTACATCAAAACTGAAGGAAATCACCAGTTAATTATTGTGGTGTATGTAGATGATATAATATTTGGAGGAGACAATGAGAAAATGTCTAAGATATTTGTCAAAGATATGCAAAAGGAATTTAAGATGTCTATGTTAGGTGAGTTGTCATTTTTCTTTGGTTTACAAATCTCTCAATCTAACAAATGAATATTCATATCCCAAAGCAAGTATGTAAAGGAGATGTTGAAAAAATTCCATATGAGTTTGCCCCTGTTAGCACACCTATGGCTACAGGTACAAAGTTGAGCAAAGATGATAAATCTCTGAATATTGATCAAACTCTTTACAGATCAATGATTGGGAGTTTACTATATGTGACCTCATCTAGGCCAGATATCATGCAAGCAGTAGGTATGGTTGCACGATTTCAAACAGCTCCAAAAGAAACACGTGCAAGTCATAAAACGTATATTTAGATATTTAAAGAGAACTTTGGATTATGGGTTATGGTACCCAAGAGGTAAAGACTTCACATTGGTAGCGTACACAGATTCAGATTGGGCAGGTTGTGTAGATGATAGAAAAAGTACAAGTGAAAAAGCATTCTTTCTTGGAGATAGCCTAGTATCATGGTTGAGTAAGAAGCAAAATTTTGTATATCTATCCACATCAGAAGCAGAGTACATAGCAATAGTGCTATGTTGTACACAAGTTCTATGGATGAAACAAACTTTGAAAGATATCAAAGTAGAGTATAATCATCCAATCTCCATATTCTGTGATAATACTAGTGCGATAAGTATTTCGAAGAATCCAGTGATGCATTTTAGAACTAAGCATATCCCTATACAATATCATTTTTTGAGAGAACAAGTGGTAGAGCAACAAGTAAAATTGGAATATGTTTCCACATCCGAATAGATGGCAGATATCTTCACTAAGCTACTTCTAAAGAAAACATTTGAGTACCTACGACAGAAGTTGGGAGTAATTTCTTTTGCTTCTTGCCACTGAAGGGAAGCATCAGCTGAGAAGGAGCTAAGTACTAGCTCTTGGATAGACCCTTTGCCATTGATGTCAAAGGGGGAGAAGTACAGAAAGAGGATATCACAGAAAATGGGAGCTACAACAAAGAATGATTCAGATAGAAGAGACAGTGCAACAAAGGGGAGCAGTTTCAATATGTGGTTGTCATCAATGACAAAGAGGGAGATTGTTGAAATATTGTCGTTGATGTCAAATGAAACTATTGCCGAAAGTGAACGAAATTGATTGCCAGAAGTGAATGGAAATGTCGACGAAAGTGAACGAAATTGTTGTCAGAAATGAACGGAATTGTTGCCGGAAGTGAACGAAAATGTCGACGGAAGTGAACGAAATTGTTGCCGAAATTGAACAGAAATGTCGACAGAAGTGAACGGAATTGTCGACGGAAGTGAACGAAATTGCCGATATAAATGTCGTCGAAACTGTCAACCTTGGCCGACCTATTGAGAGGAGTTGTGATCATTCGAAAGGACCCTTTCACTTAAAGAGTCACGACCTTAATTTGTGGCTTTCCGCGAGTTATAAATAAATGCATAACGAATGACAAGATATATAAAATAAGAGCAAAATTTTTAAAGGCAAATTTTTGTGAGATTATTAAAATAAAAAAATCAGCAAATATAAAGAAGAGTATAGCAGTGAAAACACTCAAGTGTAGATTGAATTTAAAGGAGATAAAACAAGTGTTTTATCATATGTTGTTTTGACAACAAATTTGAGATAAAAGAGTGATTTTTTATTGAGAAGGTTGGTGCTTTCGTTTTGAAGAGATTGGTGTCTCTTGCTGAGTTGGTGCTCGGTGAAAGGGGTTTGTGCCCCTGTAGGTTGGTGCCTACAAAATTATTTTTGGGGTTGGTGCTCCAGTAGGTTGGTGCCTACGAATATTTATATTAAGAGAATTTCTCCGTGGTTTTCTCTTGAAAGGGTTTCCACGCAAATTTGTGTCTATTTGCATTGTGTGGTTTTGCATTGTATTCTTTGATTGCTTTGAATATATTAATTGCAGAGTAATTTGAGGTTTTGGATTTAAGATTAATAGTCGAAAGTGAAAAAATATCTTATACTGATTCATGCCTCCCTCTCAGTATAAGTGTGTGCTTAACAGTGACTTGTTTGTGTAGGTTTCAAAGGTAATTTGAAATCAAATTGACTTAGTTTTCTTGCTGAAATTTATGATAATTATTGTTGAAGTGTGACATTGACTTTCTATGTGATTGAACAAAGTTTGCAAAAAAATTTCAAGTAGATAAATAAATAATAAATTTTGATTTATTTATTTATATTTTTGAATAGATTTCATAAAGGTTTTGATTTCATAAATTGTGAATTTATAACTAATATTTATTAATTTTTTTTTTCAAGTGTGACAATTTGAATTGGTGTGAGAGTTTATTGTTTGAAAAGATTTGAAACCCTAGTTGAAGGGCAAATAATTTTTTTGATTTTATATGCAGAGTTTGACCTAGTAAGACTAAGTTGGAAGAAGGTTTTGATTACTTTGAAGTACCAAAAAGAGCATTGAATTTGTATAGCTATTTTTGATAAATTATTCATGATTTATGACAAGGGTTTGACAAATATTCAGCTACTATTTTATGTGTAAAATTAAATATTATACAAAGTTAAATTTGATTTTCATCTACATACAAAGTGTCAAAAAGTATATTTTAATTCATGGTTTATTTTGAATAATTTTGAAGTGTTATTGCTCAAGGTAATTGATGAAAATTACCTATATATTATTTGCACATTAACGCCTTGGGTTTGGAAGTATATTGCATGTTTTTAAGGCATATCTTTGAGCTAGGGTTTGTTGATTTGACTAATTTCAAAATTCAAAATTTTGTAGATTTAAAAAAAAACCCTTTTTTAGTTGAATTGTCTTATTTTGGGACATTACATATTAAAGGTATAAGGACCCATCTGATTTGACGAAACCAAAACTTCTTACCTAGCATCCCAATGCTAAGACATTGTGTAAGCCTCGTATTTCAATGACAGAGTCTCATATTCCAAAATACTAGAAATGTATAGGACTCTTTAACATGGGCAAAATTTACCAAGCAACCCTTTCCCCAACTATAGGGATTGTGGCCATGCTTAACCTCACACTAAGGTATTGGGAATCTTAGAAAAAAACAATTTTACTTGTTTTGTCATCATGTATCTCTATTGACTATTTCTAAAGGGAGTGATTTTGCATATATGATATTTACTATTTAACTCCATAACAAATAAGGTAGTTTTTATTTGTGGTAAAGGGAAGAGTTAACTAAAAAAAGTCCCCAAGACCTAAAATTAAATCTAATATTTAATAAAGAATAGAAGCTGATTTTATAGAGCTATTAGTCAATCAATCTAATGAAGCTAAACATGAGTAATACAATAATTTAATTGCTCTTAAACGTCATATTGCATTTTACAGGCCTATGCATCGTAGTAGGGGATAAAATGCAATCTCTTCTAATAGTATTGCATGGTAGATATTTTTAGGCTTCTTCATCTGCATATATAACACGCCCGGCTAATCATGATAAATAACATGGATGATTAGAATTCACAGTTCAGGGCAGTGAAATTATTTTCTAATTCTTTATAAGATCAAAACATAAACGTTGAATATCAAGGAATGACCAGGTGATGTTTTATTTAGTGGCATGGATTAGGAGATGAAAAGAGTCCTCCATAATTCAAAGAAAGGTGAAATGAAAAATACACAAACAAGCATGATAGCTAATACTTTCTATTCAACTTCAAATGATCAGTACTTGTACCGTCATGTAACCATCTACAATTCCCTTGTTTAAAATCTCACAAATGGGACTTTCCTCTCTCCCTTGCAATTTCAAACATAACCATCGGACATGTATTAGGAAAATTCTTCTGGATGTTGGTGGCAAAATGTAAACAATTACAACAAGCTAACTTTTGAATATTCCAACATGCTTCGCTGTTGATCACAAATTGAAATATTTTCCCCATGGGGCATTTGCCTTTACCACCACCAATGAGAACAATTCCACAGCCTTCAAACTAGAAATCTTGTGTATTGAGCCCGGTGGCCTTTGCCATAGACCAAGCTCTTCAGGGCTCTAGAATAATTTAATCACAATTAATAATACCATCCTTACTATGCCTGCCAATATTATCTACATAGTCAATGTACCCCATACCTCCTTTCCCTGTTCTTTCTTCGTATCTTCTTGTTCAAGGACAAATGTAACTGAAATGTCCTTATCAAACAGAAGACACTATAAAAGAAACGTGACTCATGGGCTCAATGACAAGCAAACAATTCTCTTAACCTTGAATTGTTGAGCCTTTTTGGCATCCATAGGTTGAAATACCACTTCTGTGCCTGTTCTTACACTTACCTCTATTTTGTCTACTTCAGAAGCACCTTCACTCCGGTAATCACGAGGTATACAAGAAAGGTGAACATTTGAACCCTCACCTGCAAAGTAAAACATGACATAATTGAGTACCCTATAAGTATTACAAACTAAATTAGAAATTAATAAATACAATTATTATCATGGTCAACCATGATTGAAAATTCTAACAAAGTTTGCTTAAAAAACGGAAGTGATCTACATCAGCTGATTCAAATGATTGATCAATGCTCTATCGATGTTATACAATCATGTGTTGCTAAAGGGATTCCATTGTGATCCTAAATGTGTAGACACCATATATCCTTTTCATGATTGCCATGTTTTTTAATAGTCGTTTACAACTTGGGCAGCCAAAAATGTTAATATTCTGCTAGTCACTGTAATCAACTTTTGCTATTTACTGTAATCTCCTACCTGAAAAGAAGAAAATGTTACAGGAATTCACCAGAAGTGGTCTCTCTAAAGGAGCTGGGAAAATGTTATCACATTGTAAAATTGACTTGTAAACCTAGCTTTCCATTTAAATTTTGTATGACATCGACAGGGGGAACCAGAAACAACGTAGGTTCCTCACATCCTATTCATAGAAATGTAAGAATCGAGCTGATTGTGCCTAGTATATGACAGGCTGCTGTATCCCACTGCTTTAATAAGCATCTTAACCTGTTCGTCTTAATAAGCATCTTTAACTAACAGGCTGCTGCATGCTTAGGAGCATACGCCAGTCTGTATTAACTTTTCTATATCGGTGATCAAATCTCAAAAATTTGTTTTACCCATATTCATATATGTTTCATGCTCAAAGGGAACATCCGAGCTTGTTACATCAACTATTCATCAACTACCCTACACAAAAAAAGGATGAGAATCCACAAGCATTTATTTTTCCCAATTGAATATCCAAATGATGAGTTTGTGGTCAACATTACAATTCAAATTATGGAATCTTGAGATGCAAAGGAATATGGAAATGTTTTGATATCCATTCACTTTCTACTGAAAGATGAAAATTATAAAAATATAGTACCCTATAGGTTCATAATCTAGTTTCAGAATACTCAACAGAGTAATTATACACATCACATATACGAAGACCATTTGACATACAAGAGATGCAAATTCTTGTGATAAAAATTATTAAATTTCTGGAATGGTCCCAGAATCGTTGTAGCTACCATAAGACATACATCCACAATAAATGCAATATATAAATCTATGAGATCTTAAGACAAGACAACATGGATTTATCCAAGTTGCGTTACAACCTCTTTAGATTAGGAGCTTGGCCTAATTTTACTAAAATAACAATGGAAACTCTCAGTTGCAATGTACCTCACCCACTAGCCCTCTATGTTCTTATATAGATAAAAAAGGAAGCTAGGGTTAGGGTTAAGGTTTTGGAGTAGTTGCTTCCAAAACAAGTCTTACCTATCATGAGCAGAAGTCAATTAAGTAAATACCTAAATGATAATTTTCTCTAACAAGAAGTTATGAACAAGTGTGCACCAATTAGTGCTTATCCACGAATTATATTACAAGTGCATCTTAATCCATACAAAAGTGTGTTAAATTTAAAACACTAACATTCCCTCTTAAAATGTATGTTGGTAAAAGGAAGGACAAAAGAATCATTGAACTATCCCCCCTTGAGGACACCATCTTTCACTACCAAAAGTTGCTTGAGTGGAACAAATAAGGGCTCAAGCAAGGGCTTTGTGAAGATGTCTGCAATCTGATCATTTGTTCGACAATACTTAAGATCAAGGAACTTACCCTGTATCAGTTGCCAAATATAATGCATGTGTATCTCAATGTGCTTCGTGTGTTGGTGCTCCATTGGGTTGCAAGAAATGTAGATAGCACTCTGATTATCGCACCAAAGCATTGTTGGAAATATTGATGTCAAAGGCATCATAATTAATGTAACGGAAGTCAACGGAAGTGTCATTAATGCAACAGAATTATATTTAATTTGCAGCAACGCTTCATGATGAAGGGACCAGGATTAAAAAAATTTTAAATACGCGCTCAAGAAAGATTGTTTAAGGCTAAAATCGCCTCTTAAGACATGTATTAGAGCCTATCATTGTTGGGCCGACCCACTTGATATATAGCTGCCTTGGGGAAATTGCCCCACTTAGTGAATTAATTAAAATTTAATTAAATGCGCACTTTTTGATGAAAGGGTGCCTCTTTGATGGGATGCCTCCTTTGTGAACAGCTTTTGGAAGTTGTATAAGGCGGATAGAAGAATGAAAAAGATATGAGAAATAATTCTTTCCATCACTCAAGCATAAACAGATTTTTGTGGAGAAGAAGAAGAGGAGATTGAATTTGCCATCATTTATTGATGAAGCAACAATAGCAAGGTGGAAGATTGTTTTAGTGGAGGTCGGTGTCTCAAAACAAAGAGATTGGTGTCTCTTGCTAAGTCAGTGCTTGGCGGTGGGGATTGGTGTCTCTAAGTAGGTTGGTGCCCACGAAATTTTGTAAACGAATTCTTATTTTACGGATGGATTTGGACAGTAGATTCAAGCAACTCTGCTTTGTGGTTTTTCCCGAGAGAGGGTTTTCCATGTAAATATTGTGTTGCTTAATTATTAGATTTTGTGTGAATGTTTTCTTTATGAACATTAATTTCTGAAAGTTTTTTATTATACACTGATTCACCCCCCTCTTAGTGTATCGTGTGCTTAAGAATTGGTATCAGAGCGGTTCCATCAAAATCAGTCTAACTGCTGGAAGGTAGATCTCGGAAGCACACATGACAGGGTTCACAAACAAGGCTCCATTGTTCGATGGAACAAACTATGCATTCTGGAGTATAAAGATGCGTACTTATTTAATGGCCCTTGGTTTTAATATTTAGCAAATAGTGGTGAATGGATATGTAATGCCAACAACTCCTCCAATGGATCCAGCCGGAAAGAAGGCTAGTGAGAATAATGTCAAAGCCATAAATGCTATTTTGTGTGGCTTATCAGAATCAGAGTTTGTCAAGATTATGCAATGCGATTCAACAAAGGAAATGTGGGACAAATTCAGAACATCTATGAGGGTGACAAGAAAGGGAAGAAAAATTAAGAAAATTCGAGAGCTTGAAAATGAAAAATTAAGAAAATGTTGCGGCATATCTTCTTCGTGTGGATGAGATTGTTAACACCATCAGAGGACTCGACAAATGGTTGAAGAATCCATGATCGTTCAAAAAGTGCTAAGGTCACTTCCCATGAGATTTGATGCAACAGTTTCAGCTATTGAAGAAATAAAGGACTTAGACTCATTAACAATGGATGAGTTGCATGGGATTCTTATGGTGTATGAAATAAAAATTGAAAAAGAAAAGCCATCTAAGAAGGAAGGAACTTTTAAAGCTTCAAAGAAAGCGAAGAATAAAGAACCTGAATCAAGTGATGACACCAGTGATGAACAAGATGAAAAGGAGGCCCTTTTTGTAAAAAATCTTAAGAAAGGATCAGGGAAATACAAGGTAAACTACATTTTAAATGTTTTAATTGTGGTAAAATATGACATTTTGCTACTAAGTGTCTACATAAAGATGATGGAGGTGATGAGGAAAATTATAATGAGGAAAGGAATAAGAAGGAAAGCAAACCTCAATACAAGAAAAGCTTCAAACAAAAAGAATATACGAAAAAGTTTGGTAAACATAAGAAAAACCTTTATTCCAAAAAGGATAGTAGCTCAGCTGAGGAGAACATTGAGAACATATTAGAGAGTGACAAAGAAGAAACTCTGTTCATGGCTATAAAAATAAAAAATGATGCCTCTACAAGTGAAGACACCTTGGAAGAGGAAGAAGATGTTGAAGATAGAGAGGTAGTGTTGAACACAACTATCCACTGAGAGGGGGAGTGAATCAGTAGATGAGTTAAAGCCTAGTTCTTAAAACTTTTAAACAAGATACAAAATGTATATGCAAAGTAAAGAACAAAAGTAAAGATCATACACACACAAGAATACTCAACATCAGATTTTTACGTGAAAACCCAAAGGAAAAAACCACGATGAAAAAAGTTGCTAGAATCTATTGTTCTAATCCAACCTCACAAAAAAGATGTCTCATAGACAAACCTCACTGGTTATATTCAAGAGCACCCACTCTAAGGAAGCACCAACTTCCTAACTGAGCACCAACTCAATTTTTTTGGTGGCACCAACCTATCAGAGATATGAAGCTACAACTTCAGAGTACAAAAGAGATTCAAAATGAATTCAGTTCAGTTTCTTTGTTACAAGTCTAGTCTGTAACTGCACCTTCACACTATGTGCCTTCTCGTCTTTTCTACCTCTTTCTCTTTGTGTCTGGATATCGTCTATTTTGACACATCTTATTTGCTTTGCTTTTTTATGCTGTCTGCATATGTCCTCACTTGACAATTTTTGAATTAACACTCTAATTATTATAGCCGCAACAGCAAAAGACTCTTTCAAATGTTCTGTTCGTAGCATATATAGATAAATGCATCTTAGGGTTTTCTATCTGTAAAGTGTTCACACTTCAACTACTCTTAACCGGTTCAAGCTTCTGATCTGCATTCAATGTGACTTTGACTTCATGTCTCGATTCATGCTTCATAGGGCAACATTCAAATTTCTTTACTATATTTGCACTTCTAATATTCTTAACGGTGTCGCTTCCTTGATCAATTAGATTGATTAATCTCGAGCTCCGTGAAGATATATTGAGTTCATCACCAGTTCTACCTGTTCCTTTACAGACAGAATACATTAAATGCGGGATTTTTATTTCTTTCGTCGCGCCAAGTTCACGTTTTTTTCTTTGTTGGATCTTACCTCATGACCTCTTGACACTTGTCAAATGCGTGTGCACTCAAAGGGTAATCTGGCTTTGTTCCGCACCATTGGATCTAATGCACCGAACAAGCGTGAGCCGTTGATCTTTAAAGCAACATGTATTTTAATTTTTGCTTTGTCATTAACTATCGAGCTTCTTTTCTTCCCTTTTCGCATCTCGTTGCTTTTTATATGATGGGTTAACTTCCGCTCCTTTCAATTGTCCTTGATATGCTTGATCTTTTACCCTTTCTATTATGTCGTTAAACTTCGACATATTGGCCTGATCTTATTTTCTTCGACATTCTTGTAATGCTCCTTGCAACATTGATCCTTGTAGACTTGCTCATCTTTTATCCTTGCTTTAATCCTTCGGAAGGTTTCGTTTATACAAATTGTTGAGGGCCTTTGTCTTCGAGACAATTTTCATGGATTTTTTGTCCGAGTCCAATTTCCACAGGGTTTCTATCAAGGACTTCTTCGGCCATTTTGCAAACTATCATTCAAAACTTTTATAATGGTCCATTTCATCCTGAAGTGTCCTCCAATTTCTCCGAAAGAATTCGTCATTGGCTTCTATTCGGAAGTGCCCTTCGAAAATCTTCCAACGGTTCTCATACCCTTCGGATTTTTTGTAATCTACCCTTCAGCTTTTCTGCAAGTGTATGCATAACCTTTGCAGCGTTCAAAAGATACCCTTCGGATTTTTTGAAAAGGTCCACTTGCCCTTCGCAATGTTCAAAAGATAGCCTTTGGACTTTTTGAAAAGGTCCACTTGCCCTTCACAGTGTTCAAAAGACACCGTTCGGACTTTTTTGAAAAGGTCCACTTGCCCTTCGCAAGAATTATTGCGGGCTTTTTGTTTGGAAAGACTTCAAGCAAAAAAAAATGCTATGGACAATTTGTTCGACAGAATTTCTTAACATTTTCTCGAAAGAATTCTCATGACCAATTCGGATTTTTCCCACTGCTTAGCTTATGAAAATGGAAGAAGTAAAGCTATCCTGGAAACCCGATAAATTCCTCTTAGACCAACTCGGGTTCTTAACATTGCTTGACTTATAAAACATAAAGTAAAGTCGTTCCAGAATCCCGACCAAGTAAAGTCACTTCAGAACCCCGAACAACTCCTTTAAACCACTTCGGGTTTTCGACTTTGCTTTACATATAAACATGAAAGAAGTAAAGTCGTTCCATAAACCCGATCAACTTTATTAGATCAGTTTGGAGTTTCGAGACTGCTTTACTTATTTTATAAGTAAAAGCACTTCACAAGCCCGATTTACTCCACAAGTCTGCTCAACTCAACCTTTGGCATTAATGCATGATCATTTTTAATCTCAATGACATCAACCTTTGACATCAATGACAATTCCATGTTGCCTTGACAGGAATGACAATTCTTCAGTCCTCAAATTGCTTTCTGGATCATGATATTCAAACTGTCAACTGTCTTCTTGCTCAAATTGCCAACAGGTAGATCTTGAAGAACTCATTTGTGCCTTAAGCAAGATCAAGCAACTTAAGAAAATAAATTTGAAGCATAAATTGCAGCTGCGAAAATATGAAAAAGAGGATTGTGATTCAAGAGCAAAAATGTCCCAACACCTTAAGGATTCTAAAACAATTATCATCAACCTCAAGATTCAACTTGAAGAAGCAGAAATGATTGAAGAGGTGTGAATCCAATTAAGTAAAAAGGAAGAAAATTGTGAGAGGTTAGAATCTGAGAATGTCTCCTTGAGGAAAGAACTAGAGAAAACAACCACCAAGCTAAACAGAAGCCTCAAATTTGAAAAGAGTGTCGAGATCTTAGATGATATCATAAATGCGCAGAGATGTCAGCGTTTATAAAGACTAGTCTTGGATATAAAGAAAATCAGATGGCCAACAAAGAAGATCACAAAGAGCCACCAAAGAAGGTAAATGAGGAAAAGACAAAAAGCTATGCAGATGTTCTCAAAAATCCTATCAGCAAGAAGAAAGAGAATCAAGTCTCATAGGAAACAAGCACTCCTCCAAAAGATAACAAGGATAAATCAAAAAGTTCTTTTCTCCAAGGCAGGCACACATGACCAGGTTCAACATTCTTTCTTTGGTTATTGCTTTTCATGTAATCATTTTGGGCATAGAGCAATGGAGTGTAGGACACATGCAAGAAATAGGTATGCATGAGACAATGGTAGAAGTACTTATGGAGTTTCAAGTAGAAACTTTAATTCATTTGCCTTGTTAAGTAACTACAAAGAGAATAACATTGTATGTTATAATTGTAGTAACCATGGACATATAGCACGGTTCTGTAGAAGTGTTGTATAACCCCCTAGTGAATGCTCCTATGGAAAGAAAAGAGAACCTACAAAAATCTGGAAACAAAAACAAAAAGTTAATCAGGACAAGGAGAAATCTATGCTTGTGCAAACAAATTTTCATGCACAAAACGAAGGACAACAATGGTATATTGACAATGGATGCTCAAGTCACATGACTGGGGATAAGAGCAAATTTATTTCCTTGAAAGAAATGAGTGAAAGCATGGTAAAATTTAGAGATAATGCCACAACAAGAATAGTTGGAAAATGTACCCTTAGCCTTGATAATAAAAAAACAAAAACAGAAAATTTATTGTATGTTGAAGGTTTGAAGCATAACCTTCTTAGTGTCAATCAAATGTGTGATCAAGAACACACTCATGTTTTATACTCAAAGTTGTGAGATCAAAAAACAAAACACAAGAAAATTAGTTGCACATACAAACAGAACAAACAACCTGTATATACTCAGTGAAGTTAAGGGAGAGAAATGCTACATGAATCAAATCGATGAAAGTTGGATATGCCAAAAAAGGATGGGCTATATGAACTTTGATAATCTAGTGCAAATCAGCGCTAGACAAGCCGTAAGAGATATGCCGAAGATTACAAAACCATCAAACATTCTTTGCAAGCAGTGTCAGCATTGAAAACAAACAAGAGTTTCAGGTCAAATGAGTACTGAACCACCAAGCCATTGGAACTGATTCATACAGACCTCTACGAGCCTACAAGAACACAAAACATACAAGATAAGAGCTACTTTATGTTGCTCATTGATGATTATTCTAGAATGACATGGGTTGCCTTTATAAAAGAAAAATCTAAGGCGTTCGATAAGTTTAAAGCTTTGGTTGAAAATGAAACGAATTTAAAGATCAAGTGCTTGAGATCAGATCGAAGAAGTGAGTTCATCTCAAATGAATTCAATGATTTTTGTGAACGTGGAATAAAAAGACATTTCTCAGTTGCAAGGACTCCACATCAAAATGGAGTTGTAAAAAGAAAGAATCGAACTATTCAAGAAATGGCTAGAACAATGTTAAATGAATCTAAGCTATCAGATAGGCTTTGGAGATAAGCGTTTAACACTGCAGTCTACATTTTGAACAGAGGACAAATTAGAGTAAACAATAGCAGAACCCCTTATGAGTTATAGAAGGGTAGACCAGCATTAGTCAAATATTTCAAAGTGTTCGGGAGCAAATGTTTCATTAAGAGAGATGAAGACTTGGAAAAGTTCAACTCAAGCGCTGATGAAGGTATTTTTCTTGGATATTTCTCAAAAAATAAAGCTTATAGATGTTATAATAAAAAGCTACAAACAATTGTAAAAAGTGCTAGTGTAAAAATGGATGAAACAAGGCCTCAAAAAGTAAGTGCACAAACAAATGATCATTCAGAGGAACCAAAATTCAAAGAAGAAGAAGTAGAAAAACAAGAAGAAATGTAGCGGGAAGATACAAAGGCACCATCTTGATTTGTTCAAAAGCATCATTTTGAAAGTCAAATTATTGGTGATATTGATGCTGGGGTACAAAATAGAAAAATATTTGTGAGTACACCTAAGCAAGTAAACTTCTCCTTGTTATTCAAAATAGAGCCTAAAATTTTTGCAGAAGCTAGCAATGACAAGCATTGGATCGATGCTATGAAAGAAGAATTGAATCAAATTGAAAAGAATGAGACATGGGAGCTCATTCCTAGACCAAAAGACAAGAATGTAATTGGTACCAAGTGGGTGTTCGGGAATAAATTGAATGAAGATGGCCAAGTAACAGGAAATAAACCAAGGTTGGTTTGCAAGGGGTATGCTCAAGTGGAAGGGTATTGATTTTGAAGAAACCTTTACCCCTGTTGCGAGATAAGAAGCCATTAAAATGTTTTTGGCATATACTAGTTTTTAGAACTCCAAAGTTTATCAAATGGATGTGAAATCTGCTTTTCTAAATGGGGAGTTAGAGGAAAAAGTATATCTTGAACAACCAGAAGGTTTACTTCTATCAGAAAACAAGGACTATGTGTGTCGATTGAAGAAGGCACTGTATGGGCTAAAGCAAGCCCCCAAAGCCTAGTATTCAAGGCTTGATAAATATCTAAAAGAACAAGGTTTTAAAAGGGCAGTTGCTGATAGTAATCTCTATATCAAGATTGAAGGTGAAAATCAGTTGATTGTTGTGGTATATGTGGATGATATCATTTTTGGAGGAGATAGTGAACAAATGTCTCAAGCGTTTGCAAAATATATGCAAAAGGAGTTTGAAATGTCCGTGTTGAGTGAGTTGTCATTTTTTCTTGGTTTGCAAATTTCTCAATCTAACAAAAGAATATTTATCTCCCAAACCAAGTATATAAAGGAGATATTGAAGAAGTTCAGAATGGAAGATTGCACACATGTTAGCACATCTATGGTTATAGGATGCAAGTTAAGTAAAGATGATGAATCTCCTAAAGCAAATCAGATGCTTTATAGATCCATGATTGGCAGCTTCTTATACACCATGGCATCAAGTCCAGACATCATGCGAGATGTAAGCTTGGTAGCACATTTTCAAGCAGCCCCAAAAGAAACACACGTGCAAGTGGTCAAAAGGATATTCAAATATCTAAAAAGCACCTTGGATTATGACTTGTGGTATCCAAGAGGTGAAGATTTCACACTAACAAAATACACATGCAAATTGGGTAGGAAGTGTTGATGACAAAAAGAGTACAAGTGAAGGAGCATTCTTTCTTGGCAAAAAAATCTAGTGTCATGGCTAAGCAAAAAGTAGCGTTCCATTTCTTTATTTACGGTTGAAGCAGAATACATAGCAGCAATGTCTTGTTGTACACAAGTCCTTTGGATGAAATAGACGTTGAAAGATTTTAAGATAGAATATGAACATCTAATCTCAATATGCTGTGATAACACTAGTGCAATAAACATTTCGTAGAATCCGATTATGCACTCTAGAACAAAACACATTCCAATCATGTCTCACTTCTTGAGAGAACAGGTTGCAGATCAGCAAGTAAAGATGGAGTACATTGCCACAAAGGAACAAATAGTAAATATCTTCACAAAGCCCCTCCCAAAAGAAACTTTTGAGTTTCTAAAGCAGAAATTGGGAGTGATCCATTCTTCATCTAGTCATTAAATCCGTCAAGAGAAGCATGGATTAAAGGGGAGCTAATCATTGCAATTATTCAGCTCCATGGATATTTTGGTGATATACATTGTCATTGTGTTGTATGTCTATTTGCCATTGATGTCAAAGGGGGAGAATTAAAGAAAGGGGGAGCAAAGGAGAACTATAGAAGGGGGAATTCATGTACTATTTTTCTACAGGGTTGTCATCAATGATAAAGGGGGAGATTGTTGGAATATTGTCATTGATTTCAAAGGCATTATAATTAATGTAACAGAAGTCAACAGAATTGCCAACGGAAGTATCATTAATGCAACAAAATTATATTTAATTTGCAATAACGCTTCATGATGAAGGGATTAACATTAAAGAAGTTTTAATTATGCACTCAATGAAAATTGTTTAAAGCTAAAATCGCCCCTCTTAAGACATGCATTAAAGCCTATCATTGTTGGGCCGACCCACTTGATATGTGGTTTCCTTGGGAAAATCGCCCCACTTAGTGAATTGTTAAATAATGTAATTAAGACTTAACTAATTTTAGTTCATGTCTAAACCGATAACCTCCATAACTGCTGTAACCATTTGTTGTAACCAATTTTTGGTATGATAAATAAGATCTATGCACTGATCAAATCAAGTGTTTTTCACAAACATCTCTTCAATCATTTGCTAATAGTGGTATTAGAGCCACCATCGAGGAAGCTAACAACACAGTACGAGTGTTTCATTCGAGGAAACCCTGGTTTTAAGGGTATGAATGAGAGGAAGAGGAGATCAAAGGTGTGGAGAAGATCGCGGAAGGTTGACAAAGAATCCCGTGAAGAATCGCATAAGGGTTCGTGAAAAAGCATTAAGTTTGCAGGTTTGCGAAAAGGAACGACGAGTTGCAGTCTAGCACGGAAGGGCAGCGGAAAAACGACAAGTTGCAGTCAGCGTCGGCGGTTCCAAGCACGACAAGGAAGTACACAATGTCCACAAAAAATTGTAGGCAAGGTTGCTAGGGAAAAAAACAAAAATGACGAGGTGTGCAGTCATGAAGGGCACGCATGGGTTCATGGAGAAACAAGGAGGTAGCAAAAGAAAAATGGCGAGGAAAGAACAACATTTGCAGCCCGTAGGGCACACGGAAAATACATTCAAAGCTCACAATCAAGCACCTTGTAGGGCACGTGAAAAGAGGTCAAGGACACAAGAAGATATTTTAAAAAAATTACAGAACCAATAACTTCAGTCAAATCCGAAAATTTCAATGAGTTCACCACACAATTTTTTTTGGTTTTTCTTTTTGTGTGATTTCTAGGTGGTCGAAAAATTGCACAATATCAAAAAAATAAAACAAGTTCGACAAATTTTCAAAATTTTATTTTCTTGGTTAATTTATTTTTTGGAGTGAAAAATGGCCAATATTTAGAACCTTGTCCTTTGAGGCCCAAAAATTACCTGGGCAGAATTATAATGTATGGAGTCATAAAATCTTGACAATTGTGGAACTCTGTGATTATGACGAGATAATACTTGACACAGAACAACAACCGACAACGAATTTTGTCGATTATGACATGTCATAAAGAAACCCTTCTATTATTGAAACTTCTTGTGTCGGATGATATGATTCTAGAGGCTCAAAATACTGCATAGGAAAATGCACTATGGACCAGTTTGAAGAACAAGTACTAGACTTCAGAAAAGAGTTGAGTACTTTATTTGAAAAATATGTTGTTTTCCACAAAAATGTCGGAAGGTGGGCCTCTGTCAGAGCATTTATTACGGATGAAAGATCTCTGTGACAAATTGTCAGCTATCAACAAAATGATGGATGATGATGATATGATGGCTCTTGTTTTGAATAGCTTGACACCTTCGTATGAATTGTTCGTGGAAGCTTTGCCCCTGATGACAGAGAGTAACACTCACTCTTGATCAGGGAGTTCATATTTGTTGCAAAAAGAATGCAAGCCGACACAATTCAATGAGCCCAATTCTGGGCAATCGAAAAGTGCATTTGCTGCCCAATCCAAAAGGAAATGAAAAGACATTCAGATGTCTTCATCTTCCCCAAAATTCAAGGTGAAATGTTATTATTGTCAAAAATTTCGTCATATTAAGAAAGAATGCAAAAAAAGACAATATGATCTAACACATAACAAGGCAAAAGGGTGTGCAAATGTGGCAGCAGTTGAAGCTGAATCTGAGGAAGAATAACCTTTCATGGCATCATGTTTCGATGAGAGGACTACCAGTGATTGGTTTTTTGATTCTAGTGCATCATGGCATTTTACATGTTGAAAAGACTGGTATGTTAATTTCACTATAAAAGAAAACATTTCAGATTCAGTTTCCTTGGTTGACGGTAGATCATACCCTGTAGAAGGGATAGGAAATATACACATTGTATTGAATAATATTGTAAAGTTCATGGTCAAGAATGTTAGGTATGTACCTAAGATGAACAAAAATTTCTATCAATCAGTCAATTAACTGAAAACCCTCACATTACAGTAAATTTCTTAAGAAAGAAATGCGTTGTGTTTGATATCAAAAATGATAAAGTCATAGCCCTAAGCATTGGGCAAAATGGTTTGTATAGACTTGTTGATCCTACCATTGTTAGTTTGAATGCATTAATTATGGAAGATAATACCAGTGTTATACAACATGAGATATTTGGACATCTCAATCTTTAGTATTTGGCCAAACTCCAAAAATCAAATATGGTTCTTGGATTGCTTACTATCCAGGTCAAGCAGGATACATGTGCAGGTTGTTTGGCTAGCAAACAAAAGCATAAACCTTTTCCCACTGAAGGTGCCTGGAGAGCAAAGGGGCTCCTTGATCTTGTTAATGCAGATCTATGCGAGCCATCTTGAAAGTCATCTACTATTCTTGGTGCAAGGTATTTTTTGTGGTTCGTAGATGATTTTTCTAGAAAAATGTGGGTTTACTTCTTGAACAAGAAGTTTGACTGTTTTGTTGAGTTTGTAAAATTCAAAGAACTGGTAGAAAATCAAACAAGTCGGCAGATCAAAATCTTGCGATCCGATAATGGGGGAGAATTCACTTCAAAGCAATTTCAGAACTATTGCGGCAAGGAAGGAATTCATCGGCAACTAACAACCCCATACACTCCTCAGCAGAATGGAGTGGTTGAAACGCGAAATCGCACAATCATGGAGATGGCTCAATCCATGATGCACAACAGAGATGTGTCGTATAAATACTAGGGAGAATTAGTAAACAAGGTAGTCTACATACTGATTAGAAGTCCCTACACGCCTTTGGAGAACATCACTCCGGAAGAACCCTGATCCATCATCAAACTAGAGGTAACACATTGTGTTTTTGGTTTTGTTGCATATGCTCTCATTCCCAAGAAATAGAGAAGTAAACTAGATTCTAAATGTGCACGATATTTTTTGGTTGGTTATAGCACCCAATCCAAGACATATAGACTAATAGATGTGTCTATTAACAAGATCATCATTAGTCGAGATGTTGATGTAAAAGAAACAATCATTTTTTGTTTGTAATCAACACTCTGTCTCTAATAATCCAGAGGTTTCTAACATTGTACTTCCTCTGAAAGATGAGGAACCACATGTTTTGGAGAAATCCTCAGTCTTCAGTACAACAATCTATGGTTAACAATCCATTAGTGTAACAACATCATTGACTTGAGTTGACCACTTCTCCATCTGCGGTTCAGCAAGAACAGGAATCCTTGGTATAGAGGAGACCCAAGTGGTATTACACCACTCTACAGGGCGTATAAGAGGGTGATCTTCCTCAATCTCATACACGGTCTCGGCAACTGATGATGAAGAGCTTATGTATTTTGCTCTTGCTTTTGATATGTTCACTATTTCAGAGCCTCAACAATATTCTAATGCATAGGGCAAACCTGAATGGGAGAAAGCAATGCAATTAGAATATGATGCCTTGATGAGAAACAATGCCTAGACATTAATAGATTTACCTCCAGGTAAGCAACCCATTGGCTGCAAATGGGTGTACAAAGTCAAATGCAAGGTTGATGGTACTTTGGACAAGTACAAAGTCCGTCTTGTTGCGAAAAGATTTTCACAACAGGAGGGAATAGACTATGGAGAGACTTTTGCTCCTACTGCAAAAATGGTCACATTTCGATTACGTCTTTCTATCGCATCTCAGTTTGGTTGGAAAGTATTTCAAATGGATGTTAAAAGTGCTTTCCTTAATGGCAATTTGGATGAAAAAGTATACATGGTGCAGCCTGAAGGTTTTCAGGAACCTAGGCATGATCATTTGGTTTGCAAATTGGTGAAGTATCTATATGGGCTTAAGCAGGCTCCTTGAGCTTGGTACATCAAAATTGATCAGCATCTACAAGATTTTGGATTCAGATGGAGTCTTGTTGGAAATTTGAGCAAGGAGACAGTTGACAGCTTTGATATCAAGATACAGAAAGTATGAGGACTGAACAGTTATCATTTCTATCTAGGACAGCATGGAATTGTCATTGATGTCAAAGGTTAATGTCCTTGATGTCATTAAGATTGAAACTGATCATGCATTAATGCCAAAGGTTGAGTTGAGCAAACCTGTGGAGTAAATCGCATTTGTGAAGTGCTCTTACTCAAAAGAGGCAATCAGGATAAGTCAAGAAGACTTGAGTTGAGCAGATTTGATTAAGAGAATTCTTTTGGAAATATTGGTAGACATTTTTCTCGGACAAACTGCCCGCAGCTAATAAGGGAATTCTTTTGGAAAAATGTTGAAGGCAATTCTTTCGAGAAAATTGACTAAGTCGTTGTCGGAAAAATTGTCCTCAATAAAGTTTCCGAAGGAAATGAGTGCCACATGGAATTCTTTCGGAGAAAGTGTCTTGGAGAATTCGTTCCAACAAATTGTCCGCAACAAAGTTTCCAAAGGAAATGAGGGCCGCTTGGAATTCTTTCGGTGAAAGTGTCTTGGAGAATTCGTTTGGAGAAAATGTCTCGAACAAAAGTTTCAAAGAGATCTTTTCAGAAAGTCCGAAGGATAAGTGGACCGTTCAAAGCTTTCGAAGGGATCTTTTCAAAATGCCAATGGGTATGTGGACCATTGCAAAAGTTCCTGCTGACACTGTGGATTGCACCCTTGAAAAAAGGTTGGGCTTCTCTTTTCCACGCGGCACAATGGAGACTCCTCTCTTGCTGTGGGTCTAGCAAAACTAAGAGGAGCATCTCTAGATAAGGGCTAGCTTCCTTTGATGCATCTCTGAGGTCTTTAACTACTACTGTTAACAATGGGGGGGGTGAAAAGAGAGAAAATACTGAAAATAGAACCTAAACTAAAGCAGTGATGCACCAAAATGGTTGGTCTACTTAGCTTTGACATACAATTTACACCAAGAACAAGCTGATATACGCTTCATTTGACACGAGAAATTCTTCTGCATCAGTGAGTTAGGGGGTCCTCTGGAGATACAGGGAGGAAAAAACTACCAGAGGTGTTCTGAGACACACTATGGCAGCCTGTTCACATGCGCCTATACTCTGTTGTGGACACTTTTTGCTGACCTGCAAAAGAACTCACAATACACTAGACATGCTGGAATCATTATGTGAAAGCATGAAAAAAAATGACTTAACACAAGACAAAACCATAGACATGCAAAAGTGCAAACTCAAATGGAGGTAAAAATGTTGTCTTGATTCAAGGTAAAATCCTGCAGGGCTTCGCCATACAAGCTGAGAGATATCCTTCTCAATTGAGAGGTTACAATATATATAGCATTTTGAGAAAGAGTTTGGCACTTTCCAAGAAAGGGCGACCCATACTACATTAAATGCCTAAGGAGGAAGTCTGCTATTTGAGCCATGCTGTGGCTGTCGCAAGTCTTGACTTTGCTGCCTGGGCATATTAAACACTCCTGCAAAAGTATGGGTCGCTGCTCTCCATAACCGACAAAGCCATCCCTCCATGAAAGTTCGCGCAGCTGTCCGCCTATTAATGCCAAACAAAGAAAAAATGAGCTGCCCTCTTGAATGTTCATGCTCTTTGATGACCACTTGGTGGAGACTGTTTCATCCGCAACAATAACTCCTTTTGTTGACACCTTTTGCCCCCTGAGCTGATCTGATTTGTGTCTGTGCTTGGCTGGGTGCATCCTTTGGAACATTCCAAAAGTTGTCGTATGTGTGCATAGCCATGTTCTGGATTCTCTGTTTTGTTCCCCTTTTCCTTGCTATTCCTTGTCTCTTTCTGGCAATTTTGAGCTCTTGGGCTACTCTAGTCTTTTGCTGGCTCCTCGGGCTCCTTTCTCAGCAGGTCGCTGAGCTTACTTGCGTTTGCACCATGAGCCTTTGGCCACTTATCGTGAAGGCATTAATCCTTTGGCTTCTCCTCAACGACCAATGCATCCCGTCAAAAATTGATGTCTGCGGGCCCGTCGCTATTTGAAAACCAAACGGCTATTTTATCATTGTAAATTTGACATCCGCAGGCCCATCGACATTTGAAAGCCAATGGCTAGTTTGCTGCCTGAATTTGACGTCTTCGGCCCCGTCACCCCTTTGGCAATTTCTTCGGCTTTTCGCAACTGAACCTTCGGCGTTTTGCAATTCCTTCGGCCCTTTGCAATTTCTTCCTTCCCGAAGGGAAGGTGTCCCTTCGAAGCTTGGAAAAGGTCCCCTTTTTGGCAGCCGAGAGTCCCCCGCAGGGCACTTGCCCTTCGGGTTCCTTCGGGCTGCCTTGATCTTCTTAATTCCTTTGGGCATTTTGTCCGAAGGAAATCTTTCTTCATGCCTTGGCCCTTTCTTTCTTTCGGGTTTTTTTCTTCGGACAAAAAGTCCGAAGGAATTCCTTCAGGTTTTTGTCCGAAGGAATTCGCCTTCGTCCCTTGTATTTTCCTTCGGACATTTTGTCCAAAGGACCTTTGCCTTTTTGCCGTGGATTTCCTTCGGACAAAAATTCTGAAGAAATCCTTTGCCTTGATCTCTTTTCCGAAGGAAACTTTTCCTTCGGCCTTGTCATTTTCCCGAAGGTGCTCTCTGCCCTCCGCAAGGGCACCTTTGGGTCCATAATTGCCCTCCGCAGCTTGCTGGAACGGTCCAATTTGTAACCCGACTGCCCTCCACAAGGGCACTTTGTCCTTCGAAGCCTGCCGAAAGACTCGTATCCTTTGAAATTGGCCCGTTCCTTTGTCGAAAGGCTTGTGCAAATCAACTACCCAAAGCGAAAAACCTCCAGATCAACCCGAAACATCTACAAAGCTCAAGTCACTTGGCCCTTAACAGAACAGGTCTACTACAAAAGGAAATGACACAATTGCAGTAAGGGAAATACATCCAAGATTGATGGCTCAGAACAACATGGAAAGAAAGGAGACCTATTTTGGCCTACAGGACCAAAATGGTCAACAAATTTGGCGATTTCCAGGGGAAGCATGCCTGCTATGCTTAAAAAGACTGGTAGCCTCAAAGTCCATTAGGCATGGACTCAAGATGCAACTTGAAAGAGTTAGCAACAGTCTTCTAAAGACCTATGAACCAACAAAGCTTTACCTCAAACACAAAAGAAAACACACACAGCAAAGGCTAAAAAACACTAAACCTGTGCAAACAGCACGTAGGGAAAACATGGAAAGAAAAATTGAAAGCAAACTACTATGTACAGCTAACCAGGTATATTTGCCTCCTGGATCAAAGGGAAAACTTCTTAAGTCTCTTTCATGGCAAGAAAACTTATGATGCCAGACAAGTGGCTGAATGGAAAGGAGACTTGGTGACTTGCTCTTCTTGTCTGCCACCTTGATTGGCTTGTATCCAAATGAATCCGGGTCAAACATGCTTCCAACATATATGTATTCATCTTGCTCTCGGAAGCTTGCCTCATGCTGGCCCTTCATGCTAGTGTATCTCACCAAGACGTCAATGGCTGCTGGCTCATCACCATAGGGATCATCTAGCTCATAAACCCCTTGATATGTATCATGGATTGACTTGTTCCCTTCTGCCTCATTGAAGAGACTGTCAAATTTATCTTCTACTTCCTCATGGCTTTCTTGAAGAAGGGTGACTGTTGTGATGTCTGAAATGAGATCACAAATTGCTTGCTCATCTCACAGAACATCACCTTCTTGCTCAAGGCTCTCTTCTTCAAAGCTTTCATCAAGATGGACAGGCCTCTCCTTTTCTTGCTCAAAGACCAGAGTCTCTAGTTGTTCCCAGACATGCTCCTGATCCTCCTCCAACTCGAGTTCCATGGCATGGTCATTCTCTTCATCAAAGCAACAAGTTCATCAAACAAGGGACGAGAGAGCTCACCATGCTTACTTTCCTCATCATCTATTGTTGACAAATAAGGTTTGTCAACTTCTTCATATTGTTGGAACATCCGCATGTATGCATGACTTGTGTCTTCTCCATTGTTGATGTCTTCAAAGGGAGCATCCATGATGATCTCATCCTCGTTGTCATCCATGATAGCCTCTTAGGCAGGTGCAAATTGGATCCTCTCTTCTTCACTTGCCTCTTTCAAAACAGGGTCCTTAAGAAAGAATGGAGTGGAGGGTTGGTGGACAAACTCATGTGGAAGAAGAGGCAATCCTTGAGCTAGAATCAAATGTTTCTCTTCCTTCCATTTGGTCAACACCTCATCTATATCAGATGTGGCTTGATAGCTGTCTTGAAGGAGTGTAGAGGGGTGTATTCAGACATGGAATCTACTGGTTGGCTTAAACCATCCATCACATCCTTGCTGAAGAACCTCATTCTGGTCTCCAACTCTGCAATTTGCCTGGCTATATTTTCTTGGAAGAGCCTTTCTTTGAGATCATGAGGATCACCATGAGCAGGAACAACTTCACCTTCTTCAAGGACTTGAGCTGGTTCATGGTATTCCCTCCTGCAACTTGGAATCTTGACATCATGTTGAAAGACTTGAGGAGGTTGAGGAAGACTAGCAAGACACTGCTGATGTACAGGAAGAGTTTCCTAAAGAGAGACATGCTTTTTTTCAAAAGGCATAGGATGATTCCCTTCAAAGGAGGATTCACAATCTAAGGAATTGACAAGGTTCATTTCCATGGGAGGCTGCTCTAATGCCCTTTGATGTTGAAAAGTTAGGCACAAGAGATTAAAAACAAGAGTGGTTAATGTATCAGATGGGCTAGAGTGAGCAAGTGCTATTTGGTAGAAACAATTTGGTGCACAAGCGGAGGCTTTCTTTAGAATAGAAGGGAGCTGCTTTGGAATGGGAGAAGGCACACAACGCTGACTGCCCTGAATGAATGGACTCTTCCATTTTGCTACTTCCTCCTTCGTGGATTGCAAGGCATGAGCTTGCCTAAACAAGCACTCCTCTTTGTACATAAGCTCTTGCTAATATCTATGCTACTCCTCCGATCTGTTTATCTCCATCACTTGCTTCTCAAATTCCAACGTTACTTCCTTTACACTAGGTGAAGGGCAATTAGGAGAGTTGCTTGAGGTGATGCCATTAACAACCTGAGCTTGATCAAAGTTATATGAAAGAAAACAAGGTCCATGCTGCTGAGCAATGGAATTATACATACCAAAATGTGATTTCTTGATGGCATCAAGACTGCTTAACCAGCTGATTCAACTCGGAGTCGCCATTGGTGTTGGTTGAAATGCCTCCAAAGGCTGATTGGTTGAACATACCAAAAATCCCTCAACTCCTTGGACAAACTGTCCCACCGGATGTGACAAAAACTGTTGACTCTGTGGATTGCACCCTTGAAAGAACGCTGGGCTTCTCTCTTCCACGTGGCACAATGGAGACTCCCTTCTTGCTGTGGGTCTGGCAAAACTGAGGGGAGAATCTCTAGATAAGGGATAGCTCCCTTTGATGCATCTCTGAGGTCTTTGACTATTACTGTTAACAATGGGGGGGTGAAAAGAGAAAATACTGAAAATAGAACCTAAACTAAAGCAATGATGCACCAAATTGGTTGGTCTACTTAGCTTTGACATACACTTTACACCAAGAACAAGCTGATATACGCTTCATTTGACACGAGAAATTCTACATTAGTGAGCTAGGGGGTCCTCTGAAGACACAGGGAGAAAGAAACTACCAGAGTTGTTCTAAGACACACTATTGCAGCCTGTTCATATGCGCCTATACTCTGTTGTGGACACTTCTTGCTGACCTGCAAAAGAACTCACAATACACTAGACATGTTGGAATCATTTTGTGAAAGCATGAAAGAAAATGACTTAACAAAAGACAAAACCATAGACATGCAAAAGTGCAAACTCAAATGGAGGTAAAAACGCTGTCTTGATTCAAGGTAAAATCTTGCAGGGCTACGCCATACGAACTGAGAGATATCCTTCTCAACTGAGAGGTTACAATATATATAGCATTTTGAGAAAGAGTTTGGCACTTTCCAAGAAAGGGCGACCCATACTGCATTAAATGCCTAGGAAGGAGGAAGTCTGCTATTTGAACCATGCTGTCGCTGTCGCAAGTCTTGACTTTGTTGCCTGGGCATATTAAACACTCCTGCAAAAGTATGGGTCGCTGCTCTCCATAACCGACAAAGCCATCCCTATATGAAAGTTCACGCAGCTGTCCGCCTATTAATGCCAAACAAAGAAAAAATGGGCTGCCCTCTTGAATGTTCGTGCTCTTTGATGACCAGTTGGTGGAGATTGTTTCATCCACAACAATAACTCCTTGTGCTGACACCTTTTGCCACCTGCGCTGATCTGATTCGTGTTTGTGCTTGGTTGGGTGCGTCCTTTGGAACATTCCAAAAGTTGTCGTATGTGTGCGTAGCCGTGTTCTAAATTCTCTGTTTTGTTCCCCTTTTCCTTGTTATTCCTTGTCTCTTTCTAGCAATTTTGAGCTCTCGGGCTACTCTCGTCTTTTGCTGGCTCCTCGGGCTCCTTTCTCAGCGGGTCGCTAAGTTTACTCGAGTCTGCGCCATGAGCCTTCGGCCGCTTATCGTGAAGGCATTAGTCCTTTGGCTTCTCCTCAACGACCGACACATCTTGTCAAAAATTGACGTCTGCAGGCCCGTCGCTATTCGAAAACCAAACGGCTATTTCATTATTGTAAATTTGATGTCCGCAAGCCCGTCGCCATTTGAAAGCCAATGGCTAGTTTGCTGTCTGAATTTGACGTCTTCGGGCCCATCACCCCTTTGGCAATTTTTTCGGCTTTCCGCAACTGAACCTTCGACCTTTTGCAATTCCTTCGGCCCTTCGCAATTTCTTCCTTCCCGAAGGGAAGGTGTCCCTTCGAAGCTTGGAAAAGGTCCCCTTTTTGGCAGCCGATAGTCCTCTGCAAGGGCACTTGCCCTTCGGGTTCCTTCGAGCTGCCTTGGTCTTCTTAATTCCTTCAGACAAATTTCGAAGGAATTCCTTCGAACATTTTGTCCGAAGGAAATCTTTCTTCATGCCTTGACCCTTTCTTTCGGGTTTTTTTCTTCGGACAAATTCCTTCGGACAAAAAGTCCGAAGGAATTCCTACCTTTGTCCCTTGTATAATGTCCGAAGGACCTTTGCCTTTTTGCCGTGGATTTCCTTCGGACAAAAAGTCCGAAGAAATCCTTTGCCTTGATCTCTTTTTCAAAGGAAACTTTCCCTTTGGCCTTGTCATTTTCCCGAAGATGCTCTCTTCCCTCCGCAAGGGCACCTTTGGGTCCATAATTGCCCTCTACAGCCTGCTGGAACGGTCCAGTTTGTAACCCGACTGCCCTCCGCAAGGGCACTTTGTCCTTCAAAGCCTGCCAAAAGACTCGTATCCTTTGAAATTGGCCCATTCCTTTGCCGAAAGGCCTGTGCAAATCAACTACCCAAAGTGAAAAAACCTTCGGATCAACCCAAAACATCTACAAAGCTCAAGTCACTTGGCCCTTTATAGAACAGGTCTACTACAAAGGGAAATGGCACAATTGCAGTAAGGGAAATACATCCAAGATTGATGGCTCAGAACAACAGGGAAAGAAAGGCAGACCAGGACCAAAATGGTCAACAGTTCCAAAGGGTAAGTGGACCGTTCAAAGCTTTTGAAGGGATCTTTTCAAAAAAATCGAAGAGCAGCTTGCGAACAAAAAGTTCAAAGAAAACCCTGCGGACAAAAAGTCCGACGAAATGCCTTGAGGACAAAAAGTCCGAAGAAATGCCCTTGACAAAAAGCCCGCAACAAATTGTCTGAAGAGAAAGGTCAATTGCAACTTTGCCGAAGATAAAGTGTGGAAGTCATATAGGGCATTCTCAAAGGGACAAGGCATGCTAAAGATCGAGCAAGTCTACAAGGATCAACAGTGCAAAAGCATTACAAGAATGCCGAAGAAAATGAGATCAAGCCAACATGCCAAAGTTTAACGCTAAAAACAAAGGTTAAAGATCGAGCACATCGAGGATAATCTAAAGGAGTGAAAGCAAACCCATGGTATAGAAAGCAGCGAGATGTGAAAAGGGAAGAAAAGAAGCTCGATGGTTAATGGCAAAGCAAACTCAAATGATCCTTCGAGAGCACGTGCATTTGACAAGTGTCAAAAGGTCATAAGAAAAGATTCGACAAAGAAAAGAATGTGAACTTGATGCGACAAAACAATTTGAAAAAGCCCGCAATTAATGTCGTACAATTGTCTGTATTGGAACAACTGGAACTGGTGATGAACTTGATATATCTTCATGGAGCTCGAGATATTTCAATCGAAGTGATCGAGGAAGCGACGCAGTTAAGTAGAAGTGTAGATGCCTACGATAGTAAAGGCATTTGAATGTTGCCGTTTGAAGCATGAATTGAGACATGAAGTCAGAGTCACATTGAATGCAAACCAGACGTGACCGAGGAAGCGGTGCATTTAAGTGCAGTAGAAGTGCAAATGCCAAAGACAGTAAAAAAATTTTGAACGTTGCCGAGTGAAGCATGAATCGAGACACAAAGTGAAAGTCGCATTGAATACAAATCAAAAGCTTGAACCGGTTAAATTTAGTTAAAGTGTGAACACTTTACAGAGAGACAACCCTAAGATGCATCTGTCTATATATGCTACGAACAGATCATTTGAATGTGATGTCTTTATACTGTTGCTGCAATAATAATTAGAGTGTTAATTCAAAATTGTCGAGAGATGACATATGCAAACAACGTGAAAGGGGGGCAAAGAAAAAAAAAGGTGTGTCAAAGTAGAAGATATCCAGACACAAAGAGATAAAGGCAGAGAAGCCGAGAAGACTCAACTAAGGCGTAGTTATAGACTAGACTTGTAACTGAAAAGTTTAAAAGATTCACTCCGAATCTCTTTTGTATTTTTGAAGTTGCAGCTTCATTTCTCTGATAGGTTGCTGCCATCAGAAAAATTGAGTTGGTGCTCAGTTAGGAAGTTGACGCTTCCTTAAAGTGGGTGCTCTTGAATGTAACCAGTGAGGTTTGTCTGTGAGACTTTTTTTTGTGAGGCTGGATTAAAACAGTAACTTCTAGCAGCTTTTCTCACCGTGGTTTTTCCCTCTGGGTTCCCATGTTAAAATTTGGTGTTGAGCATTCTTGTGTGTGTGTGTGTGATCTCTATTTTGTTCTTTATTTTGCATATACTTTGAGTATCTTGTTTAAAAGTTCTAAGAACCAAGTTTTAGCTCATCTACTGATTCACCCCCCTCTCAGTAAATACTGTGTTCAACAATTGTTATCAGAGCGCATGTTCCTTAGGAGAAGCTTAATTGGCTCAGGTAGATCGTGGTTGGTGAACACAATGCCCTGCCAAGAAGTATCTTCATCAAACAAGGCTCCTCTGTTCGATGGTTCTAACTATGCGTTTTGGAGCATAAGAATGGAAGCATATTTGTCTTTCCTAGGGTTTGATGTATGGATGTCAGTGGTAAATGGTTCCACAACTCCTGCTGTAACTCTTGTTGATCAGGCGGCCAAAAAGGCTTATGAAAACAACGCCAAAGCCAAGAATGTTATTCTTCGTGGGTTGTCAAACTCTGAGTTTGTCAAAGTTATGCACTGTCAGAGTGCAAAAAACATCTGGAATAAGTTGAAAGGGATCTATGAAGGAGATGTTAAAGTGAAACAGGCCAAGCTGCAAATGCACAAAGGACAATTTGAAAGCCTGGAAATGAATGAAGAAGAGAAGATAGCGGACTACCTCTTCAGGTTAGATGAGATAGTCAATGCCATAAGAGGACTTGGAGAAACAATATAAGAATCGACTATTGTCAAGAAGGTTCTGAGATCCCTTCCATCACGATATGACTCCAAAATTTCAACCATTGAAGAAGCGAGAGATTTGGACAAGCTTACCATGGATGAACTACATGGAACGTTCACAGCCTACGAAATGAGGATGGAAGAGACAGACATAGTCAAGAGAGAAGCAGCGTTCAAAGTTGTAAAATATGCAAAAGAAGAAACCTCTGTGCTCGATTCTGAGGAGATTAATGTCAAAGAAGCAAATTTTATCAAAACACTAAAGAGAGAATCAGGGAAGTATAAAGGAAAACTTCCTTTCAAATGTTTTCACTGTGGCAAGGTAGGACACTTTGCTGCAAAATGTCCATTCAATAAGGACAACGCTGAGCAAGTTGAAAATGTCAAAAAGATAAAACCACATTATGCTAAAAAAAAAAACTTCTTCAAAAACAAAAAGGGGTTATATATAAAAGAAGAAAGTGACTTAATAGGAGAAAGTAATAGTGATAGCTCTGACGATGAGAATGACTGTGCCTTTCTAGTTGAGGGAAATGAATTCCTAGTTATGGCAGAAGAAATCACTTCCTTGAATCAAGAACAAAATGAATATGAAGATTGTGATGAAGGAGAAGAAGGTGAGATTGATATTGAAGGTGAGCTGGTGTGTGCTCTTGAAGAAATAAAAAATCTGAGAAAAGAAAACTCAATGCAGAAGAGGCATGATAAGGAGCTTGAAAAGGCTAACCAAATGATTGTAACGCTAAAAACTCAAGTTGAGGAAGCCAACAAAATAGTAGAATTCGTCAAAATGGATCTCCAATCAAAATCGAACAAATGCATGAGACTTGAAGTAGTAGTATCCTTAAAGAAAGAACTTGAGAAGGCAAGAGACCATCTAAGCAAAAGCTTAAAGTTGACGAAAGGATTAGAAGCTCTTAGTGAACTAATCAGTGAACAAAAGCCTTCAAATGAAAAGTCAGGGCTTGGATACGATAAAGAAAAAGGATCCTCAGCGTGTATTTCAATGAACTTGTATGATAACTTCAAGAAAGGAGAAGCAAAAGCTACGAACAGAAGAGAAGCGATGAAGGCAAAAGACCAAAAAGGACATAAAGACTAATCCAAGGAAAGATGCAGAAGGATTCTTCAAAGTGGCAGATCTGAAAAAGCAGAAAGGTCAAAAATTTCGGTATATTGCACCAGAAAACGAAATGACCAGGTAAGCTCCTTCCTTTTATGGTTATTGTTATAGCTGTAATCAGTTTGGTCATAGCGTTGTTAACTGTAGAGTCTTTCCTATGAAAATATTTAATTTTGTTAGTAGAAATTCATTTGCTCCTTTAATAGATTCAAATTTAATATGTTACAATTGCAATAATTCTAGAAATATAGCTAAGTATTGTAGAGCTAACATTGCAATGACAAGAAAGTACAGCTTAGGCAAAAGCAAGTTTTTAAATGAGAATAGAGTTTCAAAGACCATTTTTAAAGAGAAGAGAAAGGCAAATGAGAGACCCAAAAGGATGTGGAGGGTGAAAGATCAATCCTTGATTGCTCAAATGACACTCCATGCCAAAGAGCAAAACTTGTGGGTCATAGACAACAATTGCTCAAAGCATATGATTGGAAACAAGAGCAAATTCACCAGTTTAAGCAGATGCAAGGGACTGTCAGTCTGGATGATAAGACTGCAGTCAGAATAAGAGGCAAAGGAGCTTTGCACATAGATGGCAAGCTTCCTACACATGACGTCCTGTACGTTAAAGGACTTAAACATAATATGTTAAGTGTAAGTCAGATGTGTGATAATGGTTATGAAGTCACATTTAATGTTGAAAGTTGTAAACTGAAAAGCGCTGAAAAAACCGTTGCACAAGGAAGAAGCAGTGAAAGCAACATATACAACCTGATTGAAAAAAATGATGCAAGTTGTCTCATGGAAAAAGTCGATGAGAGCTGGTTATGGCATAAAAGAATAGGTCACGTCAACTTTGACAATCTAGTCAAGGTAAGCTCTAACAACTGTGTTAGACATATGCCCAAAATTGTCAAACCTGCAAACGTCACATGCAGAGCGTGCCAACTAGAAAAGCAAACAAGGGTCAGATTTGAAAAAAAAGAATACACAACCTCAAAACCCCTACAAGTAGTTCATACAGATTTATGTGGTCCTACTAGGACAAAAGGATCCAAGGGTGTATATTGTGAGAAACATGGAATTAAGAGAGTACTCTGCTGCACGTACTCCACAGCAAAATGGAGTTGTAGAAAAAAACAGAACTGTGAAAGAGATGGCCAGAACAATGCTGAAAGAGGGAAACTCCCTGATGGATATTAGAAAGAGGCAGTTCAAACAACAATATATATCCTAAACAGAGTTCAACGTAGGGTAAAGAGTGATAAAACTCCATATGAACCGTGGTTTGGAAAACTTGCATCCGTGAAATATTTCAGTGTTTGGAAGCAAGTGCTACATCAAAAGAAAAGAGGCCAAATTGGGAAGTTTCGAGTCAAGATGTGATGAAAGAATTTTTTTTTGATACTCCACTCACAGCAAAGCCTATATGCATTACAACAAACGGCTGCATAAAATAGTTGAAAGCATCAACGTAAAGGTAGAAGAAGAATTCAAACAAGTTGAGCCAAATGAGGAGATCAGAATTGAAGAATCAGAACAAGCAAAAAATGAAGATAGTGAAGAGGAGGAAGAAAAGGGAAAAAAAACACATGTAAGGTTTGTTCAAAAAAAACATCCCAAGGAGCAAATAATTGGCAACAAAGATGAGGGAGTTCAGACTAGGAGAAGAGCTGTAATAAACAAGGAGCAAATAAACTTTGCTCTACTTTCAGAAATTGAGCCTAAGACCTTCAATGAAGCCAACAAAGATGAAAACTACCTAACAACCATGGAAGAACTTAGCGAAATTGAAAAGAATAAAACTTGGGAACTAGTTCCTAGACCCTCGAACAAGAATGTAATAGGAAATAAGTGGGTTTATAGAAACAAACTCAATGAAGATGAAGCAGTCATAAGAAACAAAACCAGACTAGTGTGCAAAGGATATGCACAAGTAGAAGGCATAGATTTCAAAGAAACATTTGCTCTTGTGGCAAGACTGGAAGCTATTAGAATGTTCTTGGCATTCTCTATTCACAAGAAATTCAAAGTGTATCAAATGGATGTAAACTCAGCAATCCTAAATGGGAACTTAGAAGAAAAGGTGTACATTGAACAACGAGAAGGATTTTAGTTAGCAGAGGAAAAAAATTATGTGTGCAAACTAAAAAAAGCTCTGTATGGTCTGCAACAGGGACCAAGAGCATAGTATTCACAATTGGATTAATACCTGCAACGACAAGGCTTTAGAAAAGGGTGCGCAGACAACAATCTGTACTTTAAATCAGAAGGTGAGCGTATGTTGATTGTTGTTATTTATGGATGATATTATTATCTTTGGAGGTGGTGATAGTAACATGTACAAAGAATTTGTCAAGCAAATGCAAAATGAGTTTGAAATGTCAATGTTGGGAGAAATCTCCTTCTGTGGTTTACAGATTACACAAACTAATGAAGGGATATTAATATCTCAAGCAAAGTACGCAAGGGAGATGCTCAAGAAATTTGGAATGGAGGACAACAAACCAGTTGGTACTCCTATGATGACTCGCTGCAAGCTAAGCAAAGAAGACGGGTCTCCTAATGTAAATAATACGTTGTATAGATCAATGATTGGTAGCCTGCTGTATCTAATAGCATCAAGCCCAGACATCATGCAAACAGTACGCATGGTTGCACAGTATCAAGCAGCCCCCAAAGAATCACATGTTAATGCTGTAAAAAGAATTTTCAAGTACATCAAAAGCACAATAGAGTTTCGGTTGTGGTACCCAACTAGCGAGGATCTTACTTTGGTTGCATATATTGATGTTGATTGCACAGGAAGTGTGGATGACAAAAAAAGCACAAGTAGTGGTGCATTCTTTTTGAGTAACAAACTTGTGTCTTGACTAAACAAGAAGCAAGAATCGATTACACTCTCTACAGCTGAAGCAGAGTATGTCGCCGCAGTTGCTTGCTGCACTCAAGTCTTATGGATGAAGCAAACTCTCAAGGACATAAAGGTAGAATATCAAACACCTATCTCTCTTTATTGTGATAATTCAAGTGCCATAAATCTATTCAAGAATCCAGTGATGCATACCAAAACCAAGTATCTCCATAAAATATCATTTTTTGAGAGAAAAAGTAGCAAGTTAGGAGGTCACAATGGAATATGTGCCAACCAAGGATCAGATTGCAGATATCTTTACCAAATCTCTTCCCAAGGAGCAATTCGAGTATCTGAGAGAGAAGTTGGGAGTTGTAGCTCCCACCCCATATCACTAACCTTTTGTGATAGGTTATAAGTCCAAGGGGAGCATTGCAGGCATCTTATTAAGCTCCTGGATTAAGACTCAAGGCAATCTACTATGTACCTTACACATCATTTGTCATTTGATATTAAGGAACAGACTAAGGTATGCTGGATCTAGATTTCTATGCTCATCTATTATCGATTGGTCTTTCAGACCAATGCTATATCCAAGATCGGTTGAAGCATGTGAAAGCCCAAAGAATCATAGGAACAACGCAAATCGATGTGCATTATCCAAAGGGGAGTCTTTTTCATAATACTCTATACAGATAGGTCCAACGATCAAAACAACCACACAGCAGTGTGTCCTATTGGTTCAACAAACACTCTTTGTCATTAATGTCAAAGGGAGAGAAATCAAAATAAGAGCAAGCAAGCATAATGCGAAGGGACTTTTGAGGATGTCTTTGCTCATTGAGGATGTTTTGCCATCAATGACAAAGGGGGAGATTGTTGGAAATTTGAGCAAGGAGACAGTTGACAACGTTGATATCAAGATACAGAAAGCAGTCTGAGGACTGAACAGTTATCATTTCTATTTAGGGCAGCATGGAATTGTCATTGATGTCAAAGGTTAATGTCCTTGATGTCATTAAGATTGAAACTGATCATGCATCAATGCCAAAGGTTGAGTTGAGCAGATTTGATTAAGGGAATTCTTTTGAAAATATTGGTAAAGACAATTTTCTCGGACAAACTGCCCACAGCTAATAAGGGAATTCTTTCGAAAAAATGTTAAAGGCAGTTCTTTCGGGAAAATTGACTAAGTCATTGTCAGAGAAATTGTCTGCAACAAAGTTTCCGAAGGAAATGAGCGCCACTTGGAATTTTTTCAGAGAAAATGTCTTGGATAATTCGTTCCAACAAATTGTTCGCAACAAAGTTTCCGAAGGAAATGAGTGTCACTCGGAATTTTTTCAGAGAAAGTGTCTTGAAGAATTCGTTCAAAAAAAATTTCCCGAACAAAAATTCTGAAGGGATCTTTTCAAAAGTCCGAAGGGTAAGTGGACAGTTCAAAGCTTCCGAAGGGATCTTTTCAAAATGCCGAAGGGTATGTGGACCGTTGCAAAAGTTTCGAAGGGTAAGTGGACCATTCAAAACTTCCAAAGGGATCTTTTCCAAAAAGCTGAAGGGTAGCTTGCGGACAAAAAGTTTGAGGAAAACCCTACGGACAAAAAGCCCAAAAAAATGATGCGGATAAAAACCTAAAGAAATGACGCGGACAAAAAGTCCGAAGAAATGCCCTTAACAAAAAGCCCGCAACAAATTATCCGAAGAGAAAGGTCACTTGCAACTTTGCCGAAGATAAAGTGTGGAAGTCATATAAGGCATTCTCAAAGGGACAAGGCATGTTAAAGATCGAGCAAATCTACAATGATCAACAATGCAAAAGCATTACAAGAATGCCGAAGAAAATGAGATCAAACCAACATGCCGAAGTTTAACGCTAAATACAAAGGTTAAAGATCGAGCATATCGAAGATAATCTAAAAGAGTGGAAACGAACCCATGGTATAAAAAGCAGCGAGATGTGAAAATGGAAGAAAAGGAGCTCGATGGTTAATGGCAAAGCAAACTCAAATGATCCTTCGAGATCACATGCATTTGATAAGTGTCAAAAGGTCATAAGGAAAGATCCGACAAAGAAAAGAACGTGAACTTGGCGTGACAAAACAATTTGAAAAAGCCCGCAATCAATGTCTTCCAATTGTCTGTATTGGAACAACTGGGACTGGTGATGAACTCAATATATCTTCACGGAGCTCGAGATATATCAATCGAAGTGATCGAAGAAGCGGTGCAGTTAAGTAGAAGTGTAGATGCCTACGATAGTAAAGGCATTTGAACATTGTCGTTTGAAACATGAATCGAGACATGAAGTCAGAGTCACATTGAATGCAGACCAGACGTGATCGAGGAAGCGGTGCATTTAAGTGCAGTAGAAGTGCAGATGCCAAAGACAGTAAAGAAAATTTTGAATGTTTTCGAGTGAAGCATGAATCGAGACACAAAGTCAAAGTCGCATTGAATATAGATCAAAAGCTTCAACCGATTAAATTCAATTGAAGTGTGAACACTTTAAAAAGAGACAACCTTAAGATGCATTTGTCTATATATGCTACAAACAGATCATTTGAACGTGTTATCTTTCTACTGCTGCTACAATAATAATGAGTGTTAACTCAAAATTGTCGAGAGAGGACATGTAGACAACATGAAAGGGGCAAAGAAAAAAAAAGGTGTGTCAAAGTAGAAGATATCCAAACACAGAGATAAAGGCAGAGAAGCCGAAAAGACACTCAGCTAAGGCGCAATTATAGACTACACTTGTAATTGAAAAGTGAACAAGATTCATTCCGAATCTTTTCTGTATTTTTTAAGTTGCAGCTTCATTTCTTTGATAGGTTGGTGCCATCAAAAAAACTGAGTTGGTGCTCAGTTAGAAAATTGACGCTTCCTTAGAGTGGGTGCTCTTGAATGTAACCAGTGAGGTTTGTCTGTGAGATCTTTTTCTGTGAGGCTGGATTAGAAGAGTAGCTTCTAGTAGCTTTTCTCATCGTGATTTTCTCCTTTGGGTTTTCACGTTAAAGTCTGGTGTTGAGCATTCTTGTGTGCGTGTGTGATCTCTATTATGTTCTTTACTTTGCATATACTTTGAGTATCTTGTTTAAAAGTAGAAGCTTAATCGGCTCAGGGAGATTGTGGTTGGTGAACACAATGGCCTGCCAAGAAGGATCTTCATCAAACAAGGCTCCTCTGTTCGATGGGTCTAACTATGCGTTTTGGAGCATAAGAATGGAAGCATATTTGTCTTCCCTAGGGTTTGATGTATGGATGTCAGTGGTAAATGGTTACACAACTCCTGTTGTAACTCCTATTGATCAGGCGGCCAAAAAGGCCTATGAAAACAACACCAAAGCCAAGACTGTTATTCTTCGTGGGTTGTCAAACTCTGAGTTTGTCAAAGTTATGCACTGTCAGAGTGCAAAAGACATCTGGAATAAGTTGAAAGGAATCTATGAAGGAGATGTTAAAGTGAAACAGGCCAAGCTGCAAACGCACAAAGGACAGTTTGAAACCCTGAAAATGAATGAAGAGATGTAATTTCCCCTTCCAGTTGACATCTCTCAATACTTGAGATTAGCCTATTATGTGGCCCTCGTAGGCTAATATGGAGGATAGAGGGTCTTGTTGAGGCATGGCTTGGCTTCAATTGTCAGAATTTTTCAGTTTAGCTTTTGTTCGGGGTCTTTTGGACGCCATTTGCTTGACTTACTATTTTTAGTAAGTGGAGACACTTAGTGGAGCACCCCTGCTATTTTTAGCAGTATGGTCTGGTCATATGCAGATTTAGTCACTTATCATCCGGTTTCAGACGGCTTGTCATTTGGACTTTTATTGAGGGAGATATTAATATTTATTTGCCAAAATAAATATTAATTTAATTGAAGCTTATATTATAGAGTTATAATTTAAATGTATGTTATAACTTAAGTGACTTAATGAAGGGGTCGACCATCATGAAGAAGGGGCCATATTTCAATTAATTATTATAATTAAATGGGCACCCAAACTATTGGAAAATTAAAAGTGAAATTCAAAGTTAATTTAAAGGATGCTTTTGAAGGAAATCAACTGGCTTGAGGAGATATAAGGTTTTTTTTTGAAGAAATTCAGATCATTGCATTTTGAGAACATTTTTTAGGAGTTTTGAACTTGCTTGGAGAACGAGGGTTTCTACCTGCAGCAGCGATTGAAGAACGTAGTTCCTCTGTGAGCAACCATCTAAGCTGGTGAAATACCCAGTGAACTTGGTGATTTTGGGGGGTCTCAATCAGAGGCTCTATTTGGGATTTCAATTGGATGAATTTGGTGAAGTTTGGATCAGATTTAAAAGACTGGAGTTGCAGATTACTTTCTGATTGAAAGAGATTATTTTCAGAGGATTTATTTGCTGCTATAGTACCGTGAATAGTGACACGCTACAGTACTATGAATAGTGATGCGCTATAGTATCGTGAATAGTGACGTGCTATGGTACATGTGAATAGAGAGGAATTGCTGGTCATAAAAGACAAAGTGTTCGCAGCTTCTTTTGGAGGTAAACATATGATGGTATCTGCAAATCACAATCATATCCGGTTCATTCAATTATCGAAATTTGTTTTTTCATATTGTATTTATTATCAATAAGCCCTTGGACTCTTATTCAGTGAATGGAATAATATATGGCAATAAAAGAAGTCTCAATATTGTTCAAAATTTATTCTCAATAGACTAGTTTTACTTTTAGTATGTGTCTTTTTGTTCAAACCCCCTGAAAACACACAAAAACTCATAAAACCTTCAAAACAAAACGAAAAAAAAAGTGAAGTTCAGCAATAGAACCTGTGAAGGGTTCTTACAAGAGAAGAGAGCGGACTACCTCCTCAGAGTAGATGAGATAGTCAATGCCATAAAAGGACTAGGAGAAACAATAGAAGAATCGACTGTTGTCAAGAAGGTTCTGAGATCCCTTCCATCAAGATATGACTCCAAAATTTCAACCATTGAAGAAGTGAGAGATTTGGACAAGCTTACCATGGATGAACTACATGGAACGTTCACAACCTACGAAATGAGGATGAAAGAGACAAACACAGTCAAGAGAGAAGCAGCCTTCAAAGTAGTAAAATCTGCAAAAGAAGAAACCTCTGTGCTCGATTCTGAGGAGACTGATGCCGAAGAAGCAAATTTTATCAAAAAACTGAAGAGAGAATCAGATAAGTATAAAGGAAAACTTCCATTCAAATGTTTTAACTGTGGCAAGGTAGGACACTTCGCTGCAAAATGTCCATTCAATAAGAAAGACCATGTTGAACAAGTTGAAAATGTCAAAAAGGTAAAACTGCATTATGCTAAAAAGAAAAACTTCTTCAAAAACAAAAAGGGGTTATATATAAAAAAAGAAAGTGACTCAGTAGGAGAAAGTAACAGTGGCAGCTCTGATGATGAGAATGACTGTGCCTTTCTTGCTAAGGGAAATAAGTTCCTATTTATGGCAGAAGAAATCACTTCCTTGAATCAAGAACAAAATGAATATGAAGATTGTGATGAAGGAGAAGAAGGTGAGATTGATCTTGAAGATTCGCTGGTGTGTGCTCTTGAAAAAATAAAAAATCTGAGAAAAGAAAACGCAAAAGAGGCATGAGAAGGAGCTTGAAAAGGCTAATCAAATGATTATAACACTAAAAACTCAAGTTGAGGAAGCCAACACAATAGTATAATTCATCAAAATGGATATCCAATCAAAATCCAACGAATGCATGAGACTTGAAGCAGTAGTATTCTTAAGGAAAGAACTTGAGAAGGCAAGAGACCATATAAGCAAAAGCTTATAGTTGACAAAAGGATCAGAAGCTCTTAGGGAATTGCTCTGTGCGCAAAAGCCTTCAAATAAAAAGTCAGGTTTTGGATACGATAAAGAAAAAGGATCCTCAGCGTGTACATCAATGAACTTGTATGATAACTTCAAGAAAGGAGGAGAAGCAAAAGCTATGAACAACAGAGAAGCGACGAAGGCAAAGACCAAAAAGGACATAAAGACTAATCCAAGGAAAGATGCAGAAGGATTCTTCAAAGTGGCAGATCCGAAAAAGCAGAAAGGTAAAAAACTTCGGTATATTGCACCAGAAAACGATATGACCAGGTACGCTCCTTCGTTTTATGGTTATTGTTATAGTTGTAATCAATTTGATCATGAGCTATTAACTGTAGAGTCTTTCCTACTAAAAGATTTAATTTTGCTAGTAGAAATTCATTTGCTCCTTTGATAGATTCAAATTTAATATGTTACAATTGCAATAATTCTAGACATAGCTAAGTATTGTAGAGCTAACATTGCAATGACAAGAAAGTATAGCTTAAGCAAAAGCAGGTTTTTAAATGAGAATAGAGTTTCAAAGACCACTTTTAAAGAAGAGAAAGGCATATGAGAGACCCAAAAGGATGTGGAAGGTGAAAGATCAATCCTTGATTGCTCAAACAACACTCCATGCCAAAGAGCAAAACGTGTGGGTCATAGACAGCGGTTGCTCAAAGCATATAACTGGGAACAAGAACAAATTCATCAGTTTAAGCAGATGCAAGGAAGAGACTGTCAGTTTGGGTGATAAGACTACAGTCAGAATAAGAGGCAAAGGAACCTTGCACATAGATGGCAAGTTTCTTACACATGACGTCCGGTACGTTAAAGGACTTAAACATAATCTGTTAAGTGTAAGTCAGATGTGTGATAATGGTTATGAATTCACATTTAATGCTGAAGGTTGTAAACTGAAAAGAGTTGAAAAAACCGTTGCACAAGGAAAAAGAACTGAAAGCAACATATACAACCTGATTGAAGAAAATGATACAAGTTGTCTCATGGAAAAAGTCGATGAGAGCTGGTTATGGCATAAAAGAATGGGTCACGTCAACTTCGACAATCTAGTCAAGGTAAGCTCTAACAAGTGTGTTGGACATATGCTCAAAATTGTCAAACCTACAGACGTAACATGCAGAGCATGCCAACTAAGAAAGCAGACAAGGGTCAAATTTGAAACAAAAAAATACACGACCTCAAAACCCTTACAAGTAGTTCACACAGATTTATGTGGTCCTACTAGGACAAAAGGATCCAAGTGTGTATACTACTTTATGCTATTTGTAAATGACTTCTCAAGGATGACATGGGTAACTTTCTTGAAAGATAAATCACAAGCCTTTGAGAGATTCAAGATCTTCAGGGCCATGGTTGAGAACGAAATGGGAAGAAAAATCAAATGTCTAAGATCAAACAAAGGTGGAGAATTCACCTCTAATGAGTTTGTAGAATATTGTGAGAAGCATGGAATTAAGAGACAGTACTCTGTTGCACGTACTCCACAGCAAAATGGAGTTGTAGAAAAAAAAAGAACGCTAAAAGAAGCAAAACTACCTGATGGATATTGGAAAGAGACGGTTCAAACATTAGGATATATCCTAAACATAGTTCAACTTAGGGTAAAGAGTGATAAAACCCCATATGAACTGTGGTTTGGAAACCCTGCATCCGTGAAATATTTCAGAGTGTTTGGAAGCAAGTGCTACATAAGAAGAAAAGAGGCCAAATTGAGAAGTTTCGGGTCAAGATGTGATGAAGGAATTTTTTTTGGATACTCCACTCACAACAAAGCCTATGTGTGTTACAACAAACAACTGCATAAAATAGTTGAAAGCATCAACATAAAGGTAGAAGAAGGATTCAAACAAGTTGAGCCAAATGAGGAGATTAGATTTGAAG
This sequence comes from Torreya grandis, assembly GCA_037957365.1. NCBI lineage: Eukaryota > Viridiplantae > Streptophyta > Pinopsida > Cupressales > Taxaceae > Torreya > Torreya grandis. The sequence continues at coordinate 3,095,986 of JARHVA010000888.1, read as the reverse complement.
AATCGGAACGAGCAGAAAATGAAGAAGATAGTGAAGAGGAGGAAGAAAAGAGCCAAAAGGCACCTATAAGGTTTGTTCAAAAAGAACATCCCAAGGAGCAAATAATTGGCAACAAAGATGAGGGTGTTCAGACTAGGAGAAAAGTTGTAATAAACAAGGAGCAAGTAAACTTTGCTCTATTTTCAGAAATTGAGTCGAAGACCTTCAATGAAGCCAACAAAGATGAAAACTGGCTAATAGCCATGGAAGAAGTACTCAGCGAAATTGAAAAGAATACAACTTGGGAACTAGTTCCTAGACCCTCGAACAAGAATGTAATAGGAATTAAGTGAGTTTACAGAAACAAACTCAATGAAGATGGCGCAGTCATCAGAAACAAAGCTAGACTGGTGTGCAAAAGATATGCACAAATAGAAGGCATAGATTTCGAAGAAACATTTGCTCCTATGGCCAGACTGGAAGCTATTAGAATGTTCTTGGCATTCTCTGTTTACAAGAAATTCAAAGTGTATCAAATGGATGTGAAGTCAACATTCCTAAATGGGAACTTAGAAGAAGAGGTGTACATTGAACATCCAGAAGGATTTCAGTTAGCAAAGGAAGAAAATTATGTGTGCAAACTAAAGAAAGCTCTGTATGGTCTGAAACAGGGACCAAAAGCATGGTATTCACGATTGAATCAATCCCTGCAATGACAAGACTTTAGAAAAGGGTGCACAGACAACAATATGTACTTTAAATCAGAAGGTGAACGTATGCTAATTGTTATTGTTTATGTGGATGATATTATCTTTGGAGGTGGTGATAGTAACATGTACAAAGAATTTGTCAAGCAAATGCAAAATGAGTTTGAAATGTCAATGCTGGGAGAACTCTCCTTCCTTGGTTTACAAATTACACAAACTAATGAAGGGATATTCATATCTCAAGCAAAGTACGCAAGGGAGATGCTCAAAAAATTTGGAATGGAGGATAGCAAACTAGTGGGTACTCCCATGATGACTGGCTGCAAGCTAAGCAAGGAAGACGGGTCTCCTGATGTAAATAATACGTTGTATAGATCAATGATTGGCAGCCTACTGTATCTAATAGCGTCAAGACCAAACATCATGCAAGCAGTATGCATGGTTGCACGGTATCAAGCAGCCCCCAAAGAATCACATGTTAATGTTGTAAAAAGAATTTTCAGGTGCATCAAAAGCACAATAGAGTTTGGGTTGTGGTACCCAACTAGCAAGGATCTTACTTTGGTTGCATATACTGATGCTGATTGGGCAGGAAGTGTGGATGACAGAAAAAGCACAAGTGGTGGTGCATTCTTTCTGGGTAACAGACTTGTGTCTTGGCTAAGCAAGAAGCAAGAATCGATTACACTCTCTACAGCTGAAGCAGAGTATGTCGCAGCAACTGCTTGCTGCACTCAAGTCTTATGGATGAACCAAACTCTCAAGGACATAAAGGTAGAATATCAAGCACCTATCTCTCTTTATTGTGATAATTCAAGTGCCATAAATCTATCCAAGAATCTAGTGATGCATTCCAGAACCAAGTATATCTCCATAAAATATCATTTTTTGAGAAAAAAAGTAGCAAGTCAGGAGGTCACAATGGAATATGTGCCAACCAAGGATCAGATTGTAGATATCTTTACCAAGCCTCTTCCCAGGGAGCAATTCAAATATCTAAGAGAGAAGTTGGGAGTTGTATCTCCCACCCCATATCACTAACCTCTTGTGATAGGTTAGAAGTCCAAGGGGAGCATTGTCGGCATCTTATTAAGCGCCTGGATTAAGAGTCAAGGCAATCTACTATGTACCTTACACATCGTTTGTCATCTAATGTTAAGGAACAAACTAAGATATTTTGGATCTAGATTTTTATGTTCATCTATTATTGATTGGTCTTTCAGATCAATGCTATATCCAAGATCGGTTGAAGCATGTGAAAGTTCGGAGAATCATAGGAACAACTCAAGTCGGTGTGCATTATCCAAGGGGGAGTCATTTTCATAATACTCTATCCAGACAGGTCCAAAGATCAGAACAACCCAACAACAGTGTGTCCTATTGGTTCAACAAACACTCTTTGTCATTAATGTCAAAGGGAGAGAAATCAGAATAAGAGCAAGCAAGCAGAATGCGAAGGGATTTTTGAGGATGTCTTTGCTCATTGAGGATGTTTTGCCATCAATGACAAAGGGGGAGATTGTTGAAAATTTGAGCAAGAAGACAGTTGACAGCGTTGATATCAAGATACGGAAAGCAGTTTGAAGACTGAACAGTTATCATTTTTATCTAGGATAACATGAAATTGTCATTGATGTCAAAGGTTAATGTCTTTGATGTTATTAAGATTGAAACTGATCATGCATTAATGCCAAAGGTTGAGTTGAGCAGACCTGTGGAGTAAATTGCATTTGTGAAGTGTTCTTACTCAGAAGAGGCAATCGGGATAAGTCAAGAAGACTTGAGTTGAGCAGATTTGATTAAGGGAATTCTTTTGGAAATATTGGTAAAGACAATTTTCTCGGACAAACTGCCCGCAACTAATAAAGGAATTCTTTCAAGAAAATATTAAAGGCAATTCTTTCGGGAAAATTGACTAAATCGTTGTCAGACAAATTGTCTGCAACAAAGTTTCCGAAGGAAATGAGCGCCACTTGGAATTCTTTCGGAGAAAGTGTCTTGGAGAATTTGTTTGGACAAATTGTCCGCAACAAAGTTTCCGAAGGAAATGTGCGCCACTTGAAATTCTATCGGAGAAAGTGTCTTGGAGAATTCGTTCGGAGAAAGTGTCTTGGAGAATTCGCTCTGAGAAAATGTGTCAAACAAAAGTTTCGAAGGGATCTTTTCAGAAAGTCTGAAGGGTAAGTGGACCGTTCAAAGCTTCCAAAGGGATCTTTTCAAAAAAGCCAAAGGGTAGCTTACGGACAAAATGTCCGAAGAAAAACCTGTGGACAAAAAGCCCAAAGAAATGACACGGACAAAAAGTCCGAAGAAATGACGCGGACAAAAAGTCCCAAGAAACGCCTAGCGGACAAAAAGTCCGAAGAAATGCCCTTGACAAAAAGCCCGCAACAAATTGTCCGAAGAGAAAGGTCACTTGCAACTTTGCAAAAAAAAAAAGTGTGGAAGTCATATAGGGCATTCTCAAAGGGGCAAGGCATGTTAAAGATCGAGCAAGTCTACAAGGATCAACAGTGCAAAAGCATTACAAGAATGCCAAAGAAAATGAGATCAAGCCAACATGCTGAAGTTTAACGCTAAATACAAAAGTTAAAGATCGAGCATATCGAGGATAATCTAAAGGAGCGGAAGCGAACCCATGATATAGAAAGCAGCGAGATGTGAAAAGGGAAGAAAAGGAGCTCGATGGTTAATGGCAAAGCAAACTCAAATGATCCTTCAAGAGCACGCACATTTGACAAGTGTCAAAAGGTCATAAGGAAAGATCCGACAAAGAAAAAAATGTGAACTTGGCGCGACAAAAGAATTTGAAAAAACCCGCAATCAATGTCTTCTAACTGTTTGTATTGGAACAATTGAAACTGGTGATTAACTCGATATATCTTCACGAAGCTCGAGATATTTCAATAGAAGTGATCGAGGAAGCGATGCAGTTAAGTAGAAGTGCAGATGTCTACGATAGTAAAGGCATTTGAATGTTGCCGTTTGAAGCATGAATCGAGACATGATGTCAGAGTCACATTGAATGCAGCCCAGACGTGATCGAGGAAGCGACGCATTTAAGTGCAGATGCCAAAGACAATAAAGAAAATTTTAAACGTTGCCAAGTGAAGAATGAATTGAGACACAAAGTCAAAGTCACATTGAATACAGATCAAAAGCTTGAACCGGTTAAATTCAGTTGAAATGTGAACACTTTATAGAGAGACAACCCTAAGATGCATCTGTCTATATATGCTATGAACAGATCATTTGAACGTGCTATCTTTCTACTGCTACTGCAATAATGATTAGAGTGTTAACTCAAAATTGTCGAGAGAGGACATATGCAGACAACGTGAAAGGGACAGAGAAAAAAAAAAGTGTGTTAAAGTAGAAGATATCCAGACACAAAGAGATAAAGACAGAGAAGTCGAGAAGACACTCAACTAAGGCATAGTTACAGACTAGACTTGTAACTGAAAAGTGTACAAGATTCATTTCAAATTTCTTCTGTATTTTTGAAGTTGCAACTTCATTTCTCTGATAGGTTGGTGCCATCAGAAAAACTGAGTTGGTACTCAGTTGGGAAATTGACACTTCCTTAGAGTGGTTGCTCTTGAATGTAATCAGTGAGGTTTGTCTGTGAAACCTTTTTCTGTGAAACTAGATTAGAACAGTAGCTTCTAGCAATTTTTTTCATCGTGGTTTTTCCCTCTGAGTTTCCATGTTAAAATCTAGTGTTGAGCATTCTTGTGTGTGTGTGTGATCTTTGTTCTGTTCTTTACTTTGCATATACTTTGAGTATCTTGTTTAAAAGTTCTAAGAACCAGGGTTTAGCTCATCTACTCAGCAGATAGTGTGTTCAACAAGTCCATCTGATCCAAATCTCTATATCAAAAGCACTGATAATGACATTGTGATACTCATTGTGTATATTGATGACCTTTCCATCACAGGTAGTAGAGACAACAATTCAGAAAGTCAAATCAAATTTGTGCACTGCTTTTGATATGATTGATTTAGGCCTCTTGCACTATTGTTTGGGTGTAGAATTCTGGTAACATGACCACTCCATTTTCATTGCTTAAGTCAAGTATGCCACTACTCTTTTGAATAAGTTTGGAATGATGGATTGTAATTTTGCTTTAACACCTATGGAGGTAGGGCTAAAATTATCAGCTCGTGATGATTCATCACTAGTCAATGAATCATTATATAGATAGTTGGTGGGCAGCTTGATATATCTTACCACCACTTGACTAGATTTATGTTTTGCTATTTGTTATCTTTCTCAATTTTTGTCTCAACCGAAGCTAGTACATTGAACAACAACAAAACATGTTTTGTGATGTCAAAGGAACTCTGGACTTTGGCATTCTCTATCAAAGGACAATAAATTTCAGATTAATTGGTTATACAAACTCTGATTGGGGAGGATCAGTTGATACTCAAAAATCTACCATTGGGTATATGTTTTCTTTTGGTTCAGGGGTTGTTTCATGGCATAGCAAGCTTCAACATACCGTTGCTCTCTCTTCCACTAAAGCAGAATACAAAGCAGTAGTTCGTGCAAGTTGTGAAGCAGTTTGGCTACGTCGGATTCTCGCTGATTTGCAACTTCCTTCATATACACCTATTCCACTATTTTGTGATAATCAAAGTGTATTGAAGTTAGTAAAAAATCCTTATTTTCATGCTCCCACCAAACACATCGAGATACATTATCACTACATTTGACAATTGGTTGATTCTAGTAATGTTTCTCTTCACTTTTGTGCTTCTACAGAGCAGTCGATAGATCTAATGACTAAACCTCTTGGTTCTATTCTTTTTGTAAAGTTTCGAGACAAACTTGGAGTTGTCTATAATTTAGTCATTAAGAGGGGGTGTTAAATAATGTAATAAAGACTTAACTAATTTTAGTTAATGTCTAAATTGATAGTCTCCATAACTATTGTAACCAATTTTTGGTGTGATAAATAAGATCTATGCACTGATCAAATCATCGAGTGCTTTTCACAAACATCTCTTCAATCATTTGTTAAAATTTTATTAAATGCACACCTTTTGATGAAAGGGTGCCTCATTGATGGGACGCCTCCTTTGTGAAGAGCCTTTGGAGGTTATATAAGGCAAATAGAAGATTGGAAAAGATATGAGAAATAATTATTTCCATCATTCAAGCATATGTAGATTTTTGTGGAGAAGAAAAAGAAGAGACTGAATTTGCCATCATTCATTGATGAAGCAACAATAGTAAGGTGGAAGATTGTTTCAATGGAGGTCAATGCCTCAGAACAAAGAGATTGGTGTCTCTTGCTAAGTCACTGCTTGGCGGTGGAGATAGGTGTCTCTTGCTAAGTCAGTGCTTGGCGGTGGGGATTGGTGTCTCCAAGTAGATTGGTGCCTACAAAATTTCTAAAAGGATTATTATTTTATGGCTGGATTTGGACAGTAGATCCAAGCAGCTCTGCTTTGTGGTTTTTCCCGAGAGAGGATTTTCCACGTAAATAGTGTTGCTTAATTATTAGATCTTGTGTGAATGCTTTCTTTGTGAACATTAATTTCTACAAGTTAAAGTTTTATTATACACTGATTCACCCCCCCTCGTGTATCTTGTGCTTAACAAGCATTGTTGGTAAGGTCTGCGGAAATCCAAACTCAGAAAGCAAGCACTGAATCCAAACCGACTCACCTCCAATAGTCATAGCTCCACGATGCTCCGCATCCATAGTAGACAAAGCAATAGTAATTTGTTTCTTGCAAGACCAGGTCATGAGACTTGCCCCAAGATAATAGATGTAGCCTGTGGTCAACTTGTGATCAACTAGATCATAGTTATGAGACTTGGCGAGTCTTGGCGGGGGCTTGCCAATCTGAATCCGAGTCAAACTTACCGAAGAATAGCTAAGTCTAATTGAGTCTAAGGTTTTTCACATTTTTTTTAAAAAGACAAAAACACAATAAAGTTAAAAAACAAAAACACAAATGTAAACCTAAAAGCTAATCTAACACAATCACTCATTCAAACCTTATTTTCATGAGCCCATTCCATATTTGACTTTTCTCATTCTCAAACACCATTGTGATCTAATCATTTTGTTTGTTTTTTTTGCTTCAAAGGCACTGATTGTTAGTGTGCAAACATTGGATTCAACTTGGATAAGACGTAATTAGCAACATGTGTAAATGGTGGTGTTGATTCAAGGGATTGGTTGGTTTTTAATATTTTTCAAGGTTTCAAGCATCTACAAGACTACAACTACAAGAGGTAAATAACATGAATGCTTCTTTTTTCTTTCTCTTGTTTCTTGACATTTTTCTTCTTATTCTTCATTTAAAATATAGAAAAGAAAAAAGATTAAAGCTCTAGGTTTTTTTACTTTTTTTATCCTTTTTTCTATTTTTTCCTATATCATGGACCATGGTTACTGTTATTTTTTTCTTTGTTTTTTATTGTTTTATATTTGAGATTTACACAATTAAATGTTAACCCTACGGTACTTACCATTGTCTTTGTTTCTATACAATATAGGCTTTTCGGTTTTACCATGTTAGAAGGACCAAAAATATTGAAAGACCCTGTTTGGAAGCATGTCAATGAGAGTACGAAGAAATGGTACGTGTTTTGCAAATATTGTGAGACTAAATTTCTTGGAGGCAACATTAATCGCCTAAAATATCATCTTGCCCACATACCTAGACATGACAATGTGGAATGCCCAACTATAGACCCTGAGGTTGTAAGGAAGATAACATCTCAATTGGAGACCCTTTCATGAAAAGGAGGAAGGGGCAAAGCAAACCCAACAAATAGTTACAGAGTCCATTCCTCCAATGCCTAGATCGATTTCTAATAGCATTGGCCCTAGACAACATAATTCGAAGAGTTGTTTTGTGTCATGCAATTCTCCTGGTTCCCAACCACTATTGGAAAGCCCAGGTTGGAACAAAGACAAACACAACCGCGACGAGCACAGTGAATGACTTTTCACACTTTTATGATATTCATTTTTTGCAGATAGGTAATATTATATTTTTCTACTCTATCTTTTGTATTATAATTCTAAAGTATGTTTATTTAATTTTATAATCTATTTTTTAATTTTTAATTTTTATTATTTAAATTCTAAAATTTATTTTTTTGACATTTTAGGTCACTTTATTGGCAAGCGTTACTAGATACTATCATTGTTGCTACTCAAAAGTTCAAAGCCCCTTCTATTGATGATTTAAGGGGCCCAATTTTTTCAAATAAAGTGTGTGATGTAAAATCAATCATTGATGAGTAGCAGATTATTTGGATGAATAAGGGTTGCATTATCATGTCCAATGGATGGACAGATAGAAAAGATAGAATAATGCTAAACTTCTTGATTTCTTCTTCAAGTGGGACTGTCTTCTTGAAGTCAATTGATGCCTTAGAGAGGATAAAAAATGTTGATTGCTTATGTGGTATTTTTGAAGAAGTTATTGCGGAGGTGGGTGAAGAAAATGTGGTGCAAGTAGTCACTGATAATGTCATAAATTATGATATTGTAGATAGACTAGTTATGCAAAGGCTCCCCTCGATTTTTTGGACTCCTTGCTCAGCCCATTGCATTGATTTGATGTGGGAGGATATTGAGAAAATGCAAGGGGTCAAGCCAATTGTAGAGGATGGTCATAATATTTGCAGGTACATTTACAACTAAGCTTGGATTCTCCTTTTAATGAGAGAGTTCACAGATGACAAGGAGTTGATCTGACCTAGTGTAACCCATTTTGCAACCTCCATCACCTTGCAATCTTTGCTACAATCACAAGCTTTGTTGAAGCAAATGTTTATTAGCAAGAAATGGAGTGAGTCTTCATATTCAAAGACTGTCGGGATTGATGTTGTAGATTAAATTTCTCAATTTTGTATGCTAGCAATGGAGATTGTACATATAAGTCATTTTAAGTTTCTTGAATTTTCATTTTTTTTGTTCTAAATCATTATTTAATTTATTTTTTTATTTAATACTTAAGAGTTAGAATTCTAAATTAAGTTTTTTAATATTTGTTATAGGTCAAGAAGCCATTGGTTTGTCTCTCCCGTGTGGTTGATGGAGAAAAGCTTGCAAAAGGCTATATCTGTGAGGGCAAGAACCCAGTCAAAGGGAGGATAAAAATTGTCTATAGCATGGTGGAGGCCAAGTACCAACCCATTTGGGATATCATTGACCAACAATGGATAAAACAACTTTATAGGCCACTTCATGTTTGTGCCTGCTTTCTAAATACAACCTTCCAATTCCTTAAGAGCTTTAGGGCTGACGAGGAGGTTATGACCAACCTCTACATAGTCACAGAGGCCATGGAGACAAATGTGCAGACAAGAGTGAAGATTATGTCCAAGATTGAGATTTACAAATGAGCACTAGGAGATCCCTTTTCTCGAGATATTTGCAAGGCAGCTAGGACAATGATTAATCTAAGGTAAACTTTGAATTTAATGATTAATATTTTCCAGCTTTTTTATTGTTTTTCATATTTTTCGAATTGAAGTCTAAAAAATTTTAATATTTATTGTTGCAGATGCATGGTGGGAAAATTTTTCCACTAAGATGTCGAATTTTCAAAGGATTGTTATTCGAGTGCTAAGCCAACCATGCAATGCTTCAAGGTGTGAGCACAATTGGAGTATGTTTGAGCACATACACTCCAAAAGGCACAATAGGTTGGCAATGCAAAGCCGAATGACCTTGTATTAGTGCATTACAACCTACACCTCCACCACAAAGGAAATTGTAGGGGATAAAGAAAATTTATCCCCACTAAGCTAAAGGAGTATGATTCACAATTAGAGTGGATCATAGAGGACAGCTCTGTGTTTACATGAGGACCAAGACTAGGTCAATCAGGGTGATCGTGAAATAGAGTTTGTACCATTGGGGGAGGAACAATGAGCCCATACATCTAGGGATAAAGATGTTGTGGATGATAATCTTGTTAATACCTCGAGGGTGGGTAGAATGTCAGCAGGTGCCTCTTGGCATACACAAAATGTTGTTATCTCCAACATGGTGAATCTCGTGCTGTGATGAGCGATGCAGGGTCTTCTCAACCTTAGTTGTATCTTTTATATTATATTTTTTGTTGATGCCATTGCCATGGATTTATAGATCCATATTTTGTGTACAAGGAAATAATTTAGTGAATATATAAACAACTCTTATTTAATATCAACTCTCAAGTTTCAAATTTCAAGTTCAACTGTTTAACTTAAAGCATTCAATATCGCATTATTTACATCTTTGTGTATACATGTGTATGTTAGATGTAATTGACTAGTTTTGAGTATATTTTAAGTGGATTTGATATGGAATGCATTTTGATATTTGTTTCCCTACAATTTGGTATTTTCAATGATTTTTTTAAATTTGCAAAGGCTTTCCAAATCTTGTTTTGAGTCTTGTTGCCAAGTTCGAATCCAAGTCAAAAATAGGCTTGTTGAGTTTTTGTAGAAGTCCAAGTCTCATTTCTATGGTCTAGATCTTCTGCGCAATCACTATTTGTATAACCTAAAACTGTGATTTTTCCACCAGAAGTGTAACCAGCGATTGAGGCTTTTCCTTCTGACTATACTCAATCCCATAACTAGTAGTACCACAAAGATACTGTAGAATTGCTTCACAAATTTTCAATGTCTATCATGATAGTGTGACACAAGATTCACAACAAAAGAAATATCAAGATGAGTATAAGTTAAGTATAGAAGACTTCCCACCAATTACCTGTAGAGTGTACCATCAACCAAAGGAGAAAACTTGGCAGAAAACTTGCTTCTAAATTGAAAGGAGTCAATGTGAACTTGCAATCTTCCATGTTGAAGCGATAGAGTATGTCTTGAGCATGCTTGGATTGATTAACAAAAAATCCTTTCTCAGACTGTAAAATCTATAAGACTAAGGAAAAAATGTAACAAGCCCAAGTCAGTGATCTCAGAGTATTTCATTAACCATGTTTTTACATCATGAATATGTTTGGTGGAACTCCTTGTAATGATTAAGTTGTAGACATAGAGGACCAAAATTAGGTGTTTCCCATCTACTTTCTTGGTTTAGACTAAGCGATCAAAGAGACTCTATGTATAACTAGAGTTGATTAGAAAGATGTCGGTCTTTTCATACCAAGGTTGAGGAACCTGTTTCAATCCGTAAATGACTTTTTCAATTTGCAGACATAGCTAGAGTTCTTGCTACTGATGGACCCAGGAGGTTGGGACATGTAGATTTTTTTGTACAAATTTCCATGCATGAGATACTTTTGACATCCATCAGATGGAATTCGCACCCGAGTTGTCGCCAAGGAGTACTAGTCTAATGGATTTCATCTTGGAAACTAAAGCAAGTTTTCATGGTAGTCAACACTTTCAACCTATGAAAAACCTTTTGCTACAAGCCAAGCTTTGTACCAGTCAATAGACCCATCTGTTGCATAATTAGTGTAGTGCATCCACTTGCACCTCATTATTTTTCTTCCTTCAGAAGTGGAACTAGTCCCAAGTTTTATTCTTTTTAATAGAAAGTTCTACCACAACTACCTTCCATTTAGGATGCTTAGAAGCCTCATGATAAGTCTCTAGATCCTGACTCACTGCAAACTATGCCAAGTGTGCAAAACCAACTTGATGTTCCGATCTAGTCTTGCATGGATCTGCAAGATCCCTTGCCCATGCGCCGGCCTCTTTGCAACTTTTGCAGAACCATAATGGCTGAGGTTGTGCTGGTGCATTTTGAACGACTTGTGGCACTCGTGTTGGAAGTATGTTATGTTGGCAGTGGAAGTGCTAGTTATCCCCCTTGTGGCTCATCATCAAAACTATTGTGACTCTCAAAATGGAAGTCATCTAAACTACCTTGTTCTTCATAAGAAATATCAGAAGTTGTGTCCGGCTAAAACAAAATTAAAGGAGAAGGAGAAGATGTTAGCTTGTAGGCCTAGGATATTTCATCAAACAACACATCCCATCGGTAAAATACTTTTGTGGTGCCCAGAACAAGAAGACAATATGCCTTCACATCTTCATAGTAGATGACAAAAATACAAAGACAGCCCTTCCTTTCCATTTCTTTGTGGTTATCATCTAGGATACACGCCCATGCATTACATCCAAAAATCCTTAACTCAAAGACATCGAGCTTGAAACCAAACCATTTTTCTTTAGGAGTCATATCTTGCACTACTGAGTCTGGAGTGTGATTTTGAATGTAGTTTGAACATTAGATTGCCTTTGCCCGAAACCGAGGCAAGTCTTTGGAATGCACCATGCAATTGGCCATTTCTTTAAGTGTGTGATATTTGCATTCAACTACACCATTCTACTGAGGGGTGTAGAGCATAGTATGTTGAAGTCAAATGCCTACTTGTTCATAGAAGTTGATCAGCTAATTGTTGACGAACTCTCCTTCATTGTATGTTCAAAGATGCTTAATATTTCTCTTTGATAGGTTTTCAACAAAGGCTTCCAAATTTTTAAATTGCTCAAAGACTTCACTTTTGTTTTTCATATAGTAAACCCATGTTCCATGAGAGAAATCATCAATGAACGTAAGCACATATTTATGTTTCTGAAAAAAAACACTAGGGAATGATATTAGATCACTGTGAACTAGCCTATAATATTTCACTGGCCCTCCAAGATTTACCTTGGGAAATGCATCCCTATGTTTTTTTCCAAGTGTGCGACTTCGACAAACTACATCTTTGAAAGAAACTTTCGGCAAACCAAAAACCATGTTATCCTCACTAAGGTCCTCCAATGACCGATGATTCAGGTGACCAAAACGCTCATGCCAAAGTTTACTCAAGTCATTTGCATGCGCAATCATGACTTCTAAAGGTTGAGTGAACACAAAGTTGTCCATTTTGTACTCTGGCTTAATGATCAACCTTGCCAGTGGCCACAATAGCGGACTGGTCCTTTACATTTATTATAACATCAGTAGATGTAGACTTAACAATTTTGCCTTCCCTTGAATGTGTGATCTAACAGATGGATAAGAGGTTCGTAAACAAGTCTAGAACGTGCAAAACTTTGTTGAAATGTCATTCTCCATCTCAACAGAACCTTTGCCCTCAACAATTAAAGGACTAGAGTTTCCCAAAAAATAAATAGTTATGCGGCTTTCCTCAAAAGTGTGAAATAGTGAGCCATCATGCACCATGTGGTGAGAGGCTCTTGAATTCAAGATCCATTCAAACATTGGTGATACATTTGTTGTTGTAGAAAGTGTAGCTCCTACCTTGGAAAGAGGGAGATGCATCTTTTTCTTCTCTACTTTCAAGTATGTCATTTTATTGAAACATTGATGTTCCACATCGCATGGCTAATCACAAAAATTACAACACTCTTTGTTGACGTTTGCATTCCATTTCCCTTTGCCTTTGTCCTAATGGAGGAAAGGGTTTTGTTGAGTCAATTAATTGCCCTTAGGCTTAGGCTTTGCTTTCCCTTTTCTTTTGGTAGGGCCCTTGCCTTTGCCATAGTTGGGTTGGAATGTCATATTAGTATCATTGACAACTAATTCATGATGCTTAGTACCTCAAGTTGGATGTCACCAATAAAGATCAGATTTTCCTGTTCTCTTTAAAGTTGCTCAAAGAACTTATCAAAAGATGGTGGCACATATGCATTGCCCAAAAAATCCGTGTATCATCAGTCTTGGTTACACCTGTCTCAACAAGCAGAAGTCTCAAGCACTTTGAGTGATGAAATTCTCAATCCAATGATAGTTGTCTAAACTAAGAGTGCCAAGCTTGTTTTCCAAATGACATGCCCCCATCTTGCTATGCTTACCAAAAATATGCTCCAAGATAGTCCAAACTGTCCAAGGTTCCGTGATGCCCTATTTTGATGGCCTGAAATCCCACCCTGCACATGAGCACTAAGTGTGGATGCTCCAATGCACGAGAGTATGCATGGAAGCAACCTTCCAGTTACAGAGGCCAGCTCCTCAAATTTTATCACTAATCTAATCATATTGGGGGTGAAAGGGAGAGAAAAAAAGCAAAAAAACAACAAATAGACAAAAGGATGCTGCGCCAAAATGATTTGTCCTCCATCCACCCAAAGAAAAAAAACACTAAACAGTAGCTGTAAATTCAAATGAAAGATGCCAAAATGTATTGAAAAAGGCAAATAAATGCACACAAATAAATATTGCTGGCAGAAATAAGCCACATAACTTCTATAAGGTGCTATATAAATTACACAATTACATACCAAATGCTGGAAATAATCAGCAAACTGCTAAGGCTATACATTTCACAGTGGAATGAGAAGGGAACCCTCAAAATAGAGAGACTCTCTATATATACAAAAGGAAAGAAGAAACAAGAAGTCATGGATGTGCAGTGAGCTTATCAAAATTGCCACCCACCATCAATGTGAAATCCTGCTCCATATCCACTGTATGCATTGCCTAGGCAAACTCTTGTGCACTCCAAAAATATAAGTGAAGCAATAATAAGGCAAAGCCCTTTTTTAATCATTTTCCACCATTTAAAACCAAACCCACCATTTAAATATTAAAAGATTAAAGTTTTTAACTAAAGCATGCTCTAACTTTTATTTAGTCTAGCAATCCCGTGATTTTATAATTTTAGCAAAGCTTAAAATCCCTTTTAAAAGGGGGGGTCTCTCTCTTTTAATGAAAGGTAAAATACATTTTAGCTTCTTTTCTATGCATAGCCTCCGTGGCTTTTAATAAAAGTGTTTGATTTTGGTGTCTTGGCTTATAAAAGCCTTTGCTAATTTTAAATGGCAGAGCTTGCATTTAAATTAAAAGGTGGCCATGTATGAAAAATAGAAGGGAATTAATTTTCAGGATAGCTAAGGGAAATTATAAGTGGCAGAAAAGGCATGCAATTATTCCAAAGAGCGGAGAATTGTAACACCTTGAAAGTGAAACTTCAATTCAGGGGACAATGACTGACCTATGAGTCCTCTGGGTTTGTCACAACAATTTTGCCATTTTATTCGTTTGAAAAGGTAAAAAGAATCAACTTCATCACTCATGGCCATGCGGTAAAGAACCTTACTGAGAAGCACAAAAACTGGGAGCATTATCTTTTTCTTTGCCATTGCTAGTAGCCTAGCACAAACTTTTTGCAAGTAAAAAAAAATCTCAAAAAAAAAAAAAAAAAAATTAAGGGTGTCTAGATTAATATGTCAAAATGATCAGCTCAATGAGAGGATCACAATGGGACAATTGCTCATAAGGCTGATTTTTTTTTTGCAAAATACGTCTAGAGATGCATGGTAAAATTATCAGCGCGACGAAAGGATCACAATAGTGTAGTCGCCCTATGGGAAAAAAATCCAAACTTTTTTGTAATATGTGAAAACACTATTTTGGGTCCTTATTGCGAGGTTTTTTAGTCAAAACTATCAAATTCCACATAGGTCAAAATTCATTTGAGAATAACTAGTTTTCTACCAAATATGCCCTTTCTCTATACTTTTATGAAACTAAACCCCAAACAGGAATACTGAAATTGAATAGAGAATACTACAACAGTGTGCACGTTTGCCAAGTGTACCTAAAATTTATTTAGGATTACTAGGTTGGGGTGTGTCTGATCTATAAGCTCTCTAGAGTCTAATATACAAATTCCAAGCATAAATAGTGAACAAGCCCAAAGGGCACTGACTACGTAGAGTTCCATCATATCCAAAGCCACAATATCCCGTCTTTGAGGTACACAAAAAGTAACTTCCCGGGGCTAACACTTATGGTGCACTATACACTCAAATGGCCGATAGCTTCTTATTGGCAAAAAAACAAAAAACCTAAGCACTTCTGATATACCATGAGGTACGGGGAAGTTAAAAATCATGAATAGCACTATACGAGGTCTAGGTATCAGGGAAGCTCCCCTCACTTCACACGTTGACAACATCATTCTTAGCTGATAATGATATTTCCTATGATATTTTAAAACCCTTAATACAAGGTTTCTAACCTAGGGAATTTCTATGAAAAAATAGCTTCAACCCTTAAGACACCACTACATTCACTAATTGCTGATCAACCTATCCCCTACGAACAAGGTGAGAGCATAAGATTGGTTATTTGCAATAGGTAGCTAAAATCTAGGCTTATAACTTGACATGCTGAAAAAAATAAAAACTATAGATCTGAAAACAGAATAGAAAGCTAAATATGCAGAAAAAAGTGAAAACTACAAATCTGATTTATATATGTTGTAGGCACAAAACAAAAGATTTGTATGCTCGACAGAACCGTAATGTACAAAGTGAAGCTTTTATAGCTCTAATACTATATTAAATTACTGGAATAATTACAGAATCATTGCAACTACCATAAGACATACACCCACAATATATGCAATATATAAATCTATGAAAGCTTAAACCAAGCCAACATGGATTTATCCAGGTAGCATTACTACCTTTTTAGATTAAAAGCATTGGCCTAAATTTTCAAATATAACAATAGTAACTCTCATCCATAATGAATATCACCCACTAGCCCTCTGTGCTCTTAGATAGATAAAAATGAGGCCAGGGTTAGGGTTTTGGAGAGTGGTTACTTTTTAAAAAGGTGTTGTATATTACTAGCAGAAGTCAATTAAGTAAATACTTAATCAACAATCTTCTCTAATAACAGGGTATGGATAAGTTTGCACCAATTAGTGTCTATCCATGAATTATTTACAAATGCATTATTAAAAGTGCATCTTAAACCAAACAAAAGTGTATGTGTTATTAAATACACTAACAAGACCTGATAGTAATAATTTTTTTAGCATGTTGATTATTAGAAAAAGGGAACTAGGAAAACGCCTCCTAGGTGGCATCAATGAATGATAAAATGTGTTTTTTATTTATAAATCAAAGGGATTGGGAGTAATACAACAAAATTAAAGATAAAATGTGCTTTTAATTTCTAATTCATACTTAATCCTATGATCTTGACAAATTTTAGTTTTTACTACGCGTTCATAATCAATTTTTTCACCATATCCAAAAGTTGGGAGTTAGATATACTTTGATACGTGAAGCTTCAAGGTACAGGAATTCTTAATACGTTTCAAAAACTACCCTAACCTTACAAGTGGAATTGACTTTTACAAGGCCATAGCTCTCTTGCTCCAAAGACTAGAAAAAATCAACAATTGCACTATGCATATCCCACAAAAGAAAACAAAATGAAAAAAGGAGTGACCCTCACCAACCACTGAATAGAGTCCCAACTCTTATGGTACCCTGATGGCATCATGTTATGTTTTAAACTGCATCTAAGGTTGCAAGGCTGTTATTTTGCCTTTTAATGACCTTATCGAGTTTGATTTAGCATTTGGTACTAAAGGCATAGACCAACCCCATTTTTATTATATCATGATTGTAAGTTTCCTACATAAAGAAAGCCAATTTCAAAATATCAAATAATATTGAACTCGCCCACACTATACACAAACATATGCTTCCAAGCTAGGTGTCTAAAGTTTTAACAATATCTTGTTTGCTAAATATTTGTCACTAAGCATGCCCGATGCTATTTACAATGCATTGTATGTAGCCATATATATGATGATTTTCATGAGAGGAAATTCACTGATCACTGCTCTTCAAAACCTCAAGAGTCCTAAAACTCAAACTGAGACTAACAGGATATATCTCTCCAGGATGTAACACATGGAAAAATCCCTGTCAATCCCTGTCAATCTTGTTAGATTAGTGTATGAGAATGTTATTCAAGTCTTGTGGTCCATCCTGAACATTGCATGAAATGAATTGCGAAGATGCTTGATTTTGTATGCATAAGAAAAAATAATGTCTTTAATGTCAGTTGGAGCAATTGGTCTAATGGACCAGTTACAGATTATGACACCTCTATATGGGGTTTCCATGTTCCAGGGCATCTGTAGTGAGGATTGTTGAAGTATTATATTCCATTGTATATAATGTTTGTATGTTATTCATTCTTAGAGTAATGTATCACTGCATTTAAGTTATATAGTCGACAACCTTCCATAACATGATATTGTTTGCCAGTTCTCTCTAGCAAAGTCATATACTCTTTTGGTCCATGGCCTTAGTTGGAGTTGCCCACTAGCTAGTTGGGCTTCTTGAATCATGGGAGGGAGTTTGTATGCAAGCAATATTGTTCTAACATGATATTGTTTACCAGTTCTCTCTAGCAAAGTCATTACTCTTTTGGTCCATGGCCTTAGTTGGAGTTGCCCACTAGCTAGTTTGGCTTCTTGAATCATGGGAGGGAGTTTGTATGCAAGCAATATCATTTTCTGTGTTTTCTAAATTCTCACATGGCTATCTGTTAGGCGAAAATAAAATAAAATCCATATCAAAACAAATGGACAAGGAATGTTCCATTTTCATGCCAAGTGCAAAAAAACAGGGCTCTGATATATCTGAAATCGAATAGAAGTACAAGTTTATATTGTTTCCATATGCAAGTTGAAACTCAAATAAGTAGGAATGGACTCTGCTGGTTCTATCCATGACTTTATGCACGACATCTTCAAAGTAGAAACTGTTTCAATAGAGCTAGTGCTCACCAAGTTGTGTAGAATGATAGGAAGAATATGACTAGCCCAGTAAAATGACGATGGGGAGACTGAAGTGGAACATACAAACATATATCAGTTTCAATTATCCATTTGCTATATTTTTTTAACTGCAAATTCCATGTTTCCTCATAATTCTCATCCTAGTCAACTACAAATTAGCCATTTCAGGGTCATGTTATATATCATGCTACTACAGGTTTAATTGATGTAAAATGAGAAGGCCCAGACTAACAAGAATTTAAAATATCAAGATATCCCATCAAGCAATATTATTGTTGTAATAATAGAGATATAAATTTTATTTTTTTTAACACTTCATATTTAGCATTTACATTTCATTTGGAAAATGGATAAAGACTGTTACTCACTCAGAAGATCAAACATAATCGGCTTATAAATGACTATCTTTGCCACCTTTGACCTCTTTACAACTTTGAGGGCTGCCACGTCCTCCTTCTTCCCTTTGAACCCCAGAAATTCTCCAAACATTTGGCAATTGCCTTTGAGCTCCAATCTGATAGCCAATTGATAAACATGACAACCAATTGATGAGCATGACAACCAAAGTTAAATGTGGAGTTCTTCCTTTCTACAATCCAAAACTATAATTGTATTTCATGGTCAATGCAGCAAAAAACTACAAAGGATTGATCAAATCACTAAGAGCATTTGCATAAAGCCATTTAAAGATCTATGTTTCCCTTGGCAATACCCATTTGATTGTATATATTGACATTACCTCTCTATTATCAATCCTCCCATTCCTACTTTCATATATTTTTGTACTTCATAGTTTCTAAGACGGTTCATCGTGAATGTGTATGCTAACTAGAGTTGTTTTTGTATCTCTTTGTTGTTTGAACACTCCACAACTTACGTTACTATGAATGTTAGAAAATGCTTGACGAATGGAACTTTTATGTTGTCAATTTCAGCTGCTTTACTAGACTACATTCTAAGCCACTGGAAATATAGAATAAACACAAGTTAACTGAGCTAGAAGAAGATAGACTTCATATCTTTTCCCAACAATAGTGTCTCACCCATCTACGTCTAAAATGGTTGGAAAAAGGACTTTGATAAATTTTTAAAATTTTGGGGCATCCACAATGATCTCTTTCTCAAGAGACAAAAACTTAAAATCAATAACTGTAGATAAAGTATCTGAAAACCTTTGGAATGATGAAAAGCTCAAAGATAAAAGAAAGCTATGTTATTATAAAGACATCATCAACCCCAAACTTGAGAATCCGCCTTATCCATATAAGCTTGTAAGCTTCAAGAAGAGAATAATGATTGCAAAACTAGGAACTAACTCAAATTAGCAACATAGTGAAACCAGTAGATGGAAACTCCCAAAAACACCTTAGGAAAAAAGAATCTGCAAGTTGTGTAACTTAAATGAAATAGAAGATGACACATATTTCCTTCCATCATGTCCATTAAACAATGATATTAGACGTACTTACAAAGATTTTCTAATCACAACCTGGTTCATGAAATTCTAAATCAGGACAACCAAATAAATCTTAGAGATCTCATTCTAAAACTAAACGGCCATCGAAACAACTGTCTAAACAAGTAAAAAGTCCAAGTTTTATTTGGACTAATAAAATGTTTAAAATTATCTCTCAATGTTGTCTCATTTTGGATTTTTTGTGTGTGATCATTTTTTTATTTTAATTTTCTTATGGTTCGTTACTTCTTTTCCAGAGCACTTCAGTTGGGACGAGTCTAAAGATGGTGAAGGTTAGTATCAACAAAGACAAGCACAAGATAGCACTTTGCAGCAATGATTTACATGAAGTGCATTGTCTATAAACTTTGATGGGTCCTACAACCCAACTTGATCTAAAGGATGTAAAAAGTCATCATTAACACCATTATCTTCATCATCAACACTAGTTAATCAAAGAAAGGTGGCAGACAGATGGTCTAGTTGCAATGTAAAGTTGTAACTTCGTTCAAATTATAGAGTTGAACAGTATGTTACAACAAAGGTTGGAACTCGGTTTGAAATATCATAAAAAAATACGAGACTTAAGTAAACTACGTGTGTGCATAATAATAGAAATAACTATTTGTTTAGGGAGAAAAATAAATGATGGATGTGTGCATGTGTGCATTAACTTTAGTCTTTATGCTCCATATATCATGATGTATTAAATAAAATATAATTTGAGTGCATGATAGTTGATAGTTGGTCATTATTCTCAATCACTGCATTTGTTGATTATATTTTACGCTTTTATATTGTTAGTATTACAATGGCTAAAGATAAAAAATTGCGGTTATATTGTTGTGTCAATGAGTTCCATACTTTGCTCACATGATTGATCCTTGTCATTCGTATCATATCTATTGAAGATCCAAACTCTTGTGGCATCCAACTGAATTATTTCCATTACAAGATCAGTTTTCTGTACCTTAGGAACATGCCTAATGGATAGCTCATTGATAAATTTTGATTTAATCCTGTAAACAGCATGATTCTATACTCTAAACTTAGAAATGCACATCCTAAAGGAAACTATCTATCTATATCTGAAAATGACACCACTCAGAACTACCTAGCCTTGTGGTTGTTCTGGTTCTCATTCATCATCTATTGCAAATATATCCTTTCAAGGCCCTCCCTCTGGCCACAAGAATGCAAATCACCTGGCACTAGTCATGAGTCGAAGGTATATTCTCCACTTTGTGTGAAAATGATAGAGAGAGATGGAGAAAAAATATAATATGTATTATTTTGAAGTTGATAGATGTATCGATGATGATAATTACAACACAATAGGGTGTGGATTATATAGACATTAATAGGGTACTTGTAAACAAATATGCCCTTACAATGATAAATGTATAGATGATGATGGGTACAAGGCAATAGGGTGTGGATTATATAGACATTAATGGAGTACATTTCAAGACATGTGTCCTTACAATCAAAGGATTAATTAATATAATAAGTTTATAACAAGTCCCCTTTGCTTGAGATGCCTTTCCTGCACTGCATAGGGAGAGATCAATGTATCCATGAAAGACCAGTTTTCCTAAGATGCTGCTTCTCTTGGAAAATTATTCCACTTGATTAGATATTCCATGATTTGTCCGGAATGCTAATTTCTTGCACAAGTTTCTAGGACTCCTCCAAGTTCAAACATGAGTTGTCCCTCCTCATCGACTGGTAATTCAGTTTGGATACGATCATGGAAAATATTTTGAACACAACTTGATCTTCGTAAGTCTAATGCATAAGCAACTAGACCAATATTCTTGTGAATTTTTTTTCGTGACAACTTAAAGTTTCTGCAGATTTTCTTCATTGGAGTTTGTTTGTAGTTAAAAGGGGCACAAAGACCCAATAAACTTCTTGAAACTTTGACTCTTCATTCCAAATTTTCCTTAAGCATACATTTCATCTTCTTTTACTCTTCAAGATAGTTTTTTATCGTTGGTACATTAATATCAGTCCCAAGGAAACCCTTAAGTCATGGTGGTTCTCACCCGTAGAGGATTGTGAATGTAGTCATCTTTTTGACATATGGTAAGTGGTATTGTACCACCACTCCGCAAGATGCAACCATTTCAACAATTTGTTCTTCTTATTAGATGCAAAACATCATAAATATTCTTCCAAACACTTGTTGATACCCTTTGTCTAGCCATATGTTTGCAGATGGTATGAAGAATTTGTGGCCAACGATATTCTAACTTGCAAACACATTTCCAGCCACAATTGATTGCAAAAATGGGATTAGAGTTGCAAAACATTAGGAAACCCATGTAATTTGTGAACATTTTCCACAAAGGCTTTCACTATGCCCAATGGATCACATTGTTTCTTCATTGCCATGAAAAGAGCCTAGTTAATTAAGTGATCTACAATGATAAGGATTTTACTTTTGCCTTCAAAAGCCGGTAGCCCATCAATAAAATACAAGGAAATTTCGTCCCATTTCTAACCAGGGATTTGTGATGGCTGCAACGACCCTAGATATAGTTTAACTCACTTTTCATTTTTTGACACTTGTCACCTTGTACATCAGTTCCCATCCCTTCCAATTGAAAGGATTTTTATACATTGAAGTATGTTTTAAAGAAAACAACACGATCAGAAGCTATTGTGACTCTTTTTTTAACCCCTATATATCGAATTTTCAGGTTGGGGCCAAGTATACACATCCCTTGAACCAAAATATATCATTCTTCCAGGAAAATTTAGGATACTTTTCTATATGATAGATGATTATTTTACAATCATCGTCTTTGACATGTTCCACCTATATTTCCATACTACATTTTGGAACAACTGAAATTGAAACCATATTTGTTTTGTCCTTGCGAGATAATGCATCTGCAATGATATTTTCCATTTTCATGTAAAATTTGAAATCACAAAGTTTGGATTTTCTCTATCTACTTTTTTTGCTCTAGCATCGGAGTCGGTGTCAATGCTTCCTATAGTTTTTAAAAACTTTACTTTGTTTCTTTAGTCTATATAAAAAAATCTTAGCCAAAGCATGCATGATGTCAAGTGTTTCTTTGCCATACTTGGACCGTAAATTCTTTTTTAGCTTAATTTTCCAACTTCAAAAAACTTCTGTTGACCATTCTGCCCAATTAGAACTCCCATATCTGATCTTGAAGCAACACATTCGATGTGGAAAGTTCTGAAAACTTAGATGTGGGAAGTGTTATCACTCTAGAGTGCACCCTGCTTGAAGATGTGCAAAGCACACCCTCACTTCAGCTGATACAATTGGAACTTCTCTAAGCATAGGTGACTCTTTGATGAGAAGAACCTTTAGAGAGGGTTGGTTCCCTTTAGATTTTTCAATAAACTTGACTACTGTGATTTTTTTTGTGATTTTTGGGGTGAAAAGAGAGAAGGAAACTAAAAAGGGAAATATAATTAAAAGGGGATGATACCCCTGAATTGTCAAAACCCTCTGAAGTTACTGAAATCAATGCACACATATAATCAAATGAAATTTATAATTCTGTCCTCAAGCATAAATATTTCAGATGAAGGATTGGAAACCTCTTCAAATGCCCTGCAAAAGGGTGAGAAATGAAGAGATAGGTGAGGAAGGGACCTGCAAAAGGAGATAAATCTCACTTATACACTAATGCACAATCAGATTACACACTATCTTCTGTCAAAACTGAGATTCAGAATAATAACTTCTTTATTGATGACTGGTCCAACATACAATTTTTTCTTTCAAACTTCAAGGATCCTTTTCAATGGCTTGACTAAGCCAATAAATAGCCTTTTTCAAAACCTGAAATAGCCTTAAGTGCAGTTCTAAAAGAGGAAAGGGTTAGTCTTGGTTAATTAAGCAAGACTTAACACCTTTTTACAATATAGAATATTCAACAAAATCTTTCTTTTACAAAAATGCATGCCTTTTCAAACATTGGCGTAGAAGTATCATAGTGAGACCAAGTTTGAGAGGTTAACTCTTAAAATAAACAAGACACTCTCCAAGAAAACTCCAAACATGCATGAATCCAAGGTGGCATAGAAGAATGGACGGTGGAATTATGACAGTCAAACTTCTCTTTGCATGGTATACTATGCCAATATCTAAATAAGGAACTCCATTTGATTCGTTTGCAAGCTGAGTTGGAGGAAGAGATATTCTCGTTTTCATGAAAAACAAGGAAGATGTGCAATGAATTTGTCTAGTCAACTCCACTTTGGCTGCTAGAACGTTGAGAGCCTTGCAACGTGAGAAGAACGCCAAAATTTGAAGTCAAGCCTGAGCTGAGCTGGAACGTTTAGATGCATGAGAGTGATTAGTCAAACCATGGAGAACCGTGACTTTAACAACCAGTCAACTGAATATTTGACTAGTCAACCGTAAATAACCTTTGCTTTGTATGGAATTCCACGTTGACTACGTCGTTTGCATGTATTTCCTCAGGCTCATCTACTTATCGTTGTTGGCTGATTTGTTCCTTGATTTACTCAAACGAAAAGTCTGTGACTTTCCTTGTCCATTCCTTCGGAATTTTTCCCTATGTACTTCCTTTGGTTTGTCTTCCCTGTAGACTTTTCTCGGTATTTTTTCCTTTTCTTTCAGACCTTTCCTGTGTATTTCCTCTTCCAATGTTGAAACGGGCATTTGTTCAATCAATTTCCCACGAACAAAATGTCCTCAAGAATTGTTTATAGCTTTTCCTTTGCTTATGTTCTTTCCCATTGGATCTCTTCCCTCATGTGCATTCTCTCGGACTTTACTTTTTCCAACCCTCCGAAGGAATTCCTTCGGACTTTTTGTCCGAGTCCTTTGTCATTTTCCCGCGGACAAAAAGTCCGCAGGAATTATTTTCCTTGTTCTTTCCGGCTTGTAGAGTAACTTTTCGAAGGGTACATACCCTTAGGGAATTTTGAAAATGTCTTTCCTGAAGGGCACATGCCCTTCGGGCTTTTGTAAAAGCCCTTAAAATTCATGAGATAGACTTTCCCAAAGGGCAGGTGCCCTTCGAGATTATTGAAAACGTCCCTTTCAAACTTGAAGTGTACCTTCTCAAAGGGCAGGTGCCCTTCAAGATTTTTGAAATTGTCCTCCGGAAGCTTAAAAATGACCCTTCGGCCTTAAAATGAGCCTTCTCAAAGGGCAGGTGCCCTTCGAAATTCTTGTCAATGACCCTTCCGAAGGGCACATGCCCTTCGGATTTTCTATAAGTGTCTTTTTCCTTGAAATGGCTTCTCCTGAAAAGCACTTGCCCTTCAGCTTTCTTGCAATGGTCCTTCCGAAGGGTAGGGGCCCTTCGGATCTTTGCAAAGTGTCCCATTTTTTTGAGAAATGCCTTCAGGGTTTTTGAAAACTGTCCTTCGGATAGTCAAGTGACCCTTTCCTTAGGACAAAAAAGTCCGAAGGAAAACCTTTCTAAATGATCACTGTGACATTCTTTTGGACTCTTTACAAAGTCCTTTGAAAACTCTTTCCCTTGGACAAAAAGTCCGAGAAAATTTGTCCATCTCTTAGCTCGAAACAATTATGGGGAAGAAAAACACTTAGGAAAAACACAGCTATTGCATACTCTGAAAAACAAAACTGTAATCCTGTAGAAACCGAAAGAAAACACTTGCCTTTCTTTTGTAAGTGAATCTACAGGCCTGTAGCTTTATAATTGTATATGACATTTCGAAAAGGAGATATGACCTTTGAACTTGTTGTAGGTGTCTTTAAAATTTGCATGGCTGTAGCTCATTAATGACTTCAAAGGAGGCTCCTAAGAAAATTTGATCTTCATTCTTCCTCTGATTGCTTGATGAGATTACTTGCACTGATCATATATATGGAGACCATTATTCTTAGAACCTTATGACTTCATTGGATTTCTTGACTTTCTTCACTATATCATATTACCCAAGGCCTACAAACTCTTTCTCTCATATCCATGTTGCCCCTTGATCAACCCTAGTTCTCTTGAAATAAAACAAGGTGACTTGTTGCGTCTAGGTCTTCAGGTATCTCTCATCCTCCTTATCTTTATCACAACATCATGACCAAAACCTAACTGTTATAACATTGTTGTAGTTGTCCACTTGACCGTGCTTGATGCTCTTGAAGATCTACAAACACCTTTATCAATGCTTATGACCCTTTGATCATGCTTTGGCTCCTTAATTCATCAGTTTGATCAGCTAAAGAGGGGATTAGACTGTTCTGGGGAAAGTTTCGAATAGTAGGGATAGTAATTTGGCCTATCAAGGCCAAATTACTAACAAGAAGCACCAGAATCCATGACAATGCTTCCATTACATTTTCAAAATTTTCCTCTGCTTCTTTAGTTCGTGTAAATGACTCTTTCTTAAGTAAATCTGTCAAAGGTGCTGCTATATGGGTATATTTCTTGATAAAATGTCAATAACAACCAGTCACACCAAGGAATCCATTTGAGATATTCTCAAGCGCTGGCCATTCAACTATTGTTTTAATCAATTCAGAATCCAATTTAATTTCATTTATGGAAATAATGTGGCCCAAACACAATACTTCTCTTCCCAAAACCACATTTAAACTTCTTCACATAATGTGTATTTTCTTCTAATATAGACGTCATCTTTATGAGGACGATGCTTCACAGTTTTGTTGTAAATCAGGATATCGTTGAAAACTACAGGCATAAAGTTTGTAAGATATTGGCAAAGCAAATAGTTCATGGCACCTTGAAAGGTCATAGGTGCAATGGTAAGTCCAAATGACACAATATGAACTTGTAATGACCTTCATGAGTGCAAAAGGTTTTGGAGTATCTCTTGGTCAAACAGAGATTTGATACCATCTGGATCAAAGGCCGAACTCTGTACGCTATTTTGCACCATAAAATTCATCCAACATCTACTCAATAAATGCTGTTGAAGAATTACTTTAAATACCTGTCTTGTTTAATCCTCTCAAGCAAATATAGAGATGGTATGAACCATCTCTCTTCCTTACTAGTATGACTACTGCTTGATATAGGCTTTTTCTTGGAACTATAATACCGAGGTCTGACAATTCATGCACCAGCCACTCAATTTCTATTTTTTGATGATAAGTATATCACTACTGATCAACATTGAAAGGAGCATACACTAGCTGTATCTCAATAACATGTTGGATATCCCATTTAGGAATTGGTGCCAACCAAGAACCATTAAAAAACCACTCCGTGCTTACCAATACTTTGATCCGTTGCTTGTTTATTCTCATCTGCCTTTTTAGTAAATGCCTCAATAGTGTAACATCTAGTGACAAATGTTGATGCTTCTTCCCAAATCACCATCCCCAGTCTGTGAGACAATACCAATTTGGTGGAGGTTTGAATCCCTGAAGTGTTTATTCCTGACCATTCCAGCATAAACAGATGAAATAGTCTTTGGGTATTCAGTGACAATGTATTCAATACCTGCAACTAGTCAATACCCAAGAGTTAAAACTATATCACATATGCCTAGAGGAAAGGCATAGAATATTGTTTGCAGTGTATAATCTTGCATAGTTAATTTAAGTTTATGACAGCTACCTTGACATTTTCAAGATAAACATACAAATTGAGTGCTCAAGTCGTTGATGTTTCCATAAAATTTGGATTATTACCGAAATTGATTAGAACCGTCACTTTATTTTTCTTGACATAGCCTTGAATTCAGGGTCTAAGGATAAACAGTCCTTGTTACCACTGCCAATGATGCCCTTGGATGATTTTATCCCTAAATCAACCAATCCCTATCAAAATCATAATTGCTTGAAACCAAACTATCACTACAACCTGCATCATTATCATGCCCATCTTGTTGCTCACCTTCACAAAAGTATAATTTATTATGTCTATGTTGTTTTTGAAAAAAAATCATCTTTCTTATTGCCATTTCTGCCAAAATTACATTGGCGAGGTTGCGGTGAATTTAACTTTTGATAATCAATCTTGTACTTGTTCTCAACTAGGAAGGATGACTTATAATTCCTGTGCTACTGCTGATACCTCATTCTCTGCTCAACAATATGAGCCTTGTGCATTGCATCTTGGATAGTATGTTGTGCATGTATAGTACCTAATATTGGATCAATCACCAATATAGGTTTCCAATAACAAATGTTTGGGAACATTTTTCACAAAGGTTGCTAAGGTCTCCCATTCTAAAGAATAATCCTCGACTGCTTTGGTTTGATGAAGTTGGATGATCATTTAAAATGATCGGGCTGTAGAAAGGGGGGCCACCCTATATCTCTATGGAACTAGAATCTATTTAGAGAGGGGGGGCACCCCCAATATATAAAGCCCATTAAACCCAACCCCCAACCATATAAAGTTAAGTGAAGTTGAGTTAGTTTCCTACATATAGAGAGGGGAGAGGAGCTAGATATTTGGGGAGGGGCAAGGGAGTGCCCCATAGGGGGGCCTCAATTGCCCTATAGATCTATCTGGTCAATCAAGTGCCCCATCCCAACCCCATCTAGAGTCTAGATAGTTGACCAGATAGATAGATAAGATATATATAGAGAGAGAGGGGGGAGGGGGGCAGCACGGGTGCGCTCTCTATATATTATCTATTCCCTATCCCTATCCCTATCTAGGCATTTGCATTGGCAGAGGGTGGGGGATACCCATATATATAGAGAGGGGGGGTGCCCCTATCTCCTTTCAAACTTTTTCAGAAAACCGCCAACAAACCCATTCTATGTGATTGTGAATCCCTCCATTTCCTGATGCGACCAGTTGTACCATTTGCATTTGACTGCTTCAATCTTTATTCCAGGAATAATAATTGATTCTTCATCAGACATAGTAGGATTCAGAAAGAAATGGTGCTTCATCTTGTTGACCCAAATAATAGCTTCATAAGAGTCATCACAGTTGTACTTAGGAATTAATATCAATCTTGATATTCATTTTGAGAGTATATGAACTACAATGCTCATTTGAATTTTTTATCTGTATGGATAATAATGACTTGAACATCAGTCACCTTTTGTATCCACATGTTGGTTGAATTTTCTTGATTACAGTTCTCTATATGTTTGGAGATCTTCATTCAGATTATCAGTGATAGTTGCCTCCACTCGTCTCTATGTGTTGTTCATCATATTTTTTATCCAGTTGTCGACTGAGGCCTCCGAATCAGTACAAGACACTTTTAATGTGCATGATATCACTCCTCATATGGTCTTTAATCCCCACAAATTCGTTGTCGAAGATATTCATGTGCTGCTGGCAGCTGCAACTGAACATTGATAAACTTCCCGCCATGCTCCACATAATTTTTTTTATAATAATAATGAATTCTTAACTTCTTCAATTCTCTTTTCTTCTGTTTTCCTTTTTAACTTTTAATAGACTTTTTTAACTTATAATAAATTTTGTCTTCTTTTCTTTAATTCTTACCCACTAAAAATACCCATGAACATTTATTAATAACAACACATTATTAACTAGGTGGATGTGTCAATAAGAGATGCATGCCTCAATACATTATTTATTTCCTAACAAAAACTATAGGATTTTGGAGCAAACTTTTGTCAATGGTTTTGCTTCAATGATGCTTAAGTATCAGTGGCGTCAAAGTTTTATTCAAGAATCTGATAATCATTTCTGGGAGTGAATGAAATTTGAGGAAATGTAAGACAATTTTATTGCTGCATACAGGCACTAAAATTTATATTGCTGCAATTTTTGTTTCCACCATAAAAAACAGCCCTGGATAACTGTCCGCATTCTGGACATATCTTTTGACTGAGATCTCCTTTTTTAGAACAGTTATTTTTTCAAGAAAGCTGAAGAGGAGATCTTTGAAATGATATGCTATAGTATGGGGTTTTGAGAAACATACATGGGTTGAAAAAAGTTCGAAATCCAGCAACGTGAGAGGCAATCTACAGAAAATTTTGAAGCTCCATTTGCCATTACAGCCTGTGATATTCAGATCTGCCATTGCAGCTGTATAAAATTCAAAATGGAAGACCGTATGGATGTGTAGAGAGCACTTTGTACGGACATAGATAGATTGGCTGCCAGGTAAGCTTAGCAAAACACTTTATATTCTATTGTATCTTTAAGTTTGGGCAGTTTTATTAAATGGTTATATCAAACTTTTTGAATGTCTGATTTAAATAGCTTCATAGAGCAAATGGCAAAGAGTGTTTTGTGAAAGCTTGTAAATCTAGAGGTTCAAGGTTGAATATGTGATCTAAATAGCTGTCACGGCTCACCACTCCTAGAGCTTCCTACAGGAGATATGGCCCTTTCAAAGGCACCGACACAATCACCTAAGACCTGCAACATCCACATGTGTCTTGTCCCTATCCATATGCAATTGATGCTGCTCCATGCAGTATCATAAAGACCAGCCGCTTGTTTGCAAAACTGATGCAGCCTTGATAGGCTGAGTGCAACCCTAGCAGGCTAGACTCAGCCCCTTAGTTGAATCCAGGCAGGACAGAACCATTCTGGAAAACAAATTTTCAGACTTCTTTAGCTTGCACAGCAGGAGTCCCCAAATGCAGACTTGTGCTGTGATACCACTTGGTACAGAAAAAAGATAATGTGTGTGTGTGTGAGTGAGATTAAGATGTTAATAAAAGTACAGATGATGATGAGAACAACATGATAAAGCATAATTTATACAGGCACTCATGGGGTATGTGTTGAGATGCCTTTACAATCAAGGATTAATTCATGTCTGTATGTGTACGCACGCACGTGCATACAATGTAATAAAAAAGATAATGTGTGTGTGTGTGTGCATACATACAATGTAAGAAAAAATATAGTGTGTGTGTATGTGTACATACAATGTAAGAAAAAAGATAGTGTGTGTGTGTGTGTGTGTGTGTGTGTGTGTGTGTGAGAGAGAGAGAGAGAGAGATGTTAATAAAAGTACAAATGATGATGAGAACATGATAAAGCATAATTTATACAGGCACTCATGGGGTATGTGTTGAGATGCCTTTACAATCAAGGATTAATTCATACAGAAAAAGGATAATCTATGTGTGTGTGTGTGTGTGTGTGTGTGTACATACATATACATATACACATACATATATGTATGTATGTATCTCACACACACACACAAAGACATATATATATGTCTGTGTGTGTGTGTGTGTGTACATACATATATGTATGTATGAATATACATATACATATGTGTGTGTGTGTGTGTACATATACATATGTGTGTGTGTGTGTGTACATATACACATATATATGTATATGTGTTTATATATTGTTAGCAGTAAAAGGTAAATGTAAAATCAGTTGTATGTATGAGAACGTCCTACGGTAATTACAGATGTATTTTTACTTACGGATTATTAGGATTTGTTACGAGAATATCTATGTTGCTCAGGATTCCACTGAATCCGATATGGAGACCTATTCTTAGCGTGGTAAATTTGGGAGTTACAACTATAGGAATTAATGCCTATAAGTATTTGTAAAGAATGCAATAGAAGGGTTGATGTTGACGTGTCTATGAGTAATAGAATAGTGATTGTTATTTTGATCAAAGAGTTTTCGCACATAGCATTGACAAAACTGGAACTTGATCTATGAAGGTTTCCTTGTTGTAATCCATGGTACTAGATCCTTTAATATGATGAGAACAACATGATAAAGCATAATTTATACAGACACTCATGGGGTATGTGTTGAGATGCCTTTACGATCAAGAATTAATTCATATAATAAGTTTATGTCAGAAAAAATCCTTGATCATCTCTTGGATTATACTTCAGATTCCTGAAGCGGTATGAGTTTCATTATTTCTCAAACTTTGCTTTTTACTCGCAAATTTAAAGGTTTGTGATCTGCACACGTCACCTTTACAAGATCAGATTCCAACATTTGAAGTGATTTCTTGGAGATCAATCACCATATTTATCTTTGTTCAAGTACACTTTTCATTATTGAGTTTTCCAACAAAGCAAATTGAGACACTGTTATTAGAGGTGGACACTTTTTTGGTAAAGTGTCAGTTCCTTATGCAGCTTTCATTCCCAGGCCTCAACCTTACCATTATTGTTTTATCTCCGCCACCTTGCTGGTGTCTAATCCATCCCCATATTTACAGGTGGAGAAAATGTGACCTCTATCTCAAAGGTCTATATTCACAAGCTTGAATCTTGTAATGTTCTTTTGTAAATTTGATGATTAGATATTTCCATGAAAGAAAACTTCATGGGAGCTCAAGTAATCAGTGTACACTGAACGGAATTGTCTGTTCTTGACTCTTGAGAGAATTAGAGTGTCAAGCATTTATTTTTAGAAGATCATGATATATTCTCCTCTTCTGATCTTATCTCTATCTAGGAAACATTTTAATGAACCATATATCTCTTGAAGCTAGCAATGTAAGAGA
Organism: Torreya grandis; assembly: GCA_037957365.1. Taxonomy (NCBI): domain Eukaryota; kingdom Viridiplantae; phylum Streptophyta; class Pinopsida; order Cupressales; family Taxaceae; genus Torreya; species Torreya grandis. Next base: position 3,063,874 of record JARHVA010000888.1, on the reverse strand, counting down.
TTCTCTGTTCAACTAATCAGAGCAACTATCTCAAATAACAAAGATGCTCAAGGAGAAAGAACTATAATCAAGTATTCAAAACCTGTCCCATGTTGGAGAAGTAGTGAGAATATAGCAAAGCTTTTTATCAATCTTGTCTGAAGCATCACGTCCTATTCCAGAAAACAGAAGCTTTAACCATTCACGAAGACCACCTCTTGACTCTTCGTTTAGTTGCATCCATTTATCATAAGACAACACTTCTTGTTGCAAAGCAACTGACGGCAATGGCCTGTACACATTTAAAAAGTAGTGTGGGATTAAAAAAGAATAGAATTGCCTATAGAGTACACACACAATTACTATGATTTCAAACAGCTGCATTCTTATAGCATATACAAAAGTATTCATAATATGACAATGGCCTGTGAAATTTGAAAACAAGCAAGAATTCCCCGTTCGGTTCCAAGGAAAGAATGTTTGTTAGGCTTCCAAACTGGCATACTGATCACATTTAAGAAGGTTTTAAGCAGGCATCCACATGTCATCTCTACGATCCACGTTTCCATATAATGTTTTTCTTCTCTCTCTTTTGTTGCAGAATGAAGGTACATAATCAAGAAAAGATGCATGGGTTCAGTATAACATTGACTACTGCTATAAAATGGATTAAATAGTACAACCCTGATGCTCTTTATCGACTAGAAGCAGAGGAAGCAGAAATTTGTGCCATTTCTTTACTTCAGCCAGAATGGGTAGAAGCACGGGTAGAGTGTCAACGGACACTCCAGCAAGGAAATTCATTCAACAACTTCAGCAGGACCCACTTTCTTAAGATAAGTATGCTTGGAGAGCAGATTACTCATGGTATAAATATAGATTTTTTTAAAACAAAAATTCTCAATTGTAAGCTACTACTCTATCTCAAAGCATGACTATCCAATAGGAGAACATTCAGGATTCTTAAAGACCTATCACTATAAAAAGAAGGATTTCATTGGGAAGGTCTCGAGAGGGATGTACAAAAAAATTTGGCCAAGTGTTAAAGTATGTCAACAAAATAAAGGAGAAACATATATGAGATAAATGTCATTAGTGTAATGACTGCTCATTTAAGTCATCTTGAGATGTCTTAAAAACACAAGTAAAATCCCATAAAAGTTAAAAATTCTAAAGGAGAAACAATCAAGACTCCAGTTTTCTTACAGTCTTTAGCTATTCCAATACAACATTAAGAGAAAATATCAATGGACTTAATTACAGGGATGCCAAAGTTAGACGATATGGATGTAATATTGATGGTCATGGATGGACCGACTCACTAAGTATGCACAATTTTGCAGATTCTCTCATCCATTTCAAGCTAGTTCAATTGTAGAAGTATTCATGGAAAAAGTACAAAAACTCCATGGCTCCTCCAAAATCATTGTGAGTGATCGACATCCTATATTCAAATAGCATTTTCTGGAAAGACCTATTTGTTTTATGGGACACAAGAGTAGCACATAGCTTATTTTATCATCTACAATCAAATGGACAAAAAGAAAGTGAATAAATGTTTGGAGGGATTTCTGCATTGCTTTGCTTCAAACAACTAATCTCAATGGTCCAAATAGATTTCAATGGCAAAATGGTGGTATAGCACCACATTTCAAACTTTAACAAAGATGACTCCATTTGAGTTGAGGCTCTTTATGGCTATCCCCCATAGCATTTCCTTCACAAGTATTTCAATTTCAGTCTTTTGGTCATAAGGATGGCAATATGGTCAGATGTTAAGAGACAAGCTACCTAGAATCAATTAAATTGCATGATCATGATCTCCAACAGGTGGTAGACCCTTAGCTTCTTGAAAAACCCTGTTGATGATGTTAAATGATCTCCTGAAGCTCTTGCCGAATTAGAGTTTCTACCTCTTGTGCTTCCAATGAATGTAATTGTGCTACCATACCATAAGATCTCTTTTTAAGTAACTTCTCCATCCTATGAGAACTGATTATTTGGCTTGGGGATGATTGCATCCCCACAAGTTTGTACCTTTGTCCATTTGAATTGAAAGCCATGAACAAGTCCTAAAAGTTTGTAATGTCCCCATATGGGACGATTTAACCATAAGGGGGTTTCCCCTAAAATCCACAAAATTTTGAATTTCTAAAATTAGAAATCAGCAAACCCTAACATTCAAGAAAAGATTCAAAACCCTTACCAAATCCTAATAAACCCTAGGCACCAATATGCAAGAGATATGTAGACAATTTCCAGCAACCAATTCATTCAAAATTCACTTTAATATTTGCAAATATGAGCAACAAACTGAAAATAGAAAAGAAGTACCTTTTTGCCAATTTTTGAGGATCAATTGCTATTTTATGATAGTTGGAAAAATACAATTTTTATATCAAATACAACTGTTATTCTTTGCTTAATTGCTGCTTCAAACCCTTGCCTATAACATGCCACATGTGACAAAAATAAGGGAAATTTTTCAACGATCCCCTTGGGCATCCAAAGTGGTCTAAAAGTCCTTCCAAGCAAGTCGCCCAAGTCGCCAAGGTGTAGAATAAATAGCAGAATATTTATTAAATAAAATTCCAGCTTTCACAAGTCAATTTGATCAAAAAACCTTATCAATAAATTAAATAATAATTCTGAAAATTATTATTTAATATCATAGCAAGTTAGAACCTCAAAACTTCATCAAATCTTCACAAAAACCAATGCCAATATTCAAAAAAATATATCAATAAATTTTAGAATATTAAATTGTTCAACTATAACCAAAAAGGATCTCAAAACACGCCTAAAAGCCTTCCAAACTAAGTCGCCCCACTTGCAAAATTAATGTAAATAATAGTCAAAATTATTATGCTCAAGTTGGACATCAAATTGTCCACCAAACTCTCTCAACAAGCACACAAAGCAAATCGCCTCACTCTAGGGCAGGTATCAAATCCACCTTAGCAATAGGTGGCGTCAAAAGACACATTTTGTAAAATAATCCACTTTAAATCTACAAACACTTATTGAGCATACATCCCAACATTTTCTTCAAGCATGAAAAATCAATAACAATTTTCAGCGTATCTTCAAATTAGATCTTCATCATGTATTTGTACCTTTCAAAGGGGGGCGAACCACCTTGGAGAGGTAAAATACCTCATAACCCTCGCCAACTTTAAAGATTTTTTTTTCTTTACTTAACTCCCAAGCCGACATTCCTCTTTTTCAAATATAATATTAAATTAATTGCCTTAATAATAAATAGTAATTAAAATCATTTTTAGGCAATAATTCAATAATTATTTCAATTAAATACTTTAGTGGTAAAAACCACTTTTATAAAATATTTTATTAATCAACTAATAATTGTCTTATATGAGCAAATGATTAAAATCACTATTTGGTTATTAATGATTAAATAATAAAATAAAACCCCAAAATGAATCATTTAGTCTATGGGGGAGTAGAATAAAGGTCTTCAATACCTGCTCATAAATGATGTGAAAATAGGGACATTACAATTCTCCCTTCCCACAATTGTTTGCCCTCAAGCAATCACAAACAAGGCTTCCTTGATAGAGCATCCGCTACCACATTGTTTTTACCTTTCACATATTCAATATCAAAATCATAAGCTTGTACTTTGCTTACTCATTTTTGTAGCCTGTCATTTAATTTCTTTTGATTGAAGAAGAACCTCAAACTATTGTGATATGATTTTACAATGAATTTGCCACAAACCAAATATTGTCTAAACTTATTCAAAGCATGCATAATCGCCAACATCTCCTTGTCATAGATTGAATAAGCTTTCTTTGAATCCTTGAGTTTCCTACTCTCAAAAGCAATAGGATGTCTATTCTGCATTAGAACAACCCCTATCCCTTCACCTAAAGCATCACACTCAACCACAAAAAGAGTAGAGAAATCTGGAATACAAGAATTGGGCAAGAACACATTACCTCCTTGAAATTTTCAGACACTAGTTTGGTTGTTTTTGACCATTTGAAAGCCCCTTTCTTAGTCAAATCAATCAAAGGGGCAGCAATTTGTGAGAAACCCCTCACAAATCTCCTATAATAACTACAAAGACCACAAAAACCTCTCAATTGTGTGAGTGTAGAGAAAAAAGGCCAATCTATGATAGCTGCAATTTTTTTTTTATCCACTTGCACACTTTGTGCATTGATGACATGTCCCAAATACAAAATCTCTATTAATCCAAACTCGCACTTGGATTTCTTTGCACAGAAAGAATGTTGCCCCAATGTGCCCAAAACCAAATCTAAGTGCCTCAAGTGCTCCTCCAAAGTTTTGCTATACACAAGAATATCATCAAAAAAAAAGCACAAACTTCCTTCGATATTTGCCACAGATATTGTTCATACATGACTGAGAAGTAGCTAGGTTATTAGTCAATCCAAAAGGCATAACTAAAAACTCAAAATGCCTAAAATGACATCTAAAAACAGTTTTATGAACATCCTCTTCTTTTACCTTGATTTGGTGATAACCAGATCTCAAATCAATCTTGGAAAAGTAGGTGGCACCATGTAACTCATCCATCAATTCATCAATCCTAGGCATTAAATACCTATTCTTGATGGTCTTCTTATTCAACAACCTATAATCAATGCACATCCTCATAGTACCATCTTTTTTCTTCACTAGAACTGAAGAAGCAAAAAGACTTGAGCTAGGCCTTGTGCGACCCATATCAAGTAACTATTTGATGGTTTTTTCAATCTCTTCCTTGAAAGCTCTTGGATGACGGTCAAGAATGACAATAACCGGTTTGGCATCCACTTCTAGCTCAATATTATGCTCAAAACCTCTATCCGGTGGCAAACCATAAGGCAAATCATCAAAGACATGAACATGTTTGTCTAAAATAGCTTGTAATTCACCATGAGGGAGCTGTTTTCTTTTTTCTGAATTTACTGTGATAAGGCATCTTGCTGCCCAAGCAATTTGACCTCTTTTAAAGGCCCCTTTCCATCCTCTTCATGGCCACCTCTTGTGGAGCACCATTTGCTCAACCCTTGAGGACCACTTCCTTGCCCTCTTTGAAGAATTTCAGCTCCATAATTTTATAATTTTGAGGGAATTCGCCTCAGGAATGCAACCATTGAACACCCAAAACAATATCAATATCTCCAATGTCAACAACATAAAAATCATCAATTACCTTGTGTTTCTCAAGAGTGAGTGGGAGTTGTGACAACTTTTTGGAACAAAAAATGGTGAATCCATCTGCCATAGTCACATTGAAACCCTTGCAATCTATGGTTTCTAATGCCATCTTCTTAACCAAGCCTCCATCAATGAAGTTATGTGTGGCTCCACTATCAACCAATGTAATCGCTCTTTGACCCCTCAATGTGCCTTTTACCCTGAAAGCATGATACTTGAGAGCTCTTGAAATAGAAGCAAGTGTGCTACCCAAGTCTTGTGTGTCCTCCTCATGTACATGCTCATCAACAACATTCTCATTTTGCTCATCATTAGTATCAACAATATCAAAATCTGAATATCATCAATTACCTCAATGTAGTGGACACGTCCTTTGCCCATGTAACGATGGCCTTTGGTCCATGGATCCTTGCAAGTGAAACACAAACCTTTTCTTCTTAATTGATCTCTTCATCCTTCATATTGCTGCTATAGGGCAACAATCTATGAGTTGACACATATGGTGTATAAGGCTTCTTTTGTTGCTCATTGGGTGGTGCCCTAGGCTGCCCACTTTGTGCCCTTGGCTGCCCACTAAAATCAAACCTTGGCTGCCCTGTATTTGCCCCTTTGGGCAGCGCATAGGTGGCTGCCCTCTTGGCCATTCATGGCCCCTGTATGTTGAACATTCTAAATCCAAAGACTTAGTAATAGCATCTTATAAAGAAAGAGGGTTAAAAGCCTTAACCAAACCCCTCAAAGGCTCAATCAAACCCTCAACAAACAAAACAACCAACCTCTTCTCCCTAACATTTGGTACCATAACTGAAACCTTTTGAAAATCAGCAACATACCTTTCAAAATCATGATTTTGCTTATGTTGTGCCAACTCACGAAAATGTATTTCTGATTCTCTCCTATCAAATCTCTCCATGAGCTTCTTACCGAACTCCTCCAAGGTAATAATGGATCCATGGTCTTGTGTGATTAAGCCATAAAACCACCACTCATGAGGAATACCCTCCAAATGTAGGCTAACAAACTTGAGAGTCTCATCTTCAAACATAAGGTTAAGTGATAAATATCTCTTCAATTCTGCAACCATGATCTCACAGAAAGTTTATCAATACCATCAAAAATAAGAAGAGAAATCTTACCCAACCTTTGTTGTAAATCTCTACGACGCTGCATATTAGGAACCCTTGGCTTGGATCCTTCATCTCACAATAATCCTGAAAATACAAAAGTACTTGTGTGTCATAGTTGTTGACGAATATCAAGAGGATCACTCCTTGGTGCCTCCATCTCCACAACTGGTTCCTTCTGCAAAAAAGTGGCCTTGAAGAATCTATGAGGGGGGTTAATAAAAACCCTCTCATTGCCATTCGAATTATTCTCTCCTGAATGGTGATGGCTCTTACCTTCTTGTGTGGTCTTCAACAAAGCTAACATTTGCATACTCAAGGTACGTTGAAGGTCACTTTGGATCTGTTTGATCAACTCTTGCAAAAACTTCACATGCTCTAAAGAGAATCCCTTAGGCCCTTGATCCTCCAAAGTCTTTTTCCTTCTCTAATAATACAAGATATTTTTACCTGCTTACATCAACAAACCAAAACTCACAGGCAGACAAGATCAGTGCTTAGATACCACTATAATGTACCCAAATGGGATGATTTAACCAAAAAGGGGTTTCCCCTAAAATCCACAAAATTCTAAATTTTTGAAATTAGAAATCAGCAAACCCTAGCATGCAAAGAATGATCCAAAACCCTTAACAAATCCCAATAGAACCTAGGCGCCAATATGCAAGAGATATGTAGACAATTTCTAGCAACCAATTCATCCAAAATTCACCTTAATACTTGCAAATATAAGCAACAAACTGAAAATGGAAAAGTACCTTTTTGCCAATTTTTTAAGATCAATTACTATTTTATGATAGTTGGAAAAATACAATTTGTATATCAAATATAGTTGTTCCTTGCTTAATTTCTGCTTTATACCCTTGCCAATAACATGTCACATCTGCCAAAAATAAGGAAAAAAAATTTAGCGATCCCCTAAGGCATCCAAAGTGGCCCAAAAGTCTTTCCAAGCACGTTGCCCAAGTCACCAAGGTGTACAATAAATTGCAGAATATTTATTAGACAAAATTCCACCTTTTACAAGTCAATTTGATTAAGAAACCCTATAAATAAATTAAATAATAATTTTGAAAATTATTATTTAATATCATAAAAAGTTAGAGCCTCAAAACTTCAAATTTTCACAAAACCCAATGCCAATATTCAAAAAAATTATCAATAAATTTCAAAATATTAATTGATCAACTAGACCGCAAAAAAGATCTCAAAACACTCCCAAGAGCCTCCCAAACCAAGTCGTCTCACTTGCAGAATTAATGTAAATAATAATCAGAATTATTATGCTCAAGTTGGACATCAAATTGTCCACCAAACCCTCTCAACAAGCACACAAAGTAAATCGCCCTGGGATCAAAAGACACCTTTTACAGAATAATCAGCTCCAAATCTGCAAACACTTATTGGACATACATCCCAATATTTTTCTTCAAGTACGAAGAATCAATATCAATTTTCAGCCTATCTTCAAATTAGATCTTCATCATGTATTTGTACCTTCCAAAGGGGGCAAACCACCTTGGAAAGATAAAATACCTCATAACCCTCCCTTGCCAACGTTTAGGATATTTTTTTCTTTTCTTCACTCAACTTCCAAACAGGCATTCCTCTTTTTCAAATATAATATTAAATTAATTACCTTAATAATAAATAGTAATTAAAATTACTTTTAGGCAATAATTCAATAATTATTTCAATTAAATACCTTAGTGGTAAAAATCATTTTTATAAAATATTCTATTAATCAACTAATAATTGTCTTATATGAACAAATGATTAAAATGACTATTTGGCAATTAAAAATTAACTAATAAAATAAAACTCCAAAAGGAATCCTTTAGTCTATGGGGGAGTAGACTAAAGGTCTTCAATATCTACTCAAAAATGATGTGAAAATGGGGACATTACAAAGTTCCAACGATATTGTCCCCAAACTTTTTTAGCCATTGCACTCCCAATACCATGCTTGTTCCTCCAAGATGAATGGAAAACATTTCTGAGTCAAGATAATAGTGCCCCCATAGAGAGTTTTATGTGATGCCATTTAGCCCCACAAGAGACTTTCTTCCTATTGGTTATTGTGACCTGAAAATTAGAAACTATAAACACAAAGCAATTGAATTCATTTGCAAATATTTTATCAATGAAGTTGTGTGTACTACATGTATATCACCCACAATTTTGTGTGTTTGAGGTGTGCTTATCCCATTTAATGCATATAGGGAAGTAGTGGCAATTTCCTTCTTTTTTGTTTCCCCTTCAGGTAATAAGCTTTTCTCCTCCTATAGGTTCCATTTCGGTTGCTCCTCAAATGCAGCAGAATATGAAGGCTTGATTCGTGGCCTTCAATGGGCCAATAAAAGAGGAAGTAAAATGCTGCAAGCATTTGGGGGCAACGAGCTCGTAGTAAATCAGGTCAGAGGCTTGAACGTTACAAAGAATCCTTTGATGAGGTCCTACAAAAACAGAGTGTGGGACCTAATTGAAGATTTTGAAGCCTTTGACATTCAAGCTATCCCAAGAGATCAGAACCAGCATGCTGACAAGGTGGTTGCCGTGGGAGCTCAGTTTGACATTCCAAGTGAGCTGAAAGAAGCCAAGGTTCAGCCTCATGTCAAGGTTGTGGTGAGGCCATCAGTACCGGATAATGAAGCCCATTGACAGGTTTTCGAAAGTGACAAAATTGTTTGTTTCTTACAGCAGGAAGCCGAGTTCTCCACCAATCAATGTAAATTGCAGCATCAATACAAGGATCAGATTGTTCAACTAAGGTCGAACAAGCTTCCTAAGGGGTTGGTTACACTTGAAGGCCTTTTTCATGAAGGGGACCATGTGAGAAAGGAAAACGCAGTAATGTCTACTAACGAAGAAAACTATGAGAGAGTCTTCATCTTCAAGGGTACGCTTCTCAAGCTCAAGAAGGTAAGCAGCAAGGCTGAGAGGCACGCTTTAATAGCACTTTGCCAAGAATATGAAGACATTTTTGCTTGGGAGTACAAAGACCTGAAAGGTTTTGATCCGAAGTTAGCCCAACATACCATAGAATTGGAGGCCAATGCTAAGCATGTAAGGCAAAAGCAAAGGCCCATCAACCCCAAGATTGAAGAGTTGATGAGGGAAGAGTTAGCCAAGTTGATCGAACCCAGGATCATCTTTTCCATCAAGCACTCATTATGGGTAGCCAATTTGGTGCCTATAAGGAAGAAGAATGGGGAGATTATGCTGTGTTGACTTCAAAGATTTGAAAAAAATCTCTTTGAAGGATCACTACCCTCCACCATCCACGGAGCAACTTGTCCAAGTAGTTGCAGGATCAAAACGCTTTTTTCTGTTGGATGGATATTTAGGCTACAACCAAGTATGGGTAAAAAATGAGGATTAGTACAAGACTGCGTTCACCACCAAATGGGGCACGTATGCATACCAAAAGATGCCCTTTGGTTTGTCAAATGACGGCGCAACTTTCCAAAGGGCCATGGACATGGCTTTCCAAAGGCTGCTAAATCAAATGGTGCTGGTATACTTGGATGACATCACAATTTTCTCCAAGAATGACAACAAACACCTAGACCACCTGAGGCTGATTTTTGAGAAATGCAAGGAATATAGGATCTCATTGAATCCCAAGAAGTGCATGTTTGTCGTTCATGAAGGCAAGCTGCTGGGCCACATTGTTTCAAAGGAAGCGTTGTCCATTGATCCTGATAGAATAAGTGCCATCTTGGCCTTATCCTTACCCAAGCATAAGAAGGGACTCCAAAGTTTCCTTGAAAAGATAAACTTTGTGAGAAGATTTATCTCCTGTTTTGCAAATTTGGTCAAGCCCATCACTGCTATGCTGAAGAACCAAGTGTTCACTTGGTCAAATGAAGGTAAGTCAACATTTGAGGCTATCAAACAAGCCATTGCTCAAGCACCCACACTTAGGAATCCTGATTTCTCAAGGGACTTCATATTGTATGCTTTTGCCAATATTGATAATATATCAGCTACGTTGATTCAAAGGAATGGTAAAGGACTTGAGCAACCAATAGCATTTTTCAATCAGGGACTTGAGGTGTATGAGGTGAGATATACTTTTGTAGAAAAGCAAGTCCTTGCAGCAGTAAGAAGCCTCAAAAAGTTCAGGCCAATGCTCTCCAACGGCAAAATCTACCTTATGGTGTCTCATCCTGGAGTGAGGGATTTCCTTCTCAACAAAGACTTGAGCGAAAAGAGAGCTGGTTGGATTACTAAGGTCATGGAGTATGACGTAGAGATCAAGGTCACTAAGCTAGTAAGAGGTAAAGGCTTGTGTAAGCATATGGTCGATGACCTTCATGAAGACAAAGAGGTCATCTTGGTAACACAAGATAACCCACAAATAGATGCACCTCCATCTCACACTAGTTGGCTCCATGATATGACGCACTTTCTGCTAACAGGCGAGTGCCCTCAAGGTATGGACAAAGCAAAAAGAAGGTATTTCAGACTTCAGTCCATACCTTATGCATTGGTTGATGGGATTTTATTCAAAAGGGACCTCAATGGAATGCTCCTAAGGTGCATAGATGATGACCAAGTGGCCAAGCTTCTGGAGCATTTCCATGATGGACCTGCAAGAGGTCATTTTGCGCCCAGGACTACAGCAACAAAGATAATGAGGGTTGGCTATTACTGGCCCAGCCTCTTCAAGGATGCTTATTCATGGGTGAGGAAGTGTCAAGAATGTGTTCTCTTTATGGGTAAGCAAAGGTTAGCAGCTTTTCCTCTCAACCCGATTCAAGTAAAGCAACTATTCATGTAGTGGGGTTTGGATTTCATTGGAGTGATCAACCCTCCATCTAGTGTTGGGCATAAGTGGGTGCTTACCGCAACTGATTACTTCATCAGGTGGGTGGAAGCCATTGCATTGAAAGAAGCCAACGAAAGTGCAGTCTTAGATTTTTATGATAGCATTGTGACCAGGTTTGGTGTTCCATCCACTATCATATCTGATAATGCATTAGCTTTTCTTGGTTTAAAAACAAGTGAATGGGCTCTCAAGGTGGGCATCTACCTCAGCACCTCAAATTATTATCCTTAAGAAAACGGGTTCGCTGAGTCCACATATAAAAATTTATTGAAGATCATCAAGAGGACTATGGAGGAGAACCAAAGTACGTGGCATACCTGGTTGAAGACAGCCTTATGGGCTGATAGGGTAACTTCTAAAGCTATTGTTGGCAATTCTCCATATGTTCTAGTATATGGAAGAGTGGCCAAATTACCCATTTCTCTTGAGTTGTCTGCATTAGAACTAACCCATCATCTAGAGCTGCTCGAAGATGAACCCATGAATGTGAGATTGGCAAAACTCACGAAACTTGAGGAATCAAGAGACCTTACAATGAAGATGCTAGAGTCAAATCAGGCTCAGGGCAAGAAAGCTTTTGACAAGAGAGCCACGGCAAGGGACTTCAAGGAGGGAACTTGGTCCTCAAATGGAATTCAAAAAAGGCCAAACCAGGCAACCATACCAAATTTGACAACTTGTGGAGTGGCCCTTATTTGATCCACGAATGCAAACGTAACGCTTTCCAACTGACCCAACTCGATGGAGAGGTATTAACTATCCCAGTCAATGGGATTCATCTAAAGCCGTGTTATTAGAAGAGTTTCCAACCATTGTATGTTATTGTACATTTTGTATAGTTTTTCATGTTTTTCTCTAAGTGCCTTGTGCACATCCGTTTCAATTGAGTGTTTTCCCTTCCCTAAGTGCCTTGGGCACAGTTTGTTTCATTTCGGTTGTTCTTGTTGCTTTAAGGGAAATTTCCAGATAGAGCCAGCTTTGTACAAAAGCAGTGATTCCATTCCCAATGGATCGAACGAAGCAAATGAGTTGGGTTCTCAAGCATAACAGGGATGCTTCCCTGTGTTGACGCAGTGGATTGCACCCTTGACAGGAGGCCGAGCTCCTGCCTTCCACACGCAACAATGAAAACTCTCCTCTTGACTGTGAGCAAGGCAAAACTGGGGGGAGAGTCTCTAGATAAGGGCTAGCTCCCTTTGATGTATCTTTTAGGTCCTGGATTTCCTACTGCTAACAAATAAATGAAAAAAATGAGGGGGGATGAAAAGGGAGAAGGATGTTGAAAACACAACCTAAACCTAAACTAAAAAGGTGATACACCAAAAAAAGTTGATCCACTCAGCCCGAACATACGCTTTTCACCAAGAACAAGCTCCCATACACTTCATTTGACACGAGAAATCCTTCTGCATCAGTGAGCTAGGGGTCCATGGATATACAGCGAGGAAGAACTATCAAAGGCGTCCTCAGACACACTATGGCAGCCTATTCGCAGACACCTACACTCCTCTAGGGACACTTCTGGTAGACCTGCAAAAGGAAAACACACAATGCACTAGACATGTTGAAATCATCCTGCGAAAGCATAAAGGAAAATGACTTAAAACAGAACAAAGGCATAGACACATACGAAAGTGCAAACTCAGAATGGAGGTAAAAATGCTATGTCTCGATTCAAAGTAAAATCTGGCATAGTTCTGCCTTACAAGCCCAGAGATTTTTTGGGCAGAGCTTTGCCTTACAGGCTAAGAGATGTTTTTTTTTTTAAATGAGAAGTTTACAATATATAGTAAAGGCGCCCCTTTGGAAAAGACTTTTGGCTCCCTTTGACACACAGGCCCATGTGCGTTGAGAGCATTGGGAAGAGGAAGCCGCTTGATAGATAATGTTGTGGCGGCTCCTGCTTTGACTTTGGCGTTCAAACATTAATGTGAAAGCATGGACCGCGCCTCTTTTCTGCAAACAAACTGCTTCCTTCTAGATATTCACGCGGTTTGTCTGCTCATAAATGCAAAGTGGAGAAAACAGGCCGCGCCGCTTACTGTTTGCGTCGTTTGATGACCGCTTGGCAGGCACTGTTCCAACTACAGGAGTAAATCCTTGAGTCGACACCTCCCTTCGCCACCTGGACTATTTTGTCCATTTCTACACTTTGTCTCTTCCTAGTTTTGTCTTCTCTGTCTCCTTCGGCCCTCAGGGCTATCTTCTTGGCGGGTCGTTGAGTTCACTCGCGGCCTGTCCTTAAGCTTTTTCAAAATCAACGGCTATTTCACCGCCTTAAATTTGACGTCTGTGCACCCGTCACTGGGCGTTTGAACTTCCAACGACTAGTTCGTCGTGCTTGATTTTGACGTCTTTGGGTCCATCACCCCTTGGAATTTTTTCGGCCTTTTCCTTTCCTTCAACTTTTTTCTCTCCGATCGGGTTTTTGTTTCGGCCATTTTTCTCGCGGACAAAATGTCCACAAGAATTGTCTCGCTCGTTTCTTCGGAGTTTTTTCTCGGGCTTTTTTCCCATGGCCTCTCCCGAATTTCTTCAGACTTTTTGTCCGAAGGAATTCCTTCGGACAAAAGTCCGAAAGAAATCATTCTTTCCTTTGCCTTGTCTTTTCGCGGGATTTTCTTCCAAAGAAATTCTCGTCCTTACTTTTCCGAAGGAATTCCAACTTGCCTTTTGCATTTTTTCGAAGGAATTCCAACCCTTTCGGCCTTCTCTTTGGTCCCTTTGAAAGTGTTCCCTGCCCTCCGCAAGGGCACTTGTCATTCAGGAGACTCCCTTGAACCTTCCCATTGAACTGTTCCTTTGAACCAAACGTTGAACCAAGGCATTGAACCGAACTGAACTGAACCAAGGCATTTGAACCAACTGAACTGAACCAACTCATTGAACCAATAATGGTTCAAAGTTCAAGTTCAAAACTCTTTGAAAGCTCAAGCCATTGGACACCGACGTCGAACCACTAAAATGGCTCCTCCTTTTGCCGAAAGACTTGCCTGCGGAGTCCGTAGAAATGCTTGCAGAGTCCGTAGAAACGCCTGCAGAGTCCGTAGAAATTTCCGAGACTTGTGCAAAATCAAAAAATGAACTGGCTCAAAACAGCAAGGAGAGAAGGGGACCGATTTTGGCCTGTTGGACCAAAAATGGTCAACAAATTGGCGACTCCCAGGGGAAGTATGCTTGCTATGCTTAGAAACCAGTTGCCTTAAAATCCATTGGGCACAGAGTCAGAATGCAGCTTTGAAAAAAGGTTAACAACAGCCTCGAGAGATCCAAGAATCAATCATGAGCTTTTACCCAACACAAAGGAAAACACACACAAGGCTAAAAACACTACTTGTGCAAACTACACTTAGGGAAAACAGGAAAAGAAACTGAAAGCAAACTACTATGTACAGCTAACCAAGTATATTTGCCTCCCTTCTGGATCAAAGGAAAAATTTCTTAAATCCCCTTCCTAGCAAGGAAACTTATGGTGCCAGACAAGTGGCTGAATGGAGTGGAGACTTGGTGACCTGCTCCTCTTCCCTGCCACCTTGATTGGCTTGCATCCGAGTGGATCAGAGTCAAACATGCTCCCAACATATATGTACTTTTCTTGTTCTTTGAAGCTTGTCGAATGTTGGTCCTTCATGCTGGTGCATTTCACCAAGAAATCAATCGTTGCTAGCTCATCACCATAAGCCCTCTGATACGCACAGTCCCTTTGCAGTGCATCATGGTTTGACCCATTCCCTTCTGCTTCATTGAAGACCCCGTCAAACTCATCCTCTGCTCCTTCATGGCTTTCTTGAAGAAAGGTGACTGTTGTGATGTCTGAAAAGGAGTCACAACCTGATTGCTCATCCCACAGAACATCACCTTCTTGCTCAAGGCTCTCTTCTTCAAAGCTGTCCTCAAGATGGACGAGCCTCTCCTTTTCCTACTCAAAGATCAGAGTCTCCAGTTGTTCAAAGACATCCATCTGATCCTCCTCCAACTCAAGCTCCATGGCATGGTCATCCTCCTCATCGAAGCAACAAGGAAGTTCATCAAACAAAGGAGGAGAGAGCTCACCATGCTTACGTTCCTCGTATTGCTGGAACATCTGCATGTATGCATGCCCTGCGTATTCTCCATTGTTGATGATGTCTTCCGAAGGAGCCTCCATGATGATTTCCTCTTCATTGTCGCTCATGATAGCCTTTTGGACAACTGCAGATTGGATCTTTTACTCCTCACTTGCCTCCTGCAGAACAGGGTCCTCCTTGAGATGGGGTGAAGTGGAAAAACCATGTGGAAGAGGAGGCAATCCTATAGCTAGAATCGAATGATTCTCCTCTTTCCATTTGGCCAGCACTTCATCTATATCAGGTGTGGCTTGATAGCTCTCTCGAAGGTGTGTAGATGGGGTGTGTTTAGACATGTCCATTACACGTTAGTTGAGGAATCTCGCTCTGAATTCCAACTCTGCAATTCTCCTGGCTATATTTTCTTGGAAGGGCCTTTCCTGGAGGTCACAATTATCATCATGAGCAGGAGCAGCCTCGACTTCTTTAAGGTTTTGAGCAAAACCTTTCTTCTCTTCGGTCCTGCCCCATGATTACACTATTTGCTTCCAACTCAGGATCTTGCCATCATGTTGAAAGACCTGAGGAAGTTGAAGAAGACTAGGAAGGGTCCGCTCACGCACAAGAAGAGCTGCTTCAATTGAAAACGTATTTTAGCGTGTATAATCCATTGCTCAAAACCATGGACGTTGTTTTCTTTCATATAGTTTTTTGATCAAGCTCAGATTGTTCATGGAATCACCCCAAACAGCTTTCCTAGTCACCCTTCAACAATGAGGGAAGTAACGTTGGAGTTTGAGGTGATTTCATAACACCCTAAGCTCCACCAGAGTTATACAAAGAATGTGATTTCTTGATGGCACCAGAACTGCTTAACCAGCTGATTCAACTCGGAGTCGCCATTGGTGTTGATAAAAAAGCCTCCAAAGGCTGGTTGGTTGAAGAACACACCAAAATTCTTCAACTCTTTGGACAAAACTTGTCCTAGTTGGTCCCACCGGGCGTGCCAAAAACTGTTGACACAGTGGATTGCACCCTTGACAAGAGGCCAAGCTCCTGCCTTCCACACGCAACAATGGAAACTCCCCTCTTGCCTGCGAGCAAGGCAAAACTGGGGGGAGAGTCTCTAGATAAGGGCTAGCTCTCTTTGATGTATCTTTTAGGTTCTGGATTTCCTACTGCTAACAAATAAATGAAAAAAATGAGGGGGGGATGAAAAGGGAGAAGGATGCTGAAAACAGAACCTAAACCTAAACTAAAAAGATGATACACCAAAAAAATTTGATCCACTCAGCCCGAGCATACGCTTTTCACCGAGAACAAGCTCCCATACACTTCATTTGACACGAGAAATCCTTCTGCATCAGTGAGTTGGGGGTCCATGGATATACAAGGAGGAAGAACTACCAGAGGCGTCCTCAGACACACTATGGCAGCGTATTCACAGGTACCTACACTCCTCTAGGGACACTTTTGGAAGACCTGCAAAAGGAAAACTCACAATGCACTAGACATGTTGAAATCATCCTGCGAAAGCATAAAAAAAAATGACTTAACACAGAACAAAGGCATAGACACATACGAAAGTGCAAACTCAGAATGGAGATAAAAATGTTATGTCTCGATTCAAGGTAAAATCCGACAGAGTTCTACCTTACAAGCCCAGAGGTTTTTTGGGCAAAGCTTTGCCTTACAAGCTAAGAGATGTTTTTTTTTTTTAAATGAGAAGTTTACAATATATAGAAAGAGAAGAAGTAAAGGCGCTCCTTTGGAAAAGACTTTTGGCGCCCTTTGACACACTGGCCCATGTGCATTGAGAGCATCGAGAAGAGGAAGCCGCTTGATAGATAATGTTGTGTCGGCTCTTGCTTTGACTTTGGCGTTCAAACATTAATGTGAAAGCATGGGCCGCACCTATTATCTGCAAACAGACTGCTTCTTTCCAGATATTCACGCAGTTTGTCTGCTCATAAATGCAAAGTGGAGAAAACAGGGCGCGTCGCTTATTGTTTTTGCCGTTTGATGACAGCTTGGCAGGCACTATTCCAACTGCAGGAGTAAATCCTTGAGTCGACACCTCCCTTCGCCACATGGACTATTTTGTCCGTTTCTGCACTGTCTCTTCTTGGTTTTGTCTTCTCTGTCTCCTTCGGCCCTGGGGGCTATCTTCTTGGTGGGTCGCTGAGTTCACTTGCGGCCTGTCCTTAAGCTTTTTCAAAATCAACAGCTATTTTACCGCCTTAAATTTGACGTCTGTGCACCCGTCACTGGGCGTTTGAACTTCCAACGGCTAGTTCGCCGTGCTTGATTTTGACGTCTTCGGGCCTGTCACCCCTTGGAATTTCTTCGACCTTTTCCTTTCCTTCGGCTTTTTTCTCTCTGGTCGGGCTTTCGTTTCGGCCATTTTTCCCGCAGACAAAATGTCTGCAAGAATTGTCTCGCTCGCTGCTTCAGAGTTTTTTCTCGGGCTTTTTTCCTGCGGCCTCTCCCGCAGACAAAAGTCCGAAAGAAATCATTCTTTCCTTTGCCTTGTCTTTTTGCGGGATTTTCTTTCGAAGAATTTCTTCAGACAAAATGTCCGAAGGAATTTCTTCGAACATTTTGTCCGAAGAAATTCTCGTCCTTACTTTTCCGAAGGAATTCCAACTTGCCTTGTGCATTTTTCCGAAGGAATTCCAACCCTTTCAGCCTTCTCTTTGGTCCCTTTAAAAGTGTTCCCTACCCTCTGCAAGGGCACTTGTCCTTCGGGAGACTCCCTTGAACCTTCCCATTGAACCGTTCTTTTGAACCAAACGTTGAACCAAGGCATTGAACCGAACTGAACTGAACCAACTCATTGAACCAATAATGGTTCAAAGTTCAATTTCAAAACTCTTTGAAAGCTCAAGCCATTGGACACCGACGTCGAACCACTGAACTGCTCCTCCTTTTGCCGAAAGACTTGCCTGCGGAGTCCGTAGAAATGCTTGCAGAGTTCGTAGAAATGCCTATAGAGTCCGTAGAAACGCCTGCAGAGTCCGTAGAAATTTCCAAGACTTGTGTAAAATCAAAAAATGAACTGGCTCAGAACAGCAGGGAGAGAAGGGAACCGATTTTGGCCTGTTGGACCAAAAATGGTCAACACCTTGCAAGTCGCCAGAAATGTTGGCCATTTTTGGCCTACATACCAAAATTTTGCCCCAAGTGTGAGAAGGTGTCCGACATTCAAGCGTGGCAAGTTTAGACAAGCTCGGGTTCTCCAAAGAAGTCTTCAGGGTTTCGAAGTTGCAAGGCTTCGGGTTCTAAGGGCACGATGCAAATCGGGTTTCCAGCGATGCTTGACTTCTAAATGTTTTATAAGTAGAAGTTATTCGGGTTGACAAACCCGAATTACGCATGGACAGTGTATTTTGAGTTCTCCAAGGAGCACTATCAATTACTTCATAAGTTGTGAGCAGTCAGAAGCCCGCAATAAGTAAAGGGGCTTGACAAACCCGATTTGGTCTCAAAAAAAGTGCTTCTCAAGTTCTTCAAGAGACAAGTCTTCTCCAAAAGCCAAGGGCCATTTCCGAAAGAAGGTGGTCCTAGCAAAAAACCCAAAAGTCCTTTTCAATTTTTCGAAGGACCAATCAACTTTTACGAAGGTCACTTTCAAAAATCTGAAGGGCTTTCTTGACAAATCCGAAGGGCATTTCCTTCTCCAAGTGGACAGTCGCAAGTTTCCCGAAGGGTCTCTTACCCTTCGAAAGGAGCATTTCAAAATTCTCAAAGGGTATCTTTCCCTTCGACGAAATCATTTGCGGAAGTCTAAAGGGACATACAAAAAACCCGAAGGGTCTCTCACCCTTCGAGAAAGTCCATTTTGAAAAATCCAAAAAGTAATTTCCGAAAGAAGAGAGCAAGAAGGAAGCTTCGGACAAAAATCTGAAGCAATTCCTTCAGACAAATTGTCCCAAGGAATTCCTTCGAGATATTTCCCCGAGACAAATAGGAGCCCATAGAATAAAAGAGACTTCAAGTGGCAAGAGCCCGAAGACTTCAAGATGGACAAGTCCGAAGTAAGTAATCTTGAAAAACCCGAATTACTCTACATAGAGTAAATCGGGTTTCTCCAAGTACTTTACTTAAAAAGCTTTATAAGTAAAGGATCTGGAAAAGTCCGAAATTAGAGAGATCAAAGAACCCGAATTACTCTGCATAGAATAAATCGAGATTCTTCAAGTGCTTGACTTAAGCTTGGTCTAGCAACACGAGAGTCATGATGCAACGAATGAAAGGCTACCACGTGGTGTAAGCTAGAGCAGAAAAGGCAAATCAATAAAGGACAAGTGGCACAAGGACGACCAATCAACGTAAAAGGGAGTCCAAGTGGCTAGTAGCTAGGAATTTACGAAGGCTCTCATCCTTCAATATGGTTCGCTCTCGACAAATGACCATCCAGCTTAAAGACAACATGGGTTGGCTTGAGTTCCCAGGCATGGAGACCTGCGTCCTTTTCAGCAAGACACATGAAGGGGAGGATTGCCATGCTATTGTTTAAATGCAAAGATCAATTCAGTTGTGCAAAGAAGAGACATCTCAGCTGCTTGTAGCATGGCTCCTCAAATATGCCAAGGAGAGACTTGAAGGCAGGGGAGACTCGAGAAGGTTGTTCAATGATCCTGAGTGGCGCATTTAGTGACACAAGGGAGGACGAAGACATGGATCCTAGTCATCAACGACTTCTTCCCTCTTCCCATCTTCTCTTCCCCCTTTTTCTGTTATAAATAGAGGCCTTGGAGCCAAGAAATGATCCCCGGACTAGCGATAAAATTACTCTGCCAAAATCGCTTTGTAATAGACCTTTTGAAGCAATAAAGATTACTTTTTGCCTATCTCTTTGTCTGAAAATCGTGTTGAGTTGTGTACAATTGCGTTGTGAAGAAGTGTCTTCCTAAACTTGTCCTTCTTGTTTTCCTATTTTTAGGTGTTTTTTAGTTAGTTGCAGGTCTAAACTAGAGTTGTTTTCACCATTAATGGACGCTTAGCGTGGATTTAGAAATCCCTCTTTGCTTCATGTATGTTTCAGTGAGCCTAGTTTACAAAATACTCATGCAAATTAACTGCTTGTGAGGTTGTGTAATCAAATTTATCTTATGCTGAATCAGTGTCATTTCCTAGACCAAGTGGATCATTTCTTTTGGTGCATCACCTCCCTTAGCTTAGATTTCTTTTCATGTTATTCTCCTTTCCCTTTTCCTTAGCCATAGTAGATTTTAGTGTGGGGATCAAGAGCTGAAGTGGAGCACCTGAAGAACTAGCCTCATTAAAAAGCCTAGAGGTTCAACCTCACCATAGGATACCCACATTTTGAGGTTGTCCCATGCTTGTAGCTGGAAGTGAGAGACCCTGAAGAACTCTCCCACAAAGGGTGCAATTTCTAGCTATAACAGTTACATGATAGTCCGTCCTTCCCAAAATTGTTTGTCCTCGAGCAATTGCAAGCTCAACTGCTCTGACTCTCCCCAACTGACACTGTCTATAATACCAAGATCCCAATTCCTCATTGGGGACTTAGAATTCCATGTTCTTTTTGCCTCCTCTACATTAACATTTTTGGAGCAAACCCTGAGAATTGAGACCAAAAAGCCTTCACTTTCCTTGATTCCTGATCGTTTCATGTTATTTCTTAGAGATTGAATTCTCTCACAATTTATGTTGTCCTGATAACTGTGTAACCATATCAAGCCTTCATATGCATCTTTATTTATCCTATGCTCTACTGCTTGCATATTTTGAAACACAGATTTTGCTTGCTTTAAATAATGTTTGGCAGTCCCTCCTATCCCACATAAGAGGGCCTTGAAAATAGAACTCTGTAAATTGGGACTTGGTCGATAACCTCCAAGTCAAATCACGTGGTTGTAAATATCATCGGCTTCATCAACAAAAGCTTGATCTGGTGCTTCAATGTAAGCCATGGTGAGCATTGTAAATGTAGATTCACAAGGTATGTGGCCCCAATTAATTATATCATTTAACACATCACGACATCTTCCATCTTTCATGTCCTCATCAAGAAAGTCTGCTTGTTTAATTGCAAGGCCAAGGTCAAATTCCAACCAATCTTGCTTGATCATCCATTTATACACCTTTCTTGGGTATGTCATGGTACTTCTCCATGAACCCTACAACTCACTATAATCTTTGTTGTTGTGTATAGATGCATAAGATTCATCCAACATCGGCCATCCATTTTAAAAGAGAGCTTAAGTTGATCTTTCCAACTTGTATGTTCTTTTGACTGTTCATTAAGTTTACCATGACATCAGTTGAAGCGTTAGTAAAATGTCTCTCATCCATGGATTTTAGCTTGCTTCCATTCTCACCTAATGCCTTCAAAATTCTTTTTGGATAATCATGGACAAACTTAAGATTATACTACCTTGACTTTCTATTCTCACAATATACATCGAACATCCAAATTTTCAAGTTTTGCTTCCAAATGTTGTTTAGATTATGTCAATGCCTGGGCTTCTTCATCAACCATTGAAAGCTGAAACTCTAAGCCTGCAATACTGATCCTGTTTACTCTGATTTTCTGCTCTGAAGATGCTATATTTTGTAGCCATTCCATCTCTATATCCTGAAACAGTCTTACCTGATTATTTTGACCATTCTTTTGAGCATCCTAGAAGCCAAGGTTCTCTACTTTATATTGATTGTCACCATCAAGTTTATCAACTAGAATATATCTATCGAAAGAAGCATAAAAATCCTTGCAGCCCTTGACATCAAGCTGAAGATCATAGAATGACTCTTTGCTAGTGGATTGGTAATTCACATAACTGCAATCTAAGTAATTTGTTAGGTGGCCTTCCTAGAGCTTTTGAAGAGGCTCCTTTGCTATCTCTTCTAGCTTATTACGCAATATTGTGTTGAACTCTTGCACATCATGCTGCTGATAAGATTCATATGTGGTCCAACCAAATGATACTATAAGTTATTTTGTGGATACACTATCAATGCTACTTTGCATTTTATAAAATAGATTCTGCAAAGCCAGAGGAATTCTGGTTGAAATATGTTCCGTCAACATGTGATACACTGCCCCTCTGCAATCTGGAATGTGATAGAATGTTTGGAGTACTGAATTCAAATAGTAGAAAGTTGCTCCCTGATTCTTGAGGTCAACAAAACCAAACTCTTTCTTTAAATCATAGTTTGAATATGCTGTACATATTTGCACCCTTGCCACCACAATTAAAGCATCATCCAATAGAAAATCATTTGCAGAATCAACTATAACCTTCAGGGAAGCAAAAAAAAACAAATCTGCAATCTGAATAGCTTGCAAAAAATTGATGTTTGCACTCTTGCTGAATAGTGAGTTTTCGTTCCTTATGACTAGACACCCCAAAGAAGCAATGGACAAACACTGACCATCCATATGGCATGTTGATATCCTCTTGACAAAGCTTTAAAAAGACTGACACTTCATAGCCTTGACCCTTAACTGGATCTTCAACTGAGTACCACTCAAATCACAAGAAGTCATCATCCCATTGTCATTTGTTGAAAAAAATAGTTTCCACACGTGTAATAGTTTATGTAGTTTGAGACTGATTCTTCTCACACTGTTCAAGTTCATATCCCATCACAAGTGTCCTATATGTCAATCTCATTGTATGATATACCTGGACAATTGGTGCCAAAATCTCTGACGGATCCAATGCAGCATTAATAGTCACATATTCACAAACCTGCTAAAGCATCTTGACTGCCTCATATGCATTTACAGTTGACTGTGGGTCTGCTTGAAGACATCTCAACGTCACAAATCCCCTGAAAATTTTGAAATACAACTTTTATGTTCTTGAAGTGCCTTCAATTGCTGCCATATATTGATTCATGTCTCCTTGTAATTGAGCTGCTCCATTGTAATTATTCTGAGCATAACCTATAATCCATGCATTCCATGAACTCGCTCTTTGTGAGTAGATAAATTGAATGCTCCCTCCGGTTCCTCCAAAAGGCGCACACATTTATTTGTGGACCAAGTAGAAATCTGATTTCTGGTTAGTCCCACTAGCACAGTTTTATCTAGTTCTTTGGGATAAGGATAGAGTAAAGGATCAATCAACCAAACTTGCAAAACAATTGATTGATCTAGCACACATTTCTATGGTTCCCATGCATGAACCATACCTTGTTGATATCGAATGTTTTGTGGCTTGTAGTTGCTGATCTGTGGCTTGCAGCTGAGATATTTGACCCCTTTGTGACTTGTTAACTGTTATGAACTCTGAGTTTCTATCAAATAGTTCATGCCTCTTTGCTTGGGAGCATAATGGGGTTTTACTGATCTGTAGAGGTGTTTCGTAGATACCCTTAGAAATTAATGGAACATCTTTTACTATTTTGTATTCAACAAGCGATCCATGTTCCTCCTTGAATTCATTGAGACAAACTTTTTGCTGACAATCAATTTTAGAAGTCAATGAAATATTTTTTTTCTGATAAAAGATCCTTACCTTCAACATGCATGGTGGATTCCTCTGTCTTTCTCAATTCTCTTGTGTATTCATATAGACCTCTATTATTCGAATATCTCACTTCAAGTAACTCCAGGTACTCATCAAAGGAAACTCGAGATTTAAAACTACCAAGCATACCTTGATACTGGTCAAGGATTTGGATGGCCTCAAATTTGTAGTTTTCCTTGTCCTTTTGTACTTTAATCAACATCTCTTGAATAGGATCTGTATTTTATTCCCTTTGTAAGAATTGAAGAAACATGGGTCAATTAATTGTTGAAGGACTCTTTTGGGTAGCCTTATTCTAATTTATATTTTGCAAGGCTTATATCATCTTTGTCATGGATTCCTTCACTATCCTTTGGATAGTCCTTGTCCTATTCTAATTTATATTTTGCAAGACTTATATCATCTTTGTCATGGATTCCTTCACTATCCTTTGGATAGTCCTTGTCAAATCTCTCTGACTTTGACTGATGGCTTAATGCAAGGAATTTATTTCTTTTGTAGGTATTTTATTTTTGTTGTCTCCCATGATTTTCCGTTTGACTCACAGGTTAGCAAGATCACAGTTTTGATACCACTATAATATCCCTTTCTGGATATTTTATAAACACTAAAATTTATGTTGAATCCTTTCCAATACTGAACATCAATCAATTACTAAAACAACCCACATGCAATATTGATATTGAAAACCCACTTGAAACTTCATAGAAATCTTTATTGTGTTGAGATGAAAGCATACAAAATACTGGTAATGAAGAAACAAAATAATAAATTACACGTGTAATGCGGAAATTCCAAATCTGATAACCCAACTATAATATTCTATTCAATGTGTTGTCTACACTTTTAACACTGAAGAATACATATAAATAGAGCAATAAATTCACAACAGCAAACCCTTGTCAAACTCCCAATAAAATCACCATGCACAACAACAATAACCTTAGTATAGCATCGATTCACCAAGGACAAGGTACAACAATCTAGGAAAACAAATTGTAGGGCTGCAAGAGAATGGCGCTGAGCTAGACGATGGTATGATGGCCTTGAATGTTGTCTAAAACACCATGCAGCAGTCTAGAATTTTTTTCAAACCCTCGCAAGGGTTAGAAAATGATGGCAATCCTCAATCAAACTGAAACTGAAATTTAATCCTGATTTGCAAAGACAATTATGATTCCTGAATGGAATCACCTCAATGGGTTTAAAGAGTTTACGTCCTCCACACTCGTCTATCATAGGGTTTTCATCATTAGATAAAAAGATTGAACACAATGGTTCAAGCTCTGGATTAGGGTTTGATTGTCAAAGATGAATAATGAATAATGACTCTTTTGAGCCTAGTTCCTTTTATAACTTTCCCTTTTCCAATTTACTCTAAAATTGTTTAAAAATACTTTTAATAGAACATTACTTTTCATCTACTTAACAATAATTACTTTTTGACCCTCTTAACAATATTACTTTTTGGCAATATTACTTTTTTGGCCCACATAATAATAATAATAAATAAATGTCCCCCTTTCCATGTTATGATGACTTAAAATATTACTATTAATTATTTCCATAATTAAATATTTTAAAAAGGGGACATGACTAAAGTTCAAGCATCGGCAATAATATAAGAAAGAAAAATGAAGCTCTAGAAAAATACTACAAGCTAAAACCAAACTAAAACCACGACACTCAAAAGAGTTGAGAGAAAAAGCAAGGGAAGTTTTTCCATAAAGGCAAACATCAAAAATAGAAAGGCAAACTGATGTGGGAGGAGGAATAAGATGAAGATTGAATCTAGACGCTGAAAAGGATTGAGTAGCAATGCTCTAAGTCTAAACAAAGAATTTAGATCCAAGTTAAACCAAAAGATTAGCTATGAGGAAATTTCAACTAGATGGAATGGAATGCCAAGAGCAATGTCAATATTGTGCATACACAACATCAACAATAAGGGATGAGGGGCATCATCAATACAGGTCAGAGTAATGAGAGGATGTATGAACATCCTGAGAGGTGGGAAATTTCTTTGGGATGTCCCATGCCATCCCAAGGACACGGGGAATGGCAAGGGATGTGATGGGGACATCTTCCTACAAAAAGGTAGACTCTAAGATGTCCCCTTCAAAGAGGGGGCTCCCGAACATCCACCATTTTTTTTAAACGTATCTGAATCTTTGTAATTATGAAAGCCTCTATTGGGCCCCAGCGTCTCTCTAATGTTGAAGAGGAGACCAAATGTTAAAAAGGGTCCAAATCAAACTTAATGTTTGAATATTGTCATTGATGTCAAAGGAATTGTAATTGATGTCAATAGAATTGTCGACAGACGACGGAAATGTCCACAGACGATGGAAATGTCAACGGAAATGTCAACAATCACATCTTTTGGTGAAGTGGTGCCTCTTGGATAGGACGTCTCCTTTGTGAAGAGCCTTTGAATGCTATATAAGGCAGATAGAAGGTTGAGAAAGATATGGAAGTTGAAGCGTGAGCCATGTGAAGATTAATAAAGAGAAGGAAGCAAGTATGTGGAGAATAAAAAGATATATAATACAAACACATGCAGATTTGAAGAATGGAATTAATTATTTCTATCATTCAAGCATATGCAGATTTTTGTGGAGAAGAAGAAATTGAATTTGTCATCATTTGTTGATGAAGCAACAATAGTAAGGTGGAAAATTGTTTCAGTAGAGGTCAGTGCCTCAGAAAGAAGAAATTTGTGTCTCTTGCTAAGTCGGTGCTTAGTAGTGGGGATTGGTGTCTCTAGTAGGTTGGTGCCTATAAATTGTTTAGCAACGGGGATTGGTGTCTCCAGTAGGTTGGTGCCTATGAATTTTGTAAAAAAAATATTATTATACGAATGAATTTGGACGGTAGTTCCAAGCAACTATTCATTTGTGGTTTTTCCTTGAAAGGATTTCCATGTAAATATGGTGTCACTCTGTCATTTTTATGTGAACACTTTGATTGTGGATATTAAGTTTCATTAAGTAAAGATAAAATTATACTGATTCACCCGCCCTCAGTATAAGCATGTGCTTAACAATTGGTATCAAAGCGGTTCCTGCAAAAACAACCTAACTGCTAGAAGATAGATCTTGGGAGCACACATGGCCTGACAAGAAAATTTCTCCACAAACAAGGCTCCGTTGTTTGACAGAACAAATTATGTTATTTAATGGCTTTAGGATTTGATATCTGGCAAGCAGTAGTAAATGGTTATACTGCTCCATCATCTCCACGAATGGATCCAGTCGGAAAGAAGGCTAGTGAGGATAATGCCAAAGCCATGAATGTTAGTTTGTGTGGCTTAACAAAATCAAAGTTTGTCAAGATTATGCAATGCGATTCAGCAAGGCAAATGTGGGACAAACTTCGGAACATCTATGAGGGTGACAAGAAAGTGAAGGCAAAACTTCAGATTCATAGGAGACAATTCGAGAGCTTGAAAATGAAAGATGAAAAAAATGTTACGGCATATCTTCTTCGTGTGAATGAGATTGTTAACACCATCAGAGGACTTGTTAACACCATCAGAGGACTCGGCAAAAAGGTTGAAGAATCCATGATCATTCAAAAAGTGCTAAGGTCACTTCCCTTAAGATTTGATACAAAAGTTTCGGCTATTGAATAAATAAAGGACTTCGACTCATTAACAATGGATGAGTTGCATGGGATTCTCACGACATATGAAATGAGAATTGAAAAGAAAAAATCTTTTAAGAAGGAAGCAACCTTCAAATCTTCTAAGAAAAGGAAATAGAAAGAACCTGAATCAAGCGATAGCACCAGTGATGAAGAAGATGAGGAGGCCCTAATTATCAGAAAGCTTGAAAAGGGATCTGGCAAATACAAAGGTAAGCTACCTTTCAAGTGTTTCAATTGTGGTAAAAAAAAGCACTTTGCTATTAAATGTCCACATAAGGATGATGAGAAAAATCATAATGAGGGAAGAAATAAAAAGGAACGCAAACCTAAATACAAGAAAAGCTTCAAACAAAACGAAAAAAAGAAAAAGTTTGGTAAGCACAAGAAAAGTCTTTATTCTAAAAATGATAGAAACTCAACTAAGGAGAGTGATGAGAGCATTTCAGGTAGTGATAGAGAAGAAATTATGTTCATGGCTATAGGAATAACGAATGATGCCTCTACAAGTCAAGATACCTTGAAAGAGGAGGATGTCGAGGATGAAGGAGAAGTAAATCTTGAACAACTCATATGTGCTTTAGGTGAGATAAAAGTTCTTAAGAAGAACCTGAAACAAAGATTACAGATTCAAAAAAACAAAAAATAAAATCGTGACCTAAAAACAGAGATGTCTCATAGCCTTAGAAGAGTCAAAAAAGGTCATCATTAGTCTAAAGACTAAAATAGAAGAAGCCAAGAAGACAGAGGAGGAAGTAAGAGTCCAGCATAAAGCAAAAGAAGACCACATTGTCAATCTAGAATCAGAAGTTGATTTCTTAAAGAAGGAATTGGAGAAGACATGTGCTAAATTGAAAAGCACCAAAGTACTAGATGAGTTTCTCAATTGCCAAAGGTCATCATGCATCAAGATTGGTCTTGGTTATGAAGAGAACCAGAAGAGCACTAAAGAAGGGTGGAGTGCAAAAATTACAGAACCACCTAAAAGGATGAATATAAAGAAGCCCAAGAGCTTTGCGGATGCACTCAAGGGATCCGTAAAAGGTGAAAGCGATAAGGAGTACGTTAAGAAAGGGCATGTTACTCATAACAACAACAAAGGTAAGAATGTACCCGTACAAAATTTCAGAAGAATCCCTCCAAGACAATATAATGCGATCAGGTACACAAATTCCTTCTATGATTATTGTTATTCATGCAATCATTTTGAGCATATAGCAATGGAGTGTAGGACAAGTGTAGGACATATGCAAGAAATAGGTATGCATGGAACAATGGCAGAAGTACTTATGGAGTTCCAAGCAGAAACTTTAACTTATTTGCACCATTATCGAATTACAAAGAAAATGACATTGTATGCTATAATTGCAATAACTTTGGTCATATAGCACGATTCTATAGAAGTGGTTTTATGAAACCTCCTAGGCAGAGTAAGAAAGTGGAAGCCATGAGTAAACGAAAGGAAGAAACTTCAAAAGTACGGAAAAAGAAGCAGGAGCAAGAAAAGGAGAGACCTATGCTTGTGTAAACTGCATTTCATGCACAGGAGGTATCACTAAGCTCATAAGAAGCACGAATTCAAGGGGAGCTAATCATTGCATTATCTTTCAAGTCCGTAGATTCTTTGGTGATATGCATTCAGAAGACAGAAAAAGATCAACTAATGAATATTCTTTGTGAGAGTGATGATGCAAGTGATGGTACTGTTATTAAAAACAAGTTAGAGAAGCAGGAACAGAGCAAAATGAAATCAGTCAGGGTGCAGAACATCTTACAAGGCATGGACCAATGTCAAGTGCATATTGCAAAAGGTAGCTCAGATCCAGCAAGTGATCAAGCTGGGAATGTTAACGAGCATATCGAACATAATATGCAGAAAGAAAGGAAAGTGGAAAAGAGGAGTTACCACTTGAGTAGCTAGAGATAATCCAGATGGATGTAGATGATGTCAAAAAACCCAAATTTGATCAAATTCAAGGAGAGCAAATGAGAAAAGAAGTCCTTATGCAAAAGGATAGGGAAGAGCAGAAAGACAATCATTCAATTGTCGTGATGTTGAAGAAGATGACATTGATGCTTCCCATGATTTATTTGTGGATGGAAGTATAATGAACATCCCTTTGCCATTGATGTCAAAGGGGGATAATTAACGAAAAGGGGAGCAAAGAAGGAGAACTACAACAAGGGGGAGTTTCTCTACAAATTTGCCATCAATGACAAAGGGAGAGATTGTTGGAATATTGTCATTGATGTCAAAGGAATTGTAATTGGTGTCAATAGAATTGTCCACGGAAATATCAATGGAATTGTCGACGGAATTTTCAACGAACGACGAAAATGTCAATGAAAATGTCGACGGACGATGGAAATGTCGAGAATCACATATTTTTGTGAAGAGGTGCCTCTTGGATGGGATGCCTCCTTTGTGAAGAGCCTTTGAAGGCTATATAAGGTAGATAGAAGGTTAAGAAAGATATGGAAGTTGAAGTGTGATACATGTGAAGATTAATAAAGAAGAGAAGGAAGCTGAAGTGTGATACATGTGAAGATTAATAAAGAAGAGAAGGAAGCAAATGTGTGGAGAATAAAAAGATATATCATACAAACATAGGCAAATTTGAAGAATGGAATTAATTCTTTCTATCATTCAAATATAAGCATATTTTTGTGGAGAAGAATAAAAGGAAATTGAATTTGCCATCATTCGTTGATGAAGCAACAATAGTAAGGTGGAAGATTGTTTCAGTAGAAGTTGGTGCCTCAGAAAAAAGAGATTGGTGACTCTTGCTAAGTTGGTGCTTAGTAGTGGAGATTGGTGTCTCCAATGGGTTGGTGCCTACACCTTTTGTAAAAAAATTATTATTATACGACTGGATTTGGATGGTAGTTCCAAGCAGCTATTCATTGGTGGTTTTTCCCCGAAAGGGTTTCCACGTAAATCTAGTGTCAATTTGTGTCATTTTTATGTGAATGCTTTGATTGTAGATATTAAGTTTCATTAACTAAAAGATAAGATTATACTGATTCACCTATTAAGTTTCGTTAAGTAAAAGATAAGATTATACTGATTCACCCCCCTCCCAAGTATAAGTGTGTGCTTAACACTTAATTCTTTTCGTGAGAACAACAATAAACAAGTGGAAGAAAAAACATTGACCACAACAAAGCAACACTCTCTTACTGGATCTCAATGTATGAAATATTTGCTGTCATTATATTTCATTTTTACTTAGTAATGAGAATTGCAATAATTAACCAATTTCAATTTAGTTATTCTTGATTTTTATTGTGCTTATTTGTGAAAAGTGACACTAACATTTTAGCTTTTTAAAGTTCCAATATTGTTTTTATATATTCAGAGCTAACAACCCTTGACAATCTTCCCACAGAAAGGTAGACTCTGAGATGTCCCTCAAAGAGGGGACTGCCAAACATCGCCCAAATTTTAAAAAAAAGTTAAAACGTATCTAAATCTTTGTAATCTGAAGGCCTCTGCTGTGCTCTAGCGTGTATCTACTGTTTATGAGGAGGCCAAATGTTAAAAGGGGTCCAAAACAAGCTTAATTCTTTTCATGAGAACAATATACAAGTGGAAAAAAAACATTGACCGAAACAAATAAGCACTCTCTTACTAGATCTCAATGTATGAAATATTTACTATCATTATATTTCATTTTTACTAAGTAATGAGAAATGCAATGATTAAACAATTTCAATTTAGTTATTCTAGATTTTACTATGCTTATTTTTGAATATTGACACTAGCGTTTTAGCTTTTTAAAGTTCCTATATTGTTTTTATATATTCAGAGACAACATACCTTGAATTTTGGGTGGTCTCCCCATATACGCCCCTGCTACCCATCTCTATACCCCTCCATCCCCCATCCCTTGTCCCGTCCCCAAGACTTGAGCTAACATTGACAATGGCCCCTATCAATTTGGAGAAGAAACAACATACCCAAGGACCAGCTGCTCTTGTCTGTGTTTCTTCAAAATGACCACAAACATGGATTTAGACTTCTCGGGTTATTCTATTGGCAAGGATTATATCATGCAAGGGCAGGGCCAAGAAAACCACCAAACAGTGGCGTGCTTGAGAAACTCAAAAGACAAGCAGACTAGGTAGAACAAAAACAAATTAGGATCGTCAAAAGAAGGAAAGTGAGTATTCTTATTTAGGACCTATCTAATAACTTTACTATTGTATACATGCATACCTACATATAAATAACACACACCACAATAAAGGTAGCAACTAAGTATGCTACAATTTCCAAATAATTAGGATTCTTGGTGTGGTCCCAAAAGCTCTGGGTACCTTCCGATATTTAATGGTAGTCTAAGATTGCTATTGAAAATGGTTTACAAGCGATTTTAGATTACAAGTTTAGTTTGATAGTGACTGATGGTTTTTTGGTGGAAGCACTAGCCTTCGGCCATTTTAAACATATTTGAGCTTCCATGTTTTATGTTTGGTATTAATTGGTTAAGTATTTAGCCCAATAGAATCTCATAGTAAAGTGGATTTTGATGCTATTGATAGGATGCACTCAAGTGGTAAAAGTATATGGGCTTTCAAGCGGTATCCTAAGTTTAAACCCCACAAGACATGATCAAGTGTTCAAATTGGGTTACATTTTGGGTGCAGCGTACCCCAACCGTTGAGGCTGGGTGAATTTGACAAAAGATATACCCCTCAGCCATGGCAACTAACCCGAAGGTTACTCAAAAAACAAGAACTTACCAAATCAAAAAGAAAAGTTGATTTTGATGCTCCGAGCTGGACACTATGGTTATGCCCTCAAACCTCTTGAAACTCTTATGTGATGCTCTGTGAATATTTGGGCTCTATCCTTTAAAAAGTAATTGAACTTATTGTCGTGCTCTTAATGCTTTTTGCACTCATTTATTTGCATGATAGGACTACATTTCATGTATCAGAGTCATGTCTCCCCTTCCATAACTATATCTTTCGATCCAACAAAATTATCAATATTGAAATCACACCTGAATCAAACAAGAGTCCAATAATGACTAACAAACAGATAACCCACCCATTGTTTTGATGAGGGCAGAACAGTTTGTTTTTCAGGAGACCAACTTGACTCCTTAAGCAACAACAAGAATCCTGTCTCACACAACCAAAATATTGTACTCCTTAAAATGCTTGCATGACTTAATTTACTCTGTCATTCACCATTTGGCATTATTTCTCATTCACACCTTCTCAAAACTGCAGAATACATCCCATGCCAAGAAAAACCTACTATGATAAAATGGCAAAGCAGATGAGTACAACACACATAAACAAAAACAAGGACATATTGTCGTATACTATGATACACTTGTAGTACTACATCTTTGCGTTTTCTTCTTCACTCACTCTCCAATAAAATATAGCCATATAGCATAAAATTATACATTTCTGAATGAATATGCATATCGAAAGACTCTTCACATAGATAAATGACCCGCCACCTTTTACATAGACTCTTCAATGCTATTTGTCTTTAGACCAAGCTTGTCCTTATTCTCATTCATTACAAAGAAATTGGCATTATAAGTAATTTCAACAAAGGTGACTTTAAAACATAAATTTGATCCTGACCTTTACTTTGAAGGAAGGGAGTTTCTTTCCATCCCAATACAGTTTTCCCTTTTGTTCAGGTTTCAATTCATTTTGCCTATTATCAAACACCTAAGTGTCTAGGTTATTGTAAGTTGTAACTCAGGTATTATCCTTATGATTATCAGTTTACTTGTCTTCTTTCATAATAAATATTTGAATTTTTTTCTTGTTAGTCTTACTAGCATTCCAGTACTTAAGTATAAGAAATTGCATTTATAATACTTGAAAGAAAAAAATTGTGTTGCCTCTGGATTATAATGACTAATTATTCATACAATGTTTCCAGTGTCAAAAGTATATCCGAATTTACTAGTTTGCAGATGTTCGATAAAAACATAATAAATAAAAGTGGAAATTTATTTAAATCATTTACCAGTTTTCCAAATATCCAAAGAAATTTCTTTCCATCTTTAACATTGTCCTTAATATCCATTATAAGGCATGCACCTCAAGTACAACTCCCTTATTTTCCAACAATACTAATTTCTGAGATGTCTTAGGAACCTTAAAAAGTGTTTAAAGTTAAACCACAAGAATTTTTCCAAATTTGTCAATTATGTGTGCATCTTAGTTTTGGCAACTGGCCTATTGCTGAAAACGTAAAATAGTAATTGAAAGGGTTATAGTCCAATTGGTGAGGATGATGATTTGCTATGCCATCCACCAAGGTACAAATCCCTCCCTGTACATAACCGTTTACTGATTGCTGGATACGGATAGGGCCAGGGTCAGTTCTTGGGTGATTTTGACGGATTGGATTCTCCCTAGTCGTGGGAGCTTAGCCAAAGGAGACACTGATTTAGATGTATGCCTACTCATCATGTTGCAATCCGCTGCTTAATGTAATCCAATTCGTGGGCAGAAATGTCACTATCTATGTAACTCAGCTGTTTCCTCATCCCAAAAAAAAAAAAGTAAAACGGTTTGGTTTCCTTTGGTGCTCTCTTTCTCCATACATTTACCCATTTGCTAACTGTTTTTTCCAATACTCTTCTGGATATTGATCACAAGTGTATCTAACATAAATATTCAATAGTTTCTACAGAAAGTGGGAGAGGTGAAATAAAGTCAGTCCACATAGAGATGGATTGAAAGGAGAAAGTACAAGTGATGAAAGACAACAATTATAGCAAAGCCTTCTAACAATTAAAGATGTCAATGGAACTAGTGCAAATCAATTTATAGAAAGTACAGCATGGCATAGAAAATATCAAAGCTAGGATAAATCAAAATGGAATATATTCGGGGAGAAGCAATAGAGAACATAAGAACCTCTGAAATTTTCAATTCGATCTTCAACATTTTACATTTTGTGAGATCATTATAGGTTCCATCACACTTTACAAAAGCTTATAAAAAGCATAAGGCGTTAACAAAAAATACCTAAGAAATAAGGAAAGGAAAGTGAAATAAAGGAACCATGTATTAACCAATTGAAACCCTGTTTAGAACACAAAAAGCATACCCCACAAACACCATTTACCTGCAATCAGGATTGGTGAGAATGACTTTACAACTCAAATATCCTGGGGGTACAACAACTCCTCTTCTTTCCAGATAAGCTTCAAGAATGGCAGCTTGAATCCTTGTTTTTTCCACCTAACAATGCAACAATTACAAAAAAAAAACAAAGCATCTTCAAGAAACAATACTGAAAACTGAAAAGCATTTGTGTTCTATGAAATGGCTCAAGTAGAGAACAAGGCAATAGTTAAAAATGATATGAAGCCATAACAATCGTTTTCTATCCTACATTTTAAGAGACAAAGGAACACCAAAATTTCCGGTAGTAAGGCTATTTTTTGGGCAAAAAAAACTTCAAATTTTTATTACACAAATAAGAGACCTTACTAGAGAAATTATTGAGAAACAAAACACTGAGCGTTTGAATACAATCATATCATTTGCATCAAAAAAATACTAACAAGAAAATAATGACTAAAGCATGGAAAGAGAAAATGCAGCGAAAGGCCCATGTCTCCATAATTAATTGAAGCAAAACTTCAGTACACATTCGCACTAAAAGGCAGTACACACTTCTTATGCAATATTGCTCCTGATAAAATGACTGGAAAGCTTAACAGTTCACAGCTGTTTCACTTCTCCCTTGTGAGCGTTTTCTTGTAATGTTTACAAAATTGACAAATTGATATTCGATTATTTTGAGAACAGCCCTTGGTGGATAGGTAGGGGTGACCTATTCGTGATGTTTTGAATGGTTGGCTTCATTTCACAAGAAAAGACCCTTGCCACAAGTCTTGTTTGGGTAAGGCTACCTAGGCTAACTATTGAGCTATGGTGTAGTGTCTATAGCTGAAAGGGGATTCACTCAGTAATTTTCTATTGACCACCAAGATTACAAAGATGATTCTTGATCTAAGCTACACTGATAATTTTAGGTTTGGAATTCTTGATCTAAGCTACACTAATATTTTTAGGTTTGGACTTGATGAAACCAATACTTGCATCATCAAAATTTTGTTGTTTGACTATTCTTGGGAGTAGATAATAGATTATTATAACAGCCCTTTTAGACATCATTTCTTCCACAAAAACGGTCAACAAGGTCGCAAAAGTCAAAAAGGATGTCCTTCGAGTAAGGTTGTCATGGTAAGATCCACACATAATAATAATATGCAGAAATATAATAGGGATCACACAACACAAGATATGTTTGTGGCCCAAGATGCCTTAATATCTTATATACATAGAAATAGAATAATTACCCTTAAGTTAGGGCAAAACCAAACAATACTCATTAAGGAATACCTCCACAAGATCTCCCAATATTAGAAAGCCACTTCGAGAGGGGCAACCTACAATACGATTCCAAGTAGATAGAATAGTAATACTCTCCACTTAAAATGAGTATACTCTCCACTTAAAATGAGAAGTTAAGTCAGCCCTAGCAGAACACTCGTTTAATAACAAACATCATGTTTGCATTGAGGACACCAAAGTTTTAGCCATGGAAGATCATTTCATCAAGCGTCCTCTTAGAGAAGTTGTTGAGATTTGCAAACATGAGAACATTTTAAATATATATGTGGGTCTAGGTTTAAACCATTATTGGAAACCAGTTGTTTACCTTTCCAATAAAACCAATAGGTAGATCTTTCGTCTCCCACGTCCCCCTTAACTCCTATTGCTAGTAGGGTTCCCTTTTAGTGGCTTTAATCTTGGTTTTTAATTGTCGCATTCCCCTGATTTTAGAGGTTGGGGTTCATAGGTCAGTTTCGGTCCCCTCGTCCCTCTTTTTCTTTCAGCATCTTGTCCAACTCTTTGCCACTCCATGGACATTAGAAAGGTTGGTAAAAAATTGTCGTCCATAATTAAAATTATCCACCTAATAATTTGTTCTAACACTCTTGTCAATTGTCTTCCTTTTTTCTTAACTTGGCTCATTCAATTGCTCTTACATTGTTGTAATCAATAACTTTTGTTTAACAATTTTGTTATTAATACTTTCCTTTATTGTTTCTAACGTTCATATAGGCTTATTTTAGAGTGGATATCGTTATTTGTACGATTAGATTTTTAACATCTTTCTGTTAGTGTTCGATTTATTGTTTTTATATTTCTAAATATTTCATCCGATTCCCATTCATTTTTACTTTTCAGGTTTACTCAATAGTTATAGCAATTATTTTGTAGTTGAATTTCAAATTTTTTGCATTATTATAATAATAATTTAATTGATCCACCCTTGCCACGATAATTATTTTAATTTCCAATTTCATTTCTTTGTCACTCTTGGTCATTCTGAACATTCATTTTTATCATGGGCTAATGTTTATTCTCTCAATGGTCTTCTATGGTACTTGTTGGAATTCTTATGATATATCTATAATTTTATATTTTATTGCATTTCAACCTTTAATATAAAGTTTCTATTATTTTATTGCAATCCAAATATTTGATCCCACTTCTTTGTTATAAATAGGTCTAAGTTTGCAGCCATCCTACCATTCTTTTCTCTCCCTGATGATGGATCACAAAGTGTGATCCAAAAAACAGCCACACGGTTAAAGCCAAAAACCCTACTATATTCTAAATGGATTGTGAAAATACTATTGCTCTTATCATCATAATGATATTCACCCCATATATATAGACCTACCATTAATAATAATTGAAAGGTAAACCACTAATCCCAATGTAGGTGCACTTGTTGCCCAACATAACTAATTCCACAAGTTACTCATTTGACCCAATATAACTAATTAAGGAATGTGTGTTGCATATTGGCATCTCCATCAACCCATATGCATCATAATATCATATCCCTAGTTACATAGCATGTCATCCCTCTTTGACATGTTTTGTCTCCAAAACATGATAAGGAACCAAGCACTAAGTGTTCCCCACATCATTACACACTTGCCACCATGCTCGATCATCCAACCACCCGTATGTGATAGCTCTCCAAACCTAGTTCCATATTTTTTTGTGCTACTCTGATTCCATTCATGATCATAGTTATTCCTTCTTGGCTTCCATGCATAGCCATAGTGATTGCTCCTTTGATTCCATGTATTTCCATATTTGTTGCTCTTTTGATTCCATGTATAGCCATAGTGATTGCTCCTTTGATTCAATGTATAGACATAGTTGTTACTCATGTGATTCCATGGATGGCCATAGTTTATTGTTGCTTTAACGTCCCCCAACATGCCTCCATGATTGTTGCCTCTCATGATGATGTGGGTACCAATATGCTACAACTTTTGTCTTTTTTCTGGTACTTTTACCTCTTCAACCTTTTATTCTTCTTTTGATTCCCCAACCTTTTATTCTTCTTTTAATTCGTCAACCTTTTCTTCTACTATCTAGGCCTCTTCAACCTTTTCTTTTATTAGTCCCTTTGTCTCTTGGGAAAATGAAGCTTTTTTGCTTGTTCCTTTTCTCCATATTCTTCTTGTTTTTCATTTGAATCTTCCTTATGCTCTTCTTCACAATATTCAGATTCATCCTCATGCTCTACCATGACCTTTCATTGTTCCTCACTATGTGTGATATCTTACAAATTCACCTTCTTTCTCCTATATCAAGGCTTCATCAACTTCTTTTGCACATTAATATCGATTGTTCCCACAATCTCTAACCAATAATATTGAAGTACAATATCCAAAGCATAAAATTTTGAATGAAAAATATATTTGTCAATAGTGAGCTTCAAATCTACAAAAACTTGAATCTTCTTAACATCTATTTGAGTGTCCTTGATATTCCTTGCTTGAACCTGTAGACATTGAACCAAGTCCATATTGATGAAGTTATACCTACTATTAGGGCTTATGGATACAATGACCTTCTTTTGAATATTTCCATGAAACTAAAATATTGAAAGCTTCCTTCTTTAAAGCTAAACTGCTTGAACCTTTATCCTTTACCTCTTCTTCTTCATCATCATCACAATAATCATTATTTTCTTCCTCTTCTTTTTCTTCCTCATCATTTGCATCTTTATCATCATCACCATTATCACCATTATTTTCTTCTTCTTTTTCATCTTCATCATCCTCAACGACCTCCTGCTCATCTTTTTATTCCATGCCCCATATAGCTAAGAAACGTGTTCCATGTTTTCCCAAGAAAAATCGTGTTTCTCTCTCCCAACCTAAACCG
The DNA here is from genome assembly GCA_037957365.1 of Torreya grandis. Taxonomy (NCBI): domain Eukaryota; kingdom Viridiplantae; phylum Streptophyta; class Pinopsida; order Cupressales; family Taxaceae; genus Torreya; species Torreya grandis. The sequence continues at coordinate 3,025,290 of JARHVA010000888.1, read as the reverse complement.
AACAAATCTTTGCTTCACCAATAAGACGAGTCAAAAAGTGGAATTTCACATTACTAATTGAGAATAGGTCTTATTAAATTGGAGCCACCATTCTCTAGCATTAACCTCAGCATTCCCTTAAAACACTAGTATCTATATAGCTATTAGGGCTTCATGAAAACATTTATTCACTGGATCTCCTTCTACCCTAGATCTAAGAATAAAAACATGTAGACAAGTAGATCTAAAGTTTCACTTCGAATTTTGCAAAAAAAAGTATTCAATTTGATTACCCGTAGCAAAATATGAAGATGTTATAGGGTCGCACCTTGAAAAAAAAGGACACATCTGCAAATTTGAAGGTCAAATTTATATGGACACCACTTCCGCAATACTAATCAAAACTTTTGGTGTGATCACTTTTGGGAAAGCTCTTGAAAATATCTTTCTAATGATATAGGAAGCATCTAAATCAGAAAATATGGTAGGAAAAACAAATCTTCTAAAGTTGATTACTTTTACCCTAATTTTGCACTAAAATGTTTTTCAAACAATCAAATTTGCCGGCTCCACTTTACACAACTATATCTCCCTCAATATTGCTCATAATCTTTACCATGACCATGTTTCAAAAAGCTCTCGAAAATATTTTTTTATGGTGTAGGAATCGTCTAAATCATCAAATCTGGTAGTGAGAATGACGCTTCCAAAGTTTACTTATTTTTATTTAATTATGCACCGAAAAAATACATCAAAAATCCGTTTTGCATGGTAAACTTTACAAGAATATCTCTCCCTCGATATTGCTAGAAATCTTTCTTGTGAACACTTGTCAGAAAGCTCTCGAAAATCTTTTTCCAACCAGAAAACAATCACCTCAATCAGACACGTGTGATATTAGCGAAAAATTGCAAGATCGACTGTTTCTCCATGAAACAAAAGCAGCAATATTACATAATCTCCACAAAAAAAATCTCACTTTGGCCAAATTGCAACTCTGATACCACTTGGTAAGATCCACACAGATAATAACAATATACAAGGATATTATAGACATCACATGACAAGAGATGTTTTGGGGCCAAGATGCCCTTATATCCAATTTACACAGAAATAAAATAATTGCCCTTAAGGTAGGGCAACACCATACAATATGCTTTAAGGAAGGAATAACTCCACAAGATTTCCCGATATGAGAATGCCACTTTGAGGGGGGACAACCTCCAATATGATTCCAGCTAGATAGAATACTCTCCACTTGACATCCGTCACAATGCCATGCACTCCATATATAGACCTCCCATTAATAATAATGGAGGGATAAACCACTAATCCCATCATAGGCTGACTCATTAACCAATATAACTAATTCAACAAGTTACTCGTTTGACCCAATATAAATAACTAAAGTGGATGTGTGCCACATGCCAGCATCTCCATCAACCCATATACATCATAATATTATATCCTTAGGTACATGATATGCCGGCTACGCAAACCAATCACAAGGAATCCACTAGCTCTCAGCCACTTAGTCGGGTTGGCAAACACTAAACAAGAGGAAATCCTCAAGAAACTCAAAAGAGCAGCCAAGAAAATATATAACCAGGACCGTGTTTAGGCCCCTAAGGCATTGGAAGCCAAAGAAGGGGGTTCAAAGGAGTGTGATTTTTCTGGTAAGAAAGACAAGAATAAATCTGAAGAGCAGCAACACAAAGGCCTCAATCAAAACAACCGTTCTAAGAGGGAGGATCATTCTTCACCTATTAGCATAGATAATCACAGCCCCAAAGAACCTAGTGATGCACTCAATCCTCATGTTTTGAAAGTAATTCCAAGACATGGAGTTGTTTTGATAAATGAGACTCTGAAACCGCATGAACATTCTTGTTACACCCCTAATCATTCATGTGTCATTGTGTGTGATTGAGATATGGAGTGGCCAGCCTATGGCATACATAACCCTTGATGAGTCATATGCTAGTTTCTTAGTTTTCTATTTCTGATTAGTCGGACTATTTAGGAGATTAAGGGTTTCCCTCTCCTAATTCTTTCTATAAATAGGGATAGGTTGTCATTTGGAGATCATCAGTTGTGTCATTTCTCGGCCTTGTGTGTTTGAGAGGTTGACCCATTGAAATGGCATTGTTTTTTAATCTCGGTAATCCAGTATTTCAGCATTTTGTCTTCATCTATCATTTTGGATCTATTCATTTCTACTCTTTCATTATTACTATGTAAATTGCTACTACATTATCATTGGGTCGCTGCCTTTTCACGTGAAAGATAAATAAATATCAGTTGACCCATTGAAATGGCATTGTATTTTAATCTCCGTAATCCAGTATTTCAGCACTCTGTCTTAATCTATCATTTTGGACCTCTTCATTTCTACTCTTACATTATTACTATGTAGATTGCTACTACATTATCATTGATTCGCTGCCTTTTCACTTGAAAGATAAATATCATTGCAATAAATATCATTACAAGTGGTATTGGAGTGGTGATTAGGCACCAATTATGTGCCACAAGAGGAAAGCGCAGGGGGAAACTACAACATCAGCATCATTTGATCAAGTAAAATTTTCTGTGATTTTTTTCCCAATGAAATTTTATTCTATCCACTTTTTTTTTTTTGATAGTTTTCAGAAAATGCACCCTATTCTTTTTGGGCCTTTCTGATGCAGTCATTTCAGTTTTTCTAGGACTCTTTTGATTTTACCCTAACCCAAAATTTTCTCTCAAACCAGGTCCTAATGCAGGATTTTGCAAAGTTTTTGGAGATACTTGCCGTAGGAACTGTTAGGTATGTGGAGCTAAAAGCTTCACCAAGGAGCATAGACAAACAGGTTCGGGTCTACACAGACGCCGGCGTCGGTCAGGAACGACCGACGTCGGTCAGTTGCAGTTCAGAGGCGCCGACGTCGGCAATATGGTCGGCCGGCGACGGTCACAGGCGAACAGGCAGGAACCGACGTCGGTTACCTGCGTGTCCAGAGAGCTATTTCCGAGGACAGAAGCGAGTGTTTGCATGATGAGTTTGAGTTGTAAACTCATGCTCGCGTCTCTATTGTTAGCAATGTTATTTTTAGAGCCTTTGTTGAAGAGGCTTAACTGTTTGTTGTAAGAGCATGCTCAAGTTTCCTATTTTCTATATGTAGGAGAGATCTTCTAAGCTATTGTAAGAATGAGAGAGAGAGTGTAATTGAGTACTAGTAGAACATTGTGAATGTTTGAAGGACTGTACTTGAGAGAGAGCTCTTAAGGAATAGAGATCTAGTGAGAGATCTTGTGTGCATCTGAGAGAGGCGTGGAAGAACAAAGTTCTTCATTTGTATTCCTATTGTAAAGAGTTTTAATACAAGTTTTCAGGGTGTTTTCTTGTATATCTTGTTCTGTGCTATTTATCATTTCAGTTACTTATCTATCTGATTTATTTCCGCATTGGTTGCTTTCATAAGTGTAATCCATTGTTGGTTGATCCCCAACAAGTGGTATCAGAGCACAGGTTCACTAACAGGTGGTTCAGATCTGTGTAGTGTGTTCGGATTACAGGTTGCTCACAGGGATTTCTGTTTGAGTGGGAGAAGGAATGGCAGAGGAAAGTAAGTTGAGAATGGAAAAGTTTAATGGCAAGAACTATCAGCACTGGAGAATGCAGATAGAGGACTATCTGTATCAGAAGGATCTTTACTTACCGTTAGGTGGGATAGCAAAGAAGCCCAAGGACATGGAGGATGAAGAATGGGAAGTTCTTGACAGAAAGGCTCTTGGTTCTATAAGACTGAGTCTGGCCTCCACTGTGATATCTAATTTGTCACAGGCAAAAACTACGGTAGAGTTAATGACCACGTTAGCTAATTTGTATGAAAAACCCTCCGCTTCAAACAAGGTATATTTGATGAAGCAGTTATTTAATTTGCATATGCAAGAAGGTGGATCTGTTTCTAATCACCTGAATGATTTTCATGGTATTGTTAATCAGTTAAGTTCTGTTAATATTTCATTTGAAGATGAAATAAAAGCTCTTTTAATTTTATGTTCTTTGCCTGAAAGCTGGCATGGCTTGGTAATGGCAGTTTCTAATACTGCTTCTGCTTCGAATATTTTAAAAGTAGAGGATGTGGTTAGTGTTATTTTGAATGAGGAAATACGCAGGAAAAGCACAGAAGAGACTTCTGGGACATCCGAGAACGCTTTAAATTTCGAGAGCAGAGGAAGGCAAAAAGAAAGGAGCAAGAGGAGATCAAGATCTAAGTCTAAGGGAAGAGGCAGATCCAAATCCAGGAATGGCAGAAGGCCACAATGCTGGAACTGTGGAAAGTTGGGGCACATAAGCAGAGATTGCTGGTCAAAGCCTAAGGAGGATAATCAGCACGAAGGAAAGGAAGAGACAAAGGTTGCAGGTATTGCACAGGATGCTCTTATTTTCTCTTTGCATAATAACATAGAATCTTGGGTATTAGATTCTGGTGCATCTTTCCATGCTACCCCTAACAGAGAATATTTCAGTGACTATGTCCATGGAGATTTTGGAATAGTGTACTTGGGGGATGATGAGCCATGCAAGATAATTGGCAAAGGTAAAGTGCAGCTAAAGATGCAGAATGGCAACACATGGGTGTTGAGGGATGTGATGCATGTTCCTAGTTTGAAGAGAAATCTGATTTCTGCAGGTAAGCTTGGTGATGAGGGTTGCACAGTAACTCTCACAGCAGATTCTTGGAAAGTGACCAAGGGTGCACTTGTTATGGCCAGAGGTAAGAGAGAAGGTACTCTCTATTTGTGTAATTGTATTACTAACAAATCTCCTTCAGTTTTATCTACTTCAGATGTGGATGCTAAATTGTGGCACTCAAGGCTTGGCCACATGAGTGAGAAGGGGATGTCTATCCTTAAGTCTAAAGGTATGCTTTCAGATTTGAAAAGTATGGATCTAGAATTTTGTGAGCATTGTGTGTTTGGAAAACAGAAAAGGGTTAGTTTTCTAAAGACTGGGTCTACTAAGAAAAGGCAGAAGTTGCAGCTTGTTCACACAGACGTGTGGGGACCGGCTCATGTAGCCTCTATTGGCGGATCACAGTACTATGTTACATTCATAGATGACGCCACAAGAAAGGTATGGATCTACTGTATTAAAAAGAAATCTGATGTTTTTGAGACCTTTAAGATATGGAAAGCCATGGTTGAGAATGAAACAGGCAAAAGATTAAAGTGCTTGAGATCTGATAATGGTGGTGAGTTCTGCAGTCTTAAGTTCAAATTGTATTGTTACATAAATGGGATTCGTAGGCAAAGGACGGTTCCAAGGACACCTCAGCAGAATGGTATTGCTGAAAGGATGAACAGGACTATCATGGAGCGTGCAAGATGTATGAGATTGCATGCAGGTTTGCCCTTAGAGTTTTGGGCAGAAGCAGTTGACACCGCAGTGTACCTGATCAACAGAGGACCCTCTACAGCTCTGGATGGTGGAATTCCAGAAGAGGCATGGACAGGTAAAAAGGTTGATCTTTCATATCTCAAAGTTTTTCGCTGTGAAGCCTTTGTGCACATAGATAAGGAAAATAGGAAGAAGCTTGATGCTAAGTCTATGAGGTGCACGTTTATAGGCTATGGCTCAGATGATTTTGGTTTCAGATTTTGGAATCTAGGAACTAACAAGGTAATCAGGAGCCGTGATGTTGTTTTCAATGAAAGGGTGATGTACAGTGATCAGATAAGGAAGCTAGATCAAGCTGGGCAGAGCAACAATGAGTTGGACGAAGTTATGGTCCAAAATGAGCTCGCGGGAAAAAGAAATAATCACTTACAAGAAAACACAGAGACCGACGTCGGCAGGTTTGGAACCGGCGTCGGCAGTACAAAAACCGATGTCGGTCATACAGAGACCGACGTCGGCAGACCAGGCACTGGCGTCGGCCAGGAAGAACCGGCGTCGGCAAGTAACAGGTCTACAGGTGGCCGAGGTCGGTCACTGTCAGAAAATTTGGGTGGACAGATTGTTGAAAACGAGTCCAAGACACCAATCAGGAGGTCTGAAAGGGCAAGTAAGCCTCCAATTAGATATTCTCCTTCTTTATATTATTTATTACTAACCGATGGTGGAGAACCAGAAAGTTTTGAAGAAGCTTTACAGGTGGAGTCCAGGAGTAAGTGGGAGCATGGCATGGTTGAGGAGATGGAGTCCTTAAGAGAGAACCAAACATGAGATTTGGTTGAACTGCCAGCTGGTAAGAGAACACTGAAGAACAGGTGGACTTACAGGTTGAAGGAAGGTGAGGATGGTCAGATGAGATACAAGGCCAGATTGGTTGTAAAAGGTTTTGCACAAAAGCCAGGTATTGACTTTGGCGAGATTTTTTCTCCAGTTGTTAAGATGACTTCTATAAGGGTTGTACTGTCTTTGGTTGCTTTTGAGGATTTGCATCTCGAGCAGCTAGATGTTAAAACAGCATTTCTTCATGGAGATTTAGATGAGGAAATTTACATGGAACAGCCAGAAGGTTTCGAAGTCAAGGGTAAGGAGAAACTAGTGTGCAGGTTAAAGAAAAGCTTGTATGGCCTCAAGCAAGCTCCAAGGCAATGGTACTTGAAATTTGACAGGTTTATGACTGAGCATGGTTTCAGTAGGTGTCAATCAGACCATTGTGTATATTTTAAGAGATTTGATAACGGTAGATACATTATTCTATTGTTGTATGTAGATGACATGCTGGTTGCAGGGTCTCACATGCAGGACATCTCAGAGCTTAAGGAGAAGTTAGCTCAAACGTTTGCCATGAAGGATTTGGGAGCAGCTAAGAAAATCCTTGGCATGAGCATTAAGAGAGACAGAGAAAATTACAGGTTGATATTGTCTCAAGAAGACTATGTGGACAAGGTGTTGAAGCGGTTCAACATGCAGGATGCGAAACCGGTAAGCACACCTTTGGCAGGACATTTCAAGTTAAGTAAAGAACAATGTCCCAATTCACATGATGAGGTAGAGTACATGAACAAGGTTCCATATTCTTCCGCAGTAGGAAGTTTGATGTATGCAATGGTGTGTACTAGACCAGATATTGCCCAAGCAGTGGGAGTAGTAAGCAGGTATATGGCCAATCCAGGAAAGGAACATTGGAAAGCAGTACAATGGATCCTTAGATATCTGAGAGGAACCAGCAGTAGACACTTATGCTATGGAGGTTCAGATACATCTCTACATGGCTATGTAGATTCAGATATGGCAGGGGATTTGGATGGCAGGAGGAGCACTACAGGTTATGTTTTTACTGTAGGTGGAACGGCAGTTAGTTGGATTTTTAAGTTGCAGAAGGTTGTAGCCTTGTCAACTACAGAAGCAGAATATATTGCAGCTACAGAAGCTAGCAAGGAAATGATATGGATGACACGATTCATGGAAGAGCTTGGAAGGGAGCATGGGAGTTGCAGATTGCATAGTGACAGTCAAAGCGCAATCCATTTGGCTAAGAACTCAGCTTTCCATTCTAGAACCAAGCACATACAGCTAAGGTACCACTTCATACGGCAGGTATTGGAAGATGGTGAGTTGAAGCTGGAGAAGATCCATACAGACATGAATCCTGCTGATATGCTAACAAAGCCGGTTACTAAGGAGAAGTTGAATCTTCATTCAACTTCTATTGGTCTTCATAATTAAGTTGAAGATGGGGGAGCTAGAAGATCTTGCTGTACAGGTATTGGTGCAGCTGGTTTATCTCCAAGTGGGAGATTGTTAGGTATGTGGAGCTAAAAGCTTCACCAAGGAGCATAGACAAACAGGTTCGGGTCTACACAGACGCCGGCGTCGGTCAGGAACGACCGACGTCGGTCAGTTGCAGTTCAGAGGCGCCGACGTCGGCAATATGGTCGGCCGGCGACGGTCACAGGCGAACAGGCAGGAACCGACGTCGGTTACCTGCGTGTCCAGAGAGCTATTTCCGAGGACAGAAGCGAGTGTTTGCATGATGAGTTTGAGTTGTAAACTCATGCTCGCGTCTCTATTGTTAGCAATGTTATTTTTAGAGCCTTTGTTGAAGAGGCTTAACTGTTTGTTGTAAGAGCATGCTCAAGTTTCCTATTTTCTATATGTAGGAGAGATCTTCTAAGCTATTGTAAGAATGAGAGAGAGAGTGTAATTGAGTACTAGTAGAACATTGTGAATGTTTGAAGGACTGTACTTGAGAGAGAGCTCTTAAGGAATAGAGATCTAGTGAGAGATCTTGTGTGCATCTGAGAGAGGCGTGGAAGAACAAAGTTCTTCATTTGTATTCCTATTGTAAAGAGTTTTAATACAAGTTTTCAGGGTGTTTTCTTGTATATCTTGTTCTGTGCTATTTATCATTTCAGTTACTTATCTATCTGATTTATTTCCGCATTGGTTGCTTTCATAAGTGTAATCCATTGTTGGTTGATCCCCAACAAGTGGTATCAGAGCACAGGTTCACTAACAGGTGGTTCAGATCTGTGTAGTGTGTTCGGATTACAGGTTGCTCACAGGGATTTCTGTTTGAGTGGGAGAAGGAATGGCAGAGGAAAGTAAGTTGAGAATGGAAAAGTTTAATGGCAAGAACTATCAGCACTGGAGAATGCAGATAGAGGACTATCTGTATCAGAAGGATCTTTACTTACCGTTAGGTGGGATAGCAAAGAAGCCCAAGGACATGGAGGATGAAGAATGAAAAGTTCTTGACAGAAAGGCTCTTGGTTCTATAAGACTGAGTCTGGCCTCCACTGTGATATCTAATTTGTCACAGGCAAAAACTACGGTAGAGTTAATGACCACGTTAGCTAATTTGTATGAAAAACCCTCCGCTTCAAACAAGGTATATTTGATGAAGCAGTTATTTAATTTGCATATGCAAGAAGGTGGATCTGTTTCTAATCACCTGAATGATTTCCATGGTATTGTTAATCAGTTAAGTTCTGTTAATATTTAATTTGAAGATGAAATAAAGGCTCTTTTAATTTTATGTTCTTTGCCGATACTGTTTTTGGAGATACTTGCCGTAGGAACCATCTCACCAAGATGATCACAACCATACAAGTCTTCTATAACCCCTCCTTTGACTGTAACACTGCAGGACATCAACTAAAACATCAAATCTTATCAAAAATGAATGTTGCCTCGATCAGAGGTCATTCTGGATTCCAAAAAGCTTATCACAAGGTCGAGAGGATTTCTTTTGGAACAGATTGAAAGGAGACATCCAGAAATTTGTTCTCAAATGTTTATTCCGTCAATAGAATTTGTTCTTGCAGCCTTTCCTCATTCCAAATCAGTCTTGGGAAAAAGTATATGTGGAATTCATTAGATATGAGTGTTATTCTAGTATTGGTTGATAGACACCAAATACAACCATAATACCATTTATGCAGTTTGGGTTGCCCATTTCTTAAAGGACTTGTTTGCAATTTTTGGCACTCAATTTGTTTACATATCTTCCTATCTCCCCAGTCTATTGTCCAGAAGCAAATTGTGAACAAATGTTTAGAAGGGTACCTCTACTGCTTAGTTTCTAGCAAATAGTCTCAGTGGTCAAAATGGCTCCCCCTGGCAGACTGGTGATACAATACTTTTCACACTTCTAGTAAGATGACACCATTTGAAGCACTCTAGAAGTACTTGCCACCATACACAACATCCAGTCTCCAAGGTCTCTGAAAGGTTCAAGCAATGTAGGACCACATACAATACAAATATAACGCCCTTTAAATCCTCGAGGAGAATTTGGCCACAACATAAAAAAAGATAAAGAAGTAAGTGGACCAACACATGAGTGGGAGATGCTTTGAAATAGGAGATTGAGCCTTCCTTAAGTTTCAACAATACACGCAAATGTATCTCTAGTAGTGGAAAGGCGACAAGCTTGAACCTAAACTCTATGGACCCTACAAAGTGCTTCACAAGATTGACAACGTGAATTATAAGTTGGAGCTTCCACCATCATCTCCAATCCATCCAATTTTCCATGTATCAAGATTCAAACCTAAAGAAGGTTTAGGCAACCACTTCCCCATTTAGATAGAGCTTCTAGAACTGGATGAAAAAGTCAAACCATTTTGGAACCTATAGTAGTGACCTGTGTCACAAAATTTACCGAATTTTATTGAAAATCAAATTTTGGCGAATTTCATGAAAAACATAAAATTCGTTGAAATTTAAACTAAAATTCATATGGTTCAATTGTTATCGGATTTTTTCAAAATCCCTTGAAAAGAAGTTGAAATTCTAGGCATGAAATCACGTTAGGGTTTTATGCCAGTGTTTCATGTTAGGAATTCAAAAGGACTTATAGGCAGCAAAATTTAGTCAAGGGTTTTGACTTGCAGATGCCATGAAAAGTTTGCAGAGTCCATTGTCACAATTCATGAGTTTGCTTAAATTGTTTTCTTGCATTCTTTCCCCAACTTGTGTATTTGTGCTTATTGAACACCTCCTTAGAATAAGAGCTGCAATAAAAATAAACGGAAAAAGAATAAGGGTACTTTCTCAACAGAAACATTGCTCCAAGATACCAAAAATCAGTGTTGTGGTGATCTAGTAGAGGCATATTCCCATCTAATTCCTGTTGAGACAATTTGCATGTGTTTCAGGTCAAACCCAACATTCCATTCAACAACTGTGTGTAGCCTTAGGTATTTAAAAGTGATTACACGATTTGGTGCTAGGGTAAGGGCTAAAATCATCGATTATAGAATTAGGAAGGTAAGGGAAAGGAAATAATTTCATTTTTAAATAAGATGAAATGTATATGGAATTATAATTTTTTTATATTAAGTAACGAAGGCTTCCCAAACATTTTAAATAGATTTTTAATTTTTGTGGGATTTTAAGCGTGTTCAGAACTTACAAGTAGTCAGTTTTTATTTTTTATCTTAGTTTTAAATTTTAAATTATTAATATTTTATTATACTTATAAAAATATAAATATTGAATATTATTAAATATTATATTTTTTCAATTTAAAATTTTTAATCATTAATATTATATTATTTGAATTTAATGAAAGGAATTTTTTTTCTCCGAATTTTATTGGCTGGCAAACATGTTTTGAATATTATCCTCGCCGAACACAAACCTTGTGACTTAGGTAGTAACTGATCAAAGGGTGAAGCAATTGCCCAACAAAGCTAGCATAGAGTATCTCATCAAAAGGAATAACCTGCCTATTAGAGATGCTACTTCACGCACAAGCATCCACAATAGCCAGGTATTGAGGACAGAATATTACGCCTCCAATCCTCCATGTGTTGTATGTGGAATCAAGTTATGCAGTTGCCATGTGGCGCACATAACCCTTGAGCATTCTTCTAGTAGTTTCTTAGACTCCTCTTTCTGATTAGTCATCCTAATTAGGGGTTTAAGGGTTTCCCTGCCCTTACTTACCTATAAATAGAGAATAGGTCTCCATATGAAAATCTAGGCCTAGTGCTTTTGGGAGGTGGTCTATTTGAAGTGGCAGTGCTTTCTTATTTCAGTAATTAAATAGTTCAGCATTCCACCTTCATCTACATTTTCGATCTGTTCATTTCTGCTCTCTTTCACTATTATTGTGTGGATTGCTAGTGCTTTACCATTGGATCTTGTCTTTTCACTTACGAGAAATAGAAATAGTATTGCATTCCCAAATTAGGTTTGGTTTTGTGGTGAATGAGTCACCTTCTATAAGTGAGCTTGGAAGATCACTTACTAATTGGGCACTAAACAACCTGAAGAAAATAATAAAGGATTCCCTGCAGATACTTCTACGGAAAAGCTGAAATACCTGACTTATCTAATGATTAAAAAAAAAAGTTCAAAACCTTCTCCCAAGAAGATAGGGAAGAAGTCAAGAGCTGAATTCTTAAGTAACTTAAGCCAAGAATTGGTCAATTACGATAAACAATGGTGGCTATATGACTTGTTGCAATGGCCTGGAAGCCTCTGTTAGTGTTTTTGGCATGCTTTCAGCTTTCATTTGAATCTGTATGTGCATGGGCTGGTTATTATCTGTGTTATTTGTTGGAATATAATACGAGTTTTTTATAGATCAAAAGAAAATATCTGTAACCAATATTATGAATATAAAACTCACTCAGATTATTCAGCAATAAAGAAAAATGTGAATAAAACACAAATAATATAAAGAATTAGTGTTACAAGCACCAATCCAGGAATGTCACTTTTGAATATGCTTCAAGGAAAATCATTCCAAGATATGATTTGTTTTAAACACTACATTTAACATTGCAAGGCTGTATCCAAAAGACAATATTTATTCTATATCAATATGTATAAATACAAACCCACGTGGTATAAATATTCATTCTGCAGCGTAATCCCTAGAAAAACAACATTTGCAAAAAAATCATCTTTGCTCTCGCCTTGTTGTCAATAAAATTCTAAATATAATCTTAATGACAAGGTGGACAACTTTCACAGATGAATGCAGCATAGGTACTTAACTGACCAATTGACAAAACATTGCTCTAAAAATATGAAATTCAAGAAAAACATAAAGATTTACATTCCTTAATAAAAGAAAATAAATTCATATATTTACACATAGTTTTGTCATATTTCAAGAGATAAGGGGGGTTGGAATACTTCTTACTCCAGTTTCATCTTCAGGTTGTTCTTCTCCAAGTGGGTATTGCTTCTGATGTTCCTCAAACGCGGTAACCATTATCTCAGATTCCTCTTTTGCAGGTAGCAATCTATGTATTGGACCTTATTTGTATGGTGGTTATTTACCACCCCCACTCCGCCACCCTCCTTCCCCGGGGCCCCAGCCCCTTCCCCCCTGCAGGAATAAGGATCAAATGCTGGAAATTGGAGCTATTGAACAAGCGTAATTGGTAAGAAATGGGTGCTTTCAGATCCTGGTTCCTCTGCACGTGAGGTATTATAGTCATATTGCTGATAGGGAAAATGGTACTTGAGCTTCTGCAATATCTGCCAACAGGGCTATAAATATTAAAGTATAAACTCTGCTACTGCTCCTGTCTTGGGTCATGAAGCTGTCCAGATTGGTCCTAGTGATCCTGCAACATTTGGTATTCAAGCTGCTAATTTTTACTGCAGACTCTGATGTTCAGGGGCATGATGATGAGAATTTTAGTCATGGTTCTTAGTGTTTGAATTTGGTATAGAATTTGCTGAAACCAGATAGTGATAGAACTAGATGGTATCATATTGTCTTGATGAAACTTTGAATTTGAAGTCGGTCGATAATTGGTTAACCTTTGATTTTGAAGTCAGTTAATAATTGGTTAACGTTTGATTATATTTTGATGCAGCCCAAACTTAATGGATATCTCACATTGTAAACTTCCATATCAACATAAAAAATATATGTAAATGGATAATGCGCTCATACTATCTAGAGGTAACAGAACTAGAAGAACATCAGCAAGAAGTCAAAATAAAAATGCTTACCAAAGCTAAAACATTATACTAAGCATTCAACTTGATGTGCACAGATCCTTTAAAAATTACAAAGATAGAATGCAACAAGAATGGCATGTTTTGTGGAGAACAAAGGTGAAACAGAGGCTTCAATCATCAAATTGAAACTTGAGAGAACAAAGGTGAAACCTGAGAGAGGATGCAGTGAATGAAAATAATGGTTTACAAATGGATGCAATAGGAAGATAGTTTCAAAAACAACATGAATGACGCAAGAAAATATTGAAATAAATATGCTTGTTACCTGTTGACAATTCTTCCACAAGTCAGATTGTCTCTTGCCATTTAGAAAGTTCACGTCTCTAGCCAAGGAAGAAAGAATACATTGTTTTTTTGGTAAGGGGCCTTTGCTACAAAAGGATGAATTCCTTCGGACTTTTGTCCGAAGGATGAATTCCTTCGGACTTTTGTCCGAAGGAATGGTTCATCAAAGAAGGCAAAGCCAAGGAAATAACAAATCAACAAAGAGCCTAAGATAAAGGAAGTAATTCCTTTGGACTTTTTGTCCGAAGGAATACTTCGGAGAATCCAAAAGTCCACCTAAAGAAGCAAGGAAAAAGCCAAGGCCCTCCGGAAGGGTCATTTTCAAGAATCCCGAAGGGCATGGTACCCTTCGGAAGGGTCACTTTCAACAATCCCAAAGGGTACCTACCCTTCGGGAAGGTGCGGGAACAGATTCAAAGCTTTTTCAAAACCCCCGGGTGCCCTGCAATTTTTCCGAAGGGCACAGACGAGAGACACGAGCCCTTGCGGAGGGCACTTGGTCGGCACAAGGGACCATTGCAAATTTTCCGAAGGGGCATTTTTTTTTAAGGCGCTCAAAGGCAAAAGCGAAGGACTAATTCCTTCAGGCTTTTTGTCCGAAGGAACTCCTTCGGGCTTTTTGTCCAAAGGAATTTGGAGTTGAAGCAAGCAAGAGGCCCGTGTAGAAAAGCCGATGGCAAAATCCAAAGGGGCTTCGGGAAAGTTGAAATGAAGTTGCAACAGAACAGCTTCCTTCGGGAAATTACAAAGTCCGAAAAAATTCGGAGAAAGGGCCGTGCAAAAGTCCGAGGAAATAAACCCGAAGCAGAATTCCGAAGGCCAAGGGAAGAGACCAAGTTAATTCTTGCGGGCATTTTGTCTGGGGAAAATGACTTAGCGGTCCAAACAAAAACGCCAAGGGAAATCAAGCCCGCAGTCAGGACAATTCGAGCGGACAATTTGTCCGACGGAAGTTGCCACAAAAACAGGCGAAGACAGGTCCGAAGAATTACGCTGAGACAACCAAAAATCCAAAAGTAATGGAGGTTGACTGTGCAAAAGAGGATAGAAAATAGATAATCCAACGGAGAGTTGAAAACAGAATATAGACCGGATATAATTATAAAAATACATCTAAATATAGAATCCCGCCAGAAATGGACATGAACAGGCAGACTAGAATAGGACAAAATACATGCAAGCAAGGGCTGTTTTTGAACACCGGTCAAAGCTTCAGTTGACTGGTTATTGAAGTCCCGCTCGTCACCACATCATCTCACGCATCCGAGGGTTCAACTCAGCTTCAACCGAAGTTCCAAATTCGAATGTCAAGTTGACTATTTGAGATTTAGAGTTGACTAATTGTTAAACGCCGCATCCACTAGGAGCTTTCCATGCGAGGGAGAATGATCTCTTCGTTCAACTTAGCTGATCTCTTCGTCCAACTCAGGTTACCAAACGGTTAACTCAGCTTTCAAACATTCCAATTCGGCATCAAGCAACTCACGTAGAGTTTTAAAATTAACATTGACGTGGATTTCCATGCAAAGAGAGGTGGGCAGTTCATAACAAAGACAAGTTCACTTCCTCAAACGAAAAAGCTCATGCAAAGACAAAGGAAAATATATTTATTGAAAGGCCAAGTCAGCCTTGAGTTAACTTAAGTAAATCCTTCTCTTCAATTTTCAACGCCAATCTTTGGCCTTTTGTAATTCTCTCTATAAAATGGCTTTCAACTTTGTTTCAATCTCTCTCTTGGTTAGACCAAACTCTGCCATTGGTGAGTTGTGTAACCTCTTCAATCAATAAAAGGACTGTACTTTCAAATTTCAAGTGCTGGCATAGTGTATATTTCTTTAGCAATTTGCACAAGTGGTAGATTCTTCTCCCTTCCTGAATTTTGATTCATACCTAATTGCTAGATTATCCTTATGCAGATTATGTTAAGTGTTCTTTATTGTCCTTTGTTGACGCTGTAAGTGGATGTTAGGTGGCCGCAAAGTGTCTTTTATCAGACCACTCTCCATTGTTTTTCCTCAGGTTTTAGTCATTGGATCGAACCTCTCCATGAAATATTTATGCATAAGTGATTGATTGGTCTAAGGTCTTCCTTTTCCCTTGATTGTTCAGTGTTCAAGGTTCCAAATTGAGTGGATCAAACTTCTGGTGTATCACCCCTTTTAGGTAGGATTTCCCCTTCAAGTTTCCTTCTCCCTTTTCCATGGTAGTCCACAGCGTAGAGTAGGGATCCTCATTGATACATCATATAGGAACCAGCCTTCTCCGGAGGTTCTTCTCGCCATTGAGGCACCCACCCTCGTGAGAAGATCCCATTGTTTCAGCCAGATAGAGGACTGGCCGTTCCATGCACATCTTCGATTCAAGGCGCAGCTCCAGGTTTACAACATTACCCATGCATGATATGGTTCTATTTCTGAATCCTTATTTACACGAGAAGCCTCTATTTATAGGCTAAAAATCTTACAAATATATTTAATATTTCATAATCCCAGCTTCCACTTTCTAATTGTCCACCTCCTTTTAAATTTATTTCTATCTACCCTTTGACTGAATAATTTCACTAACCCACTTACATATGATTATACTGATTTATAACAAAATAACTATAGTTAGCATACTAGCTATAATGACTTCCTTTAGTATGTCCTCCCTGCTTAGAGAAAAATATCCCCAGTTTCTACATGAGATTTGGGAACTTCTCTAGAAAATCTGATTTGGAAGAAAATCTGACTTGGAAAACCATTTGGCCTGTGTCAGCAGATTGCCTTTGCAGCCAACAAAGTAAGTAGTTAGTGTTTTGCCCTTAGCAATTGGCCTGAACATGAACATCATGAAAAATATGTGGCCAATGGTTGTTGAAAATATGGAATGGTAACCTTACAATGAGTGATAGAAACCTCCTCCTCCAAGTGAGATGGCTTGTACAACTTGAGCTTGCTCACATTGACAACATCATGGATCCCAAGCTGAGCTGAAAGATCTAGTGAAAGAAATTAGTCTCAGCTGCTTGGAGAATAGTGTATATAAAACTTATTTAATGGGCTTCAGCTTGGTATGTTGTTTGTTGTGAAACCTTTGTTTACCTAGGCGCAGAGTGTTGGGCAGACCACAAATGAAGTACCCATTGTAAAGAATAAATAACTTTTAATAAACCCTTAGAATCTGCAGATTTCATCCATGTAGGGCCAAGGAGAACGGAAGCCCCGTGCAGGGGTGGGATGTCACTGGCAATTGAGGTGGTCTACTCCACAAAGAGACTGAAATGTACCTTGACAAAGAAGCAATTAGTGAAGACAATGTGCAGCCCCAGCCACAAAGAGTGTTCAATGGTCAAAACTCCCACAAACGATACTTCTCACCAAGCAAAAATACAGCTTTCAAACCTCCCACAGGGCAACACAAACTAGAGACATGCAAAGGGTGGGATATCACCAGTGATTGAGAAGGTATACTCCAAAAAGAGACATAAAGCCACCCTGTCCAAGAAGAAATCAGTGAAGACGACATGTAGTCCCAGCCACAAAGAGTATTCAAATTGCCAAACTTTCCAGAAACTATACTTCTCAGCATGCAGAAATGAAGCTGTCAAACCTCCCATAGGGAAACACTAACTAGAGACACTTCTGCTGCTCTGTTTCTTTTTCTTGCTTTTCAAAGTCTCTCCCAGATGCGGAGAGAGCATAGGAAAGCTAAAGAGAAAAGCCAAATGGAGGGTAAGAAAGAAGCAGTCCCGTTGAACAAAGGATGTGCAAAGCATCTTAATGCTGAGAATGACTTTCAAATCTGAGAATGGAGGCAGTTAGGGCAGTGTTAAGGCTGGTTCTCGTGCAAATCCTATAGGTGTTGAATCTCAGGGTCAGAGTTGAGAGACAGAGACAGCATATGCCAAAATAAAATTTGGCAACAAGGGATAACAACAGAGCTGAGAAAAGGAAGGTTCTCGTGGAGAAATGGATGCCGAAAAGGGAGATGAAACCCTTGCTCGGAGTTGCAGAAACAGAAACAGTCCAAACAGGAACACCATTGTGTGGAAGAGTCCTGATCCTCAGGCTCAGATACCAGTTCATATGATTCTATTTCTAAATTCTCATTTACATAAGAGAATCCTATATTTAGAAACTAAAATATCACAAAGACATTTAATGTTTCCAACTCCCAACTTCTAACTATCCACCTTTTTAATTCATATATATCTGCCCTTTGTCTGAATAATTTCCTCTAACCAATGTCCATATGGAGAGTGAGATAAATAACTACAGTTAACATGCCAACTATAATAAATCTTCTCAAAAGTGCAAGGTGTATTCCAGATCTTATTACAGTTATTACCACCATCCTCGGGCATAAATGGGATGCAACCCTTAGGTTGAGGAACATTCAAACTGGGAACGATGTTGCCGCCCAAAAATTTTAAAAAAAGGGAAAAATACTATTCTGGATCAATTAAAAGAATTTAAAGGCTTTCTTTTAAATTAATGGAAGTGCGCTTTTCAATTTAAAAAAAAGAATTTAAAGGCTCTAAACATAAAATTCTTATAATGCGATTGATACCAAGCAACATGGTAAATTCTAGGTTTATGGGATCATGATTATAAGATTGCTAAAGCATTCAACATGTTTGTCATTTTTTGCTCGGTCTGTAAATAATTACCTTCAGGAAAAAGAACTGTTTTCAATACTAATTGCTTCATAGCTACAACTCTATGTATAGGCATACATTTTATAATAATAGTGCTTTGGTGGATTTGGCCTCACAATTGGTCTGGCAATTGGCTTAAGCTCCGGGGAAAAGGTGTTAAGCAGGTGAAAACCTACAAGAAAAAAACCAATGTTGTAGAAGTCCCTCGAGAAAGAAAATATCGAGTAATTTTCAAAGCTTAAACAAACCCTAACCACGGAAAAAATAGGTGGTGTGGATGGTTGTTGACATTCATCCCACCAATCCTTCTTCTGGAAACTCAATGCAGCTGGACAGCCATGGAGTGCAGGAAATAAAGAGCAAACCCCTCTCCGAGCCAACTCCTTGGGTGGCCATTAATGGATCCAATGACAATGGACATCATCGGGAAGGTAAGGCCCTTGAGTTTCAATTACCTGATGAGTTTGCTGATGTCTCTGTAGACATTTCACACCGTACAATTGTTCTTTTATTCCTTAAGAAGCATTCCTTCTGAAAGCGATTTTTATAGATGGTGACGTCGGGTCCGAAAGGACCCTAGGGGGTGGAAAATTGATTCTGAAAGGGGTTTAGGTAGAGGGTATGTCTCTATTCTTTTTGCTTCCTCTAATCTTTCCTAGGTGGCTCTTCAATATGGCACATGGGTTATTTGTGGCCATGTCTACTATATCCAAGGATGGAAGCTCAACTCTCACCCTGAAGGACCATCTCGCTCACAATACTCCATGTGGGTTGAGTTTCCTTTTCTCAACCTAGCTGTTAGGCTCTTTCTTCATGAGCTCGCCAACGAGCTGGGCAATGTTCTTTGGTGTAAAAATGACAAAGACAAATTTTCTAGCCTATGAAACCATCCTAGAGTTTGCATCAAAATGGACCTTTCACAACCCTTGCCCACTTCAGTCGAACTGTTTGACTCGTGCTTTGCCCAACTCCAACCTATTGTTTACCTCAAAAAACCCAGCACTTTTTTCTTTTGTTGAGTTGATGACCATGTAATTTGGGACTGCCCTAAACACAAGCTCCAGCAAGAGAGGATGGAAGAACTTGTCCCCTGTTGTACCCAAAATTTTATTTAGCAAAAATACCCAAAATTTTACTTGTCAAATTTCCCAAAATTTGGTGCCAACATGAAGCCCCTCTAGATATATAGGACCATCCCATAGATATAGAGGGCCCAATCTCTCTAATCGATATATGGGGTGCCAATGCCAATGAAACTCTATATCTATACATACTACGTTCGCCCTCTATATAGATATGGCGCCCCTATATATCTATTTATCTGGAGGACGAGGGGAGGGGGACTAACAATATGCTTAGACTATGGGACAAGGGGGAGGGGACTAGCTATGGTCTAGCATGACATGAATGCGACAAATGTACTTACTTTGAATCAACCCCTGATAGTGGGTTGGCGGGCTCACACTATCCATATATAGATATGATATATAAGGTTCCCCCCTCCCCCTATATGGTCACCCATCCCATATAGATGGATAGGGCATCCAATCACCACCAATTTGATCCGATGTGTTTGGTCCCTTGCCAAATAGATATATAGGGTCACCAATCTGTTGTTTTGGTTCAAATAGATAGATAGGGCAGTTCCACTAAAACTAGAACTACGTTCTGAAGTCCAACTTTGCCTAAAGGATCATTTTCCCATACTTAGCCAATTTTGTGTAAAAGTAAAATGTGCTTTCACACTCTGTGGGCCCTAGAGGTGTTATTGACCCTAACCCCAAGGCACGTCGGACGTGAAAGTGCGACTAAGCCCGATTGAGACCAAGTTTTGCATCCGATGTACCTAGGAGGTCGGGTTAGCCAGAACTACGAAACGCAAAAAGCACAACGACGCGCCCAAAGGTCAAGTCAGTCGAGACTACAAAGTGCAGCAACGCGCTCAAAGGTAGTCGAGGGTGATAGGCAAAAAAGTGCATGGCATTCACCTAGAAAGACGGGGCAACCAAGTCATAGGGGTGCGCAAAGCACACTCAAGGGGCAGTGGAGGCACTACTCACCAAGCCAAGGCCCATTTTCCTATAATGCACACTTCCCCTTCCCAATTGGCACAAAAGCTCCACTCGCATCCAACATTCCTTGCTCCCTATGTATCCACTTACCAAAGTATCTGCGCCACACAAAAACTCCAATCTTTTCTTGTTCACGTAGAAAAAACATAAAGCACACAAACCACTAATAAAATCTTCTTCTCACAACAAGCCTCCCATCCATTCCACTTTCCTATATTTTGGTCAAGTTTTGGTAATTTTGTAAGCAAACGAAAGATCAACATACCTTGGGTACACCAAACTTCTGCCCAACTCCTGCAGGCTCCTAGGAAGGTGTTAGGAGGCTAGATCTAATTTTTCATAACCATTGTTGCATGTCCTTTGCATTTGCACAAGCATTTGCTACCTCCCAACCCTTCATATAAAATCTCCAGGGACTCACTAAGGTCGCCTTCCATTCTGCAAGGCAAGCAAGGATGAAGTTAAAAGCATATGGGGTTTAAGCCCATTTCTGTTGAGAAGTGTTGACAAAGGTTGATGTCATTGATGTCAAGATGCATCTAGTGAAGATGCATGGTGAGTGGTCTTTGAAGTATGAGCTTGTATGCTTGATGTGACAAGGAAGCTATGTGACAAGATGCATTTGAAGGCAAGAGAAAATTTGAGGGCAACTAATGTCTCTTCTGTTGGTTGGTGTCAAGGTTCAGGTCAGCTTGAAGTTGTCAGTGTTGTCACAAAAAGGTATGATGGTCAAGTGAGCACTGAACCATGGTTATGAGGCTCTAGGTTTGCATGAGGTCATGTTGATCAAAAAGAGATTGTTGCAGTGGTGTGAGAGTGTTGTATGAAGAATGTTCTTGTTTGATATCATTGAAATAAGCATGTTTGAGTACTAGTTCTTGAGGGTAAGGTGTCTTGAGAAGCCTAATCTAGACCTTGTGAGAAGGTATGAGCTTTGTGGCTTGGTGAGATAAATGCACACAGCCATGAGTGGTTGTATGATGTTGCTTGAGCATGTATGTGAGGCATTGGAGCACTCATGAGGGCCTCAGGGTGGGCCTACAGGGGTAGGACCTTCAATCCAAGTCTACATCTAGACCACTTCTAGACCCTGCCTGGCCTAATGAGGTATCATGATTTGTTGTCAAGGCATATGAAGGATGTATGGTAGTGCTTAAGCTTAAGAGAGGTTGCTTAAGTTTGTGAGTGAGGTGGAGAGTGCATGGAAAGAGGCATTGAGGTCAGTTTTAAGACCTAATGTGGTTTGCAGGTCAAGGTCTAGAGGGCAAAGAGAGAGAATGTGGCCTAATGAGGGGTCATGATCAGATTTCATGGTGTTTGAGTTCATGTAAGCATTGACAGAGGTGAGGTATGTTGTTTCAAGTTTGTTCATGCAGTTTGAGGTCATGGTTTGAAGGACAAGGCATGAAAAGTTCTCCCAAGTGCTCAAAATGATGGGTTCTCAACCTGAGAAGGATTTTTTATGCTCATTAGCTCGTCAAACCTTTGCATGGGAATCTAAGCTATTCATGGTAGATGGGGAAGGATCCTAGCTCAAAATTCCAGGCATTTGTTTTTGGATTGAGGGGCTATGCTTTATGAACGATTCTTAAAAATGGAAACAGGGTTAAACCCTCTTAGAACACTAATAAGGACCCGATTTTGAAGATGTTGATCAAAAGTGCCCAAAATGGATTGGTATCTCAGGTAAGCTATTGGAGGTTGAAGTCAACTCTCCTAGGCACTTCCAAATGTGATTGAATTGTCAAGTGTGTGAGTAGACCCTACAAGAAAGTGCTAATTTCTCAGAGATTTGCTATAGCAGTCAGAGTTGACCAAGTCAAAGTATGAAAATGGATGGAAGATAAGCTTGAGACTTATATTTCATGTCCATGAAGGTTTCTGGATAGGTTCTAGCCCTCAAGTGTGCTAAACCGATCATCCAAGTTAGTCAATCGCTAACAGGCAAATGGTGCAAACAGTGAAAAACCCAGGCAGCAATGAGAATATGAATAGGAATGTGTTATCATGATAGAGTGATGAAACATCGTTTGGGACTGGTATGTCCTACTCATGCTTGGTAGAAAGCTTAGAAGTCAGCTATAGTGGTGAAAATGATGAAGCCAAAATGGCTTGTCTGACTCAGTGAGGTCTATGTGTAGTGAGGTCAACAAATTGGTCTATAAGACCAATAGTTGCCACTAGACGATATGATGTTTATATTTAAAGATGGTTTGCAGATGTCAGAGGATCATCTACATGCATCAGAAGTCATTGAAGATGTCTATATAGATGTTGGAAATTTGAGTCACCATGACTGGTCTTTGAAAAAAATTGGCAGTTCTGAATGAGCAAGTTGCAAAGGTGTTTCTGAGGCTCTATGCCCTAAGTTGAAGTATCTAATGCTTATGGTGGTGTTGTTTGTGATTTGAAAGTCATGTTCATGCTTTTGAAAATCTTGGAAGTCAGTGTAAGAGGTTGAAAAGTTGAAGTCAAAATGGCTTGTCTGGTTCATGCAAGACTGTGTGAGATAAGGTCAGGGAATTGGTCCGCAAGACCAATGTTCGATATAAGAGCTTATGGTTTTTGTGATTGAGGTTGTTCTAAAAATGTTATAGAATCTTTTGAATGTATTAAGAAACATTGAAAGTGTCCTTCCAGGGGTTGGATGTCAAATAGTTTCACAATTGGGTTTTGACAGTTCTGAGTGAGCATATTGAAGAGATGAGTTTAAGCCTTTTTGCCCTGAGTCGAAGTATTTCGAGCATATGGTGATGACCCCGAGGTCATACAGAGTCTATCTATGCACTTGGTTGATCATGTTTGAGTGGCTTAAGTGAGTTTGAGCTTCAATATTGAAAGGCAGATTTTTGGTATTTATAGGCCTAATAACACTGAGTACTAATGAGGGGTTTCAAGCAATGATTTGTTATAAAATGTCTTGTTGAGCCTAAAAGACATAAGTGGGGGTGTATTTGAGTGGTATATGAAGTGTTCTTGCCGTGTGTGGAGTTTGAAAGTGCTCTAAGAAGATCAAAGTATAATGTGTACTAATGAAGGCCTAATTGAATTAGGTCTCCTTAAGGCCTAAAAGAAGGATTTGGTCTATTTGAGTTATGGCCGACCTAATGTAATGGTTGATTCTTATAATGTGTCATAAGGCCTATTGTGTGGCAAATCTAAGTAAGCGTGTGTGGCCGACTAAGAGGTGTATGAGCAAGAGGCTTGTATATATACAAGGCAGTTTTAGGCCTATTTGTGTAAGTAGAGTAAATGCGAAATAAATAGCACATTGTTGAGCAAAAGGAGGTCTTGTAGACCATCAGAGGAGTGTAGAGGATTTGTAATGAAGTTCTAACAGTGTGTCTGCATATGAAAGTCAAAGTCATATGACCTAATCAGTGTTGAAGAGACCTAGTTGAGCGAAGAAGCCTAGAAGGCAGGTTGAGAGGGTTAAAGAGTGTAAAGAGATAAAGAAGGTGATCATCATATGTTGTATAAGCAACAAGGTGTTCTTAAGGTAATCAAAGCAATTAGGTGGCTAAGTTGGTGCTGAGTCATCTAGGGGATTGGTGCCTCCTTGCAAGTGGGTGCTTGCTAAAGCCTAGTCAAGTGGGTGCTTGGCTAGTTGGGGTTGGTGCTTCACTAAACTTGGTTTTTGTTTCACTAAACTTGTTTTTTGTTTTATAGGACTATGGTCCATTTGCAGAGATCTATGGATTCTCTTCCCCTTGACGGTTTCCCAGAAATGTGTTCTTAAGTTTCATGCTTATGTGAATAAGTATTTACGCTTGCTAGATCTATATGTTTGCTTGAATGATTCATAATTGCTTAAGTAAACTTAAAGGAAAGGTTTGAATACTGATTCCCCCCCCCTCAGTCATTGTGCTTCCAACAATTTTCACCCTGGAAATCGATGTTCTTGAAATCGGGAATTCTTGCTACCTCCCAACCCTTCAAAAAGAATCTCTAGGTACTTGCTAAGTTCGCCTTCTGTTCTACAAGGCACACAAGGATGAAGTTAAAGTATATGCGGTTTTAACCCATTTCCTCCCTGGAATTTGATGTCCTTGAAATCAAGAATTCACGCATCAAACATGTGGACTTGGAGGAATTCCATAGAAGAATCAGTGCGGACGAACCCTCCACCATAGTTATACTATTGTCTGAAAGCGGGCTTCCACAAGCCACAGGGTTTCCTATCTCCATACAATGCACAACTTAGCACTTGCATGCACGTAGCACTATAATCCAATAACAAGGGAGGTTTGGACTGATGAGGAGGTGTCGATGGTGAAGCTGAATCACAAATCTATGGATATTACCTTCTGGATTCCACTCAAGGAATCATACACGAAGGTGAGTGAGGCATTTGGGCAGGCCCGCTAGGATAAGAACTCCATCCAATACCTTTTGAACATCAAGAACGGTTGGTTCAAGCACAAGAGAAGGGGCTTGTCAAAAATGCCAAAGAATCTTAAAAGGTCGCATTTCATAGAGGAACTAACAAACACGATCACCCTCCTAAACATAATGGTCAACAACAAGTCTACACAAGTTTCACCCTTGGATGAACCTTGCTATGAATATCATTTGCACTAGGAAGCAATCCGTTGATTGGGCAAGCATATCAGTGATACTATACACAAGCAATTGATAGAGATTAATTTCACCAAGAAATTCTACATGACATCATATTTAATCTACTCTATCACAACATCGAGGCCATTTCCCAACCTCACCACAAAAGGAAGGCTTGGTCCCTAGACCAAGATATACGAATATTATCCCCAAATTGCCCTTTGAGGGAATGTAATGTCCCCATTTTGAAATATAAATTTTATATTATTACTAAAATAAAAAGTAATTTAAATACTTAAAATAAGTAATAATAGTCTAATTTGCTTTTCACTTAAGTTGGGACCTTTTTGAGGTCATGGGCTTATTTAGCACTTAAGTGATTTTAAAAGCAAATTATCTTTATAATCCACTAACTCTTCCTTCATAACTAAAAGGTGGATATATAAAGGGGATTTGTATTTCATTTGAAGGTATGTTAAATATTGATATTGAATAATTGACAAGTATGTCAAGCTTGTTCATCATTTCTTAAGGACGAAAACCTTCAAGAGCGTTAAGGGTTTATTGACGAAAACCTCCATTACTACTACTTGTGCAACTCTATTCAAAGGCTATAATTGAGCTTCAAAATTGCATGCTTACATGCAAGAGGATCCACAAAGGTATTTTTGGACACCACATTCATTGAGAAATATTGCAAACCATATAGAGAGCTGGCTTTAGGATAGTTTGCAGGTATTGGAGAGTGGTAACTTGCATTGGGAGTTTGCTTGCGGGATTTTGAGCCATTCCCATGTGTGGCGAATTGATTGGTGCAAAAAGACCCCTCTTGAGAGGGTTGCACTACACGGAGACCATTGAGAGTTTGAAGAATTATTGGCGAACTTATTCTACTTGAACAACTTGCCTAGGGCATCATAAGAGGCCATTTTGGTGGTCAATTGATGAGGTAAAATAATCTGAAATATTGTATATATTTTCTTGAGATGGGGCAAATCAATTGGAGGAATTGAACCTTTTTTTAGGGCTTTTAGACTCCAATTCTTCAAGGTAAATTTATAATATTATTTTTAAAATATTTGGAAATAAAATCACAAAGTTTTGGAGGGTTTTTACGAGCAAATATAAATGTATAAATTCTGGAATTTATTACAATTAAAATCAGAAGTTGGACGACTCACTTGAAAGGAAGTTGCAAGGGTTTGGGGTGCTTGTTGGCCCTAAATCATTGGACAAATATTACCCTTAATATTTGTAATATTTTTTAATATTTTTCCAGCTTGTTGGTTGAGGGTTGAAACCTCATTAATCATTGGATGTTAATGAAACTATAGAGTGAATTTATATGGTAATTTTTCAACTTGCTTGAGAAGATTGGCGATCTGATTTTCTCTTGTTTAATGGCCAATTTGGGGGTCTATTTTTAGATTACTCTGGCTGGCATTGATTGTAATGTCCCCTCTTAGCCTCTGATGCATTTTTGTGTCATTTAGCCTATCCTTGAGTTCCCGTAGGCTAGATGGCATTGGTAAGGGGATTCGATTGGTCTTGGATGATTATTTTGGTGGTATTTCCAGCTTGGAGGCTAATACTAAGGTTATATTATTTTAATTTAATCTTTTATTCCTCAAAAGGTGATATTAATAAAGTAACTTTCTAATTTTAAGTTGAGGATAAAAGAGGGCCACCTTTTGTACCTTAGTACCCAATGTGATGACTTTGAGTTGTTTTTTAAAAATTTGAAAGTGTTTTTATTGGCCAATTAGAAAAGGGACACCTAAGTTAGGGTTTTGCCCTAACTCATCATTGAAGATTATAAAACACTTTTTGGAGACTCATTATGCATACTGGTGATGTGTTTGACTTTGAAAAGGCTGCTGGAAAATTCCCAAGAGTTCTAAAGCAAGTTGAAGATGACAACCCTTGACTTTGTAGCTGGTTTCGGTAGTGAGAGACCTACCCTAGCTAGTAAAAGAGTGGTCTCATTCAAAGGTCACCATTGGAGCTTCATTGTTGAAGATATCCGCAGATTCCAGAGGTAATTATGGAGAAGTTTGATCCTTTTTGATGCTTTCAGTTGGGTTTTGGCTTGCAAGCTTTGGCAAGCAATTTTGGTGTTGTTGGGTGATCATAGTTGCATATTTTTTGGAGTTTCTATGTGAAGGCAGCTATGCCCTGATTTTGAAGAATCATTCATAACTTCAAATTGTTGAA
This sequence comes from Torreya grandis, assembly GCA_037957365.1. Taxonomy (NCBI): domain Eukaryota; kingdom Viridiplantae; phylum Streptophyta; class Pinopsida; order Cupressales; family Taxaceae; genus Torreya; species Torreya grandis. Next base: position 2,998,106 of record JARHVA010000888.1, on the reverse strand, counting down.
CACAACTATCTACTGAGAGGGGTGGGTGAATCAGTAGATAAGTTAAAAACTAGTTCTTTAAATTTTTAAAGAAGATACAAAAACATATGCATATCAAAGAACAAATGTAGAGAGCACACACACACACAAAAGCACAGTACACCAGATTTATACGTGGAAAACTCAAAGGGAAAAACCACGGTGAGAATTGCTACTAGAATTTCATGTTCTAATCCAGCCTTATAGTTAAATCACCTCACTGGCAAGACCACACTAGTTACATTCAATGACACCTATCCTTAGGAGACACGAACCCCTAATTGAGCACCAACTCAGTTTAACTTTATTGGTTACAAGATTGACGGGCACCAACCCTAAAGAGACTCCAATCCCCTAACTGAGCACCAACTCATTTTAACTTTACTGGCACCAACCAATCAGAACTATGGAGCTACAACTCCAGCGACAAGATAGATTCACAAATGAATCCAGTTCAATTTCTTGTTACAAGTCTAGTCTGTAACTACTCACTCTCTACTCATTCTCTGTGTGCTTTTTCTTACTCTCTGTTCAATCTCTGCACATTCTCTATGTGCTCTTTTTTCCTCTCTGCCTCACTCTGTGTCCCGTTGTCTTTTACTCTGTGTTTGCATACATTTTGAGTTGACACTCTTTGAGTTGCTCTACAGCGCTCTTAATTGCAACGACAGCAGCTACTTCACAATGAATAAGATGTCGTGTATATACATTGAGTTTTAGGGTTTCATCTATGCAACGTGTTCACACTTCAGCGCCTCTTTACTGATTCCAGCTATCTGTTCTCATTCAATGCGACTTTGACAAATGCAAATTCCCGTGTCTCGATTCATACATCACACTTCAATGCTCATATCTCTTTTCTATATTTGACAATTGCTGGATTCTGGTCATAACTGCGTCGTTTCTTTTTCGCACTTTAACTCCCCTTTTTTGGTTCTTCATTCAATGTGAATTGGACATATACCCTTTTCGTGTCTTGGTTCATGCATCACGCCGCAATGTTCAACTCTCTTTTCTATTTTTGGTAACTATTGGAATCAGGTCATAATTGCTCCGTTTCTTTAATCGAGAATTGATTGGTTGAATCAATTAATCTTGAGCTCTATGTAATCATTTACAGGGTTTGTCTGTTCCTTCATTTGTTCGTTGAGAACATATTAAATGCGGGCCTTTGATTTCTTTCTTTGCGCCAAGTCTAACCATCAAGCTCCATTTTTTTCATCTCGCTATTTCCTATATATCAGGATCGCTTTCGCTCCTTTTGATTTATTCGAATATGCTCGATCCATGACTTTAGTCAGACGTTAATCTTCAGCAAATTTGACTATATCTCGCTTGTCACGACATTCATGAGAGCTTTCACTCCGATAGATCTTACCGGACTTGCTCGGTCTTTAACTTCGCCACTGTGCATTAACCTTTGAGCACTTTTAAAGCTTTGGATCCACTCACTCCGTAGGATCTTCTTAGTCTTGACTTGCACGGGTCGTTGGATCATCAAAGATGCTTGCTCTTTATTGTTGACTAGATCATTAACCTTCGACATGTTGACTTCATCTCGCTTCTTTCGACGTCTTTGATTTGCTTCCCCTTCGTCGATCTCTTCAGACTTGCTAGAACTTTAACATGCCTATTTACTTTTCAAGAGTTTGCAAATTGTCTTATGGAACTTTGCAAGTGTCCTCTCCTTTGAAAGAGTCCTTCGTACAAATTGTTGTGGGCTTTTTGTCCAAGTCCCCTTCGGGACAATTTCCACGGACTTTTTGTCCGGATACCCTTCGGGACAATTTCCGCGGACTTTTTGTCCGAATACCCTTCGGGACAATTTCCGCAGACTTTTTGTCCGCGTGCCCTTTCGGCACTTTTGTTTAGGACACACACCCTTCGGACTTTCTACAATGGTCCACTTGCCCTTTGAAACTTTTGCAACGGTCCACTTGCCCTTCAGAGTTTTTGAAAAGATCCCTTCGAACTTTCTGCAATGATCCACTTACCCTTCAGACTTCTTGAAAAGATCCCTTCGGCATTTTTGGAATAGTCCACTTACCTTTCGGACTTCTTGAAAAGATCCCTTCGGCATTTTTGGAACGGTCCACTTGTTTTTCCAAAAAAAATCTTTTGAGACCATTTCGGGTTCTCCATATTGTTTGACTTATAAGTTCGAAAGAAGTTAAGTCATTCCATAACCCCGGTTAACTTCATTAGACCCATTTGGGTTGTTGACGTTGCTCAACTCATAAACATGAAAGAAGTAAAGTCATTCTATAAACCTGATTAACTCACCTAGACCCATTCAGGTTCTTCACATTGCTTGACTAATAAAGATGAGAGCAATTAAGTCATTCCGGAAACCCGATCAACTCTACTAGACCCATTTGGGTTCTTGAGACTGCTTAGCTTATGGAGTTGAACGAAGTAAAGTTGTTCTGGAAACCCGATTTACTCACACAGACCCATTCGGGTTTTTGAGATTTTTTTACTTATTTTATAAGTAAAAGCACTTCACAACCCTAAATCACTCTATCAGGGAAAGTCGGGTTCTTGACATTGCTGTACTTATTTTATAAGTAGAAACACTTCACAAACCCGATTTACTCCACAAGTCTGTTCAACTCATCCTTTGACATTAATGCATGATAGCACATTCATCCTTTGACATCAATGACAATATTACAGACATCAATGACTCAAATTGCCAACACATATCAGATTAGAATTTCTTTGTGGGTTTTGGCTTAAAAGTTTTCTTGGAGCAAGGCGATCATTTCAAGCATACACTTGCATTTTTTGGAGGTTGCAATTTATTTTCTAGAGCCAAATCGCCCTAGGTAGGGGCAGCACATTTTGGGAGGCATTGTTGACATTTTTTGTAATGTCCGCTTCTAGATACATGGTTAGTCCATCATTGGGTTCCCGTGGACTAGCAATTTGGTTAGGGAATTGTGGTTAGTTTCGCAGTGGTGTGGTTCTAGTTCAGTGGATCCGGTTGGCACTTTCAGAGTTGGCTCTGTTTGCTCTTGGCTGTTACTATTTTTAGTAAGTTCGGGAACAGTGTCGGTTCGGGATTGTCAGAGTGGGGTTGGATTCGTCTCGTCAAGGGCTTTTCGACAAGCTATAGATCATTGGTTTCCAACATCATCTTGGCCTCTGTTTTAAAGTCCGTAAATTAAACATTATTATTTAATATTGGACCTTGGTGCCTAGGCACAACTTGATGTTGTTTTAAAATAGGGGGCTTTAAGGGTGATGTTGAGAAAAGAATTAAAGAGAATTATACTTTATTTTCCCTCTCATGTTTTATCCCATATGCAAGAGGGTTTTAGAAACTCCCAGTTGAAAAAGTATAAAAGAGGAAAAAGTGCTCTCATTTGGGTATGCTTGGTTTATTATTTTTCTTCTCTCTTTTGAGATTTCCCTGCGAGGGTTTTGGAGCTTTGGCTCTAGGGTTTGAAGGGATTCGAACCTGAGGCTCTTGGAGACGAAAACCTCCCTGAGTAGTAGCATTCTACAGGTGTGAAATACCACCCAAAGGTGCTTTGTGGTGAATACACTCAGTGTTCACATTTGTGTTTCAATGAAGTTCGTCAGATGAGATTTTGGGGCATATTGATCTTATCATTTGCAGGTTTGTTTATGAGCAGTTGATTGCAAAGGAGTTAAGGCAGATTTTGATGTGTTAGAAGAGAGTTATTGTTGTTGTGATAGTCTACCTTGGTTGGCCGTACTTTTCTGCCCAACTGTACCACATTGGAGGGTTTCTTTATGAGTTTGAGTGCAGATTTCTACCTTGTACATGGTCGACTTATTTTTGCAGTCATTTACAGCCATTTATTGAGGAGTTTAGACAATTTTTGAGGTGCATTTCCTTGCTGCTACAGTTACAGCTATAGCTATACCATTTCAGCGAGGATGTTGAACACACTATCTACTAAAGGGGGGCTGAATCAGTAGATGAGCTAAAACCTGGTTCTTAAAACTTTTAAACAAGATACTTAAAGTACATGCAAAGTAAAGAACAAAAACAGAGATCATACACACACATAAGAATGCTCAACACCAAATTTTTACGTAGAAACCCAAAGGAAAAAACCACGGTGAGAAACGCTACTAGAAGCTACTGTTCTAATCCAGCCTCATAGAAAAGAAGTCTCACAGACAAACCTCACTGGTTACATTCAAGAGCACCCACTCTAAGGAAGCGTCAACTTCCTAACTGAACACCAACTCAATTTTTCTGATGGCACCAACCTATCAGAGAAATGAAGCTGCAACTTCAAAATACAGAAGAGATTCAGAATGAATCTTGTTCACTTTTCTGTTACAAGTCTAGTCTGTAACTGCACCTACGTTGTGTGCCTTCTCAGCGTATCTGCCTTTATCTCTGTGTCTGGATATCTTCTACATTGACACACCTTATTTCCTTTGCCTTTTTACGTTGTCTGCATACGTCCTTAGTTGACACTCATTATTATCACAGCAGCAGCAAAAGACTCTTTCAAATGATCTGTTTGTAGCATATATATATACAAATGCATCTTAGGGTTTTCTATCTATAAAGTGTTCACACTTCAACTGTACTTAACCCATTCAAGCTTTTGATCTGCATTCAATGTGACTTTGACTTTGTGTCTTGATTCATGCTTCACTCGGCAACGTTCAAATTTCTTTACTATCTTTGGCATCTGCACTTAACTATGCCGCTTCCTCTATCACTTATGATCTGCATTCAATGTGACTTTAACTTTGTGTCTCGATTCATGCTTCACTCGGCAATGTTCAATTTTCTTTACTATCTTTGGCATCTGCACTTCGCTGCGCCACTTCCTCGATCACTTCTGATCTACATTCAATGTGACTCTGACTTTGTGTCTCAATTCATGCTTCAAACGGCAACGTTCAAATGCCTTTACTATCTTTGGCATTTGCACTTTTCTACTTAACTGCGCCGCTTCCTCGATCACTTTGATTGAATTATCTCGAGCTCTGTGAAGATATATCGAGTTCATCCCCAGTTCCAGTTGTTCCTTTACAGACAGTTAGAAGACATTGATTGTGGACTTTTATTTCTTTCGTCGCGCCAAGTTCACGTTATTTGCTTTGTTGAATCTTTCCTTATGACCTTTTGACACTTGTAGTCAAATGCGCGTGCACTCGGAGGATCATCTAAGTTTGCTTTGCACCATTAGATCTAATGCACCGATCAGACACGAGCCATTGATCTTTTAAAGCAACATTAGTTTTAATACTTGCTTTGCCATTAACCATCGAGCTTCTTTTCTTCCCTTTTTGCATCTCGTTGCTTTCTATATCATGGATTCACTTCCGCTCCTTTCGATTATCCTCGATATGCTCGATCTTTACCCTTTGTATTGAGCGTTAAACTTCGGCATGTTGGCGTGATCTTATTTTCTTCGGCATTCTTGTAACGTTCCTTGCAACGTCGACCCTTCAAGACTTGCTCATCTTTTAATTGCTTTAATTCCTTCGGAAGGTTCCTTTATGCAAATTGTTGCAGGCCTTTGTGTCTTCAAGACAATTTCTGCGGACTTTTTGTCCGCGTTCATTTCATCCATAAGTGTCCTCCAATTTCTCCGAAAGAATTCGTCATTGGCTTCTAATAGATGTCCTTCAGAAATCTTTTCTTCAGACTTTTTGTCCGCAAGACATTTCTTTGGACTTTTTGTTCGCGAGGCATTTCTTCAAAAAAATTGTCCGAGACATTTCTTCGGACTTTTTGTCCGCGAGGCATTTCTTTAGAGTTTTTGTTCACATCATTTCTTCGGCTTTTCTGCAAGTGTCCACATACCCTTTGTAACGTTCAAAAGATACCCTTTGGACTTTTTGAAAATGTCCACTTGCCCTTCGCAACATTCAAAAGATACCCTTCGGACTTTTTGAAAACGTCCACTTGCCCTTCAGAGTGTTCAAAAGATACCCTTCGGACTTTTTGAAAAGGTCCACTTGCCCGAGGACTTGACAATTTTTCTAAAAGAATTATCCTTGCCATTTTTCCAAAAGAAGTCCTCCGAAGGAATTCTTCAAGACTATCCCGGGTTTTCAATTCTCCGTGACTTACCCTGATTGCCTCTTCTAATAAGAGCATTTTACAAACGCGATTTACACCACAAGTCTGCTCAACTCAACTTTTGGCATTAATGCATGATCAGATTCAATCTCAATGACATCAAGGACATCAACCTTTGACATCAATGACAATTCCATGCTACCTTAGATGGGAATGATAACTCTTCAGTCCTCAGACTGCTTTCTGTATCATGATATCAAAACTATCCACTGTCTCCTTGCTCGAATTTCCAACAGAGGATTCGTAGTCTACTTTGTTGCATATACACTCTGGACTCGTAGTCTACTTTGCTTGTTATTACTTGGAAAGCACAGAGAATTAGTCCTACTATGCATTTTTGTATAGTGGAGGATTGAATGATCATTCCCAACTTGCTGTACTGTCATCCCAGCATTCATTTTGTATGAACAGCAAAGTGGGTATGTAAGATACTTCACTATTTTGGCTATCTATTTTTCTGGGTATTGATGTTTTAGATAATAGGGGATATTTTATGAACTGGGTTGTCAATATTTTGTGAAAATACTGAGTATCTAAGCTGATATAAAAATTTGGGATTTTCAGCTATGTATTCCCTATGTAATGTTCAGTTTGAGTTGAAAATTATTATTGCAATATCTTCTATTTTGCTACATTATATTATTGTATCAAACATTGTCAAAAAATCAGAAAACCAAAAACAAATTAAAATAGACAGGGAAAATCCAAAAAACTAAATATCCTATCAAGGGGGGATATTACAGTGGTATCAGAGCATAGCTCTCCCTGCCATCCTGTGAGGTCAGATTCAGACATGCAGAAGTGAAAACGAGACATGCAATCGGATACTAGTAGATATTATCTCAGAAGGAACAGATCAAAGCCCGATTTACAGTGTCCACAGACGGATCCCTTTTCAGGTGTGATTCCAACACAAGTTGAGGAGATGGATGATTGAGATGTTGATGAACCCAGCTTGCAGGAGATTCTAAGTTCATTGGCAAGGGGACAACAGAATATAGAGAGAGGACTCTTGCAGATTGATGAGACTTTCAGAGAGTCACATGCTGAACTGAATTGTACCCTTGGCCGGTTGGCATTTCCAGAGAACAAAAATAACAGAACAACAATAATAATGGAGGAAACCAGGTCAACTTTGGGGAAAGAAACAGAGCAGATGATGGTGGTGATAGGCATATGGGTGACAGGGGCAATGGTGACAGGGACAATGCAAATCGACACAGAGATGGAGAGGATGAAGGTGAAACCTCAGTCACAAATAGGAGAGCTACCCAGCTAACAGCTGGCGATAGACCTGGTATCCCTACATTTTCACACAGAAACAATGTTCTTGAGCAGGACGCAACCTAGGTTGAGTTCCAAGATGAGACCCTGAGAGATTGGAGAGCATCCAGTGCAGAGTTTAGGACAGAAATGACATTTGGCGAATACTTTGATATCAGGATGAGAAATAGACCCCGCAAGGGAAACAGAGCACAAAACCAGGAGGTACAGAGAAAAGTTAGCAAGATGACACTCCCATATTTCGATGGTTTTGGTAAAACCACCGCGAGCGCATGGGTCTAGAAACTAGACAGTTACCTACACATTAGCCCCATCCCTGAAGAAGATGCTATTACTGAAGAAACTGGAAGGCAGTGCGCATAAGTGGTGGAGCAATGGCAAGGTCACTCTGGGACATGAGCAGATTACCCCCTATGTGAAGTTCACCCCCAGACTCAGACAGATTTGATAAGGACCCTGAAATGCAATTCAAAGAGTTGGCTCAGTTGAAACAGGTGGGCTCGATAGATTCTTACATATCGGAGTTCCAAGACCTTTCGGTGATGGTTTCGGACATTTCCGAGTGAAGATTGACATGCTCTTCATTGATGGGTTGTTAGATCCACTTCGGGGCTGGATCAAGGGTTTAGACCCAACATCATTAAAAGAGGCCATGAAGAAGGCCCATGATATGGAGTCTTCTGTTTGGAGGAATAAGTTTCAGTCCAAGAGAGATAAGGAGAAAGACAAGACATTTTCCGAGAGATTCTGGACATCAACACTAGAGTTCTTCCAAGTTGGATAATGCCCAGTTGAATGACCTCAGGGGGAAGAAGCTCTGTTTTCACTGCAGAGAGCCTTGGGATCCTAAGCACAAGTGTGCTGCCCAAGGTAAAGCAAAACAATTGGAATATTTTTCAGCAAATGAGTCCGATGAATCTGAGTCACATTCAGAGCATTCAAAAGATAATGATTCAGTTACGGATGTTGCATCTAAAGCATCAAATAAGGAGGAGACCGCCCTACCTACAACACGTATCTCGAGTATTCAGAAAGAAGGGTCATTCAGGATCAGAGGAGTACTAGGTGGGCAGCGATGTATTACACTTCTTGACACAAGTGCCACTCATAACTTCACAGATGAGGGCTTGGTTGCAAAGAGAAAGTTGAAAACGGAAGAATGAGGGATTTAAGGTGAAGGTAGCTGACGGGTTTGTTCTCCCCTGCACTAGGAGGATACCCAATTTAGCCATCCAGCTGAATAACTATACTTGCCAGTCACAATTTTATGTAGTTAGCATGGGGGATATGGGTGTTGTGTTGGGTATGAAATGGTTGCATGAGATTGGAGAGTTCACACTCAACTTGAGGACCATGGAGATGAAGTTTGAGGTGAACAGAGTTTAGCATGTGCTCAAGGGTATTTCAAATGGTGGGTTGAGAGTGTTTCTCTCACGCAGATGGAGAGATTGATTCACCATGATCAAGTGCAGTGGGCAGCAGAGGTAATGGTGATACCTGCAGTTTCAGAACAGCAGAAGTGGGAGTATCCACCTGATATACAAGGTCTCTTGACTAAACACACCAAAGTGTTTAGTGACATACCACTAGGCAAACCCCCTGATAGGGGAATTGAGCATGTGATTGAGTTGGAGGGTGCGAACCCAGTAATTACTACACCTTACAGGCACCCGTAGAGATACAGGGATGAAATCGAGAAGGCTATCAAAAAGCTTCTCGAGATGGGTCACATAAGGCCTAGCAAAAGCCCTTTCGCATCGTCAGTGGTCTTAGTGAAGAAAAAGGATGGGACTCTCAGAATGTGTATTGACTATAGAGAGGTCAATAAGAAAACCATTAAAAATAGATACCCTATACCCCGCATTGATGAGTTGATTGATGAGTTGCACGGGCCCTATTACTTCTCCAAGATAGATTTGAGATCGGGTTACCATCAGATCCAGGTCAGGGATGAGGATGTGGAGAAGACAGCATTCAGGTGCCACTATGGGCACTTTGAGTTCCTGGTCATGCCATTCGGATTGACCAATGCCCCAGCCACCTTCCAATCCTCTATGAACACGGTGTTTAGAGAGCCGCTGAGGAGAGTCATGTTGATATTCTTTGATGGCATATTGATCTACAGCAGGACTTGGGAGGAGCATCTTAAACACATTGACATTGTCTTGAGTATTTTAGAGTGGGAGTCACTGTATGCAAAAATGTCAAAGTGTGAGTTTGGGATGACCAAGTTGTTGTACTTGGGTCATATCATCAATGTTGGTAGTGTGAAAGTAGACTCGAAGAAGAATCGGGCAATTGTGGACTGACCACCACCAAAGAATCTCTCACACCTTAAGGGATTCCTTGGTCTTTGTGGGTATTACCGTCGTTTCGTGAAGGGATTTTCACACTTAGTTGCTCCCCTCACAGATTTGACTCGAAAGGATGCTTTCAGTTGATCAGGTAGTGCACAGGAGTGCTTTGACAGGTTCAAGGTGATTATGAGTACATGCCCTGTGTTGGCTATTCCAGATTTCAACAAACCTTTTACGTTACAATGTGATGCCTCAGGGTAAGGCATTGGTGTGGTAATCATGCAGGACAAACACCCCATAGCATTTGAGAGTAGGAAATTGAGGGATGTGGAATGGAGTTACAGTATATATGACAAGGAGATGTTAGCCATCATGATGCGTTGGCTAAATTCAGACAATGTCTAGTGGGCAGTAAGTTTGTGGTGAAGACGGATCACAATAGTCTGAAACATTTCCTTGGTCAGAAGGCCCTAAATGAGAGGTAGCGGAAGTGGGTCAGCAAATTTCAAGCTTACGAATTTGACATTGTGTATGTCAAAGGCAAGAAAAAAATAGTTGCTGACGTTTTGTCCAGGTGACCCCATTTGTGTGTACTAGGTGCTATTTCAGATGATTGGAGAGATGTGATATCAACAGAATATGCTAAGGACAAATGGGCTACTCGGATAATAGATGGCACTATTCGGGAAGACAAGTACATGATGGTAAATGATCTCATCATTTACAAGGAAAGGATTTTCTTAGTGCCAGGATCAAAGATGAAGCAGAAGGTTTTGAGGGCATTCCATGACTTGCCTATGGTAGGGCATCCAAGGTACGTCAAAACATACAAGCAAGTCAGAGAGAGGTTCACTTGGAAAGGCCTCAAAACAAAAGTTATGCAGTATGTGAGAGTGTCTGATATGCCAACAGAACAAATAGGGGCACTCTTTCCCAGAAGTATTATTGCAGCCCCTACCCATTCCTATGAGGAAGTGGGATAAAATTTCTATGGACTTTATCACAAGGCTACCTAAAGTCCAAGCCAGCGATTGTATTTATGTGGTGGTGGATAGATTGACGAAGTATGCACACTTCTTTGCCATTCCTACCACCTATACTGCAGCTCAGATTGCAAAACTATTTTTCAAAGAGGTATTCTGCCTACACGGGTTGCCACGGAACATTGTCAGTGATAGGGCTCCTTAGCAATTTTTGGCAGGGGCTCTTCAGGTTGACAGGAACAGAGCTCACCCCCAGTACGAGCTACCACCCACAGACAGATGGTCAAACTGAGATTGTCAATAAATGGGTGGAAGGATACCTCCGTAATTGTGTCAAGGCAGCAAAAGGCATGGATAAAGTGGCTTCACATGGGAGAGTACTGTTATAATTCCACTTATCACATGTCCATTCAGATGTCACCCTTCATGGCTTTGTATGGGTATGAGGCACCAAGCTTTTTTGATTTGTTGTTTGAAGATAGCAGAGTGCCTAAGGCCAAAGACCTTCTTCAGGAGAGTTAGGATATCATGACATCTTTGAAGGAGAACTTACAGAAGGCTCAAAATCAACAATAGTATGTAGATCAACAAAGGACTGAGCGATCATTTGAGGTCGGTGGCATGGTATACTCAATGTTGTAGCCCTATAGGCAGTCCACTCTCAAGAAGAGTGGGGCAGAGAAGCTTAAGCCATGGTACTATGGACCTTTCAGGATCTCCAAGAAAATTGGAGAGGTGGCTTAGGAGTTGGAATTGCCAACAGGCAGCAGGGTACACAATGTATTTCATGTGTCACACCTTAAGAAGGCTTTGGGACATAATGTGACACCATCAGTAGAGTTACCTCCTCTTGATGAAGAGGGGAAATTGATTTTGGAACCCGAGGCAATAATTGATACAAGGGAACGCACCTTCAAGAGGGCTATCAGAGAGTCCCTGGTAAAATGGAAGACCCTATGGGTGGAGGATGCTACTTGGAAAAATGAGCAGATATTGGAGCATCCTAATCTGAGATTGCTTGAGGCAAGCAATCTTAGGGAGGGCAGACTGTAATGTCCCCTTCTAGATACATGGTTAGTCCATCATTGGGTTCTCGAGGACTAGCAGTTTGGTTAGGGAATTGTGGTTAGTTTGACATTGGTGTGGTTCGAATTCAGTGGATCCAATTGGCACCTTCAGAGTTGGCTCTGTTTGCTCTTGGTCGTTACTATTTTTAGTAAGTTCGGGAACAGTGTCGGTTCGGCACTTTCAAAGTGGGGTTGGATTCGTCTCGTCGAGGGCTTTCCGATGAGCTATAGATCATTGGTTTCCAACATCATCTTGGCCTCTGTTTTAAAGTCCGTAAATTAAACATTATTATTTAATATTGGACCTTGGTGCCTAGGCACAACTTAATGTTGTTTTAAAAGAGGGGACTTTAAAGGTGATGTTGAGAAAAGAATTAAAGAGAATTATAATTTATTTTCCCTCTCATGTTTTATCCCATATGCAAGAGGATTTTAGAAACTCTTAGTTGAAAAAGTATAAAAGAGGGAAAAGTGCTCTCATTTGCATATGCTTGGTTTACTATTTTTCTTCTCTCTTTTGAGATTTTCCTGCGAAGGTTTTGGAGCTTTAGCTCTACAGTTTGAAGGGATTCGAACCTGAGGCTCTTGGAGACGAAAACCTCCCTGAGTAGCAGCATTCTACAAGTGTGCAATACCACCCAAAGGTGCTTTGTGGTGAATACACTCAGTGTTCACATTTGTGATTCAATAGAGTTTGTCGGATGAGATTTTGGGGCATATTGATCTTATCACTTGCAGGTTTGTTTATAAGCAACTAATTGCAAAGGAGTTAAAGCAGATTTTGATGTGTTAGAAGAGAGTTATTGCTGCTGTGATAGTCTACATTAGCTGGCCGTACTATTGCCCAGCCATACCACATTGGAGGGTTTCTTTGTGAGTTTGAGTGCAGATTTCTACCTTGTACATGGTCGACTTATTTCTGTAGTCATTTACAGCCATTTATTGAGGAGTTTAGAGGGTTTTGGAGGTGCATTTCATTGCCGCTATAGCTACAGCCATAGCCGTACCATTTCAGCCAGGGTTCGTAGTCTACTTTGGGGCATATACACTCCGGATTCGTAGTCTACTTTGCTTGTTATTACTTGGAAAGGACAGAGAATCAATCCTACATCAATTGTATGCATTTCTATATAGTGGACGATTGAATGATCATTTTCAGCTTGTTGTACTGTCATCTCAGCCTTCATTTTGTATGAACAGCAAAGTGGGTATGTAAAATACTTCACTATTTTGGCTATCTATTTTTCTGGGTATTGATGTTTTAAATAATAGGGGATATTTTATGAACTGGGTTATCAATATTTTGTGAAAATATTGAGTATCTAAGCCGATAGAAAAATCTGGAATTTCCAGCTGTGTATTCCCTATGTAATGCTCAGTTTGAGTTGAAAATTATTATTGCAATATCTTCTATTTTGCTGCATTATATTATTGTATCAAACATTGCCAAAAAATCAAAGAACCAAAAACAAATTAAAATAGACAAGGAAAATCCCAAAAATTAAATATCCTATCAAGGGGGGATATTACAATTTTTATCGGCGTTTTGGGGTTCCAACCAGTGAATAATCCTTTCCAGGCAATGGCGCTTCAAACAGGGCAATAATTGTGCATGATAATAGGTCTAAATCTTATGTAATTATTTTGAAGATTTTCAATAAAATTTCTGAAGTTTGCTGCCATTGTTTACCAGTCATGAATTGCTCAGAAATTTATATTAGTGTGAGTTATATGTTGTTGGGTTTGCAAATCATTGTTCTTTGTTTTGGCTACATATTACTGCTGCTATAAACATCTGTAATCAGAGTTAAATCAGAGTTTCAGATTCAGAAAATTGTGATCAACAAGTTGTAGTTTTCAAAAAATATATATATATTGGGGTTGGTTACTACATTAATCGCTGGTTTTATATAATATTGCAAGCGATTTTTCAAAGAGTTTTCCAGCAGGGTTGGCGAGTGAAAGGAAAGCGTGGAATCGCTGGTTTTGGGAATATATATTCAGCTAAGGTGATCATCATTTCTAGGTATTCATTACAGCAGTTTGCATCATCTTTTCAGTTCTTGGAGTGGATATTAATGGCTGTAAGTTTGGATTAATTTTTGCTCTAGTGGCATTTAGCATTTTGTTCACTTTGGAGAGGTGTTGTGGTTTGTTTGATAGACCTAGAGTGGCTGGTCTATTCTATTATTTTCAGAATTTAGATTGTGGTTTGTGCCCAATCCCATTATTGCTTGCTTGTCCCAAATTGAGGACATTACAGGGGAGTAAGAAACACTTCAGATGGGTCAACAACGCGTTTGCCATGGTCATGACTACAGCTCTAGAAGGAGAAGCAACTAAAAGAATCTTTGAGAATGGCATGAGATTGGTTGCACATTATGGGAGATACTTCATTCAGTTTCCGAAATTCACGTATATAAGGGATGGTGGATATGAAGGTTGCCCTCTCAAACCCCTCATGTATTTGAGCAACAAGATCCTCCTGGTCAAATTGTGCAAGGAATTGGCTTAAGTTCATAAGAAATGTCGACAAACATGTGGCGGGAGTGTAGTTCCTAATTGAGCTAGGGCATCATATTTGTAGGAAACCCATTGATGCTAAAAACATTGAGGCAACCATGGTGCATTTCCCAATGCATCCTCATAACAAAAGGAGCTCATTCGATAGAAAGGGGTACGTCAAGACCAACCTCAATCCAGGGTTCAACTATGCACATGTTCTGAACATATAAGACTACTAGGAAGACTATGCGGATGATTTTGAATTCTAGAGAAGGGATTATGCCAGAATAAGTCCAAAGCAAATCATGGTATTTACGGATACTTGGATACCTGACAGCATGGTAGATGATAGTAGTGAAATGCTAGATCCCGTCTATATCAACATGTTCATGTAAATATCAGTGCCTTCTTTGAACTGGTCTAGAAAGGAAACTACTGATTTGGATGCTCGCACTCAATTGGTTCTCACCAAGTACTTGAATTGATTCCATAAGAAGCTGGCCAAGTTTACAGCAACAAGTGGTCAGAGCAGATCAAATTCTACAAGAATTACCAAGTAACCCTCAGCCCATACAGTAAAAGTATCTAGCACAAAAGCTCTCAACTCTACATCTTACCCAAGAACTACTACTAGAAATGGTGGAGATGGAGAGGTTCCTTATCAAGGATGGATGCCAAACAAGACCTATGGAAGTGATTCATCCATGAAATTGAAGATATCCATTAGGAAGCCTCTGCAAACTCCCCTCTAGGATGATGCAGTTCATCCCTCTAAAGAAATGGATACGATGGACTTGGTGGATAACATCACACAGCAATACATAGCTGCTACTCAACGACTTGATCAGTCAGCAGTTGTTGTTCCATCACATGGTGTTTCCCAACAGACCTTGTTGTCTTCCCTTCATCATCCTTCACTCACAAGATCCTTTCCCCCTCATGTCCCACCTCCACCTTCTACTTTTCCACCCATTCAACCCACTCCTCTGAGAGTTTCCTCAGGGTCAGAGGCACAAGTCGTGAGCTTCATCAATCCATATTTCAGTTGGATGCAGCCACTGTTGAATAATAAAAAGAGGGTGGTTGAGTCCTCAGTGCCAAACTTCGATGAAGTGACCAAACTCCTACAGACACCTCTAAAGAAGGCCAAAACCACCTCTTGGCTAGCCTTCGACCGATCTGCAACGCAGTTTGTGGAAATTGCAGAACCAATTGGAGAAAATAACATACGAGGAAATGACAATGGGGGATTACAAGGTAAAAAGAATTCCCTTGGGTATGCCCACTCGGGAATGTGATGCCCATAATCTCAGGGAAACCACGGAGTGGATGGTCAAGAGATCAGAAGATGAGTTGACCCAAGAACAAATGAAAGATCGAATCCATTAGCTCGTTGTATATGTCAACTACCTCAAGTCCTATGGAAACCCCAACATCATCTCTTCCTGCCACCACAGCCCCGATACCGAGAATCAATAAAGAAGTAATTTCAGCTATAAGCAGGTACATCTTAGGCAAGACTACAAAGGCCTAAGTTTAACAGGTACTAGTGGAGGGATTAGAGTCTATCAACAAAGTGATGAAAACTTGTGAGAAGATCGGGATTGAATGCATCAAAGTGGATCAATAGATCTAGTGCCATCAAACAGAATTGAAGATGTGGGAAGGGATACAAGGTGATGTGGAGCAGATGTCTTTGACTAATGTAGATTTGTTAGTTAAAAGGCATCATCAACAAGTTGAAATATGATATATCCTACGACTGGTTAGAGAGAATTTTGCACACGAAAGATGTTCTAAACAATGCCTTGGAAGATCTGAAGGAACAACAAAGAAAGCGATGGAAAGATTAATCAACTCTGCTCGAATATTTGGGATTTACGCTACGAGCTCTACAGGGAAAATGGTTTCAGACAATATTCTACAGCAAAACTAAAAAAACAATACCAAAAGCTCATCAAGGAAGAACTTTTTAAAGAATGCGCTTTTATTATTGCAAGTAGTATTGCAAGCATGAACAAGTTCAACGAGATCCATAGTGTTTTGGAAGAATTGAACACGGGATACCTGAATTTTGAGACTCTAAATAACATGAACACAATATTTGACAGGTGGTTGATTCATTGATGTATAAGGGGGAAGAGATGTGGAAGTATTACAAACATCCAATCATGAATTCAATCATCTAACTCGTATAAGCATCATGTTATACAACCACTCTCAAGGACGAAAACCCTTGTGATTATAACAGCCCAAGGACGAAACCCCTTGTGGACTTATATTTTATTTAATTTATTATTTTAAATGCAATATTTATATTTATAAAAAAATAGGTTTTCCGAGAAAACCAAATTAATGTATAATATTCCGATTTGGAATATTGCAGTGGTATTAGAGCTGTTTTTCTTGCCAGCCTATGAACCATGGGGTCACTAGATAAAGAAATTATGGGCAGTTGCGAGTCGTACAACACCCTTTCAGCAGAGATTCAAAAAGAAATCTCTTTTTCAGATTATTTGGATTTAAAAGAGTCATGGAATGGAAACAGGGACCATGAGGAAGACGAGTTTGTGAATCATAGTTATGGAAGTACTGAATATGACAAGAAATTCAATTTTCAAGAGGTCCCAGAAGAAAGGAAAATGACAAATTCCAATACTGACTTCCCTATCTAGGAGCAAACGAATGAGGCATCCAACGTTGAACTAAGGGAATGCCCAAACATACTTATCCAAGAAGAAGTTGATATTTATGGAGACTTGTCTATTGCGAAGAATGACATAAGAACTTTGGATATTAGAGATGCACACGAGTTATCTATCCAAAACACTAATGATGATGTTGATATGTGTTGTCTATGTCAAAGTGAAGATAAACTTCAGTGTGTGCAAGAGAGAGGTCTTGAGGATCGTTCCTCAAACACGAGTTCTAAGTTTAATAAACCAATTGATTGTCTAATTAATGCACACTATCAACAAGATATCATGGGCTACGGTCTTAAAAATAAACAAGACGGAGAGCCAACCAAAATAATTGATAGAATATGAAAAAAAACGTCCACCAGATAACCTTGATGCCTTGGAAGATGAACAATCATTAAATACACCTCACTCATTGAAGGATACCGAAGAGACTTCCAGTGATATTATGGATAACAAACAAGACTCTACATGTGCACCTTTTCTTTTAGATTTGTCTAGCTATCTTGGAGTAATAGGAAATTCACATGTTGAACATGGAGAGTCCTTGGAGGTGTGCTTAAAACATTCGGAAATCAATAAAGGCAATCAAGCTGTAACTGTTAATCTTGGAAATGCTGCACTTGAGCGCTGTGACTTAGAGATGAGTTACACACAGCCATCCACAACAAAAAATGAACGACACGCTGATTCCATGTCTGCTTCTTCGATAGGAGGGGCTCAAGTGATATTGGAAGAAATAAACTATGATGATGGGCTATTAAAGGATGTTGATTAATGGCATGCCAAGGATGTGGTGAACCTAACAACCGGACGAAAAAGTCCAAATTTGTTCACATTAAATATAAGGGTTGTGTATCCATACATCAAGCTATTAGAGGATGTAGGTCCTCAAGCGTGGATTTTTAAGGAGCTGGAAGTTATCCATAATTCAAACTTCATATTCCCAGAGTTACAATATCGTGAGTCTCAACAGTTTGAACTTGGCTTTGCATCTAAAATGGTTAAACCTTCGTTAGTGTATGGGGAAGAAAACATTCTTCATGGGAAGTTTTTATTCAAAACATGGGATCCAAACTTGATATTAGAAAGTTTAAATTTCTTAAATTACAAAATATGTGAGTTGACATAGTGACCGAATCATTGCCCTATGAATTGTCAAATGTCCAACATAAACCATGGTTTGGTGGTCTTTAAATTGTTGAAAACATTCTATTTTCTATTTCAAAGGAAAGGAAAAGACCCTTGTTGAGAGACTCCACTTTACATCTGCCACTTAAACATAATTATATGCTCGAGCATTATTGTACAACAACCTTAACTAGCATGAAGAATTTCACACAAAACCTTGAAATTCCAAAATGTGTAGTAAATGATCATCCGATCAAAGTATGGCATCACGAATTAAATAAAATTCCTGATACAGAGGCCTACATCATAAAATGTGATAATATATTAGGGTTTTCACCGGTAAAGTCCAACATACTGCGAGAAATGTATGCTTCACTATTCTTGGATGTTCTTCAAGAGATTAAGTATCAAACAAACGTGGCTCTGTTGAATAGCAGAATTTGTGCGTCTAGAACCTACATTTCTAAAATCAAGATATGTGATTTGAGTGAAAAGCTATTGCTCTTAGCATTTAAATTTGTCAAAACATTTCAGGGCATAGAGGGAAGTTCTGATTTTGTAAGAAAGAACAAAAAAAGGAGTAATAAAAATGCTAGTATGGAATCTAAAATGCACTCACAATATTTGAGCAAACTACCCAACATTGATAACCAATTTTCTTGCCTCCTTTCATTGTTTCTTCCAGACATGACAACATTTCTCTCTGATTTGTTTAGGTTCATCAACATCATTGGTCTTTGCCATGGTAAACTATCAGAGGCGAATGTTGATAAAATTATAGGTTCGTTTGAAGATACATTTATATCAACATTACTTGCACAAGTTCCGATCGGTTATCAAAAGCTAGATCTTCTGAATAGAGCCCGGTAAGTAAAGAACAAAGTTATTAAGAACAAGTTTGATATGAATACTTTTGTTCAGAGTATTTTCCAACTAGATCTATTTTCCACGAGAGCACATGCTATGGTAAACCTGTTTTGGTATATGGTTCACAAGCCATTTTACAAAGAGCAGCTAGGATATTCTATTTGGTGTTCCTCTACAATCTATCATAGTCATGTGGGATTTCATTTCCCTGTTAAATCTTCCAAGCATAGTGTTGGGTGAATATTTTGTCGGCCAGCTAACTGGTGACCAAAATAGTTCCTATCACCACAGCGTAGGGAGATTGGTTTTCCAATGTTGCAGGTTTACCACATCCAAAGAGGGCAAATCTCTCCTCTCATCAAGGGGAGGTTCCCTATTAAATATGCAAGAGGCTATATACTATATATATAAGCAGAAAGTAAGACACAGGGGTGGGGTAAGCCATCCATCTCTCTTTTTTCAGAGATGATGTTAACAAACAGAGGAGAAATCCTGGGTGATTGGTGAAGGTACTTCTCTTCTTTCAGAAGTAACATTCAGCTAAGAGCCAGATCCCTTCCTGGAAAATAGAAATCCTGGTGAAGCGATAGAAGGCACTTCTCTTCTTTCAGAAGTGTTTGTTCTTGCAGGCAACAGGTATCTTTCTGGTAACAGGTGACAAAAAGGCACAGTAACCAGCAGTATGAAACAGAACACAAAGTTTCCACCTCAACTGCCCAAGAGTGAGATACGAAGAACAATGGGGGCACAAAGTCGTCCCAAAGTCCTTTCCACAGAAACAGAAAATAAACACACACTGAAGACAACTATGACAGCGCAAAGTCTGAAAGTAGCTGGCTTCAGGGCACCTTCCTGATTACTTCCGTTATTTCTGCTTGTTAGATCAAATAAACAAGAATGCTCCTAGGAAACAGACATAAGAACAATTTCCTAAAATAGCACAAACTATAACAGCACAAAGTCTGCAAGTCACTTGCTTTCTCATTCAAATAAAATAATATGAACTACAATCTGAGCTCAAAGTCTCATTATTCGCCTTTCAATTTGGGCAGAGTTTTGCTTTTGTATACGGAAAGATCTCATTTTAATGATACAAGAGATTACATTATATAGAGGCTTGAGGGAGGCTTGGCACTTTGTCCCATAGAGTGACCCATTCGGCGCATTCAATGCCTTGGATGCATTCTTGGTCTTGTCAGGGAGAGCCATGCTGGAGCAGGGCAACTGCCTTGACTGTGACACGTCGATTCATCTCTAGTGCCTCCTCCCGAGTCTAAATCTCTCATTCCATCACCTGCCTAGCTGCGCAACTGTCTATTCTGTCTTTATCTCAAAGGGGACAAACAGACGGCACTTTCAATGTTTGAAGGCCCCAAATACCTACCCGGCGAACTGCTTCACCTACTGGCAGTAACCCCTGCTGAGTTTCCCTTTGTCTCTTCCTTCTCTTGACCCTTGCCTTAGGCTTTTTGAATGCATCTGGGTTCATCTTTTGAGTCCGCAAAAATCAACAGACACTTAAATGCAGCCGATTTGGCATTTGTGGGTCTTTCCTCTATTGAAGGTTAACGGCTAGCCAGTCGCTCCAAATTTGACGTCCGTGGGTCTGTCATTCTGCTGTGATGCGGGTGAGGACTCGTGGCGGCATCCGCGGCTTTGGAATAAGCTTTGAAACTGTTAGACGCTGGGGGGCACGGATGCAGACATGTGGCAGCTTCCGCTTCAACTTGGACGGGACACATGGCGAGTTCCGCGCCTTGAAGCTACTTCTGAAACTGTGTCTCGGCATGCGACACTTGGCAGCGTCCGCTGCACTTTGATGCTTCGACCTTTTCCAGAGGGAACATGCCCTTCGGGGTCTTGAGAAAGGTTCGTTTCTGAATGTCGAGTGTCCTTCCGCAAAGGTGTCTGCCCTTCGGGATCTTCCAAGTGGCCTTCGGGCTTTGATTCCTTGGCGGGTCGTTGGTCCCTTATTTCCTTCGGACAAAATGTTCGAAGGAATTCCTTTGGACAATTTGTCCAAAGGAAATTCTTTCCTTGGCTTCATGCGTGTCTTTGCATTGCGAGTGCCCCCTTTTATGACACGTGGCGTCTTCTGCCGCTTTTAACTAGAGACACGTGACAGCTTCCGCTATTGACACTTGGCAGCATCCGCCTTCTCTAGTCTTTGCAAAACCATAGAAACGCTTGGGGCTCGGTCGGGCTCTCTCAGACGATGACACTTGTCAGCTTCCGCTGATCTCTGCAAGGGACACGTGGCGCGGTCCGAATTCATTTGTTAGTTGCGCGGATGCAGACACTTGGCGCGTTCCGCTTCATTTAGTCACTCGTCCCCGGGCACACCATGGTCTTTACTCAATACAGTGGAATGGAAGGAAGGAAACGCAGATGTTGACACGTGGCGGCTCCCGACGAGCTTCAAAAAAGAGACACATGGCAGCTTTCGCTACTTCTTAGGGAAAAGGCATAATGGCTCGACCGATGACACTTGGCAGTATCTGCTTGACTCTTTCTGTTGCGCGCATTTCTCTTCATAACTGAGGCCATCTTTGAACCTTTGAACCCAGCACATTGAACCGATTGAACATTGAACCCGTTGAACTGATGAACCAAAATGGTTCAAGGTTCAACGGTTCAAGCTTTTGAGACTCGTTAAATGCTCAGGGCCGCGGAACCTTTGGAATGGTTGAACTTTGAACTTTGTCAAATGCGCCTAGCTCCTGTTGAAGACGTTGAACCTTTGAACCTGCTAATCCCTTTGCTGAAAAAGCTTTGAAAAAATGAGGAATTTGAAAGCCCCCGAATAAATTTTGAGAAGGGGAAGAGAGGAATTTTGGCCCTGCAGGTCCAAGAATAGCTCATATGTTGTTCCAAAAATGAGTGACATTTTAGGGGACCAACACATAGCTCACTATATTTACCAGAGAGAATAGATTCATTTCCCCCAAATTCAGAGATGCAATTGTATTCCAACGAAATTGAATTAGTTGTTAAGTCTGGTATATCATGGTTGCAAAAGGATTGTCAGTCTAATAATTTTAATGAAGCTGAGTTATTTTCAAAAGAGTCTACAAATATAATGTGTTGTTGAATTTGCAGGAATTTCTTTATACATTTATACTTTTCTATGATTCTGAACAAGAAAAAATCGTGGATCAACGTCAAGCCATTGAAGGATCTATGTTTGCATTCCATGGAAATTCTACATGTACTTGGTACTCTATCATAAGGAATGGCTTAAAGGGTTTGTGTAAGATAAAGTACATGTCTGCTGGAAATGTTTGCATCCCTCGATTGACAAGAGCTATTCATATTTTTTCTGCAATCCTTCCCTATTGAGTGAAAACAAGAAACCTAAAGATTTCAGAGTGTTGGTTCTTTGTAAAATTGTCTCATGGAAAACGTATACAAACTTTTTTGACATTTTGGTGGCTCCCAATGAGACTGAGGTTGTCATACGGTATTTGCTCGTATGGAGTTCATATGATTCTTCTACTTCCGGATTGTTAATAGAAGATGCAAAATGGGAAGGAGCCTTACTTCTTAAACATTCCAATTTGCAATTGCTTGAGGACGACCAATTTGAGGCAGGGAGGTCTGTAATATCCCCAAAAAGGAGATCGTTGAATTCAAGGAGGCATTGCCATTTCACATGAAGAAATTGCTGCCAAGGAGAAAACGCTACCAAGGAGCAGCGCTACCATTTAATACAACAGTCATATAATGGATATGAACGGAAATGTCAAACGAAATTGTTGTCGGAACTGAACGGAAGTGTCAAACAGAATTGTTGCCGGATGTGAACGGAAATGTCGACAGAAATGTTAACGAAAAATGTCGACGGTCACATCTTTTGGTGAAGAGGTGTCTCTTGGATGGGATGCCTCCTTTGTGAGAAGTTTTTAAAGGCTATATAAGGGAGAAGAGATGCCAAAGTATTACAGGCATCCAATTATTAATTCAGTCATCTACCTCGTATAAGTGTCATGCTATACAACCACTCTCAAGGATGAAAACCCTTGTGATTATAACAACTCAAGGACAAAACCCCTTGTGGACTTATATTTTATTTAATTTATTATTTTAAATGCAATATTTATATTTATAAAAAAATAGGTATTCCGAAAAAACCAAATTAATGTAAAATATTCTGATTTGGAATATTGCACTAAGAAAGATCGAGCAGCGATTGCGGTGAACAAATGCAGAATGGTCAAGTTCAAGAATGATCAAGAGAAGAATAAGACTCCCAGTCAACAGGTACTGAAAGAAATAGGCCCACCAGTGGAAGCCCTCCCTTCGAGAAGGAATCTTTAAGTTGATGTTAGTCACTTTGTTCTATTTTGTATATATTTCTCTTTGGTAATTTCTATAAAGTGCGAATGTAATATCATTTTGTAATATTGTAGTCACTTTACTAAAAGTTGAAAAGTGAATTAGAATAGGAATCCTGAAAAGAGCAGTAACAAGAATGTGAAGGGTCAGTCCCATTCCCCTATAAATTATCAATAGAGAAATGGCCATTGTAACGATGTTGGTGAAATATTTGGCACTTGTGACAACTAAGAGATTTCACAATAGTGAAGGAGACAAAAGTCTCTCTTCAATTCGGAAGGGCGGTTCTCTTTATTGAAAAAATGAAAAACTAAACTAAACCTATTTACAATATCTATAGGTTGAATAGAGTATTGGATTGTACTACTTTCAACTAAAAAGAAAAATAAAAGGAAGGGAGATGAAGGGTCATGCATGAATGAGTAAACACAAATTTCATCCAACAAGTGACAAGAAAATGTTTCTGAACAGTGACATGTTTGTTTGAAATTAATACAAGCATTGCTTAACTTGAGAGATATGCATTAACATAGGAAAAATATACATCCACAAAGAAAAAGTAAGACACAAAATTCAAGAATTTCCCTATGTTCTCAGTTTGAAGAACAAAAACAAAGTTTATTTCTCCTTTCTTTCAAGCAAAATTGCAATGGATATCAAAACAGCCCCTATACAATTGCCATTTCTCTTATTTATAAAGATAGGAGGGAATGGATTGACCCTTCACATCAGAATGTGACTTTTGGAATTCACGATTTCATCCTATTCTCTTTTTACTAATTTTTGAATTTTTACAAAAAGAAAATTACAATTTCCCGAAATAGAGGAATAGACAATAGTAGAAAACAGCTTTAAGCATTCTATAATGCCTTCTTTGGAATAGCAGCTGGTGTGAAAGATCCTGGAGCAGCAACAAAGCTTTTGGTTTGTTCTTTCTCTTGAGCAGCTTTGAATTTTCTGAATGTCTTCACTGCTTCAATGATTGTATTCAACTTAGGGAATTCTAGATGCATGCAATGTGTCAAGCATTTATCCAACACCAACATCATGGTGTTTGGGACTTCTATGAGTTCGGTCAATTGGTTATTCATTTCTTCAAGTGAAACATGGATTTCACTGAGCACAGTCATCGAAGCTACATTGAAGGCATTTTCCTTGAACAATTCTTCTTTGATCAACTTCTTGAATTGATCTTTGATTTCTTGCGCAGTGAATGGACTAGTCCCATCTTCCTTTAATAGGTCACAATGTAGTAATCCTCCCAAATTAGAAGAAAGCTCTTTTTGTTTCTCTCTTCCAATTTGGGACTTGCTCTTGCAACTCACCTACAGCTCGATTCAAAATTTCAATCTTCTGAAGGATGCATTCTAACCATTTGCAAGAGGTATCATCTTCAACCTTCTCAAAAATACTAGCTTTAACCATCTATTTGGAGTCAATGTTGATCATCTATTGAACATCACCTTTCACATTTTCCCAGACCTTCAACTCGTTATCATGGCACTTAATCAATTAGTTGATACTGATAATTTCATAAACAATTGTTCCATTCAGTTATACTACCTCCTCGATATACTTCATGCCATCCAATAGTAATCCATCAACCCGAGCTTCAAGAGTAATCCAGTAGGTGCTATATCTATTGATGGTAGCTATGGCCTCCTTGTTGATTCCAAGGACTTGAGTAGGGGCATCTACTTGAGGAGTTGATGGTGTCTCGACTGGGTGGAGACGATAGTTAACATGTCCAACCAACTGTCAACCCTGATCCTTCAATTGTTCCTGAGTGAGTTCATCCTGCTCATATCTCTTGATCATCCTCTTTGTGGTCTCTTGTAGGTTATGAATATCACTCTCCCGTGTTGGCTCTCCAAGAGATACCTTCTTCATAGTATAATCACTTGCAGTCATCTCATTTTTATCAACATTAGGTTCGACAATCTCCACAAACTAAGCTCCCGAGGGATCTGATACTAACCTTGATGTGATCTTTGTTTTCTTGGCAGGAGTCTTGAGGAGATTAGCCACCACATCAAAATCGGGAATTTCAGCTTCAACCACTTACTTTCTTTTGTTCAGCATGGGCTGCATCCATTGGAATGACATTTCACTAAAACTAGTCATTTGAGAACTCAAAGGTGGTGGTGGTTGCTTTGGAGGTGAAGATTCGGGAGGAGGTGGAATTGATGGAGAAACTGTAGGAGAGGGGGATGTAGAAACTGGAACTTGAACATCACTAATAGATCCCCGTTGAACTGCTCCTTGAGCAGAGGAAAGATACTATTGAGTGGTATTATCATTTAACAAAGATGGGTCTCCAAAAGGGGAGGACTGTAGCATGATGGACTTCTTAGCTTTTAGCTTCTTACCCTCAGTAGGGCTTTCTTCGCAAGTCTTACTAGGTTGTTTTGGTTGGTTAGGATTTTCATCATCTCCGTCATCAAAACTTGTAAATCTAAATGACTGAATTGCAACACTAGCATTGTCTTCTCCATGAGTCTTGGGAGTAGCTGCAGATGCTTGTTTTGGAGGTGTTGTAGTCTTTGATCTCTTGGAGCTTCCTACTCTAGTGAACTCTACAAGTTGTTGAACTATTCCATGGATCGATCCAACACGTGTTTAGTCCGCACCTGCAAATCTGATAGCTCTTTGACAGACCAATTGATGGTTGGCAATAGGGCAGCCATTACTTTTTCGACATAGATAGGATCAAGGAGATCACTCTTATCATCGATCATGTCACCTGGAAACCATGTATCAATGAAGGTCTTAATTTGTTCTAGACTCATTTTGCCCTAGTCACGCCTTATTACCTCATATTCATCAAAACAATTTTGCCCAATAATCCTCCAAATGTGGTATATGTTCATAGGAAGCACCCATGTCAAGGCGAATTCATACAAACCTCTTGTAGACATCCAATTCCTATCACTATCATGCCAAAATTGCAAATTTGAACGACTTTCTGCAATAACGCACAAATTGGACCAAAATCACCAAAATGCTATAATTTGGTCGCACATGTCATGTACATGCACCAATTTGTGTCCATGTATCCCTGATTGGGGCAATGCATTTTATAAAATTGTTATATTCTCCTAATTCACTTTGAGTCAAATTGCAACTAAGAAAAATGATGCTCTGGACCACCAAAATCCTCTAATTCAGTCGCACACGTCACGTGCATATGCCAATTCACATCGCCCTAATCAAGTTATTACCCCGTATGCAATTGACACCTTCCTCTAATTCAACTTTAGTCAAATTACAACTAAGTAAAATTGACATTTCCGACCAGTTTGATTAAACAAGCAACCAATTTCCAAGAATTGCAAAAAGCCTAAGTAAAATCACTT
Organism: Torreya grandis; assembly: GCA_037957365.1. Classification (NCBI taxonomy): domain Eukaryota; kingdom Viridiplantae; phylum Streptophyta; class Pinopsida; order Cupressales; family Taxaceae; genus Torreya; species Torreya grandis. The sequence goes on along the minus strand of JARHVA010000888.1, from coordinate 2,971,479 downwards.
GAGCAAATCAAATTAGATTAGGAGCTTAAGTGAAAAATCCATGGGCAGTTATTGAATATCTATTATTGATATCATCACAGGGGTGTCATCCACAAGGCATTAATGGAGATAAATATCAGGATTAAGGCTACCCGTGCCTTATTAATGCTCCATTCTTCCACATATTGATGACCATAATTATTGCTTGTCCCTCCAAAATTGAATGAATTTGTGACCCTCCATCTTGAACTTGAAAGGGAGCACCATAAATTAGTTAGCTCATTTTGGAAAAGTTATAAATACATGAGCCATGGCCATAACCTTTAAGCTTTTTGTGTAATGTTATTATGCAAGAATAGTTTCAAGAAGCTCTTTTTGATGTAGGAAAACTATGCAAAAATATCACTAGGAAGCTTCACTCATCCTTTCAACATTTGATCAAATCAAGAGCCAAAGCAATTGGTGCAAGGAGAGATGTATGGAGAAGCTTGTGTTACTGCATTGACAAAGACTTGGAGCACCAAATATGGGCACAAACACGTTTAGTGGACCAATCTTGGAGGAAGGCCACTTGGGAAAGGCATTGTCCATGTTTTCTTGTCTAAGCTTCTTGACTCCAATGATCCACACCCCTCGAGAGAGTAGACCTAGCATGTTATGTTCTTTATACTGTGTCATTTGCTTTATGTCTTAAATGCATGAACTAACTTGCTCTAAAATCCTATTATACACCTCTTAGTATCAAAAGAAGCTCGTCTGACATATGAATGCAAAGTGAACTATGCTATTGCAAACTTGATATCTTGGGCATTTATTGCATTTTTACATGTGAAATAACCTAAAGAGATAGTGAATGCAACACCCAAAACATGCCTATCTCTACAACATTTGTGCACTACACCCAACTGTTTGCACAATTCAATTAGTATGATTTTAATATTGGCTAACCTGGGTAGCCGCAAGGGTATCCTTCAAATCCTCCAACTTTGATATATGTGAATTTATGGAGTTGAATGAAGTAGCTCCCATACTGTGAAATTAAATTGGTTGCTTTATCAGAGATTATTCTTCCCCAATCCTCATCCAAAGCTTGGACTACTCATTGTAAAAGCATTGTTGACTCGTCTGAAATGCTTGTTGCTTTGATCCAGAGTCAATTGAGAGTAGAATTTGCTTCTTGAGTGTTGTCCCCGAAAAATGTCACTCATTTTTGGGACAACATATAACTATTTTGGTCTTGCACAGACCAAAATCCTCTCTTCCCTTTTCGAAAATTGTTCTAAGCATTCAAGTTCTTCATTTTTCAAAGATTTTTCAGTTTTCTACGGTCTCTACTTTCAAACTCAGTTTCTACGGACTTCAAGGCCTCAAAACTACGGACTTTGCAGGTAGGAAATCCATGGACTCAAATCTATAGACTCCCCCAAATCTACAAACTAGTTTCTGCAGACTCTGTAGGTTGGTTTCTACGGACTTTGCAGGAGAGAAACAGGTTCAACACTTAGCCATTTTTTTCTATCGGGAAGTTCAAAAGAAGAAATTAGAGCCCAAAGAAACCCGTAAGATCAAAAGCCGAAGGCATCCAAAGGACCCCGAAGGGCAGATACCCTTGCGGGGGGGGAAGGGCTCTCGCTGAAGAAAATGCACCGTCTTTCAAGACTCCGAAGGGCAAGTTCCCTCCGGAAAAGATCAAACCTCAAAGAGCAGCGGAAGCCACCACGTGTCCCTTTTAAAGTCAAGCGGAAGCTGCCAAGTGTCATCTACCGAGACCCATTATAATTTGCTTCTAGATACAGCAGAAGTCGCCTCGTGTCCTATTATAACTCTGCAGAGTGCGCCAAGTGTCAACATCCGCAGCTTCTCCCTTTTGTTTCGTAAGGACTGTGGTGGGCCTCGGGTGAGTGGCTAAACTCAACGGAGCACGACAAGTGTCTGCATCCGCGTTTCGAGTTTCTTATAAGCTTTAAAGCGTCTTTCAATAAGCTTCTCTCAGAGTACCGCGGAGGGCGCCAAGTGGCAACGGCGGAAGGTTTTAATATGTTGTTTCAAATGCAGCGGAAGTCGCCACGTGTCCCTTGAAAAGCTCAACAGAAGCTGACAAGTGTCAACATCCGCAGTCTCTTCCTTTTGTTTCGTTGTTAAGTAAAGACTGTGGTGGGCCCCAGATGAGTTTCTAAAGCAAGCGGAGCGCGCCAAGTGTCATCGTCCGCGTGAATCCAAATAGTCCCGATTGTTTCTGTAGTGTTTTTAAAAGCTCTACGGAAGCCGCCATGTGTCATCTTCCGCAGGACTCTCAAAGGTATCTAAAGCTTCTATAAATTAAGCGGAACATGCCACGTGTCCCGTTATAACTCAGCGGAGCATGACAAGTGTCTGCATCTGCGTTCCCCTTTTGAAGCTGCTCAGGCAAGAAGTGTTGTGGGTCCCATTTTCCGTAAGTTTCTAATAAGTTTCGAAGTAGCGAAACGTGCCACGTGTCAAAGACGCAGAGCCAAGGAAATAAAGAAACAATAGTCCTTCGAAGGAAATTAAGTCCGAAGGCCGCCCAAAAGATCCTGAAGAGTAGGTACCCTTGCGGGGGGCACTTGACACTTAAAAAAGGACCGTTTGAAAAGTCCGAAGGGACACCTTCCCTTCGGAGTGTTCCAAAGGCTTGATAAAGACACAGAAAGAAGCTTTGAAAGACTTAGGTGAAAAGGAGCCTTCAAGGTTCATGGTTCATAATGGTTCGAGCAACTGGCAACCTTTGACGGCCCCATGCATGTCAAATTTAGTGTAATGGAATACTCGTTAATATTTGAATACGGCGCAGAATTTGAAAAATGAATCAAGTGACCAGCTGAAAGAAGAGCCTAAGAGTCCAAATTGCTGCAGAGAAGAGAAACAATACAAAAGATCAAAAATATCTAACAGGGGAGTTATTTCTAGTAGGTGAAACAGTGGATCAAGTAGACTTCTGAGCACGCCAAATCAAAGACACGAACTGTTTTTCTTCCATGAAGTAAAGGCAAAGAGACAGCTGTGCAGACACTAGGAAAAGCACTAGATGATCCAAACCCAGGAGAAGACATTTGAGATGAAATGACACGCCATAGTTAAGACAGCGGCCCTGATCCAGCATGGTTCCCTAACAGAAACGAAAATGCATTCAAGGCATTGAATGCACAGCATGGGCCATTCCATGGAACAAAGCGCCAGGCCTTTATTGGCTGCTATTTAATGTAATCTCTGGTTTGATACAGAAAGAGATCTTTTTTTTATAGAAGCAAAAACTCTGCCCAAATTGAAAGGCATTACTGAGACTTTGAGCTCAGATTGTTAATCATATTTCTTTGTTTGACTCAGAAAGCAAGTTACTTTCAGACTTTGTGCTATTATAGCTTGTATCATTCTAGGAGATTGTTCTTATGTCTGTTTCCTGAATGTATTCTTGTTTATTCAATTTAACAAGCAAAGCTAGTGGAAGTGATAAGGAAGATGTCCTGAACCCAGTTACTTTCAGACATTGCGCTGTCATAGTTGTCATCAGTGTATTTGTTTTCTGTTCTTGTGTAAAGGGCCTTGGGACGACTTTGTGCTCTTATTGTCCTTCGTATTTCACTCTTGCGCAGTCGAGGTGGAGACTTTGTGCTACATCTCAGTTTGCTGGTTACTACTCTCCCTGTTACCAGTTACTTGTCACTACCTGAAAGAACCCCTGTTGTTCCCTGTAAGAACACTTCTGAAAGAAGAGAAGTGTTTTCACCAAGATTTTCTCCTTTGTTTGTGAACATCATCTCTGAAAGAAGAGAGATGGATGGTGTATCCTACCCCTGAGTGTTATTTTCTGCATATATATATAGTATATAGCACCTCATATTTATAGGGAACCTCCCCTTGATGAGAGGAGAGATTTGTCCCCTGTTGATGCAGTAAATATGCACATCTGGCCGACCAATCTCCCTATGTTGTGGTTGAAGAGACCTATTTTGCTCACCAGTTAGCTGGTCGACAAAATATTCACCCAACATTGAGTACATGCGTCAGCATTGGCTAGTTGAGTCAGATAAGGGAATACTCTTTGAGAAGCTAGTGAGTATACCAATAATGATGTCATGAAAAATTGCTTAGTTGACTCAACATTGATTAGTTGTTGATGTAGAGCTTCACTAATCATCTCTACCCAATCAATGTATTGATTCCCATTTTAAATGATGTTCATAGCCATAAATATTCATGAATAAAAATTCATGATATTTTCATTGTTGACCATACGATTGAGAAGAGTTATCAGGTCTAATAGCTCCTTTGAAGTCAAATCTGAAGAAGTTCTTCGGGAGCTTGGAAGGTCGACTTTGCTTATGTTTCAGCCATGAATCATTGATGGTGGTCAGGTGCTTGTCGGGATTCTTGTCCTAGTAGTGTTGTCATGTTGCCACACTCAATCTTGCATAGGTTTCATGTACTGGGATTCTCAAAGTCATACCCATTGATATTCCATCCAATTTAGCCATCAAAGACCCACCGCTCGATTTTATCTCCTTTGTCTTTCGGTCATAGTGTTGAGCACAAGCAAACACCCAATCCAGACATTGCACTGAGATAGGAAAGCCAACTGCTTCAGGCAGACCACTTTTCGAAAAACAAACAATCATAGAATTTGGATTATCTGCATTGAGCCTTTTGTGAAAATCTTCCAAGTCCACGTGGCCGATCTGAGAATCCCCAATCTTAGGGATATTGTTCTCTAGTACCAGCAAAGGCTCATACCCCATATATTTGTACTTCATTTTTGTTGATTTGGCGAATTGAAGGGCTACTTCAGCAATAACTTGTAGATTGGGAAATCAGGAGGTAAGAAGTGTTGAAGTGGTTGCAAAGAACAAACTACGGTGATCATGAAATACTTTGTCTATTTCGAATACCCCTGAGACAAGTATGGTGAAAACCTAATATTCTATAAGGCCCAAGGCAAAACAAATCTCCCTCTAGTTGAAAACTGCTGAAAATGTGAACCAACATCACCATAAGCTACACCAATGGGAAGTGCTCAGAAAATTGAAGATTTTCATTGTAGATTTGCAAGAGAATGGGAGTTGGGCAGAGATTAACGTTGCATCTGGACATAAGTGTGGCAACAAATGAACCACTGATTGATTTTTAAAAGGGCTCAAATGAGTTTTGGTGCACAGCAACAGAGATGTCTCGCCGAGCGGAGCGTTGCACGTCCACGTGGTCGGTCCATCTAGCTCCACTAGTGCGATGGACACAAAGTCACATCTGCGCGTGACCGCAGGCACGACCTTGCGTCTACAAAGACGAGCAACAAACATGTCTCGCCGAGCACGTGTATGATGCACAGCCGTTCCATCTAGCTTTGTGGATGCAACAAAGACGAGGTCACATCTGCACATAACCATAGGCATGGCCTCACATATGCGAGGATGAGCGAGCCGTCTGCGGAGATGTGCACTAAATGCAGCTCACGCATTTCTACATCCCAGAGATCAGGCAATCCCGACCTCCTAGTCAAGCATGGCATAGAAGCTCACTTTTGCATGTCATTTATTCCTTTTTTAACTTGATTTTTTCAAATGCTTCAGATTTTTCCATGTGAACTCACTTTTGAAAATTGATCTTAGAATTTGGATATCAAATTTTTAATGTTGTGCTTGATTTAGACAAATTTGGCTTTGACAAATTTAGGGAACAACACTTGGCTCAAGCTGGGGACATGGACTTGTGAAAGGACATAGGATAAACTCTTAGAATCTATGGTTTCACAGGCCAAGTGTCTTATCCATTGGGCTACGGATTCTACTCAAAATGACAAAAATGAGAAATAAAATAGGAAAGATCAGAAACATGAAAGGGAAACACACAACAAAATCATAAATCACCTACGGGGAATGGTAGGTGATGGCCTACCTTCACTGTTTATAGTGCTTCAAATATTGTTCGTTGTATGGTAGCAGAAGCTGAGTTTTGTCTCTATATGCCAAGTAATATGTGTTCTCACCACAGAAATGACAAATTTTGAAAGGCCCCATCCATTGGGAATCAGACTTCCCATGACTTCCCCACGGTTCTCTTCTTTTATCCCAAAGTAGGACTAAGTCTCCTACTTGAAAATCTCGTTGCCTTGCTTTCTGATCAAACACTTCTTTGACTTTTTCTTGATGCGTCGTGATTCTATCAATCACCATCACTTGTTGCTCTTCCAATCTGGCCAGGGACATGATCCTCTTTTCCAATGCATCTTCGAATTGATCATCCTCTATAGCTTGAGCTAGTCGTAAAGTTGGCATTTCCAAAGGGATAGGAATCATTGTGTCTATACCATAGAGTGATTGGAAATGAGACATTACAATCACTCACTTGGGGGTTATCCAACAGCCCATAAGTCATCATACAACTTCTTGTGCCAATTCCTCTGGTTTTCATCAACCAATTTGCAAAAAATGGTAGTGATATTCTTATTACTAGATTCTACTAGACCATTACCTTGAGGGTCAAATTAGATGAGTGTGCAACTGAGATACCATATCCATAGCAGAAACCAATCAACTCAACTAAAGAGAAGTTGGAAGTATTGTCCATAACAAATTTTTGAGGAACTCCAAATCTGACCAATATGTTTTCTTTTAAAAAATTGCAATCGAGCTCAGAAGTGGTAGATCTTATTGGAATAGCCTCTACCCACTTAGTGAAGTAATCAGTTACCATTAGAACATGAGTATGCTCTGCACTAGAATGTGAGTTCAAAGCTCTGATGAAGTCCAATCCCCACTGCTGAAAAGGTCTTTCAATGACTACAGGGCATAGGGGTAATGTTGCACGTTGAGACCGTCCAACAAAGTATTGGCAAGCCTCACATTTTGCCACCCATTCTTGCACGTCTTTAAACAACATTGGTCAATAGTAATGAGCTTGCATAATTTTGAAGGTTATGATAGAGGACAAAAAGTATCCACCATAGGCCTTATCGTGAAAAGCCTCCTTTCTTTTGCTGTTCATTATTTACGCATCTCAAGAAAGTACCATCTAGGGACTTTTTGAACAACGCATTGTCGTAAATTATGTATTTGGCTGCTTTCAACTTGAGTGTCCGCTTATATTTGGGATTAAGATGAGCCGAATATTCTCCATACTTAAGAAAGTATATGTCAGAATACAACTCTTCAAGGGAATCAACAAAGACTACCAAAGGTAGTTTTTCCTTCTACTCTCTCTACAAATCAGCACCTTCAGCAATCAACTGACAAAGGCCTTGTCCCCTTACCGACTTGGTGGGTTTGATATCTAAATTATACTCCTGTGCATTGGCGATCCTTGACCCGAGCTCTTGTTGAGTCAAAATCGATTTGACCGTTGAATTTGGGACCATCATAGTTGTGTGAATTCAAGATGTGGAACCTGAAATGTTTCATTGCTTTGACCACAACATATGCGTTCTTTTCAACTAATGAATACTTGAGTTCATGTTATTTCAGACCATAGCTTACCAAAGCGGTTGGCGATTCTATTCCTTCATTTTTTGCACCAAGATAGCAAACAATGTATATTCGGAAGAATAGCAGTATGCAATGAAATCTTTTTGAAAATCTGGGCAGAACAAAACAAGAACCTTGGCAATAGCTTTCTTAATTTCACTGAAAGCCTTCTTCCCATCATTCCATCTAAAAGAACTGTTTCCTCGCATCATCTGCACAATGTGTCTAGTGAGTTCAGTAAAGTTGGGGACAAATCTTTTGAGAAAGTTGACCTTACCAAAAATTGAATGCGTGTCAGGCTTGTTGGTGGGTAAAGATAGTTGTTGAATTGCCTTTACTCTTTCTAGATTAATCTTAGTACCTTCTTTAGAAACCACATCTCCCAGAAGTTTACCTTCGGTCACTGCAAAGATAAACTTTTTAGGATTAAAAGATATGCCATGAGTTTGGCATCTCTCAAAAACCATTTTCAAATGTTCATAGTGATCTTCCCTTTTCTTTGAGGACACTATGAGGTCATCAAGGTAGATCACTATGATCTTATTCCTTATGTCACTGAAGGCTAATTCATTGCTCTCTGGAATGTAGTTCTTGCATTGATGAGGGAAAAAGGTATCCTTTTGTATGCAAATGTTCCCCACGGGGTGCTAAATGTTGTCTTGTACTGATCTTTTGTAGCAACTTCAACCTAGTTATATCCGCAAAACCATCCAGCATAGACATCATCTCAGATCCCCTAAGAGTTTGTAAGATTTGATCTGTGTTTGGCAGAGGATAGTTGTCCTTGAGTGAGGCTTGATTCAGGTTACAAAAATCTACGCAAATCCTAACTTCTTTGTTCTTCTTTCTTACAAGAACGATGTTAGCCACCTGAGTAGAATGATGAACAGGGAAGATGATTCTTACATCCAACACCTTTATTTCTTCATGTGTAGTACCAGCAATTTTGGGATTATAGTGCTGCAAATTTTGTCTGAAAGGATCGACACCAGGGTTCAACAGAATATTATGTCGCTTACTCTTGGGCCTAAAAGACTTCAAATTAGCATAACACCAAGCAAATATGTCTCTATATAATTTGAATAGAGCTATAAATCTTCTGGGTTCTTATTTAGAACAGCATTTTCCAATGTTGACATATCGCGGCTCCTCCTCTGTACCGATGTTCACTCTCTCATACTCAGGTGACCCTTGAGGATCTTCTTGGATTTTCTTCTTTATGTACCTATCATGCTTGTCGAACAATTTCCTCCAAAGAATTTAGGGATCTTATATCCCTTTAGCTGAATGATCTTACCATCTAATTGATTAACTTCAGGATCATATGGCTCCAAGATTTATGCGTTCTTTTCTTCCAACACGGAAGACTTGCTATATGTTGTTGGACTTCCTTCAAAATATAGATTTATGAAGTCATCTCTTTGCTCCAAAAAAGCAATAATTTGTTCATCATTGTTGAACACTTGCCAATGCTCACAATTATTTAAAACACTCAAGCGATATACCATTTCCATGATATATCAGTCTTTATCCAACTCTAGCTGAGGAATTAACAAAGATATGAATACAGTTAGGGCATCAGCTTTAGAATTTTCTGCTCTTGGTATGACATTAATGGAGAAAGCTTTGAAAGTTTCGATGCAATCCTAGACCCTATGTCTATAATGCTTTAATCTATCATTCTTCACTTGGTATTGACCTTGTATTTGTTTCACAATTAACTCAACGTCTCCTTGGGCTTTCAGATTCTGAATCCCCATTTCTTCTGCTACCTATAATCCTAAGAGCAACGCTTCATACTCAGTTGTATTGTTGGTGCATTCAAATTGGAGTTTATAGGGAAAAAGAAACAATTCCTTTTGAGGAGAAATCAACACCACACCAACACCTAATCCTGTAATTGCGAAATTTCCAGCGAAATCTAAAGCCCAAACATCATTTGTATGACCTTCTATGAGTTCAGGTAGTTCAAGATATTTCTCGTTCATCATCATGTAAGTACCAGGGCCCATTTCCTCATACAAAATGTCTGCCTAAGGATCATTTGATTTTTGCACCAAGTGTTTGGCTTTAGGTTTTGGCAACAACTTCTCATTTACTCCTTTAATAAGGATGATAGCCTGTGTCCAATCCAATTCGATCCCACCTCCAAGATCTTTGCAAAAGGTTCTACTCAGCAACATTCCATAACTAGGAGGGATATCTACCACTAGAATAGTCATCTTAATTCTCTTCTGAGGAAACACAACTAAGGCAACCTGTGCATCTTTTCTTTGTCCTAACAAAGGGACCTATTTCATTTCCATGTTAAAACAACGACCGAAAGTTTTTGTGCAAGTTAGTCCTAAGGCATGCACTACTTTGGCCGACATCACATTACCTGAAGCTCCAGAATCAATTATCCAATTATTTAATCGGAAACCCCCGATGAAGAGTGAAGCATAGAAAGGCTCAAAGTTTTCATTACCTTGAGCAGAAACAGTTACATTATTCCACAAAGCAGAATTTGCTAATCTGATATGAGCTCCATGAGGTGCACTAGGGCCTTCTCCTTTGATGCACTTGCTTAATCTGTCCAATTACTCAAGATTTGACCTAAGGTACTTAGTTTGAGAAATCTGAACCTTAGTCTTATTCATATAGCCAATTATATCAAAAGAAGAGCTCGCAAGATTTGATTCTTCATTAATTGAATCATGAGGAGGAAACATGGGATTCCCTGTTTTTTCAAGTTGCTTATCTTTTGAGAAGTTCGGCAAAGGAGTACCTCAATTAAAAACAAACTTCGGATTAATTGTAGCTTTAGGAACTTCTTTGGCCTTTTGTTTGTCATATTCTTTATTCTTTTCAACAGCTTTCGACTTCTCGTTCTGGGCTCTAGTGAATACAGCATATGAATGATTGTTCATATTCTCCACTCTTTCATCATATTCATCGCCATCAGGTTCATATTCGAAATACCCTATAGTGGAGTTGCCATTGAGTTCCTGAATCTCAAGGTCAAAGGTGGCCAAAACACCTTCTTTGAGTGGTTCTTTGATGGTGCACAATTGCAACATCTAGCCATTTCTCGACAGTTCGAACCATCATGATCATTAGTGGCGCGAAAAATGCATGAATAGTGAATAACAACAGTTGTTACTTCAATAGTAGATTGAGTTGGAGCAGGGAGTCTAAGACGAACGTTGCCATGATATGGGACAAATGGTCTTCTAGGCACATCTTTGTATGTCATCTGAGCTCAGGGAATTTGCTTCTTTAAGGCCAATATGTCATTTGCCAATCTCTGAACCAAAGGATCTATTGAATTCTGCTCTTTACCCTTGAAGGTCTCCTATTTTAGCTTCCTAACCATGATCATATCAACTTCGATTTTTGTGGCTTGGGTTTGTGCTATAGCCAAAGTTTGAGGATGGTTTCTTCGAAGGAAGAAACTTAGTTCAGGTACTTAGGCGTTCAAGAAGAAACATTTCTCATTTTCCACTGTAGGCATGGCAACTGTTGAACTCTTGTGTACTAATTTGTTGAATCGAGCAAATAAACTCTCTCATGGGATCATGGGGTTCTTTCTTTATTTGAGACAACTGAACCAATAGAAAATGTTCTTCAACAGGTTTAAATCTTTCTTCAAATCTGGTTCTCATCATTTGTCAGTTCGGAATGGAACCGGCTGGCAGGTGATGAAACCATTATACCTCTCCTTCAGCGAATGTTTCCACGAATAATCTGACTAACACATATTCATGTTCCACACCCAGAATACCATAGGCAGAAAAGAAAGCTTTTATATGCTCGTCGGGATGTTGTTTACCATCACAGTTAAACTTGGAAAAAATATTTCTTGATCCTTTTGGTAGGTCATGAAGTTGAGCACTTAAGGCCAATGGGCCAATATGAGTACCTCATGGTACAGCTGCAGCCATGTTTCGAAAGTTTATTTCCCTTGGAACCAATACATCAGGAAATGACAATGTTCTGCTTATAGGCTGCACCCTTCTTATTCGCTCAAGAGAGAATCTAAAACTAGATTGTTCTTGCAAGTCAAAGAATGGCTCAAAAATACCTTTCTTTTTACTGGACCATGTGTACCTTTTCTCAACCAAGATGCTAAGCAAGGGGTATCTAAGGAGCTCTATGCACTATTCTGATTATAATCCATCCAACAATCAATATAGCAATTCTCTGGGCAAAATCAGCATGTTCTTCTTCGTCTAACATGGTTGCAACTCTTTGAAAATGGAAGTTACTTTGTCATCCCAGGTGAAATGTCGGAGATCAGAAGAGATATTCAATTGCGCAGCTTGTATCCAATTAAGGTTTGGTTGGTGAGATGGGTTTTTATCTCTGGGGATAGTCATGCCAGTGGTTAAACTGATAGTTGTGGGTTGCGCGCCCAGTGGGCACCAAAAACTATTAGTGAAATATTTGGCACTTGTGACAAATAAGAGATTTCACAACAATGAAGGAGACAATAGTCTCTCCTCTATTCAGAGAGAAGGTTCCCTTTATTGAAAAGAGGAAAAACCAAACTAAACTTATTTACAATATCTACAAGTTGAATAGAGTATTGGATTGCACTGCTTTCAATCGAAAAGAAAAATAAAAGAATGGGAGACGAAGGGTCACGCATGAATGAGCAAACACAGATTTCATCCAACACGCAACAAGAAAATGTTTTTGAGAAATAACATGGTGTTTTTTTGAAATTAATACAAGTATTGTTTGAATTGAGATATATGCATTAACATAGGAAAAGTACACATCCAAAAAAAAAAAAAGCAAGACACAAAGTTTTGTAATTTCCCCTGCGTTCTTAGTTTGAAAAACGAACACAAAGTTTCTTTCTCCTTTCTTTCAAGCAAAATTACAACGGATATCAAAACAGCCCCTGTACAATTGTCATTTATCCTATTTATAAAGATAGGAAGGAATGGACTGACCCTTCACATTACAATGTGACTTTTGAAATTCACAAATTCGTCCTATTCTATTTTTACTAATTTTCGCATTTTCACAAAAAGAAAAATACAATTTCCTAAAATAGAATAGACAAAAATAGAAAACAACTTTGAGCATTCCTAGGATGCCTTCTTTGGAGTAGCAACTAGTGTCGAAGATCCTAGAGCAGCAGCAGAGCTTCTGGCTTGTTCTTTCTCTTGAGCATCATTGACTTTTCTGAATTTCTTGACTGCTTTAGTGATTGTATTCCCCTTAGGGACTACTACATGCTTGCAACATGTCAACCATTTATTAGACACCAACATGGACTTCAACCTGACCATTTGCAAGAGGTATCATCTTCAACCTTCTCAAAAATCCCAACCTTAACCATTTGTTTGGAGTCAATGTTGATCATTTGTTGAACATCACCCTTTACATTTTCCCAAAACTTCAACTCGTTATCATGGCACTTAATCTGTTGGTCGACATTAATAATTTTAGAAATAATTGTTCCATTCAGCGTTACTACCTCCTCGATATACTTCATATGTGGTCTCCCGCAGGTTATGAACATCACTCTCCAATGTTGGCTCTCCAAGAGATACCCTCTTCAAAGTATAATCACTCGCGGTCATCTCCTCATTTTTATCAACATTAGGCTCAGCAATCTCCACAAACTGAGCTCCCAAAGGGTCTGAAACTAACCTTGATGCAGAAACTGCTTTATTGGGAGGAGTCTCGAGGAGATTAGCCACACATCAAAACCAAAAATTTCAGCTTCAACCACCTTTCTTTTGTTCAGCATGGGCTGCATCCTTTGAAATGGCATTTGACTAAAACTAGTCATTTGAGAACTCGAAGGTGGTGGTTGGTTTGGAGGTGAAGATTCGGGAGGAGGTAGAATTAATGGAGAAACTGTAGGAGAGGGGGGTACAAAAGCTGCCACTTCAACATCACTAACATCTACTTGTTGAACTGCTCCTTGGGCAGAGGCAAGGTACTACTGAGTGCTATTAGTGATTAACAGAGATGGGTCTCCAAGAGGGGAGGAGGACTACAACATGATCGACTTCTTAGCTTTTAGCTTCCTACCCTCATCAGGGCTTTCTTCACAAGTCTTACCAAGCTGTTTTGGTTGCTTAGGATCTTCATCAGAACTTGCATAGCTAGATGACTAAATTGCAACACTAGCACTACCTTTTCGATGAGTCTTGGGAGTAGCTACAGGTGCTTGTTTTCGAGGTGCTGAAGTCTTTGATCTCTTGGAGCTTCCTGCTCTAATGAACTCAACAAATATATTTTTGAACCATTCCATGGATCGATCTAACACATGCTTAGTCCGCACCCGCGAATTCAATAGCTCTTTGACAAACCAATTGATGGTTGTCAATGGGACAGACATGACTTTTTCGACACAGATAGAATCAAGGAAATCACTCTTATCATCGATCATGCCATCTAGAACCCACATCTCAGTGAAGATCTTGATTTGTTCTAGACTCATTTTGCCCCAACCACGCCTTATTACCTCATATTCATCAGAACAATCTGCCCAAGAATCCTCCAAATGTGGTATATGCTCATAGGAAGCACCAATGCCGAGGCGAGTTCGCACAAGCCTCTTACTATCAAAAGAAGCTCAACTGACATATGAATGCGAAGTGAGTTGTATTGCAGACTCGATATCCTGAGCATTTATTGCATTCTTGCATGTGAAATGACCTAAAGAGATAGAGAATGCAACACCCAAAACATGTCTATCTTTGCAACATTTGTGCACTAAACCCAATTGTCTACACAATTCAATTAATATGATTTTATTATTGGCTAACCTAGGTAGCTGCAAAGGGTATCCTTCAAATCCTCCAACTCTAATATATGTGAATTTCTGGAATTGAATGTAGCTCCCATACTGTGATATCAAGTTGGCTACTTCATCAAAGATTCTTCTTCCCCAATCCTCATCCAAAGCTTAGACTACTCTTATTGTAAAAGCATCGTTAACTCATCTGAAATGCTTGTTGCGTTGCTCCAAAGTCAACTAAAAGTAGAATTCATATACTTGGGTAGATGCCTCAACATTGGCTAGTTGAGTCAGACCAAGGAATACTCTTTGAGAAGCCAGTAAGTATACAAATATGAAGTCATGAAATACTGTTTGGTTGACTACACGTTGATTAGTTGTTAATGTAGAGCTTTGTTGATCATTTCTCCCCAGTCAATGTGTTGTTTCCCATTGCAAATGATGTTCATAGCCATAAACATCCATGGATTAAAATTCATGGTGTATTCATTGCCGACCACATGATTGAGAAGAGTTATAATGATTGATAGCTCTGCTCTGAAGTCAGATCTGAAGTTCTTCGAGAGCTTGGAGGGTCGACTTCTCTTATGCTTCAGCCATGAATCATTGATAGCGGTCAATTGCTTGTTGGGATTCTTGTCCCAATAGTGTTGTCTTGTTGCCACACTCATTCTTTCATAGGTTTCATGTACTGGGATTCTCAAAGTCATACCCATTGATATTTCATCCAATTTTGCCATTAAAGACCCACTACTTGAGTTTATCTCCTTCGTATTTGGGTCATAGTGATGAGCACAAGCGAACACCAAATCCAAGCATTGCACTGAGATAGGAAATCCATTTGCTTCAAGCATACCACGTTCCAAAAGGCGAATAGTCATAGAATTTGGATTCTCTGTGTTGAGCCTTTTGTGATAATATTCCAGGTCCACGTGGCCGATCTGAGAATCCCTAATCTTAGGGATATTGCTCTCTAGTACCAGCAGAGGCTCGAACCCCATATATTTGTATTTCATTTTTGTTGATTTGACGAATTGAAGGGTTGCTTCAGCAAGAAGTTGTAGATTTGGCAAATCAGGGGGTAAGAAGCGATAATGTGGTTGAAATGAGCAAACTATGGTGGTCATGAAATACTTTTTTTCCTATTTAGAATACCCCTGAGACAAGTATGGTGAAAACCCAAAATTTTGCAGGGCCCTGGGTATAACAAATCTCCCTGTAGCTAAAAACTACTGAACAATGTGAACCAATGCTACCGAAAGCTACACCAATGGGAAGTGCTTGGAAAACTAAATATTTTGGCTATAGACTTGCAAGATCTTGCCTTCATGGAAGAGAATGGGAGTTGGGCAGAGATTAGCACTACGTCTAAGTGGAACTGTGGTCACAAATCAGCCATTGACTGCTTATTAAAAGGGCTCAAATGAGTTATGGCACGCATCAACAAACGTGTCTCATCGTGCATGCACGTCCACACAGTTGATCTGTCTTGCTCCTTGGGAGCAACGGGCGCGAGGTTGTGTCTGCGCACGACCTCACGCACACCACTTTTGCAGGGACGGACGGGTCGTCCATAGAGACACGGATGTGCAAAGGCGCAGACTATGGCTCGCACATTTCCGCATTGTACGTGTCCCATAGGGCAAGCACGCCTAGCCTCTGTATGTGCGTAGCGCGGAAGTGCACTTTTGCGTCATTTCTTCCTTTTTAACTTAAACTTTTTCAAATACTTTGGATTTTTCCATGTTAACTCACTTTTCAAAATTGACCTTAAAATTTGGAAATTAAATTTTTAATGTTCTTGATTTAGACAAATTTGGCTTTGACAAATTTAAGGAACAATAAACGAGGACTTTTTGATAATCAAAATTTTTTGGTTGAAAGGAAGAGGAAGTAAAACTGTCATTTCCAGTGAGAAATACGGAATTATTCTACACTTCATGTCTCAAAATCTATGTTGATGTACTTTACTCTTATGTTTATTGCATGTCTTTCTTATCTTTCTCAATACTGCAAGTTTCGAGGTTGAATTGTCCACATTCACATGAGTTCATTTCTGTCATGCAAGGATAAGATCTGAGATTGCTTATGCATGCATGTCCCTTCACATTCCCTTCCCTTTTCGGTTTTGTTTTGTTTTAAAGTTTAAAGTAACAAATCCCCATACAATTTTCCCTGTGCATATTGTACATAATTTATTTCCAGTGTTTTCCTACTTTCAATAAAGGGAATCTCCCCTCATAATAGAGGAGGGACTTTTGTCACCTCATTGTTGCGAAAACACTCTTTTTTCCTTGGTGCCAAATATTTTGCCAAAACCTCCAAGGCCTCTATCACTCATCCCTTGGTTCCACCAAATACACCCTCTCTGCCCTTGAGTAACCCTAGTTTGCAAAATAATGACACTCAACTTCTCTCTACGAATCCAACCCCTAATTCTATTCCAAAAACTCAAGTCAACAATATCCACTTCCTAACAATTGGCGGGTTGTTGGAAAAAGAACTAGATCCTCCTCCAAAAGCAGAAACCCCACACAGGTTCCTAATAATGTTGGAATCATGTCCAATGTTAAGGATTCACCCAAAGCGGCGAAGATAAGATATGATGGTGAAGTGAGATCCCAATCAGTGAAACGTATTGGATGAACCACATCTCTATCCCCTATCTCCAATCCTGACTCCAAACGTTTCACTTTACTTGCTGACAATGAGGTCGGGCAGCATCTCTCTGGTGGTGCTCCATGAAGCTCTCTCTATTCTCATGGTATGTTCAGGGGATCACCCTCCTTAACATAAATTTCATGTCAAATGAGTAGTACAGGATCATCCCTCTGACATTATCTTCCTCTGTGAGGTTAAAGTTGGTATCCCTTCGTACACCTCATGGTGGAGGTAAGAGTGTGGTAGATTACGTCTTATCCAGTCAAAATCTTTTGCCCTTCATCCGTCATTTTTTCATTTCCCTCATTCCTCTTGCGGACCATGCTCTTCTTTCCTTTTCCCTCCAAGTTGATCTCCCCCTTCCTGTTATGATCCCCTCTTTCAGTATACCACGTACCACTTTCCAGTTTGATGATGGGGATCCTGACAGTTTCTTCTCCCACATTTGTCAACTTCTGCCTCTAAAACCCCAGTTTTTCTCACTTGGTTGTGTTACTTCCAAATACACATGCCTTTCTTCCATAACTTGGGAAGATGCCTTCAAATCTTTTCCTAGCTATACCATATCTACATATGCCTCCCATCAATCTAAAATATCTTGCCCCATGAGTAAGTGGTATGATGACAAATTGCAAGACTCTCCACCGCAAGCTTTGGTGCACCTTCCTCCATGCCCATCCCTCTTACCCAGCCTTAAAATCATCCTACCGTTGTCTTCTATGACGTAAGAAACACCTATTTATTTCTCAAAGAAGACGGATCTTATGGGCTTCCTACATCCACTCTCCCAAACTCTTTTGGCATACCATCCTCCCCCAACATTCTTCCCCCCACCCACTAAGCTTAATCCTGCACCCATGATTTCCCATACCTCCACTCTTTATGATATTCCTAGTCAACCTCAAATCCATGTTGCTTCTCCACCATCTTCTTGTCACTTATTCACATACAAGAACCTCAGAGAGGCAGTGAAGGTGATGAATAGTAGCAAGGCAGCTGATGAAGAAGGTTTCCAAGCCAAGTTCTTCAAACATGGTCTTAGAGCTTTTGGAAGCTACTTGGTTGATCTTTTCAACCACGTGGTTTGTCTGGGCTTCCCGCCTTCTTGTCCACATCACATTATTCACCCGATACACAAATCAGGCCCTATTCAGATCCTAATAATTACAAGACGATCATGGTTGGACACACATTCTCGAAATTGTATGCTATTGTGCTACACATGCAGATTTCGAGAGAGTTAGAGCATAGCCATCTCAGAGCTAGGGGACAAGCAGGGTTTAGACCAGCCCATTAGACCATTGATCATATTTTCACTCTCTGGGCCATTATTGAGGAGGCTCATCATCACTCATCCAAAGTCTACTGTTGTTTTGTAGACTTTAGGAAAGCATTTGATTATGATCCACAAGAGGCCCTTTTCCATAGGCTTAGGAATATTGGCACTTCTAAGACCCTCTTGGCAGCCATTATGTGACTATACGAGAATGTCCTTGATCATCTCCGTACGGTTCATGGGATCTCAAATTTTATTAGGAGTACCATTGGGGTCAAGCAAGGCTGCCCCTTGTCCCCAACCTTATTTGGCATATACATTGATGAGTTAGAGACCTTTCTTCATGAGCATATTCAAGGTAGTGATGGGTGTCTTCTTCAGCAGGTTCTGATTTCTATTCTTTTTTTTACGGAAGATGTGGTTCTCCTAGCTTCATCTCCTGAGGGTTTACAGCGGCAGTTGGATGCCTTGGCTCTCTTTTGTAATCTCTGCCAATTGACGGTTAACTTGGGAAAAACCAAGGTCATGGTGTGGAATTTTCTGGTCCACGTTTCGGCTTGAGGCAGGCCCTTCAGCCTAGGATAAACAAAGTATATGGTTCTTTAGCCCTTCTTGAGAGACAGTGTTTTCAACATCACTTTCAAGATATCTCATCCAAGATGTCCCTCATGGATACACTTATCAGACCCACTATTCTTTATGGATCTGTAATTTGGGGTCCTTCTTTGCTTGAGGGTGATTGGGCTACTGTTGAGAGGGTCCAAACACTTCTCCGCTGCATTCTCAAATGTAAGCAGACATTTCCCCAACACGTTATCCTTGCAGAATTTGGAGCCCAAACCAACCCTTCCGATTGGAGACTATATTTGATCTGATTTCTTACTCACATCACATTCGAAGCTTAGTTGATTCAAAAAGTGGGCGTGACAGATATCCATACTTAGCTTATTGTTCTTTACAGAATATTGCCCTCTCGGCTCCCCCGATCTGTGTTCACTATTGGTATACAGGGGTTTATGATCTATTAGAATCCGTGGGAATCAGGATGGACCGCCTTCCTCCATTCAAGTACTCCTTGGATGCACCAGCTCATCTTCTACCCACTAGACAGGCGCTGAACTAGATTATTAGGGATGAAATTTACAGGCAGTTTATTCATACTACTAGGGTAAACCCTCCTAGGGGGACTATGCGCAAAGATGGCATTTTATGCAACACACTTTTTGGAGTTGAAAGACGGGCTTATCATCTGTCCATAGTATACATTCCGCCACTGGATGCACTCTCTTCACATCCCATTAGGTCAATTTAGAGTGGGATCTCACATGTTTAGGATTGAGACAAATCACCAGGTAGATCGAGCAAACAAGGTTTGTTAGTTATGCAACATTCAGGAGATTGAGTCCGAGGAACACTTCATCTTTTGTTGTCCCATATACTATGAGATTAGGGGGAGGTTTCATTGCCTATTTAAGACACGAACTCTTTCTGACTTCTTCAAATATGAGGACCAGAGATGTTTAGCTTCATATATACAGGAAACTCTTAAGCTTCGTGACCATTCTATTCAAAGACCTACTAGACTAGATTCCACCCAGCACGGTGCTACCTTCGGGGAGAGGCACTAACAGACAGATTGACATTAGTACAGCCTCACATTCCAGATCAATGCGACCCAAAGAGACTATCCACAATTCCACTGAGATTTCACCAACATAACCATTTTAGGCTTGGCATCAAGAGACAAACTAGATTCACTAGATCTTCACAGAGGACTTTTTCCTCTAGCAGCAGAATGGATGACAAACCAGACATCCTACCTCCTCTTCTTCGGGTCATAATTCTATCCGGAGCTTCTTCTCATCGGCCTTGGATGCTAGGAGAGTTGGATCAAACTCTTGATGAACCTCCTCCTAGTTCTTTCTTCTCATGGTTCATTCCCGCTTTCCTAATGATTAGGGATCTTCGTGGGTTGCTCATTTTTGCTTCTTTCTTTGGCATTGAGCGTTGTTGCTCTTTGCCCTGTTTTGTACTATTTTCTTCCAGCTTTGTTCTTTTCATTTTTGGAGACCTTTATGGTTTCCCGCTTGTTCCTGACACACTTTTGTAATATGTTGTCCCTTTGACATACTTTTGTGGTCATTTGTTGGGCATTAATATATTTATCTTATCCAATGTATCAATAAACACCTCACGTCTTACAATACCTCTCATGAAGATAGGCAAGGAGATGCAATTCTGCTCTTACCACCCACCCTTTATTCCAAGGTTATTGCCACTAGTGAAGACACTACCAATAGATGTGTCTAGGCTACAAACTGTGTTGAGGAGAGAACCCTTGGGTTCTACTCATATTATGCTTCAAACTTAACAACAGAAAGCATAGCTCTTTGGAACTGGATAAGTTCAAATCTTCCTCCTATGGATTGGATCTAGGAGGTGATTTCAATATGGTCGAGCATAAAAGAGATCACATCTGATCTCACTCATCTCCTCTCTCTACTGAGGAATTTTCAGCATGGTTCCATTGTCACAACTCCTTGGGAGTCTTTGATCCACTCTTTGGATGTCTAGCTTCACAAATAAGGAGTTAGTTCACTTGGTCCAATAATCAAGTTGGATATCAAAGGCGGCTCAGCAGACTTGACAAGTTGTATGTTAGCGCATTTGTTAAGTCACTTCTTGCCTTTCCCCATGTCACCACTCTCAATGACACTATCATCTCCGATCATCTTCCAATTTCCTACTCCTTTAACTTGTACCCCTCTCCTCCCCACACTCAATTCCCCTTCAAGCTAAATATTTCCCATATATCTTCCCTTCATTGTATAGCCCAACTTTCTATTGTTTGGGAGATGCAACCCTAGCCTACTTCATCTATAGGTTGGATTTTTATGGTGGGAAGCCATTGTGGCAAGAACAATCAAGTTCCTCAGAGGATATGGCACGCTTATAGCCAAAGAGAGGCAAAATCAAGAATACAATCTCAAACACAAGTTTAGTCAACAGCGCTTGGCTCTTGAGGAATGCCCCCACGACACCTCCTTACAAGTTGTTACCAAAACGTAATCCGATCTAAGAAAATTTGAAGTTTATAGGGGCCAAGGTGACAAAATAAGGGCTCATCTTTTCTAGATCCTACATGGTCAATGTGGCTCTAAATTATTTTTCAAATACTTGCAATATAAACATCGCCATGACCATATTTTATCCATCATTACTGAGGCTGAAGTGGAGAACTCCTCACTTGATGATATCAAGGGAGCTTTTTTCCAGCATTATGGTAAGCTCATTCAATAATAACACCACCTTGATGGGTATGAATCTTTTCTAGAGGAATGGCTGCATGGATGTATCCCCTGTAAGGTGGATTAGGCTACTAATCACCTTCTTGACCAGCATCTTGTTGTGGCAGATCATGAAACAACTTTCTAGGCAATGAAGACAAAGAAGGCCCCTGGTTTGGAGATGGTCCAGTTGAATTCTTCCAAGCTCTGTGGCCAAACCTCAAGATGGACTCGTTTAATGTTATACGGAGGCGAAGGCTAATGGATTCTTGGGGGTTGTCATTAATCATGGCCTGATCAAACTAATTCCTAAAGATGGAAAAAAGAATAGGGTATTTGGTTGGCGCCCCATTACTCTACTCAATATATCCTACAAAATTATTGCAAAGGCTATTGCTATGAAACTTAAACATATCGCTCAGGATATTGTTTTCCTGAGCAACCCAGATTCCTAAAGGGCAGATACATTCTAGACAATCTCCTTTACGCATCGGAAACCACTCAATGGGCTGAAGATTCTAATCAAGATGCATTGTTGGTCAAAATTGATTTTGACAAAGCATATGATCAAATTTCATGGTGATTTATTTTCAATATACTCGAGTGGTTGGGATTCGGTACTCGTTTTAAGCATTGTATTTAAATGCTTTTTGTAGAAGCACAAGCTCAGGTCATGGTCAATGGCAACATCACAACATCCTTTGACCTCCAATGTTCCATTTGTCAAGGTTTTCCTCTCGCCCCTTTCCCACACATTCTAGATGTTGATGTCCCTAGCTATATGGTCCAATGAGCTCATTATCAAGGAGATTTGAAAGGAATTACTCTTCCACAAGGCTCTTATGCTCTTAACTCTCATTTCATTGATTATTCTCTCCTCTTTCTGTAGAATACAGAACAAGAAATCACTAATGCCCAAGAAATTCTTGATGTTTATTGTGATTTGTTTGGATCCACGTGTAATCACAAAATTGAAGTCATAATCATCAAAAGTGCTCCAGTTTTGCTTGGATCCCCCAATTTGGAAAGTCGTCCCCCATGGGAAGATTACCTGCTACTTTGGTATTTTCGTTTGGTATTCACCTTTCCCCTTAAGACATGTGTAACTAGGTACTCAAAAAAAATCAGAAAAAGGTGGAAAACTGGTCTTCCAAATTTCTCACCCTAATAGGGACACTGATTGTTATCAATTGCAATTTTTTGGCCAGCCGTGCATACTACTCATCTTGTTGATTTCCTTCTAAATCAGCTTATGGTAAAATTACACAGCTGGTCCACAATTTCCTTTGGACTAGCAGTTCTAGTAAAAAAAGGATGGCTGTTATTTCCTGGGACCTTTCCACTCAGCCTAAATCTGTAGCTGGGTTTGGAATCATTGACCCAATACAAGAAGGGAAATGCCTTGCTGCTATATGGTTTGCAAGAGCTACCTGAGGTAGCTAGGGTAGCGAGCCTTGGAAGATCTTTGTCAGGGAACGAGTTCAGCTTGCGACTCATAAAGGCTCCTTGACCTCGACTCCCTACGAAGAAAAAATCTTAAACGCACCTTTTTTATATATATCTGGTTCTCTTCCTCTCAAGCGTAATTGGGCAGCTTGGCAAGAAACGGACGCTCTTCTTCAATGCCACCACCAATCCCTTCAGCATGGATTGACCATCCCCAAATCCAACCAAAATTCAATGCCAGATCTTTTGCAAACAAAGGCATTAATAGAATTAAAGATATTTGGGATAAAGATGTCAGCAACTGCTTCCATGGAACCTACTGCGTCGTATGTTTGGCCTGCCTGCAAAATTTAAGCAGGTCTATGCTTCTCTTATACAGCTGATCCCACCTGATGTTATCCTTAAGATCACCACCAATATTACATCCCCTTGGAAATTTTGGCGCTGGCCAAACCAAGCAGCTATTACCACCACCACACCAAGGTGTTTGTATCAGCTTGTTCAGACCCTGTTCCCACTAGAAGTTTCTCTTAATACCAAGTGATCCATGTCCTTCTCCGACTCTCAATGGCAATGCATGGCTAATACCATTTGGCAGTCCCCTGCTGAGGCCAAATATCAATTATAGGGCTGGCGTATCCTACATATGAAACTTCCTGTTAGCCACACCTTGTCCAAAATTTGGTCTTTCTGCAGGTAAATGTGCCTTCTGCCTCGCCCTTCAAACTATTCCCCATGTCTTATAGCATTGCCTATCCTTCTCTCAACTATTGTCTTCCCTTCTCTCCTGACCTCTTCCCCAACAATTTCAATAAAAAAATGCCATGCTTGGCCTTCTCTCCCCCTCCACAGTCTGTCATTTGGATCACTTGTCGGCTGGTCATCCTCTTTCATATTTGGAAAAAACACTGCCAACAACTGTACTATGGGAATGGTTTTGTTTTAGCTATTCTGCAAGCTCATATTTTGTCTTCTATTTTTTTGCAGTTGGATCAGATCAAAACTCAAAACCAAGGGCTGCATGTTGTGTTCAACAAGATTAAAGAACACCTCAAACTGCTGCAAAAGGGTACCTTTATCCACATAGGTTCAGGACCTCCGAATGTCAAAGGCCGAAGACTAGATAAGATATCTTGTTATGATGGATACCTTAGTTTTATGTCTTTGCTTCAGTTCCATCCTGGTTCCTGTTATGGGGGGCTATTATTGTTTTGTGTCTTATCACTATTAGTGATTGGGTTTAAGTTGGCTTGTTTCCCATTTGGGGGGCCATGGTGTTCTGATCTCTGTACTTTGACACTTTGACCTTCTGATTCTTGTATATTTTTTTTAATAATATAAGCAGCATTTTCAATTTCAAAAACAATAATAATAATTGTGCTTCACTTGACTGGTCATTCAAATTTAAATCCCTTGCAGAAAGTACGTGCATCTAAAGAGTACCACGTTCAGTGGCAAATAAACTCAGGCCTACTACACTTATACATGTTACTGTTAATGGATGCATAGTAATGAGAAAGTGAGGAATATATACCAGCTTGATACTAAATTTCAAAGAGAAATACCATTAATTTTTAAATTTTATTTCTCTTCGTACAATGGTATAGTGTATGTATATGCGTATATGTATACACAGACACATGAATGTATGTATTGTGTGTGAGATATAAATTATACATACATACATATGTGTGTATGCATTCATGTACTCCATACATATAATGCATTGTGTGTGTATTGCATACAAATAAAGATATACACATATATATCACAGAGTGTCACACCACTAGATCTGCAATACTAATGCAACCTTGCAACAGACCCAATTAAATTATCATTCACTGCTTCAAAAGCATTCAATATTGATTGAGTGGGAAAATAATTCTCACTGATAAACGCCTAGTTTGAATTTCATGGATCAAGTGTAGAAAACAACTAAGTTGCAAATAGAAACCAGAAACGGAGAATTTGCAGATATCAAATATAAGTGCAACAGTTTCTTACAAGATTAGGAATCTTCTCTGATTGGCCCTTTGAATTTCTCAGTATCCAACTTCCATCAGATGCTGCATCTAAGATTCCCGAGAAGTTCCTAATGGCAATGACAGAAAGTTCTCTGCACAAAACAAAGAGATCTATTAACTCCAGTTTGACCCTGAGGATTCAAACTGGTAAATGAAACAAATGGTGCTACTTTAGATACAAAGTTTACAATGTCACTGCCTGTAAAGACCTACCACGTGCATTTTATAATTTCAATAATAACAAAGGTAAACATATGAAAGAGGGAACTGTTTTCATAATGATGCCATATTCAGTCGAGAAGTTACAGGTACAAACTGATTTCAATTATGAGTCGGAGAAAATAAGGCCATATACAATTATGAGTCAGAGAAAATAAGGGCTTGGGGTATATGCCAACAATCTAACGTAGCTTGGAGGATATGTATCGAACAAAACCCAGAGAAAACAGTCCGCAGATCAGATTTTAGTCATCCCAATGAACCCAGAAAACTTCCAAAATTACTTCCAAACATTATCCTGCTAATAGTCTATTCTGCACAAAGAATTAGAAATGGGTAACTGTTGACAATTCTTCCACAAGACAGATTGTCTCTTACCATTCGGAAAATTCACATCTCCATCCAAGGAAAGAAACAATTCATTGGGAAGAATACATTGTTTTTCTTTTGTGAGGGCCTTTGCTACAACAGGAATTCCTTCGGACGACTTTTGTCCGAAGGAATGGTTTGTCAAAGAAGGCTTCTGCTAAGGACATAACTTCGCAAAGGTGCTAATCCAAAAGTCCGCAGGAAATAACAAAGGAAAGAGCCTAAGACAAAGTAAGTAATTCCTTTGGACTTTTTGTCCGAAGGAATACTTCAGAGAATCCAAGAGAAAGGCCCCCGCCAAAAGCAAGAAATCCAAGGAATAATTCCTTCGGACAAAAGTCCGAAGAAAATCAAGAGAGAATTCAAACCCCGCAGAAATTCAAGGGAATCGAATGCCCTACAAAAAGCCCGGGTGCCCTACAATTTTTCCGAAAAGGGCACAGACGAAGGACAAAAACCCTTGCGGAGGGCACTTGGTCGGTCCTTGGACCTTTGTGCAAATTCCGAAGGGCATTCTCAGCAGAGTTCAAAAAAGATAAGGATTAAAATTGTCCCGAAGGAATTAATCTGTCTTTTTTGAACTCTGCTGAGAATGCCCTTCGGACTTTGCACAAAGGTCCAGGCACCGACCAAGTGCCCTCCGCAAGGGCTCGTGGCTCTCCCTCTATGCCCTTTGGAAAAATTGCAATGGTCTTCCGAACAAATTCGAAAAGGTACACGCCAAAGGCCCGTGCAAAAACGCCGACAGAGCAAAGTCCATTCTCAACAAAGAGCAAAGGCAAAGGACAAAGGATTAAATTCCTTCGGGCTTTTTGTCCGAAGGAATTCCTTCGGGATTTTTGTCCGAAGGAATTCCTTCGGACAAAAGTCCGAAGAAATTCGGATAAATGAACCAAAGAAGAATCCCGTGGAATAAAAGCCAGCATAAAAGGGGAGCACAACAAAGGAAAACTTCGGACAAAAGTCCGAAGGAATTCCTTCATATTTTTTGTGCGAAGTATTAATTCGGAAAATAAAGCCCGAGACAGAGAGGCAAATGCAAGGCCAAAGGAAAGTCCGCAACAAAAAAGACTCGGCCATTTTTTCCAAAAGGGGATGAACATAAAGTCAACAGAAAAATCCGAACATAAAATCAGTAGGAAAGAAAAAAACAAAGGTAAACCCAGAATTCCGAAAGAATTAAACCACGGGAAGTTGACCTCAAATTAAGCGACGGGAAGTTGAAACAGAGTATCCAAGGAAATATAGACTACTATAGGCAAAATACATCCAAATATAGAATCCCACCAGAAATAGACATGAATAGACAGAGCAAAATAGGATAAAATACATGCAAGCAAGGGCTATTTTCGATCGACCGTTCAAAGCCTTTGTTAACTGGTTATTGAAGTCCTGCTCATCTCCGGATCAACTCATGCATCCGAAGGTCCAACTCAGCTTCAACCGGAGTTCCAAATTCGAATGTCAAGTTGACTGTTCTAGATTTAAAGTTGACAAATTGTTAAATGCCACATCTACCAGGAGTTTCCCATGCAAAGGAGAATGATCTCTTCGTCCAACTCAGCTTATCAAATGACCAACTCAGCGTTTCAAACATTCCAACTCGACATCAAGCAATTCACATAGAGTTCTAAAAATGACATTGGCGTGGATCTCCATGCAAAGAGAGGTGGGCGGTTCAGAACAAAGACAAGTTCACTTCCTCAAGCGCAAGAAGCTTCATGCAAAGACAAAAGAAAACATAATTTTATTGAAAGGCCAAGTCAGCGTTGAGTTAATCTAAGTTAATCCTTCTCTTCAATTTTTCAACGCCAATCTTTGGCTTTTGTAATTCTCTATAAATTGTCTTTCAACCTTGATTAAAAGAATCCCTCTCTTGGCTAGACCAGACTCTATCATTGGTGAGTTGTGTAACCTCTTCAATCAATAGGACTGTACTTTCAAATTTCAAGTGTTGGCATAGTGTATATTCATTCAACAATTTGCATATGTGGTAGATTTTTCTCCCTTCCCAAATTCTGATTCGTACCTAGTTGCTAGCTTATCGTATTATGCAGGTCATGTTAAGTGTTCTTTATGTCTTTTGCAGAAGCTTTAAGTAGATGTTAGGTGGCTGCAAAGTGTCTTGTATCAGGCCTCTCTCCATTTTCCCTCATGTTTTGGTCATTAGATCAAACCTTTTCATGAAATATTTATGCATAAGTGATTGATTGAAATCAAAGGTCTTCCTTTTCCCTTGTTTGTTCAGTGTTCTAGGTTACAAGTTGAGTGGATCAATCTTTTGGTGTATCACCTTTATTAGGTAGGATTTCCCCTTACAGTTTCCTTCTCCCTTTTCCATGGTAGTCCACAGCATAGAGTAGAGATCCTTATTGATACATCTTACAAGACCCAGCCTTCTCTGGAGGTTCTTCTCACCGTTGAGGCACCCACCCTCGTGAAAAGATCCCATTGTTTCAACCGGATAGAGGACTGGCCATTTCATGCACGTCTTCGATTCAGGGCGCAACTCCAGGTTGACAACAGTTTTTTGCACGCTAGGTGGGACCTCTTTTAGCTGGTCTTGATGAAATTGCAGTTGTAGCAGTGTTCTTCAAGAAGTATTTGGTGATTCCAAGCTCAAGCAATTGCTTCTAACAGTTCACGGACAGCTTCCATGTAAGTCTATTTTTATCATATTATCGTGAATGAATTTTGATGGCTGTGTATGAAGAGAATTCCTATGCTATATTTCCTTATCGGCCCAATGATGGATCATACCAGCCTGGTCATAATATCTATGAGCCTCTTTATGAGCCTAATCAGCCTTATCAAGAATATTATCAAAGCTATGTTGAGCCTTATCAAGTTTTCCATAATCAGCGTTATCAA
This sequence comes from Torreya grandis, assembly GCA_037957365.1. Taxonomy (NCBI): domain Eukaryota; kingdom Viridiplantae; phylum Streptophyta; class Pinopsida; order Cupressales; family Taxaceae; genus Torreya; species Torreya grandis. Next base: position 2,943,130 of record JARHVA010000888.1, on the reverse strand, counting down.
GAGCATGAATCTTACCTTCCTGGTAAGCCATATCAGTCTCAAGACCGGATTTCATCTTTCCCATATGGCTATGATGTTGCATATGAGCAGTCTTGCCTTCAAGAAAGAATGAATGAAATAGAGCTCTAAATACTAACATATGCAAGAAAGGTTTGTTCTAACTCTCAGTATGAGGAAGTGAATGGTCTATTTTGAAATGTGTCCAATGATCCAGAAGAGATAAATGGACTATGTATTATTGTATTGGAAAAGATGGTGGCTTGGGAAAGGCAGAAAATCGAGTTAAACCAATTGTCTACAAAGGGCTATTGTGCTTCTTATTCTCATGAAGTTCTTAACCATTCCCAGTGTGTGCCAAGGGAGCTTCCTAGTTGGAGTCAAGGGCCTAGTCGAGAGCCTATTCAAGAGCCTGTTCAAATGACTATTCATGAGACTAAACCTTCCTATAGTCCCCTTTCCTCACCAATCATCCCTCAAGCTCAGGTTGTCCAGGAAGACAAGCAGGTTTCAGACTTTGATAAGGTAACGACCAAGTGGAAGGAGCAAAATACAGACGTCTTTAAGAGTTTCTCTTTCCCTCCTCTCCAAAACTCCCTAGATAATTCATTTTCCCTCAAGATTCCAAAATCTGATCATGATCGACCTCCCATGCTTCATTTTCCCTCTCAAACAAATGAATTTTATCACCCTCTCGCCATCCCCCTTCCTCAAGAGGATCCTGTTCTTTGGAGTATTGAGAAAGAGGTTGCAGCTACAGGACAGGTTCTTGCAGACTGTGTAGAGGATGCTTCAGGGGTGTTTAAGGAAGAATTTCCTATTGATACTTCACTTGAGGTTGTAATTGAGCATCCAATTATCGCTGAGAATGGGAAGATTGATCTTGATGTAGAGGAATTTCAAGAGGAGCTGATACAAATTGAAGTTATAAATGAGTTACAGGTATCTCCTATTGAGAAGGATCCGGATAGCGTTACAACTGATTCAGTTCAAATAGATCAAAATGAGAAACAAAAAGATGATTGGCAGCTGTACCTTGAATCTCTACAAAAGATTGAAGAGCTTTGTATGGATATGTTGGCTATTAAAGAGCATGTTTATGAGAAATTTGATCAAGAATCACCTATTCAAGGTCATAGTACAAATTGGGTTGCCTATCAAAGCATCTTGAAGAGTTGGATGAACTTGCAGCAGTCAATAAGAAGGATGTGGCCACTCAAAAACCATGCATAGATGAGGTATCACTTGACATGGTGGTAGATGACAAGCAATCTGAAAAAGATCAAGAGGTACTTGATGAGTTTGTCTTTGTTGCTGTTGATGACTCATTTGAGAAGATGCTAATACAATTCGTAGACAAGGAAAATACCTCATCAAAGGTTATGATTAAAAAACATCCTGCTTTGCAGCTTGTACCTTCTCTTGGAAGGAGTGAGTTCAAGAATTTCCCATTTGATCCAGGCGGATCATGCTTTATCATGGTTAGCTAGATTCCTTAGTTGTTTTTGCTTTCCTCCAAGTGTTGTTCAAGCACACTAGTTTGCTTCAGTTTTGTTCCAATAAGTGATTGTTTGCACATTTGCTTCTTAGTTAGTTTTCTGCTTTCGTGTGTTTCCCTTCTTATTTTGAAGGAGGTTACTTCAGCCATGATCAGAGTAGATTTTCGGTCAGAAATCAAGGATACATTTGGGAATTCAAATAGCATCTATATATGGTCTGAGTTCTCAAGCATAGCAGGCATGCTGAGCCAACTAAGTCGCCAGAAATGTTGACAATTCTTCCACAGGACAGATTGTCTCTTACCATTCGGAAAATTCACATCTCCATCCAAGGAAAGAAAGAATTCATTGGGAAGAATACATTGTTTTTCTTTTGTGAGGGCCTTTGCTACAACAGGAATTCCTTCGGACGACTTTTGTCCGAATGAATGGTTCATCAAAGAAGGCTTCTGCTAAGGACATAACTTCGGAGAAGTGCTAATCCAAAAGTCCGCAGGAAATAACAAAGGAAAGAGCCTAAGACAAAGGAAGTAATTCCTTCGAACTTTTTGTCCGAAGGAATACTTCGGAGAATCCAAGAGAAAGGCCCCCGCCAAAAGCAAGAAATCCAAGGAATAATTCCTTCGAACAAAAGTCCGAAGAAAAACAAGAGAGAATTCAAACCCCGCAGAAATTCAAGGGAATCGGATGCCCTACAAAAATCCCGGATGCCCTACAATTTTTTCGAAAAGGGCGCAGACAAAGGACAGAAGCCCTTGTGGAGGGCACTTGGTCAGCGATAGGACCATTGCAATTTTTTCGAAGGGCACAGAGGGAGAGACACAAGCCCTTGCAAAGGGCACTTGGTCGGTGCCTGGACCTTTGTGCAAACTCCGAAGGGCATTCCCAGCAAAGTTCAAAAAAGACAAGGATTAATTCCTTCTGACTTTTTGTCTCGAAGGAATTCCTTCGGACAAAAAGTCCAAAGAAATTCGGAAAGGTACACGCCAAAGGCCCGTGCAAAAAAGTCGACAGAGCAAAGTCCATTCTCAACAAAGAGCAAAGGCAAAGGACAAAGGATTAAATTTCTTCGGGCTTTTTGTCCGAAGGAATTCCTTCAGACAAAAAGTCCAAAGAAATTTGGATAAATGAACCAAAGAAGAAGCCCGTGGAATAAAAGCCAACATAAAAAGGGAGCAGAACAAAGGAAACCTTCGGACAAAAGTCCGAAGGATTAATTCGGAAAATAAAGCCCGAGACAGAGAGGCAAATGCAAGGCCAAAGGAAAGTCCGCAAAAAACAAGACTCGGCCATTTTTTCCGAAAGGGGATGAACATAAAGTCAACAGAAAAATCCGAAGGGCATAAAATCCACAAGGAAGAAAAAAACAAAGGTAAAGCCAGAATTCTGAAAGAATTAAACCACGGGAAGTTGACCTCAGATTAAGCAACGGGAAGTTGAAAACAGAATATCCAAGGAAATATAGACTACTATAGGCAAAATAAATCCAAATATAGAATCCCGTCAGAAATAGACATGAAGAGATAGACCAAAATAGGATAAAATACATGCAAGCAAGGGCTATTTTCGATCGACCGTTCAAAGCCTCATTTGACTGGTTATTTAAGTCCTGCTCATCTTCGGATCAACTCATGCATCTGAAGGTCCAACTCAGCTTCAACCGGAGTTCCAAATTCGAACGTCGAGTTGACTGTTCTAGATTTAGAGTTGACGAATTGTTAAACGCCACATCTACCAGGAGTTTCCCATGCAAAGGAGAATGATCTCTTCGTCCAACTCAGCGTATCAAACGACCAACTCAGCGTTTCAAACGTTCCAACTCGGCATCAAGCAGCTCACATAGAGTTCTAAAAATGACATTGGCATGGATCTCCATGCAACGAGAGATGGGCGGTTTAGAACAAAGACAAGTTCACTTCCTCAAGCGCAAGAAGCTTCATGCAAAGACAAAAGAAAACATATTTTATTGAAAGGCCAAGTCAGCCTTGAGTTAATCTAAGTTAATCCTTCTCTTCAATTTTTCAACGCCAATCTTTGGCTTTTGTAATTCTCTATAAATTGGCTTTCAGCCTTGATTAAAAGAATCCCTCTCTTGGCTAGACCAGACTCTGTCATTGGTGAGTTGTGTAACCTCTTCAATCAATAGGACTGTACTTTCAAATTTCAAGTGTTGGCATAGTGTATATTCATTCAACAATTTGCATATGTGGTAGATTTTTCTCCTTTCCCAAATTCTGATTCGTACCTAGTTGCTAGCTTATCATATTATGCAGGTCATGTTAAGTGTTCTTTATGTCTTTTGCAGAAGCTTTAAGTGGATGTTAGGTGGCTGCAAAGTGTCTTATATCATACCTCTCTCCATCATTTTTCCTCATGTTTTGGTCATTAGATCGAACCTCTTCATGAAATATTTATGCATTAGTGATTGATTGAAATCAAAGGTCTTCATTTACCCTTGTTTGTTCAATGTTCTAGGTTACAAGTTGAGTGGATCAATCTTTTGGTGTATCACCTTTATTAGGTAGGATTTCCCCTTAAAGTTTCTTTCTCCCTTTTCCATGGTAGTCCGCAACATAGAGTAGAGATCCTCATTGATACATCTTACAGGAACCAGCCTTCTCTGGAGGTTCTTCTCACCGTTGAGGCACCCACCTTCGTGAGAAGATCCCATTGTTTCAACCAGATAGAGGACTAGCCATTTCATACACATCTTCGATTCACGGAGCAGCTCCAAGTTGACAACAATACCTAGAAACTTCAGAAATGAGGATGTCTAGATCAGGTAACTACAGAAAATTTGGGGTAGACTTCTTAAAGAAAAGGCAGGAAATGGTGAATAGGCAGGATACAGTAAATAGTGTTAACTTAAAGAAACATTATATATAAATCCCAAAACCCCTGGAAATGGTACTGGAAATTTGAGAAGCATTCCAGATAGCTGAATTACAGTTCAAGGAACTTCCCAAAATCTCTCGAGAATGGCTAGCAATCATTGGAATTTTTTGGAAGCCTCCAGCCCCAGCATGCAAACATCTGAAACCCAAATATGGTCTCCCTTTAAAGAGGGCATATACCCTAACGATGTAGGCTATGGCTTGGGAGGAGGTTGGAGAGCAAAACTAAAATCCCAATCTGTTGAACTATGTCAAAAAGAAAAAAAATCTAGATTATCCTGGAATGGAGAAATCTTGGACTCGTGAGAGCTCCATAAGATGTTTTGTTTGCATCTTTTGGATGAATTCAAAATGCAGCAATTGAAGCAGGGATAATTGAAATATTTATGCATAGCAAGAATAGAATTATGAATGTCTAAGGCATAGTGATGTAATCATAATGGGAGGAACCCTTGAAAGCATGACCCATGTTCAATTCTCCCCATCCCAATACAGGGACCCATAACCCATGTTCAAAGTCCCGCCAGGCAAAGTTGTGGTGTAATGTCAAAAGGTCGTTAGTCTATTGTTGAAGTTGTTTGGCTCAAAAAAAGTCCACTAGGGATCAATTCTTGTCGAATGGATGTTGGGAAATGTCTCAACTTTGCATGAATTTGTGCAAATAACAATTGTGCACAAGCTAGATGATGCGCAAGGTGTTTTGTGCAAGCACTAGCTTCGTGCATTGTTCTGCAGGTTGATTGCACAAACAAGGATGGTTGCGTAGTCTTGCGTGGAGGCTACCTATGGTAGTTGCGCAAGGTTGTCAATGTGTAGGAATGATGGTAAGCTATGCAAGATATTCTGCTCAGTTTCATTGCACTCTAGGAGACTGTAAAGTGGTGTGCATTGGCTTTGTTGCAGTAAGGTGTTGCAAGGAGTTGTGCAACATGCAAAGCAATGAAAGGTTATTTTAAGGCGTTTCATAGACTTGTCTAACTATTTACGTCTAACTGAATAAGTGTTAGCAACGCCTCGATGGTGTTCTGACACAAACTTGTTGAGAAGCGTTACACGTTGCTCATGAGGCTCAATTGTTGGTGAATGCAGATTCCTCTATCGCACAAAATTTACAAGTGAAGTGACTGATAAAAGCACGATTCTTCTAAGGAAGGTTATGCAGTAATGAGAGTGAATCATATGTAGTAAAGCATATGTGTAACAAAGGTTGTTGAATGTTGAACACACATGGCTAGTGTGTGCATTGTAACATACAATAAGGTACAATAAGGCATTGTATGGAGGTCGCAAAACCTTGTAGCTCGGTTTAGCATTGTAGGCCGGTTCAGTTTATGTTATAATCAAGAAGTTTTAACTACTAGGTTTTTTACCCGAAAGGGTTTTCCTAGGGAAAATTTGAGTTGGTGTGCGCTTGTCATCATCTTTGTTTGTTTAGGTTCACATTAGCAAAAGTCTTTTGCGTGTTTGTTTATCCTGTATGAGTCGATTCTCAACATTTGGTATCGGAGCTCGGTTGTAAGCTTTGTCATAGTTGGAGTAACTTGAGATAAACGGTTTCCTTCAAGTGTAAGTTTTAGCAGGATAATCTTGGGCACATAAAATGACAAGAAGCAAAAAACTAGAAAGTGAGAAATTCAATGGTCAGAATTTTGAGTTATGGGAAATCACAAGGGAGTATCTCTTGGTGGGTAGAGATTAGTGAATTGCTATTGCAAACACAACACCCACTAGAATGAAATCGAAAGAATGGAAGGAAGTTCATAGGAAAATGAGAAGCTCTGTCAGATTATGTCTGTCAGATCCAATGTCATTGAATATCTTGACTGAAAAGACTTGGAAGCTTTTGTAGGACAAGTTGAGAATGTTGTACCAAGACAAGTCGTTGGTCAACAAACTTTTCTTGCAAAAGATGTACTCATTGCGAACAAGTGATGGTGACTCGGTTGTAGAGGACCTAAAAGCTTTCAACATTATGGTCAATCAGATGGCATCCATGGATGTCAATAGGAATGATGAAGAAAAGTGTATCACATTGTTGTTCTCTTTGCCAAATTTGTGGGATAATCTAGTGATGGCAATCACTAGTACCACATCACAACTAAAAGTGGTAGATGTGATCGCAACCTTGCTATCAAAGGTCACATTGTTGTGCTCTTTGCCAAACTTGTGGGATAATCTAGTGATGGCAATCACTAGTACCACATCACAGCTAAAAGTGGAAGATGTGGTCGCAGCCCTACTATCAGAGGAGATGAGGTGCAAGTTTGTGGATAGCTATCAGATGAATGACGCCCTATCCATGCAAGGTTGCTCACAAGAAAGAGGCAAGCGAAAGATTCAGGATTAGCACTTTAAGTCTAGAGGAAGATCTAAGACTCCAGAGAGTTCCTTGAAGAAATGTTTGAATTGTGGCAAGACAGGGCACTTCAAGAAGGACTACGGAGAGAAAAGGGTGGAAAAGGGCAAGCCACCGGATGCTATGAAATCCTCAAGTGAGGTGGTCTCCGCCAATGAAGATGGAGACAAAGACATATACCTCGAAGCCTCAAGCTCTCATGCATGCATTGATGCGTGGTTGATTGACTTTGGAGCCTCCTATCATATGACTTCTACAAGGGAGTGGTTCAGCAAATATTAAGAATATGATGGCGGTGATGTATTTCTCAGATACAACTCAACCTATTGAGTCGTTGGTAAAGGAAGAGTGAAGCTGAGATTTAGAGATAGAAGGATCAAGACTCTCCCAGGTGTTTTGCACATACCTGGCCTTGAGAGGAATCTAATCTTTGTGAGCCAGATGAATGATGTTGGTGTCCAAGTCTCATTCAATAAAGACGGGTGCAAAATGGTGAGTGGAGCCATGGTGTTGGCAAGGGGCGTGTGCATGCGTACTCTATTCAAGCTTGATATGATTACGATAAGCAACAAATGTAACAACTCTGTTGTTCCTAAGAAAACAATGCTATAACATTAGAGACTAGGCCATATTGGTGACAAATGTTTGTGCATGTTACAAACTAAGGATATGGCAAAAGGGATGGAAAATTGTCCCTTGGACTTCGACTTTTGCGAACATTGCATCTACAGAAAGTAGAGTCAGGTAAAATTCCCTACAAATGTTGTGCAAACAAGAGGAATCTTGCAAGTGATCCATAATGATGTGTTTGGACCAATAGATATTTCATCCTTGATTAGGTATGCCTTCTATGCAAAATCCCTGAAAGGTATAGCCCACCAAATTTTCGTTGTGTTTTTGCTATCAGTGACTGATAGTGAAGATCCCAAGACAATGAAGGAAGCTCTTGGCTACGCAAAGAGCAAGTCTTGGAAGTAGGCTATGAAGGAGGAAATGGAGTCTCTGGATAAGAATGAGACTTGGGACTTGGTGAAGCTACCTCTTGGACAAAAACCTAAAGGCTGCAAGTGGGTTTTCAAGAAGTAGAATGCTCAAGGGAAGCTAAAGAAGTACAACGCTCACTTGGTAGCAAAGGGATCTCACAAGTAGAGGGAATTGACTTTGGTGAGACCTTCTCTCCTGTTGCAAAACTGAATTCAATCAAGTTTCTTTTAGCTATTGCCACTACAATTGATCTTGAGATAGATCAAACAGATGTTAAGACAACATTTTTTGCATGGAGAGCTTGAAGGATAAATCTATATGTAGCTGCCGGAATGCTTAAAGATAAAAGGGAAAGAGGACTTCGTCTATAAGCTAAAGACGTCCTTTTATGGTTTGAAGCAATCACCCAGAATGTGGAGTTATATGTTTGACAAATATGTGGTTGGACTTGGGCTTGTGCATAGGAATGTTGATCCTTTTGTTTACTACAAGGAAGAGGGTGATAATTTTTTCATCATAGTCCTCTATGTGGATGACAACCTACTAATCGGAAATGACAAGTGCACAATCAAGCAAGTAAAGTCTCAATTGTTTGCGCAATTCAACATGAAAGATCTCAATGCTACAAGATTCATCTTGGGCATGGAAAACAAACGAGATTGTGCGAACAAGAAGCTCTGGCTAGCCCAGAAGAAGTATGTTGAAATGGTGTTGGAAAGGCTCAAGATGAAGGACTCCAATGCGCACACCTTTTCGAGTTGGTTAAAAGCTATCAACTATGCAATGTCCAAAGACACGGGAGGACTTGGAGGACATAAATCAGGTTCCATATGCAAGTGCGTTGTGAAGCCTAATGTACGTAATGGTCTGTACAAACCCTGATATTGCACAAGCAGTGGAAGTAGTCAACGGATTCATGTCCAATTCAGGTAAGGAGCATTGGGCAACGATGAAGAGGATCTTCAAGTATCTGCATGAAACATCTAATTTTGCAATTTGTTATCAGGATTCACTTGGTGAAAGCAAGAAATTGGATCTACCAAGATTTGTGGATTATAATTGGGCTAGAGATCTTGATTTCCGTGGGTCTACCAATGGGTATACATTCAACTTGTTTGGTGGAGTTGTAAGTTGGATGAGCAAATGACAGGTAGTGTTGTGATATCTAACACTGATGTTGAATACATCGTAGCTACTAATGCAAGCAAAGGAAGTGGTGTGGTTTCAAAGGTTGTGGTCTACTATTGGGTTTACACATAAGGTTGTAAAGGTAAATTGTGACAGTCAAAGTGCAATCTGTCCAGCAAATAATCCTAAGTATCATTCTCAGACAAAACACATTGATGTGTGATATCATTTTGTGAGGGCAATAGTGGAGAAGAGAAAGATATCTCTGGAGAAGGTGGACACAAAGGAAAATGTTGTGAATTCACTAACCAAGGCAGTGAGTACCGAGAAGTTCTCCCGGTGCAGGAAGAAGATGGGCATCGCTACTCAAAGCTGCAAAAGGATGAATGCATGCTCCATTATGCAAAGTATTCAACAAATGGGAAATTGTAGGGAAATGTCTCAACTTTGCATAAATTTGTGCAATTAACAATTGTGTGCAAGCTTGGTGGTGTGCAAGGTGTTTTGCACAAGCGCTAGCTTTGTACATTGTTGCGCATGTTGATTACGCAAATAGATATAGTTGCGTAGTCTTGGGTGGAGGATGTTTATGGCAGTTGCACAAGGTTGTCAATGTACATGAATGATGGTGGAGCTGCACAAGATATTCTCCTCCGTTTCATTGCACTCTGTGAGATTGCAAAGTAGTGCGTAGTGGCTGAGTTGCAGTAAGGTGTTGCAAGGAGCTGTGCAACATGCAGAGCAATGAAAGGTTATCTGAAGGCATTTCATACACTTATCTAACTATATTTGTTAGACTGAAGAAGTGTTAGCAACATCTAAGTGGTGCTCTGACACGGCCCTGTTGAGGAGCATTACACGTTGTTCACTTGGCTCAGTAGTTGGTGAAAGCATAATCATCTGTTGTGTGGACATTAAAAGAGAAGTGTCTGACAAAGGCACAATTCTTCTAAGGAATGTTAAGCAGTAATGAGAGTGAATCACATGTGATAAAGAATATGTGTAACAAAGTTTGTTGAATGCTGAATACACACAGTTAAGCATGTGCATTGTAGCATACAGTAAAGTGCTGTATGAAAGTAGCAGAATTTTGTAGCTTGGTTTGGCATTGTAAGATGGTTCAGTTTATTTTATAATCAAGAAGTTTTTTGTGCTGGTTTTTTTTAATCCAAAAAGGTTTTCGCAAGTAAAATTTGAGTATGTGTGTACTTGTCATCAACTTCATCTGCTTAGGTTCGTACTAGCAGAACTCCTCTTTGTGTTTATTTATCATGTACAAGTCTATTTTGGAAAGACCCGACACCATAAGGGATGAGGCCAGGTTCAAGTTATGGGTGAATTTGACAAAATAGATACCCATCAATCCCTAACAATAAGCCAAAGATGATCTATTATTCATGCACCCGATCCCAGCGGAATGCTAAAAGATTTACTGGATATTTATGATTCCAACCAATAAAAAAATAAAAAGTTGCGGTGTGATAATTATGGAGTATATTTAAGAGTGACCCAGTTTACTAATCCTTAAGAATGCGATCTAAACTTACCCACAGCTCATTAAAGGGAGCCTATAACCTCACCCACAAAGTACCAAGGAAATTGAAACTAAAACATTGTTATTACAAAGTACCTCTTGGTAAGCATGACCATGTCAATGCTCTGGCGAACCCCATCTCCTTCATCTGGAATTCTCAGTGCATGAAACACCTTCCCACCGTACAGTTTCTCCAGTCTGTAATTCAAAACCCATTAAATGAAAAAATAAAAAAAATGATACAATCAATTCATAACCTAAGATTTCAACATGAAAGCTAATGAGAATGAAATTAGTCGCCTTTTGGCCGCCAGGAGTTTCCACTCGTGTCCAAAATCTTCTTCCCGACTGAGGAATCCCATTAATTTGAAAATTAGCAACCCAAAGAAGACTGCCAGCCACATCATCTCCTCTCCTGCCTGATTCTTTGCAATGCAATTCAATTCAATTCCATTCCATTCAATTCGAAGCTACATAATAAGGGGAAAAAGATATATGTCTACCCTCGTCAATTACTTCCTAATAAAGTTACCCGCACCAATCGGTCTTTGCGGATATCAATGAGGTTAATTGTCGGATGCACTAACAAATTTCTAGAATTACATAAAATGCCAAGTAAGATCTATATTTATATTTTTTTTTGGGTTGGTTGGTAGAACAAGGGAATTGGCAACGGTAAACTTGTCGAGAGTTAGGGGATACATGGGATGCATGATTCAAACCACCGACTTCAAGTTGGGGCATATTTAATGGATATTAATAAAAAAAATATATAAGTAAAAATAGAAGATGAGAGGAATATTTATATGTATTTAAAAATGGTTATATTTATTTGTAAAATATATAATTTTATGACGTTCGTGGATTTATTTATTATTAGTTTAAATTATGAATTATTAGTGTATTTGTGAACTTTTGAATGGTTTTCAGCAGTTATCTTTTCTTTCTTCTAATTTTTCTTATTTTGAAATTTTTATCTAGAGCATTGGGATGCTCATGGCCTCTTTGTTGTGGCCCTTTACAGCGAGAGTGCACTACTTTTTATGTCCCACCTTTTACAACTGTTGATCATTTGATGTCAGTTTGCACACCAATAAAAGTTCTAATTTGAATTAAATTGTCTATAAATACACAAGCATTGTAGTTCATTTGCACATAAGATAATATAGAAAATTCATTTAATTGTTCACAAGAATCTATTGAGCATTTACAAGCATTTTAGAATAAATCAAGCAATCAATAGAGCATTCGTTGAAGAATGTTAGACATATATCTCATAACATCAATTTGTATGTTATTCAAACTAGTACAATCATTGAGGTTTGTTATTTTTGATATTGTTACTCTTTAGGAACCTGACAAATATTAATATTTGAATAGTCTTTGGTTTACTGGAGGCCTCAAAACATATTTCATTTTCCTTTAATTTTCAAATATTATTGTCCAATTAGAGTAGGAAGAGGAGAGATGTTTTGTTTGTGATCGAAGTCAAAGCATTAGATATTTAAGCGAGCTTTTTTGAAGATTAAGGCCAAGTGAATGCAGACATCAAATTGTTTTAAACTTGTTTGAATTTTGCCTAGAGTGTGTCACTGCTTTGTACATTATCTAGAGAAAAGGGACATTCCTGGGAAAATAATTTGTTCATTACAAATTTCTATCTCATATCTCTATAACTTCTAGGCACGCATTTTCGCTATCATATTTTGACAATTGTCACCAAAACACTTCTAAAAATCAGATAAACTTAAACCTTATGTGTTTGCCCTACTTCTAACCTAATTGTCGTTTTGCATGTGTTATCTAACCTAGTTATAATGAAAGACATCCCAAAATGGCAGTCGAGGGTGTTAGTGGATTGTAATGTCCATGAAATGTTAAAACTAATGGTCGGACTTAAATTGGATGTCCATTTGCCTTTCTTATGGTAGTTTCAACCCTAAGTTTGATACCCATTTGACTTTCATATGGAAGTGGTTTCCTCTTTCTTAGAGAACTCAATTGAAAAAGCATACTATCTTAGGCATACAACAGAGTTTGAACCCCATTTTTTTTTCTTGGAAAGAGTTTTTGAACTCGACACATTGGTGTAGCTAGATTGAATCCATTTGTCACTAGTTAATAGGAAATTTTTGGAGAAGATAACGAATTCATTAATAAATGTGGTATGTAACAAATCCAAGATATGCACCTCAAGATTGATATTTCTCAATATTTTTTAGATATATATATATATATATATATATATATATATATATATATATATATATATATATATATATATATATATATATATATATATATATATATATATATATATATATATTTGTACTAATTAAAATTTGATTATGTGTAATTAGGTGTTTGTGTCACAATTTAGTTTTAATCCATTTATCCATATTATAATACCAATACCTCGTAAAATAAAATATGTTATGAACCGTTATGTGCCCCAACAAACATTTAAGGGTTGGGTTAAATGTGGGGTATTGGGTTTTCTTTAAGTGGAGGTATATTGGTATAGTTTATTCATTTATGTTACAAATTTGAAACTTAAGGGTATAAATTTTGACTTATTTGAAAGAAATTTGCTCTACTTTGGTTTGTGCCATGTCTACCTTATGTTTTAGCCTCGTATAATATCATTTCTACAAGATTTTTAAAACTTGCTCACATTAAATTTGGCTCGATCTAGGTGGACTAGACCTATTTACATGGCCCTCAGCCAAACTTGTTGCAACCATTATTGTAGATGACAAAGAGAATGGCACCAAAGTGAGCCTAAAAGTTTATTTCAAGAATTTGCAAGAAGGCAATGAGTCTAAAAAATATTCCTTAGTATGTTGTGTTTTTAAAAGTTGATGTAATAAAAAATAATCAATAGTATTAAAAATTTGTTTGTATTATGTACTATGTTAGTCACATCCCCTATGAGGACTCATTCTAGTCCGAGATCAATACCATTGGGAGCCCAATGGCATCCAAAAATTGGGGTTGCAGCCTCACCAAGTGGTTTTTCTTGTTTTCATTTAAGGAAGAATCATAAGTAGAAGCTTTACCTGCTAGGTCAAGCTATTAGTTCCTTTAGAATAGCTTGATGATATTGTCTAAATTGACTCAAGATTTTAAATTTTTTGAGCAGACATCCCTTAAGGTCCTAATTTGGGTTGAGTTACCTAGTCCCCTATCCCTTTGTGGTCTTTCCTTCCCAATATTACTCGACACATTGGATGTGTGATTTATAATGAAGTGGATAATATTACACGACCAAATAAGTGCATATGTTTTGAGGTTGAATTAATGAATGACTTGAAAGATTCTATCAATATTTAGATAGGGAGTTAACACTTTATGCAAAAAGTCACTATATCAACTTTTTGAACACATGTTTTCAAAAACAATCACCCAACCATAGGATTTTTTATTATCCTATCATGGCTTGGCTAAGTAATCATTGGCTTAAAAATAAACAATGTATAGAAAAATGATGGTTGGACTACTATTGTAAATAAAAACAACAAGAATAAAAACCCTAAAGCATATAACACAACTTCTAATGACAAAATTTAGAAGAATGCCAAAAATGTGTAGAATGTTCTCCTTCCTCCCCTCCCCATTCCTTAAATCCAAGGTCCTCTAATTATCCCTCAGAGCCAAGTTTCTTAAGAAAACTCTATATAGTTAGTTATTTCTAATGTTAGGACATCCTCAACTAGTGTTCAACCTTCATGATGTTTGTGTAGTCTGCCTCATGGCTATGATGATTCACCATGCAAAGAGAATGGATCCAAATGCCACTCCATTTTGCTCTGGGATTATATTCAGGCAAACCAATAACCATTGCTAAGTAAACATTTTGCAGCATTGGTTTCTAGAGAAGGGTTTGAGGATGGACAAGTATAACTTCACATGAAGGATTTATTTTTATGAATATTCTCTTATGGAATGTTTGATGTCTCACAAAGCCTCTAAAAATTATCTACGGGATCCACTTGTTAGTAGTTTGGTGCTTTAGATTTTATGTGTTTGTAGGAAGTTAAGAGTGCAGGGTTTTTTGGGTAGACTTCTTTGAAATGTATTTGGTTAAATGTTGTGCAACTTTCCACCTTGCATGAGGATGGACATGGTGGTACCAATATTTTGATTTCCCTAAAATTGCCCCCATTAATTATTCCATTAGGAGAAGACACATCACATTAGGTTATTTAGTCACCCTTGATATTGATGGTCATTCTTTTGGGATCATTAATGTTTATGCACCTAATGATAGCCTTGATAGAATGACATAATGGTGATGGTTAGTTGATAATTTGCCTTTTGTACAACTAGTTGATTTTTAGTGACTTTAATATGTTATAATCCCTTAGGGATAAATAGGGTGATTTACCTATGTCATGGTGCATGGCATTAATGAAACCTAGTTTTATTTTTAAAATTGTTGGGGCTTGACATACCCTCTTTATCAATGGCACCCTTTATGTTCAAAACCATGGTTTACTTGGTTAAATTTTTAACTTGGTGCTAAAATGGTTCTCAAATGACTAGACCATGTCATGCTCACTAAATAACATGTGTTATTATTTTACGTTTCTGACCAACAATCTATAATTATCCATCTAAAGTTTGTCCTTTTCAATCATAGTCCCATCACTTGTCAGTTGGAGTGGGGAGGTGGCTTTCATAAAGTTCTGCATAATCAATTATATTTGAATATGTCACTCATTATCCATGATGAGACTCATTTATATAGTATGGAATTTGGTGCCACATTTGCCTTATATTGTCAATTAGATTGAGTGGTGGAATGATGCAATCAATCACGCTACCTCTTTCCTCTTGAATTATGACAAACAGGTGGTACGAGTTCAAAAATGGGTAGATGGCATGTTGCTTAAGGAATTCCAGAGAGTTACTACATAGCTTGAGCAAAGTCTTTTCAATGCCCATTATTAAACTATGGCTACCAAACATAAACACAAGTTTAAATTTATGGATAATCACGCTATTAAAGGCAAACAAATACGAGCTCAATTACATAAGCGTGATATTGGTGATCATGCCTCCAAATATTTTTTCAAATCTCTCAAGGCAAATCAATCCAAAGAATAAATTAAATATATCCAAATTATGCATAATCACCTCACTAGTCTTCTTGAATTTTCCTCAGCTTTTTAGCACCATTATAAATTGGTGCTTCAAGCCCAAGAAAACATAATATAAATAGCTCAAGAATTATAACAATACTTAGATGTTATTATTTGTAAGTTAAGCCCTTTAATTTAAAGGCTTTATGATGCCCCCTCACTCTATACAAGATTTGTGTTGTCATTTAAAACATAGATAATGATAAGGCACTGAGAGTTGATGTTTTTGCTCATGAATTTTACAAGGCCACTTTATAGTTTGTTGGATCAAACTTGTTTTAGGTTTATCAAGAGACCTTATGCAATAAAAAATTATGGACTATAATCAACAAAGGCATCATTAAATTCATCCCTAAATTATGATGTCTTGAGTGTATTACCAATTGGAGGCTAGTCACCTTACTCTCCTACAAAATCATTTTCAAAGCCTTGGCACTCTGACTTCACCACATCTTGCCTATAATCATTAAACCATAATAAACAAGGTTTATTAAATGTTAGTACATATTAGACAATATCATTATAGTTTAGGAAGGAATAGAATGGGCTTGTGCCTCTCGGTAGAGGACCACCTTCCTTAAGCTCAATTTAAAAAAATCTCATGACAATATTGAGTGGCCATTTATCCTCACCATGCTTAAAGCTCTAGCGTTTGGAAAGTTTTTTTTTATTTTGTTTGTACTAACTCTCTTCTTTATATGCTCAGCTTGTTTGACCATCAATGTGTACAAGTCTAAAAGTTTGATTTGTTTTCTCTAAAAAAAAATCTCCCTCTTGATCTTCATCTATATGTTCTTGTAGTATGTTAGTAGTAAACTAGGAAGTGTAAAATCACATAAGAAATGTACAAGTGACAAGTGTGTGATATAGAATATTTTGTATATAATTTGAATTTTGGCTGAATATCAAAATACTATAGAACATGGAAATACTCCTTCAGTGTAGGAATGGAAAGGTCATGAAAATGAAGCAACATAGCATGTGAAGAGAAATATAATGATATATAGATTAATTTATGGTTCCATTGAAAGTTATTTGTGTTCTTCTATGCATAATTATTCCTTGTTTTGTTCAAATATGCATGTTTAATATAACAAAGATGTATTATCTTAGATAATAAAATGTGTTTAACTGAATGTACACTAAATAAGAATGATTCCAATTTCCATGATTATGTCTAAATTTTCTAAAACTTTAACCAAAATCATCCAATGCAAACATTAACATGTTCTGACAAGGAAATATATGAATATTTGCTAATAATGGTATGGTGAGCATGGATGAATATGTTGAGATGGTTAATTTGAAAATGAGATATTAAGTGTGGTTAGATGAAAGAATACATAAATTCACATAAGAAGAAGCTAGAAGATTAGGAGGCACTATGAAATAAATCATAGCTAAACATATCATAGTGAGATCTATGAGATTTTTTGGTGTGAGTTACTTGAGTTACTAGTCACTTGGTTGTCAAGACTTGAGTATTATTGCTTCAGACCAAGAAAAATAAAACACTTTGTTTATAATGAAGAGAAACCTGTAAAACTACAAAACTTGGATATTGACTAGACATGTGCAATTGATCATCAGTTAAAGACCATAATCTACAAATATATCACTGAATTTTGTATGAAAGGATATATTGCATTTGAAGTTGTGTGTAATTTATTTATTCTAGGAATCAAGTGTAAATTATGCAACGACTACCTATCTTTCTAAAAATGATGGTTATGGAAAAGTCCATGGTGTTGATTCCAATATACATGGAGTGGTCACTTAAAGCACTATGGGGATGGGGAGTAAGAAGAGCGAATTAGGTGGAAGAAAAGAACATGAACCTAGACCCAGAAGATGGATGATGTAGAGAAACATAAGGAGAAGTTAATTATGGAGCTTCAAATAAATTTGTGACAACAAAGAGATGGAATAAACAAATTGGTATAGAATTAAAAGGGTCAAAAGTAATTGTGAATAGGAGTAGACTAGAGACTATGAAAACTATGGGAGGAACTAGATCTCAAAGAAAATATGGAGACTGCAAAGGAATCAAAGGTGTTGTAGAGATTATAAAGATAGCAAAGATCATTTGAGATATGGGAATCCACATAGAGAAAGATAGAGACTGAAGTGATTAAGGATAAGTCATGAAGATGCCAATAGAACATTTAGATAGTATAAAGTGGTTATTGAGTAAGAAATTATTTGATGATGAAATAAAGTCTATTGAAGAAATAATGTTAAATCATAGGGTTAATTCAGGTTTAGGATTTAGAGGGGAAATTACCCCTATTCAGGTTCATTCACTCCAAGGGGATGCATCCCCTGTGCCTAATTAGTTAGTTGGAAAAAGTATAAAAGACAAGAAAGTGGATAAGTGGTTCGATGATTTATCAGAGAAATTTAGGAAGTTCAGTGATGATACTCATAAGTTACTTTCACACATAAGTATTAGTACTCCAAAGATAGTCGTAACAAATTTATAGGCACATGTTAAATCAAATCATAAATATTTAGTTGTATCACGTGGAAGCTTAGGAGAAAATGCTCTTAATGTACGAGTTTTAATCACTCTAACACCATATGATGGGTCCTTTAACCTAGAACAATATATGTTGACCTATGAGATGAAATGGTGGGTTACAAGAGTGACCCATTGAAAATTCTAAAAGGTGTGTGCTCATAGGATTTTTTATTGAAAAAACTCTAGAATTTATGTTTAAAAACAATTCAAGATACTTGATTTTTCAACATGTTAAGGATAAATTGATTAGGGAGTTAAAAATTCAAAAAGGTGCACATTTGACCATAAAAAATTGAAGGAGATATGTCAAAAATTGGGAGAATCAGTCTGGGATTACAATCACAAGTTCTCAAATGTCAGGAATCAAGTGAATATCTAGTTTCAAGACATAGACAAAGTTACTTGGTTAGTGGAAGGTCTGCGACCTAAGATTAGGTTTGCCATTATGCAAGTGTATATTTATAATAAATTTGATGCATTATCTATTGTGACTCACATCAAATAAATAGAAGATTATGGTGAGTGTCCTCTTGTTGTTACTAAAACAAATATAAAGATAGACATTGTCTTGATAAATATAGTGAAAAAAAGAGGGATGTCATAGGAACAAATATCCAAAGGTCAAGATAAAATGTTGTGAAATGTGTCACACAGTAAGACATTCCACTACGAAGTTTCATCTATTGCAATAATATATACAACAACCTCACAATATGTTCTACAACTTTTGTAAAGTACACAACCATGATGAGAAGCATTATTGAGCTTTTGAAGAACTAAAAGAATATATCACTTGGAATGTTTTCACAGTCACTGTACAATAACATCTCGTTGTAAAAACATGTGTGTTGAATCTAGAGGTTGAAATGTTAATGCAAGGTGGCTATGGTCCATAAGCAACATAACCTATTATTACATGGACACCTCAATCACTGTAGTACCAAGCTCTATGGACTCCATAATCACCATAGGGATAAATAGATTGGAGAATGTAGTACCAGTCAAAGTGGACACCTCAATCCCCGTAATACCAACTAAAATTATGATGGGCACCTTTGTCATCACATAAGTAATATGGGGGTTATGATGGAAAATAACAAGGATGGGGTTCGCCACAAAGGCAAGGAGTCTACTAAGGAGGTTGCCAAGGTGGATACATAATCGTAAATAATGATATAAATAACCCAGATAGCTAATTGTTTGTTATCTATGTGGTGAGATCAACCATATCACAGGGGATTATCCCTTTAATCCTCAAAGGCAAAAAACATAAAACTATAAACTAAAAAATTACTAGGTTGGTGCAAAATGTCAACATGGTGAAGTCACATCCTAAAGATCCATCCTTCATGCAAGTTGTCACTAGAAATCAATATAGGGAGCAAGGATTACCACCTTTGGAGATGTCATAGGAGAATTCAATATGAAAAGTGTGGCAAGATAATCACCTAGATGTTACTAGAGAAAAAGTCATGTGATTAAATTATCTTAGCCTCTCTAATATATTCAAAATAAAAATGCTTTAAAGGAAGACATTATGATAGTGGATGCATAGATATATGGTTAGATTGTTCATATATTAAGGCAAGATCGAGTGGTTACAACTTTGACAGATATTTTTAAATTGGTGAGTACTCTACATAATGAGAATATATGACAAAATATTAAAAACTTATTACATAACTTGTTGGACTGCACAAAAAGGGACAATAATGAATTGAAAAGGTGGTATGGTATGTAAAGACCCAAAATCCTTATGACATTGATTCCATAATGGATATAGAACTTGTAGGCTATGAAGTCCCCTTGTGTTTGAATTTGGTAGCATCGATGAATATGATTTTTTGGTTAATTTTGGAGGCCATTGGAAGACCAACCCTTAGTTACAGCCCTATGACATTGGGAGATTAGAGGATGTGGAGATAAAATTTGTTGATCTGAGTTTATGTAGATTTTTTGAAGTTATTGACATGAAAACTAATGAAATGCACTATCCTACATTAATTGGCAATAAATGGGCATATGATAATTGAATGATCATTGATATAGTAGATAACTAGATGGAGGCACATCAAGGGGACAATATCCTTATCATACCTTTGAACAAGGCTGAGAATAGACCTTACATTATCCCCAAAGAACTTACATCATCATACACCTATAGGGGAGAGAACTGGTTTAAGGTAAGTTTAGAGCCAAAACCACAGGCATTGTGAAATAGAGAGTTTACATATCTTGCAAACCAGGCACAAAAATTCTATTAGTTACAATAACTAGAGCAATTTTCATATCGACCTATAAAGACAATGGAAAAAGTGCCATAATTTCACATGGAGGAATCTAAGTCTCCATCAATGTGATATCCAATGAGGTCAAGGGTTTATCTCTTGTATCATGTGACTCTTATGGATATGGATTACATAGTACCCACTAATGAGGACACTTTGTCGTGGGAAGTTATGTTTTCAATAAGTGGTGACTTAGATACACACATGTTGAATTGGGCATGGATATCATGAAATAAAGCCAATGAGGATGGTCCATGCTATTGAGAGATAGTTTTCATAATATTTTAAAATTGAATATTTAACACAGTTAATCTTCAGAATGGAACATAATGTCACAATTATAGACATCTGGGTCATTGAGCTAATTTATGCTTTAAAAGTGTTTATTGTGACATGGTGGGAAGTTCACATATCTAATCAACTACACTGTAAAGAGGATTGTGAAATGATGCACGATAAATTTAAGATAGCATCTCTAATATCATAACAGTGGAAAATTTTCCAATAAATATATTGTCTTCAGTTGCATATTCATAGATGTGTAGACATATGATCATCACAGGGAATAAAACCAAGATATTGGGTGCATGTATTCTAGTATACTTTAACACCTCTATCGAAAGCATGGTACATGCATCAATAACATATACATAAAACCAAAAATTGGTTACAGGTTCAACAGGATTTTATACAAACATTTGTATTTGAGGATGAGAACGTAATGTTGCATAAGGCTCTACAAAAGCTAAAAATTAATTATGTCATGGATGCGCGGAGGAAATACTCACTGTGTAGAATCAAAGTTCACAAGAAGAATCCAAAAAAGAGAGGGAAGAATATTTATTGAAAATATATAATAAAATTATGGACAATGCTTAACAATCTAAACCCAGTGAAAGCAAATAATACTTAGATTTAAAGGATTATTTGAGCCAGAGTGAGAGATAGAGTATCCTAAAGCTAATTTTATAGAATAAAATGAAGATGCTTAACTATGAAACATAAATATTCTAGAGTATTAAGGGGACGGGAAACTGAGAGACTCTATTCCAGAGGGGTCAAGTAAAATATATCAAGAACTAATGAAGAAGGGAGTTGAAAACATTGGTATAGACTTTGTACCAAAACTATGACCATTGGAGACTACTAGACACAACAACAAATTTTAGAGGCATCATAATTTATATGATATTATGAGTATGTATTTCCAAAAAAACATTCATAAGTCAAGGGTGTGGACCCCTCACTAAAGGAGATGCACATCAAAATTAAGGAGTGTGTTAGGGCCCTTAAAAAACACCCTTACAGGTTAAAATCAAATATGAAATTGAAAGTGAAGGTAGATATTGACTGAATGTAGGAAGCAAGTATCATATATTTCATCAACAAATCAATTTGGGCGAGTCTTATGGTGGTCTAGCCCAATAAATCTATAGAAATTAGGGATTGTGGTGATTACATACTCAATAATGCATGTAACAATGATCCCTTTCCAATTTAGTTCACTAGATTAAGCCCTATATTTAATCACATGACATGAATTTTATTCTTTCATAGATGGCTTTAGTGGCTACCATCAAATTCCAATCTTAGTATAAGATCATATGAATACTACCTTTGCAATAAAGTGGGGATCATTTGCATATAAGGTAATGTCATTTGGCATAAAAAAGGTGCAGGTTGTATTATCTATAATTGTGGTCACTACATTTAAGGACTTCATACATGACTTTCTGGAGGTTTACCTAGATAACTAGGCTATTTTCTCTTTATTTAAAGATCATCTTTCAAAACTGTGACTTATGTTGGAGAGATGTATATCTGTACATATTACATCGAATAAATGTTTGTTCTTTACACCCTTTGGCGTCCTTTTAAGACATGTGGTCTACAAGGATGGAATACTTGTGGATCAAGAAAAAGTGCAATAATTGTGGGACTGAAACCTATTTTAAATTCTTTTGATCTGCGATCATTCTTGGGTCACATTGGGTACTATCATAAGTTTATACAAGGCTATGATGCAATATCAACACCATTAGAGAATTTTTTATGCAAGGATATAAAGTTTGAATGGACTATAAAGTGTTAGTCAACTTTCATTGACTTAAAGCATAAATTAGTCACAACTCTAATCTTGGTCTTCCTTGATTGGATTAAGTTGTTTCATGTCCATGTGGATCCATCTAGTATCACAATGGGTGTAGTGTTATCTCAACCATAGGATGGGGTTCTGGATAACCCTATCCACTTTTCAAGCCATAAGTTTTCAATGGCAAAAAATAATTATACCACCATAGAACAAAAAGATCTTGCTATGTTGTTCACACTCCTAAAATTTTAGGCATTATCTGTTGGCTATGCCATTTACATTCTTCATAGATCACCAAGCACTGCAATACTTGGTAAATAAGTCGATATTAGGAGGACAAATATATAGGTGGTTAATGTTATTTCAATAGTTTTAGTTTAAGATCAACATGGATCTAAGTAGATAAAATGTGGATCTAGATCATCTCAGTCACAAAAATAATGGTGAGGAGATAGATGAATTATAGGATGAGTCATCATATGCTCATTTGTTCTGATTAGATGTGATCCCAAAAAACATGGATGATATAACAAGATTTCTAGAGTAGGGTGTTTTCCTTGTGTATTTCAAGGAAAAAGATAAAAATTAACTAGTCGCACAAGCATTACCTTCCAGTATTATCAATGGATTCTTGTATAAGTTAGGTAAGGATGATGTTGTATAAAGAGTAGCTCTAGGTCATGAAAGGGCACAATTGCTAGGAGAGGCACATAGAGGAGTCACCAGAGGGAATTTCGTAGGAGAATCCACTATGAGAAAATATTACAGAGTGGTATATGGTGGCCTATGCTATTTTAGGATGCACATGGGGTTTCCAAACACTATGATGTATGTTAAAGGGTAGGCATACCTAATCAACATGATGAAATGCCTTTAAATCCAGTGTTATTTATCCAACCATTTGAATAACGGGGAATTAATTTTTTAGGGCCCATTAATCCACCTAGTAAGTGTAAGAATGCTAGATACATAATCACAGTGATAGATTATTTTAAATAATGGGTGGAAGTTGCTATGACACCAAGTTGTAGTGCCAAATTTGTAGCTAAATTTATGTATGAAAATATCATAACCAGGTTTGGGTGTCTATCAAATCTAGTCAGTGACAAAAGAACTCACTTCATAAACAACATCATAAAATCATTGACTAATGAGTTCATGATATCGCATCACAAAATCACATCTTACCATCCTCAAGAAAATGATAAAGCAAAAACATCAAACAAGGTGTTATAAAAGTTACTCACAAAGATCTACAATGTTTAAAAAGATGACTAGGAATATCGCATACTTGCAATCCTATGGGCCTACAAAACTAGTTACAAACATGCAATGGGATTCACACCATTCCAATTAGTATTTGGCATGGAAGTAGTCATGCCTATGGAACACATAGTACTAATCTTGTGAGTTATACTAACAATGTGACCAGGTAATTAAGAGTCATTTCAGGGATGATTGTTTTATTTAACCATACTAGAGGAAAACAAACAAAGGGCAAGTTAGACACAAGAAATTAATAAACAAAATCAAAAGCTTGGCATTATCATAACCTATGATCAAAGCATTTAAACAAGATCAAAAAGTATTATTATTTGATAGTAGATTAAGATTGCACCTTAAGAAACTACATATGAGATGGAAGGGTCTATTTATTATTCATGAAGTGTCACAACAAGGCCCTATTACACTTAGGGACCTTCAAGGAACCATTCTTCTGGGGAAAGTAAATGACTATAGGCTTAAGTCATACCAACAAGAACTCTAAAAAAGTATGTATAAAATGAGTGTGAGCTAAGTAGTAAAATGTAGTTAGTTATTTTGTCTATTTTTTAGTTTCATGCATTTTGAAGGTTCTAGTTTAGATGTATATAGTGTGATCTCTATATCAAAAGCATTCAAAATGTGTACCATAGTCAAAGTAACAAAACATGAAAATGAAATAACATAACATTTAAGGAACATAAGTTAGTCAAAGTATCAGTCAAAAGAATAAGTTCGAGAATCAAGCTTCAAAGAAAAGTTAGGGTGGAGTGGTATGAAAATGGTAACTACCAAGGTAGTTAATGATGAAGGATATCAAATATTGCAGTAATTCTAACGTACATAGATTTGCATAGATGAAGTTAATGCATAATAAGAGAAAATACTAAGAAAGAAAAGAGGACATGTCATATCATTGAAAACCATTAAAGGAAACATTGAATTCATTTATTGAAAAGAAAAAATCACATCACATCAATCATCAGATTTCAAAGCGAGGAGGATAATTGTGAGAAAATAAGATCAAAGAATTAATGAGGGCGTCAACAAAAATCTAGTTTTTAGAATTCTATAAAAAACCATAACATAGAGGGGAAATTACAATCGTAAGAATTGAATTAAATGAGCACTTTATTAGATCCAACTTTAAATGAATTATCTGAGTAAAGGTTTTGGGACAATTCATCCATGGTGAGTAGAAAATGGTGATGCATCAAATCATTGTACCAATGTTTGATTCACAAAAGGAAGAGATTAGTATTGGGTTGTGTTGGGTGAATATTTTGTCAGTTAGCTATCTGATTGAGTAAAATAGGTCTTATCATCCACATCAAAGGAGATTGGTCATCCAAAGTTGCAGGTTTACCACATCCAAAGGGGACAAATCTCTCCTCTCATCAAGGGGAGGTTCCCTATAATTATGCAGGAGCTATATATACTATAAATATGTAGAAAATAACAATCAGGGGTAGGATACACCATCCATCTCTCTTCTTTCAGAGATGATGTTCACAAACAAAAGAGAAAATCCTGGTGAAAACACTGAAGGCACTTCTCTTCTTTCAGAAGTGTTCTTGCAGGAAATAATAAGAGTTATTTTAGGTAGTGAAAAAGACCTGGTAATAAAGGATAGGAACCATCAGGATGAAATGGAACACAAAGTCTCCACCTCAACTGCCCAAAGAGTGAAACACAGAGGATAATGAGGGCTCAAAGTCAGCCCAGAATCCTCAACATAGGAAAAGAAAAACACACACTAAAAACAATTGTGAAAGCACAAAGTCTTCCCACAATTGGCTTCAAGACACTTTCCTTATTACTTTCACTAATTCTGCTTTCCAAATTAAATAAACAAGAACACATTCAGAAGATAGATATAAGAATAATCTCCTAAAATGATACAAGCTAAAACAACACAAAGTCTACAAACAACTTGCTTTCTCATTTAGATAACATGAAATGAACAACAATATGAGCTCAAAGTCTCAGTATTCTCCTTTCAATTGGGCAGAGTTTCACTTTTGTAAAATGAAAATTTGCCCCTTGAATAATGAGAGAATTTACAATGTATAGCCACCAAGCAAAGCTTGGTGCTCTTTCCCATGAGACGGCCCATGATGTAGTCAACACCTTTAATGCGCCTTCAATTTTGTCTAGAGGGACCATGCTTGGAACATTGCATTGCCTTAATTATGGTGTGTCCATTCATCTAATATGTCTCTTCCTAGGTCTGGATCATTTGGTCTATCCCCTCTAACGTCTGCACAACTGTCCATTTTGTCTTTACTCCAAAGGAGACTAACAGGCCGCGCCTTCAATGTTTGCAAGCCTAAATATCTGCTTAGTGGACTGTTCCACCCACTAAAATTACTTTTGCATAGATATTTTCCTCTTTGTCTCTTCTTGCTATGATTTGAGCTCTTAGGCTATCTTTTCCCCTTCCTGATTTTGTCTTTTCTTGGCATTTGAGCTCTCAGGGATATATGCTAGGTCTTGCTGATTGCTTCTGCTCTTCCATCAACGGTTCTTCCCTTTGGCATTTTGGCCTTTTGCATTCAGGTCTGCGTTCAAGCTTTCAAAGATCAACAGCTATTTCATTTCCATGAATTTTATGTCTTTAGGCCCATCATCGTTAGGAAACCAATGGCTAGTTTATCGCCCTAAAATTGATGGCTACGGGGATGTCGCCAAACTTTTGGATCTCAACAGCTAGTTCACGATATCCAACTTTGATGTCTGCAAGCCCGTCACTTTCCTCAGCAATTCCTTCGACTTTGTCATTTGATCTTCCTCAGAGGGGACCTACCCTTCGAGGCCTTGAGAAAGGTCCCTTTTTCTCGGTGAGAGTCCCCCGCAAGGGCACATACCCTTCGAGTAGTCTTCAGATGGCCTTCGGGCTTCTTTCTCCTCAGCAGGTTTTTGTCTTTAGTTAGGCTTGTTTCCTTCGGATAAAAGTCTGAAGGAATTCCTTCAAACTTTTTGTCTAAAGGAAATGTTCCTTTACAACTTTGCCATGGGATTTCCTTTTGAAATAATTTCTTTGTTTGCTCGACCTCTGAAACGATCCACCTGCACCCCACTTGTCCTCCGCAAGGGCTATCTGACCTCCAAGGTTGCCTTTTAGAAAAGTTTCAAGGGTCCATTTTGGCTCCTACGTGCCCTCCGTAAGGGCACTTGTCATTCAGGTCTTGGAAGACCCCTTTGAACTTTTTGATTGAATAAATGGCTAAGTGTTGAAACTATTTCTTTCCTATAGAGTCTGTAGAAGCCAACCTGTAGAGTCCATAGAAATGAGTTCGTAGATCTGGGGGAGTCTGTAGATGTGAGAAACTGGCCTACAAAGTCTGTAGTTTTGAGGCCTTGAGATTCTGTAGATTTAAGCTTGCCTGTAGAGTCCATAGAAGCCAAGTTCATAGTTTTCTCTAACTTTGAAAGAGTCCGTAGAAATTTAGCTTGCGGATTTGGTAGAAACCATTTGTGAAGTTCGTAGTTCCATTTGCAGAGTCTATAGTTTGAGTCTTTAGAAATGGGGGAGTCTGTAGATTTCTTACTGCGAAGTCTATAGAAACTGAATTCGTGGAAATGAACTTGCAGAGTCCGTAGTTCCAAGCCTGCAGAGTTCGTAGATTCAAGCCTGTAGAGTCCGTATATTTCTAAAAAAGCTTGAAAAAGAAGGATTTGAAGGCTCATAACAATTTTTGAAAAGGGAAGAGAGGATTTTGGTCTGTTGAACCAAAATAGTTCATAGGTTGTCCCAAAAATGAGTGACATTTTTGGGGACAACAGGGTGGACCTGAGGTAAATGAAATGGCATAATCTATATCTATTTGAATTCATAGATGTAACCAACACCATTGGTTCCCTCAATAACAAGTGGTTAGTTTGCAATTAGGAGATCTTAAACTACCAAATAAGCTAAGAGTTTTAGATGCAAAAAGACTATTAAGGTTACCTATCTTTGAGTAATTGGATGAAGTAATGAAGAATCTCTTGAGTTGATATAATGAAGGCACCATCCATAATTCTAATAATGTGACTATATAATCAACACCAACATAATTACATAGGCTACCAGATTACTAACAAAGGGAAA
The DNA here is from genome assembly GCA_037957365.1 of Torreya grandis. Lineage (NCBI taxonomy): Eukaryota > Viridiplantae > Streptophyta > Pinopsida > Cupressales > Taxaceae > Torreya > Torreya grandis. The sequence continues at coordinate 2,915,337 of JARHVA010000888.1, read as the reverse complement.
ATCATTAGCACCCTATAAAACTAAGGCCCTGCCTATCCATTCAGGCATCTAGGAGGTGTATGCATAGGCATTTATGAGGTGTATGCATAAGCATCAAGAGGAATCCCAATTGACCAAGTGATTGGTGCACTTGTGTGAGTGTTGACATAATGCATAATGATGAGGTACTTATAGATTATAATGTGTCAATCAAGATACCAAATGGTTAATTGACATAGCACACCAAATGATTTAGTTGGGGGAAGACTTCAATTGGCCAAAATTCCTCGTATTAGAGCTTATCACCAATATATATAATGTCATCTTGAGAACATCGTAATACTTCTAATATCCATTTTTTGTACTACTCTTGTGATTCACATAATGGAAATCACCAACAGGCTCAATTACATTAGACGTAGATGAATGACCATGCTTTGTCAAACCTAGTGTGGCCAAGGGACAAATAACATTATGCATAGCTAGGGAGGTTCAATTAATGGTGGATAGTGATTCAAGGATTGATCACCTTACACCTTCAGCTACCTTCAGATGTCCTCAAAATTTTAGGGTCAATTTCTATAGTGACTAAAATGCATAATGGGGTTCAAATTTGCATCCATGAATTTGCATTCCTCACTAATCTCAATGATGCAAAGGCGGAAGTCAAAAAAAAAAGGCCTTAGTTACAAGGTCATTAAAACTACTATGATCAATGCTATCGGGAGCCAAACAACTGGTACCACAACTATAGATAGAGGCACAGGCTCAACTACAAACATAAAAAACTTCATAGATGTAGGGATCCCCATAAGTTTAACTAGTCTTATCCAAGCAAAAGGCACTTGCATGTAGATATTCACCACCATTGAAGATGACTTGCAATACCACCTCGTGGCTCACCAATAAGCATATGCCAAAAATTAAAGTGAAGAATCACTTGGAACCATTTGAATTACATTGAAAGAAGTATACAACTTGTTACAGGACATCAAAACTAATGTCTATGAAGAGTAGGAAGAAAAATATATTTTTATTTTGGAAGGTGGTGCACACCTGCCAAGTGTAAAACTTAGTTAATGTTGTTTTGATGGTGTAGAGACCACCACCTCCACAATCATTCATTGTAGATATAGTGGTATAAGAGGAAGAGATGTGCCCTAACCTTTTTTCAAGGATGTGCATCAGACTCAGGTTCATCAACCCCTATGATCTCACCAATACATCCAACCACATAAGGAACAATCGTAGAAGAATAGGGGTGTAATAAGAAAGTCCACTAACATTTTCAACATAAAGGATGCATACTTTGGACACTATGAGGCCCTATTTAACAATCGTGTAACACATTGGAAAATTTATCATAATATAATATGTTATAAAGTGAGATTAATAAGAACAAAAAGATGAATATGTCATTCAAACACACATATAAAAAAAGTATAATAAGGTTTTAGTTCACCCTACTCGCTAAAAATCATCTATGAGTAAATTCCATGTGGTTGTATATCCATCTCCTTCCACACCACCATCACCAACTTCACCCCTATTATCTCCATATTATCCAACATCACCTTATGAAGTCCATATTATTGAGACTTTGGCAACAAGTGCAAAAAATCATCAAGCTTTATTGGATCAACCTCTACTACAGGAGAAATTAGAGAAAACCAAGCCATAAGAAGATTGTTTTTCCCTAACACACACACACACCATTTAAAAAAAATTAAACGAGACCCATTATTGTTGAAAATTCCTATTTGGGGTCCTATAAAGCTTAGAAATCCATTATATAAACTTATTCATGCAAAAGTCTAAGTTTGTCTTCAGAAGTCTAAAGTTACATGAGTTGGAATTATGAAAATCAAAGCTTAAAAGGATATATCGAGTCATTTTTAACCTTAGGTTTTCATCTTTCCATTTTAAAAATTGGTGCTTTTATTTATGGACTAACAAAACTAATATTTTCATCCTAGTGTTCCTATGTTTTATTTCAAATGACTGTAGGAGTATCAAATAAGACTTGTTAATCATTCACAATCGGGTCCTATCCTTATTGCACGAAATTGGGACATGTGGTGTCATCATGTTATTCAAAACCTATAACCCTTTGTAAAAGTTTATAAGTGTTCAAAGTCCCTGAGCTTTGAAAGTTCAATAGGCGGCATTCATACATTGCATGGAGACTTCTAACTTTAAATAAATTTCTTACTGACCAAAGTCTCTAGGCTCTAAGAATTGGTCATATGGCATATTCTTGTCAATCCAAAACCATAAAAGGTTTAAAATGAAAGTTAGTCATCTAATGGTTTCGAGCTCCTATAGTCTCTAAGCTTCATAAGTGGCACAATTTCATTTACCTAGAAACATGGAAGGATTAACATAGTTTAATGGTTTTGACCTCTCATAATCTAATGGTCTTAAGCTTCTGAGTATTGAGCATTTGACACTTGGCACATTTTTGTTTACCTAGAAACATAAAGAGAATAAAGTAAAGTTGATTGTTCAATGATCCCATGGCCTTGAGTCGCTGTGCCTTTGAGGCCTTGATATTATGCCATGTGTCAACATTTCATTACATAGAACATTTACATAGATGTACATAGTTCAAAAGGCTCAAGCACCTGTGCTCCCATGCCTATGAGTTCTGCATATCTAAGGTTGATTAGCATGGCACAATTATGTTAACTTGTAGCCCCATAGTATATAAAGCAAATATACAAATCCAAAGGCTCGAGTGAATGAAAATTGGACAAGTATCATAAGTCGAGAGATGTAGGATCAAAGTACACATAAATGAGTTAGTCGACATGGAAAAGAAGTGGGTAGGCAGGGATTTGACAATTGTCTAGATTATGATGAATGGACACATAAAGTTAATGAATAGTTACCATTTCACAAATAAGTAAACCTTTTGAAGATGTTTGGCATGTTCAAATTGAAATGGTAATAAAATTAAAAGGCAATTATTTGCATTAATGACACATAAATGCATTCAATACTCATACTTTTAGGCAATATATGTGAAATCTAATTAAAATGATAGTCACTTCACCATCTATCTATCAATTAATCTTTGTAATCCTGAGCCTTCAAACATCCAAAGAGCCCCATCTTTTTAGTGAACTTGCAATAATAAACCATATAATTTGTATAAGAGATCACATAGTTTGGATTGACAAAATATCCTCCTCTTCAAACCAAGTGTGTTTTTAAGCCCTTTCAATGTACTCTTGTGCTGGGAACATATAATACATGGACACAATGCTCGATAAATGTGCCCTCGAATTCAAGTTCCTCCACCATTTGAAACTCTAGAATGTTGTCGAGTCTTGGGTTCCCTACACCATACAAGACCAATTGTCTCCAAATGAGAAATAATATATCGATGACATGTTGCCCATTAAAAGACAAGGTCTCCATCTAGCAGTGGCAAAACCATAGGAATTGGCTTGCATAAACCTGCTTAGAGGTTTATTTTTCAATGGAACATTTTCTAGGGATTGATTGCATCTTAGGAAAGGAAAAAATGTAGTTACAGTTATTTATAGGAGTGCTTTTAAAAGTTACCTTAGACTTTCATGGCCTGAGACTGCCTATAACAAAGTTTGGGCCAATGTTTGGCTCAAGCACAACATAGTAGATGGAATACTAAGACAATGGTTGGTTAAGGGCCAAAGATTGAATCCCAAAGGATGCATTTTGTATAATTACATTATCAAATTAAGACCCATTATTAGGATAAATATGGCCCTCCTAAACAGACTATATGGTTTTGAAAGCATAACTTATGTATAAGTGGAATGGGTCCCTTTGTTGGACATTCTTTTAACTTCAGATAAGTTAATTGCCCTGGGGGAAGTCATAAGTGCCAAATTAAAGGTATAAATGTTATATCCTAAACAAAGGCTAACCAATGGCTATTTTTATATGATGTCATATCTATTGGATGCAATACTTGGCATAGTTCACATGACACATGGGGGGCTATGGAAACCCTTAACATAATATTTAAGTTATAGAATCTATGAAGATTAATCTTTCATGTTTATATATAGATTCAAGAACAAAATTCAAAGGATATGTGGGCAAATTTATCCTCAATTACATCAGGTAATCCATGATACCCTTATGCCTTGGTTGTCTGAAAACCTAACAAGAAGCATTGGTAAAATGGGGGATTATTGGTATTACACTGACTGTATAGTCATTTGAATTGAAGGGACAAGGGCAACTCCTCTATTTTTGCCACACCACATCCTCGATAAAATTGTAGAATAAGAGGTGGATTTTCAACTCTAAAACAACATTGATGAAGATCTTGGCCTTAAGCATCAGGCCTATTATTATAAAAATCCTCTGAGTATTGGACAACTTCAATTTATAATTAGGCCACATTTAAACTAGGTTGGGAAAGCCATATCCCAATACAATTTAAAGGGAGCCTGATTCAGGGAATGGGACCCTAAGAAGAAAATCAGGACATACCTTAGGCAACTCAAGAAAAAGAAGAAGGTGAACATTTCATATGGTTAGTAGGAATATGATCACGATGTTATTTTTTTGAATGCATTGGATGATATTGAGGCATGGACAAGGATGAAATATAAAAAAATGTCTATGATATTTGCTCAAGCTCTTCAGTACAATCTCAATATTATTGAAGAACAAGTTATGGATATGGAAGAACAAGATTAGAAAGCATGGAGCCATCGATGGCCTCCAACTCAAACACAATATTTATAAAGGCAAGACCAACCTCCCACCCTTACAGGAGAATAAACAAATTTATAAGAGGGAGAGTTTAACAACCAAAGGGAGTCTGATCCCCAAATAGGGAGGGAAATTCTAAGTGGTCTTCCCCATTATCAACTACCTTTACATCTCTAGATAATACTAATATAATTTTAGGAAAAACTACTAGAAAGGATAAAACTACACCTCCTCCATACTGATAGAAGAGCACATTATCTATGACACCTATACCACCACTTACAATTATCACCTAGGTTAGTCTCCCTAAGTTTTTACATGCTTATTTCATGTCTATTTTAGCTACCCCTTATTCTCTTTAGGTACCTTTGGTAAGTCCACTACCATTGGTCAGGAGGTATCTTCTCAAGCATTCCCTACCATGCCATCCCCTGCTCTATTCACCCTTCCTTCCACCATTGTTATCCCTCATAGGAGAAGATGAACCCACACCGATAATATCTTTATTTGAATACTCAACTATTTAAGGTGAAGAATATGCAAAAATAATGAAGGGGTCAGGGCCTATAATAAGTGAAGAAGTATCCCCAAATGATGAGGAATTAGAGTTGGAAAAGGTTAAAGCTATGAGCGTGAAAGGCTTGCAAGAAGAATAGACTCCTAATGGCACTTTGGATCAACAAATCCTCATGGAAGATTAAAGACAAGATGTAAATTAGGTAGTCTCTTATCTTGTTTCATCTATTTTTAGTGTAGATATTTTACATGCAGATTTGCCTCCAACAGTTCCAAATATTATTTTGTCTAGTTTTATTGACTCTTCCATCCTTTAAACTTCAAAGAAAATAAAGGCTCTAAGGAAAGGAATTCATTTATAGATTAGGGATATATTTTATACTTACAACCCTAGAATTTCACCAACCCTTAAGAAACATTTAGCTCAACTGGAGTTCCCTATGACATAATATTCATCCATATAATTGTAGACACCTAAAATTGGCCACCAATGGCTTCATACTAGACTCTATATTGATTCTTACCAACTTTTAAAAATGAATCCTAAAAATCACTAAACATCTCAAAATTGGCTTCATAAAATATAAATTGGCTTATAAAACAATTAAATGAGATAAAGGCACACATCAATTAATTTAAAAATCTTCCAAATGTCAAAAACCCTAAAAAGAATTATTTAACATGCAACACCTAATCAAATGCCTAAAATGAATTAACCACAAGCAATTAAATGAATTATCAAAAAGGAAATTCAAAAATCAAAGAATATCCCAGGAACTCATAATTACCTTTTGTGAGTTATCATTTTGGAAAATATCCTAAAATATCCCACCCATGCCTATTCATTGCCAATCTTGACCATTTGACACCTTTTGACTCTACTAGGATTAGTTAACTCATAAAGGTTAAGTTTGAACCCATTAAAAGCTCTATCTACCCTCTAATTCACCTTGGGTTGGGGTTAGTTGCTAAATCTATAAATACAAGCCTAGACCTCTTCATTTGGAGAGCTTGAACATAATAATGTTATAATGCTGGATTTAGAGAAAGATTGAATGAGATTAGTGTTATAATGCCAAAATCATAAGCCAAGCCATGAAGATAAATCAAGAAAGCATGAACCACATCATGGTGCCAAGGGGAGAAGGAGCCACACAACTCCATTTGCCAAATATCTCTTGATCACAAGTTGAGAAAGCCAATGAATAAATCCTTTGGAGCATTCAAGGAAGGTAGGAAAGGTTATTTTTCTTGCATTTTAGTTGTGCTTTGTCAATTGGTTTTCTTCAGTAAGCTCCCCCTTTTGATCTGGGAAAGATAGTGTTATGCATGTTAGTGTGTTTCCTTTCATTTTGATTTTCATTGTGAAAACTAACATATGATATAACCACCCTTCTTTGATTCCTTGATCACAATGGCACCCTTGATGGGACTAAAAACATCCCATGTAGCAAGGAGATGAATATTTAACTCAACAATTGATAAATGAGTGCTTAAATTCCTTCAAATTTATAATTTTAGTTTTGAGTTTATTGTATTTTTAATTTTGGAATTGTCTCAGATCTACATAGAGATCGACATCGGTTCTAGCTAACTGATGTCGATTCTATCCAATCGAGATCGATTCTGCATAACCATCATCAGTCGGTAGGCAAGGTGAAACATAGTTCATAAAGCTTGCATTTTGAATCCTTATAATATTCCTTGTTATGATTTCTTAGTTTTATTAGCTTTTATATTCTTTGTCTAATCATTGTATTGTAGGTTTTTTATTTTTAGGCTAACCTAACATTTTCATCTTTTGTGGTTTTGCCTTCAAGTTCACAGGTGATCGATGATGGTCTTAATCAATCAATTTTAGCTCTTCATGAATAGCATCGATTTGAACTGACTGACACCAGTTACCTTGAAACTAGTATTGGTCAGTTTTGACCGACCACAGTCACCATGTTTTGAAAAATAAAAACCCAAAATCTCCTTTTCTAATGTTTATTTACTTAACATCAAAAGTGATTTTAAACATGAGGATGTTATCTAACAATTGTAAGTCCAGGACATGATTAGAACATAAATTTGCATGTTTTAGCTAACACACATTCATTTTGGGTACCTAAAAGGAATCTAGCTAAATCACTCACACTTTGTTTTGGAGTTAAAAGGAACATGTTAAGTCTTGCACATTTGATCTTTGGTGCTTAAAATGAATTAAGATTGTTAATGCTTTCAAAAACTTCATTATTGGTGCTTAAAATAAATGCTTAAGTCTTGAACACTTATCTTTGGTGCTTAAAAATGAACTTAGGCTAAATCTTGAACATTTGGGTCTTGGGCTTAAAATGAATTAAATGGTTTTCTTTAAGTTGTGTTGTGAAATTCTTTCGAGCTTTCATGCTTAAGCCAAGGGGCCAAGTAAAGAACATCATCACATTTCAATTTGGTATATAAAATCAAACTTCACTCGCAATTATTTGAAAATTGTTTGTTTTTGCAAAAACAGTATGCTCTCCCCCCATTCCCTATAGGGAACTCAGGTGATCAAAAGCACCTTTTCATTAAATTTAGTGCCTAGTCTAAGAAATATAAAGACATTTTCCTAGGCTCTCCCCAAAACCTGTATGGTATTGGGTAATCTAAAAGCAACCCTAAAGTCTTTCTACTAGTCTTTATTTTTCATGCAATTTAGCTTGTGAAGGGGATGCCATTACCTCTTACAAGTTGTCTAGGTAAACATTGACTTGGGGCTTCATCTCCTAGTAATGTTTCAACCCCACTCTACGATGGGGTATACAAATTAAGGTACACATACTTCTAGAGCCAAGGGTTTGAGTGGCTAACCTCTTCTTTAGTCAACGAAGGCTCGAATTAGGGCTAATCAACCAGGGGATATCACTAAGTAGTCCATAGATGGTATCATCATACAAAGAAATAGACCCTTACATGATAAGTTGATTGGTATGAACTCAATTGGCATGATCTTTCTCTTGTGTTATCCACACTTAGGATCAATCTAGATGGTCGTAACTTGTATGTTTTAGTCAACCCCACTTACCATACCTTGATAGGATCTAGGATGATATACTTAGTTGTATTTTTATCATTTATTATTCTATTGTTTGGTGCTTTATGACTAAACTTTGTTTGTTCAACCATACCATATATGAGTTTATTTATATACACCACTCCATTGTTTGAGGAGGTGTTATGCCATCAGTTTGACACCTTGATTTAACTTAGAAGACTTTTTATGTTAAAAACATTGTGTGTGTCACTTGATAAACCTGTAACGTTGTGATGCCCAAATAAATTCAAGTTTTTAGCCTTATAATTCTTTGAAATAAAACATTATTACTATTTTCAATCAGACTTCCACCCCTATGAAGGTAGTTTCAGGTCTTCACAGTGTGTTAAAACATGGAAACAATCCTAGGCTGTGGGTGACCTAATCAATGGATTAAATTTTTAGATTCTAAGGGCTAGCTCCCTTTGATTTATCAATTAGGATCCTTTCTCTAAACTATAAACTGTCTGGGAAAATAGAGAAAAATTTGAAAGAAAATCCTTTCTAATGATGGTGATACACTTGAATGATTGGTTGATCCACTCAATTAAGTTCTTAGAAACACTGATTTAGACAAGATAAAGGCCGAAATTTCAACTTCAATTGACCAATATGCATAAGTATTTCATGAAAAGGTTCTATCTTGTGATCAAAGCTTGAGGGAAATGATAGAATAGGCATGATTCAAGGAACTAACCTGCCACTTACATTCACTATAAACTCAACCAAAAGACATTAAACACATAACATGACCTGCATAATTTGACCAACTAGTAACCAAGTAAGAATCAAGACTTGACAAGGAAGAAAAATCTATCACTTATGCAAATCAATGACATAAATACACTATACCAATAGTTAAAATTTGAAAACAATAATCTTATTAATTTAAAAAAGGTTACAACTCAATCTTTGATAGAATTTTGTCTTGCCAAAAGAGATACAATTCAAGGCTGAAAATCCAACTTATATAGAAAAATACACAACAGTCAAGAGGTTGGCATTGAAAATATAAGAAGACAAATCTTTCATTAGTCCAAGTCTAATTTTCATTATGCCAAGATAACAAAGCCTTCTAAATTTGTCTTTTCTTGTCTTATATCTTGCATGAAAAATCCTTTGGCGTTGAAAGTGGATTGTGGGCTCATCTTGGGTTGTTATTTTAACATGCATGAAATCTACACCCACCTTCAAATATGGAACTCCTCTTGATCTGCTAGAACATTTGAAAGGCTTCCCTTTACATGAAAATAATGAGTAGATGTGGCACTTGACAGTTATTCAACTAGAGCTCAAGACTAGTCAACCTCCAATGGTCTACACTTGAACTATTGAAATGTTTACAAGCTTGAGACAAACGAGAGTGCATGCATGAAATTCCTTGTTAAGCTCTCCAACATTAAACTCCTTGAGTTCTTCATGCAAAGTGAGCCTTTGTTTTAGAACTGAAGGTGTCATGTTTAAAATGGTTACACATCTTGGACATGCCTAATCCCGTTTATGGTTGTTTGCATGCTTATTAACCTATTTATTGACTGTTGAAATCCCTCACTTTATCTTGCTCTTTGTTTCAGTGTATGTTCTTTAGCTATTTATCTATATCTTTTCCCTTGACTTTCCCTTGCATGTATTTGTCTTGGGTTTATTCTTTTGGGCTTTTCCTTACGAGCTTGTTCTTTTCATTTTCTCGTGGCTTTATTCCCTGTTTATTTCCTTCGTTTATTTTTGTGAACCTTTATTTGTCATTCTCTTGTGCTCCTCTTCAGACAAAAATTTTGAGACTTTACTACTTGGGTCTCTCTTTTCCTTCGGACAAAAATTCCTAAGGAATTATTTTGGGTTTCTATTTTGTCTTTTTCCCATGGATAAATTGTCTTTGAGAATTGCTTTTAGCTTATCCTTCTGAGCCTTTCTTTCTGTACATTTTCCTTGGGTAAATCTTTCAAAGGAATTCCTTCGGACTATGTCTTTGTTTGTTTCCTTAAAAAAAAAAGTCCGAAGGAATTACTTCATCGGTCTCTTTGTCCTTTCTTGCAAAGTTGTCAAGTGAACCTTCCTGAAGGGCACATACCCTTCAACATTGTTGTTAGTGACTTTCTTATAGGGAAAGTGCCCTTCGGTACTTCAAAACTGACCTTTCAGTCAAATTTATTTGGCAACCTGCCTTTTAGACTTTTTTTTATGCACCCTCCTAAAAGACAACCCTTCGACATATTTGTGATGAACTTTCCTAAAGGGTTGGTACCCTTTGAGATTTTTGTAATGCTCCTCAGCTATTTTGAAATGTCACTTTCTCAAAGGGCACATAATTTATGGGTTTTTGTTTTGAAACTTCTTGAAGGTTTGGTACCCTTTGATATTTTTAAAAATGAACCATTTCCTTTCCTTTGGACAAAAATTCTAAAGGAATTAAACCTTCTGGAGTTTTTTAAGTTGCCTTTTGGGCTCCTGTGAATGGTCCTTTTCCCCTTTTAAAAGGTCTTTCGGCTTTCCTATAATGGATAATTCCTTTAGACAAATTGTCTTAAGGAAATTTCCCTTCAGAACACTGCAAAATGGACCTTTCATCTAAAAATAACCCTTCAGGCTTGCCAAGTGACCCTTTGGAAGAGCGAAATAGACCTTTAGATTTTTTGAATTTGTCCCATTACCTTTCAGAATTATTGAAACTGTCCTTTCCCAAAAAAATTGATAAGCCCTTCAAATTTTTGTCATGAACCTTGGAACTTTTGGAAAAAACCCCTCAAATTTTCTTCAGAAAAATTGGCAAGTTCTTCGAAAAAACTACAAATAGTAACCTCTGACACTTAAATGAAAAGCATGGTTATGCAAAATTTTGAATAATAGAGGTTGTAATTTTGACCTATAGGGTCAAAATTGTCAACAGTTTTGGTAACACTACTGGGAAGCATGCCCGATATACTTAAGAACCTGGCCATATACATGGTATTGAACTCACAAAAATAATGGTAAACCTGGTCTATGACTACAAATCTCCTTTGACCAAACATTAAGTAACCTTCATCCTTCAAAATAAGAAGGGAAACACATGAAACCATGAAAACTAACTAAGAAGGAAATGTGCTCATAAGCACTTATTCAAATAAAATAGAATGAAACTACTCTTCTTGAACAACACTTGGAAGAAAGCAAAACAAACTCTATAAAAGGAGTTCTGCTCTTCAATAGCAATGTTTCAAATGTATCCCATTGACTGAGATTGGAATCTCTTGACCATCCAAATTTTCAAGTTGGAAAGCATTATGGGATTTGTAGCTAGAAATTATGTATGGGCCACTCCAAAGAGAATCAAACTTGGTGTGCCTCCCTGGTTTAGCTCTATCCTCTTCCCACTTGAGAACCAAATCTCCTTCTTTGAAACTTCGTGAAGAAGCTCCTTTGTCAAAAGTTCTCTTCACCTGTGCTTGATCAATTTCCATGGCTACCATGGACTAATTTCTTGTCTCTTCGAACTCCATAAGCTCAGTATACCTAATTTCCATAGGCTCATTCTCCAATAACTCAAGCTGATGTATTAGTTTCAAAGTGAGAAATTGAAGAGAAATGAGTAACCTTTCTTCCTTACCATATACCATCTTGTATGGAGAGTTGGCTATTGATATTTTGTAGGTGATCCTATCAAACCATAGAGATGACTTTAAATTGAGATGCCATGACCTTTGATTGTACTCAATAGTCCGCCTTACGATTCTTAATAGGTTCTTATTCATAGATTTAGCAAGGCTATTGCCTGGTGGATAATAGTTCAATGAAGTGCTGAGGTAAATTCCATGTTGGACAGCCCATTGACTGATCCTAGATCCCATAAAAGCCATTGCATTATCATAAATAATAGTTGAGGGAACTCTAAACCTAGTAAGCAAGCCTTTGTAGAAATCAAGAACATTATTTTTGTTTGCTTCTTTCAATGCTATTGCTTATGTCCAATGTGTGAAGTAATCTATAGTAGTGAGAATCCATTTATGTCTTGAACTTGAAGGAGGATTAATGAGGACAATAAAGTCTAATCCCCATTGGACAAAGGGTTAATCCACCACTATTGGCTAAAGAGGTAAGGCTACAAGATTCACTTTTCCTACAAACATATCACACTGTTTGCACTTTCTAACCCATGTATGACAATTACCAAATATATTAGGCCAATGGTACCCACCTCTCATACTCTTAAGAGCTATATTTCTTGAAAACAAATGTCCTCCACCATGTCCATCATGGAATTCTTCAAGAAATCTTTGAGTTTGGCTTGGTTCTACACATCTTAGCAACATTCCATTGATATCTTAAACAAAACACCATCAACAAGCAAAAATAGAATTGATTGCAATCTGAAATATCTATTTTTTGAAGCATTGAGATGAGAGGGTAAATACCATCTTGGAAATAGCTTACCAAATCATGAAACCAACTGGAAGGTGAGGTATGACTAGTTGCAACCTCTTCATCATTTGACATCGAAACAAGCTCATTAGCCTCTTGCATGTCCTGAGCTAGGTGTTCACAAATTCCTTTACCTCTAATCAACTTTGTGACCTTAATTTCCACATAATAATCCATTATCTTAGTTAGCTAAATAGCTCTCTTCTCATTTATATCCTTATTCAAAAGATTCTCTTTGATGCTCGGATGGACAACCATTAGGTGTATCTTATTGTTAGACAACAAGTATCTAAAATTTTAAAGAGACCTTATGACTAAAAGTACATGATTTTTAACAAAATAATACCTCATTTCATACTCCTCCAAGCCTTAACTGAAGAAGGGTATTGGCTACTCTAAAGCCTCATGATTTCACTGCATAAGAATATCTGAGATGGTGTCCATGTTAGCATAAGTATACAAAATGAAATATTTCATGAAATTTGGATTTATAAGTGTGGGAGCACTAGCTATGGCCTTCTTAATATCCTCAAACCCTTTTATTCCTTCTTTGGACTAGCTAAAGTTTTGATTTCTCTTTAGAATGGTTGTAAACGGCTTAGCTAAAATGGTAAAATCTGAAATATATCTCCTTATGAAATTGATTTTTAAAAAAAAAACTTTTTAAAGCCTTTTTGTGCTTAGACAAGGAGAGTGAAAGAATGAATTGAATCCTTTCAACATCTATGCTTTAACCATGCTTTGAAATAACATGTCCAAGAAGCTTACCTTCATGAACCAAAAAAACACACTTTTTAGGATTTAGAGATACCCCAAATTGTCTACACCTTTTGAACACTTGCTTGAGATGAACCATATGATCTTCTGCATCCTTTGAAAACACTATTATATCATCCAAATAAATAAGTAAAAACATGTTAATAAGGCCTTGGAATGTCATATCCATGGCTCTCTAAAAGGTTGCTCTAGCATTACATAAACTAAATGGCATCTTTTTGTATGCAAACATCACCCACTTGGTTGTGAAGGTTGTCTTAAATTGGTATTCTTCCTTGACCAAAATATGATTGTATCCACTATATCCATCCAACAAAGAAACCCTATTTGAACCTACAACAAGCTGTAATTTTTTTTCCATTGATGGCAATGGATAGTGATCTTTAAGTGAAGACCTTTTCAAATCATGGAAGTCAACACACAAATGCATCTCACCTTTCTTATTTCATACTAGAACAATATTTGCCACCCAATTTGAGTGCTTGATTGGAAATATAATAGTTGATTCTATGAGCTTGTGAAGCTCAACTTTCATCAAAAGTTCAAGATTAGGATTGATTGGCCTTTGTCTTTGTCTTATTGGTTTAGTCTCCTCCTATAACTCAGTGGTGTGTTGAGCCAAACTTAGATCAAATCCCTTGAGATCACTATACTGCCATGCCAATATATCATCAAAACTTGTGCATAACTCAATGAAATCTTTCCTTTGTGAAGGAGTGCATACCTTAGCCAATTTCAAAACCTTACCAGTTACAATCTCTACCTTGGCATAATGTTCTTCCTTTGTTGACAAGGATTACTTCTCTTGCCTTAGCTCATCATCTCTACTAAAAATGTTCTCAAGTGTAACCAATCCCTTGGGCAGATTATTCATTTTTATTTACACAATCTGACCACCATACTGTTGCAAGTTCTTTGATTGGTTTCTTGAAGAAAACTCAGCCTCTTCTTGCAAGAATCTCATAATTTGATTGTCATCTTTGAACACCTACCAATTCTCATGATTATCTACAACTGAGGGCCTTACAACCACCTTTATATGTAACTAAATTTTCTCACTTTTTATATTAGCTAGAATGCTAAATTGGGACCTAACAATAACCAACCTATTAGCATGTTTATTCTCACTTCTTGGTATTGCCTGAATGTTAAAATCTTGGAAATATTCAAGTAAATCTCAAATTCTATGCTTGTAAGATTTAAGCAACAAATTTTTACATATATTCAAACCTCTTACTTGGTGGACTACAATCTCACTATCACCAAACACTTTCCAAGAATTGACTTTCATCTTCTTAGCCCACTGCAAACCATGAACTAGTGCTTCATACTCAGTGACATTATTTGAACAACCAAATTGAAATTTAATAGAAGAGAAATACCTTCATTTTAGTAGAGAAACCAACATTATTCTAGCTCTGGTTTTATGCTTATTCCTTGATCCATCAAAGTACAATTGCCACAAACCTTCATTAGACTCATCTTCTTTGACCATGGCTAGAATTGGTGCATCATTCTCGTGAAGGCAATACACACCAAGACCCTCTTCTTCAATCAACTTATAAGGATCATACTCATGCAAGGTATAATCCCACTCATCAAGAAACAAATATGAAACTCCATCAAAAGGTTATTCACTTTCTACTTCATTAGCTTCGAGCACTTCATCTAAGATTATACAGTTAGTATTCACAACACTTGGCTTATATGGCTCTTAATGAAAATGTGCAATAGGTTCATAATGAATTATTACCTTGGTACCATATTTGGTTCTAAATAGAAAATAAGTCTAATTAGCTGATACATATCCCCAAATCTTTAAGGTGAAATATCTTGGAAGGCACATAGCAAAGTAGAGAGGCAAGTCTACCACCACAACATCATGCTAAATAGTAACATTTGGACATGCATTTAATGTCATTTTTAGATCTTTGATGATACCTAACACATTAGTTGGTGACCCATATAAGTATAAACTCCTTTAGTGTTTGGCTCATAAACAAGTCCAAATTTGTCTACAATCTGTTTAGGCATGGCTGTACTATTAGCTCCACTATCTACCATACAATTATGAACCAAAGTATCACCTACTGTCATAAAAAAGAAAAAAGGAGGAGTTTTCTTTGATTTTACATCAGTTTTGTCTACCTTTTCCATCTTATTTACCTGTTGTACCTATTGCTTTGTTGGCTGATCCAAATTAGTTAAGACAACACCTTCTTTCTCAATCGGTTTTGGAGATAATTCGAGAGCTGAAAGCTCTAGAATGAACTTATCCTTTTATCTTAGAATGGAAAGATAATCCCACATGATAATATTGATTTTATATTTCTTCATTTGATTTACTATACTGAAATGCGATCCACTAACCTTTGGTTGTGCCTTCTTAAGTACTGGTTGTTCACGAACTAGAGGTAGTTGATGAACTTTACCAACCTCTATATTCTAATTTTTTTGTGTTGTAGAAACAACAATTTGCTCTTTTTTAATATTAAAAATAACCCTAAGAGTACTTGAAGAATTTTTTACCTCTTGATTCTCCTCAATGGCTCTTCTTTTAGCTCTAGTTACAACTACAACTTGACAACTTGAATTGTTAGTTTCAACACCTTGAGTAAAAGCAACATGATCATCTACTTGCCAATTTATATTGATGGCAACATGCTACCCTTGAACTTGATGAGTCTCTCCTTGTGATGCCAAACCTGTATCTTGGTACTGAATTCCTTGAAAATAAAACTCTTCTTGTATCATTTGTAGCATAGTGATGTTCTGTGATACCAAGGCTTCATTTTGAGCATCATTGAGATTTGAGGGCTGCCAACCTAAATCCTGCTTCATGTTGTTTTGAGGTGAGATGGGAATAATAGCCTTTGAAGTGGAAGGAACATTAGGATCAATGGAAGCATATGGCTTAGCTAGAATTATGGCTCCTTGGGCTTGATAAGGTAATCTATTTTCTCAAAAACCCTAATAAGGAGGCCTTTGATCTTTGAAGGGCTGATAGGTGTTTGGATTTTATTGTTGATAAGACCTATTAGACTAAAATTGTTGCCTCTTGAGTTGTACTATTTCATTCCCAAAGGATTGTAACAAACTTTTCAACTCTCCTATCTCACTAACTTGACTAGTAGGGGCTGCAATTTGAGCTTGAGGTGTTGGAATAAGAGCTAAGGATGGAACTTTAGGAATTTGGGGGGATAGTATAGAAATTAATTCTAGAAATATAGGTTTTGGAGGTCTTGGAGAAAGCTTACCAGCTTGTATCAAACTATTTTCTACCCTTATTGCAATCTCATAAGCACCTGACAAGGTAGTACCACCCATTTACCGCATCATCACACTAATGTCAAAATTAAGGTATTTCAAATAGTAAAAAAATGCATATTCAAAGGATGGCCTTACTAACACAGGTATTCTAGTTCATGTCTTTTTGAATCTAAGGTTAAAATCATATATAAAATCATGAGGAGCCCTTGTTATGGTGGTCAATTGCTCAATGAAAGATTGGTGATTAGATTTATCTTCAAATTGCTTGACCAAGGTTGCACCTAATTTATCCCAGGTAGAGATGGAATTAAGTGGTAGATTTCTATACCACTACAATGCTTTTACTTTGAAGAAGGCAACCAACAATTTAATAAACATTATCCTCGACCACATTATGGATTGAATAGAGATTAGCATCTTGGATATGCTCAAGAGGGGTTATTTTATTTTCTCCTAAGAAGAATGGGATACTCTTGAGGGCAGACACTTGAATGTCATCAAGCTAGGCTAAATTTAGTGGTCTACCTTTATTGAATGGATCAAACACTTAATTTTTTAGGGCCATTCGAATAGTGGGGATTATAGTGTTTAGAACAATAGGATGACCAAGAGGCAAATACTATTTTTGAGGATATGGTTTTACCCTCTTAAATCTTGATCTCTTATAAGATATAAATTCAAAAGGAATTCCTTTGCTTGTTGACCTTAGGTAAATTTTGGCATGAAAGAGCTACCTGAATGATGTTACAAACTCTGCAACTTGAAGAATCTTTAGCTTGTGATGAAGATATATTTTCTCTTATACTGTAAATGCTTTTCTTTAGATTCAAACTTCTTCAGATCTACAAAAGATTTCTTTGCTGGTAACACTAGGTGTGCTTAAAACTATTTTCAATCAGACTTGCACCCTTGTGAAGGTAGTTTTAGGCCTTCATAGTCTATTGAAACATGGAAACAATCCTAGGATGTGGGTGACCTAATTAATGGATTGAATCTCTAGGTTCTAAGGGATAGCTCCCTTTGGTGTATCAATTAACATCCTTGCTCTATGCTACAAACTGTCTAGGAAAAGAGAGAGAAACTTGAAAGAAAATCCTATCTAATGATGGTGATACACCTGAATGATTGGTTGATCTACTTAATTAGAGCTCTTAAAAACACTAATTTAGACAAGAGAAAGGCTGAACTTTCAACTCCAATTGACCAATATGCATAAGTATTTCATGAAAAGTTTTTATCTTGTGATCAAAGCTTGAGGGAAATGATGGAATAGGCCTAATTCAAGGCACTAACTAGCCACTTGCATCCACTATAAACTTAGCCAAAAGACATTAAACATGGAACATGACCTGCATAATCTGACCAACTAGGAACTAGGTAAGAATCAAGACTTGACAAGGAAGAAAAATCTATCACTTATGCAAATCAATGACATAAATACACTATACCGGCAACTAGAATCTAAAAATAACAGTCATATTCATCTAAAAAAGGTTACAACTCAATCTTTGGCAAAATTTTGTCTTGCCAAAAGAGGGTACAATTCAAGGCTAAAAATCCAACTTATATAGAAAAATACGCAACAACCAAGAGGTTTGTGTTGAAATTAAAATAAGAAGACAACTCTTTAATTAACCCAAGCCCAATTTCATTATGCGAAGATAATAAAGCCTTATAAATTTGTATTTTCTTGTCTTTTGTCTTGTATGAAAAATCCTTTTGCATTGAAGGTGGATGGTGGGCTCATCTTGGGTTGTTCTTTTAACATGCATGAAATCTATGCCCACCTTCAAATATGGAACTCCTCTTGAGCTGATGGAATGTTTGAAAGGCTTCCCTTTACATGAAAACAATAAGTAGATGTGGCTCTTGATAATTAGTCAACTAGAGCTCGAGACTAGTCAACCTCTAATGTTCTACACTTGAACTGCTAGACATTTGCAAGCTTGAGACAAACGAGACTGCATGCATAGAATTTCTTGTTAAGCTCTCCAATTTTAAACTCCTTGAGTTCTTCATGCAAAGTGAGCCTCCATGCTAGAACTGAAGGTGTCATGTTTAAAATGGTTACACATCTTGAACATGTCTAATCTCATTTATGGCCATTTGCATGCTTATTAACCTATTTATTGACTATTGAAATCCCTCACTTTATCTAGCTATTCATTTTTATGCATGTTATTTAGTTGTTTGTCTATATATTTTCCCTTGACTTTCCCTTGCATGTATTTGTCTCAGGTTTATTCTTTCAGGATTTTCCTTGCAGGTTTGTTTTTTTCATTTTCTCGTGGCTTTATTCTCTACTTATTTCCTTTGTTTATTTATGTGGACCTTTATTTGTCATTCTATTATGCTCCTATTTGGATAAAAATTATGAGACTTTTTTCCTTGAGTCTCTCTTTTCCTTCGGATAAGAAGTCTGAAGGAATTACTTCTGGGTTATCCTTTTGAGCCTTTCTTTCTATACATTTTCCTCAGGTAAATCTTCTGAAGGAATTCCTTCAGAATATGTCTTTGCTTTATTTATTTTAGATAAAAAGTCTGAAGGAATTACTTTCGCGATCTCTTTGTCCTTTCTAGAAAATTTATGAAGTGAACCTTCCTGAAGGGCACACACCCTTTAGGATTCTTGCCAATGTCCTTTTCTGAAAGGTACATACCCTTCAAAATTGTTGTAGTGACTTTCCCAAAGGGAAAGTGCCCTTTGGCTCTTCGAAACTAACCCTTCAACAAAATGTATTTGGTAACCTACCTTTTGGCCTTTTCTTTATGCACCCTCCTGAAAGACAACACTTTGGCATATTTTTGATGAACTTTCCCAAAGGGTTGGGTATTTGTTATGAACTTTCTCAAAGGGTTGGTACACTTCAAGATTTTTGTAATGTCCCTTGAGCATTTTGAAATGTCACTTTCTTGAAGGGCACATACCCTTTGGGTTTTTATTTTGAACCTTCTTGAAGGGTTGGTACCCTTCGATTTTTTTTTAAATGAACCATTTGCTTTCTTTTAGACAAAAATTCTAAAGGAATTAAATCTTCTAGAGCTTTTCAAGTTTCCTTTCGGGCTCCTATGAATGGTCCTTTTCCCTTTTTAAAATGTCTTTTGGCTTTCCTGTAATGGATTATTCCTTTGGACAAATTGTTCGAAGGAAATTACCCTTTATAACATTGCAAAATTGACCTTTCATCTAAAAATAACCCTTCAAGCTGCCCAAGTGACCCTTTGGAAGAGCAAAATAGACCTTTAGATTTTTTGAATTTGTCCCATTACCTTTCAAAATTATTGAAACTATCCTTTCTTGAAAATTTTGAAAATCCCTTCGAATTTTTGTCATGAACCTTGGAACTTTTGGAAAATACCCCTTGGAATTTCTTCAGAAAAATTGGCAAGCTCTTCAGAAAAACTGTGAATTGTAACCTCTGACACTTAAATAAAAAGCATGGTTATGCAAAATTTTGAATAATAGAGGCTATAATTTTGACCTGTAGGGTCAAAATTGTCAACAATTACATCTTTTTAGAGCACTAATGCGATTAGGCTACTCAAATTATTTCAATTAACTTGTCTTGTCTTGTGTCTAAATTGTCATTATTTGAACCAATCATTTGTGCCTTGTTGGATCTTTGTTTAGCATAGAAATGTTGTTCAAATTTGCCTAGATTGTTTTTCACTAAAGCCTATGTTTTCTTAGGTTGAGTCTTTGATTAACATTTACATGTTCAGATTCAAACATTGATTAATTTCTGTTTAGACTTTGTTTTGTATGTGTTGATATACAGATCTTTCTCTTTTGGGTTGCGTAATTTAGTTTAGTTTTTGACCCAAAATTTGAAAACTATATTGCTTGTGCCTTCATTTTTCAAAATTAGTC
The DNA here is from genome assembly GCA_037957365.1 of Torreya grandis. Lineage (NCBI taxonomy): Eukaryota > Viridiplantae > Streptophyta > Pinopsida > Cupressales > Taxaceae > Torreya > Torreya grandis. The sequence goes on along the minus strand of JARHVA010000888.1, from coordinate 2,894,755 downwards.
CATCTTCAAATGCCTTTATTTAGTGCCTTATACTGTTTTGCTCATGTTTATGTCTAGAATTAAGTGCCTTGTTTATGCCAAAGTACTCCAAGTTTGTTAGATTAAATTCATCCCTTTATTTTAAGTCTAGATTTTGATGCCACATTTGGCCAAGAGTCCTAGCATGTGCCTTTCTTTGAGCCTATCTTTTGATGTTGTATTTGGCCAAAAGACTTAGCAACTTTTCCCTTTCCTAGTTTAGACCTATTTGGTACATCTTTAGACCTAGAGTTTGACATCTTATTTTTAGTTAATTTTACTTGACCTTGTTTGTGTGAAGTAGTTAAGGTTAGACATTTGACGTTATACTATTTTTACCAAATCTTTGCCTTAACCTTTTGGAGATACAACTCCACATCTAGACCAAGTTAGACTTAGTTTTATCCTTTCATCTTTTCATACATAAATTTTTAGAGTTTGTAGGTTTGTAGAACTCTAATCCTATCTAATCTCAAAATATTTGCCATTTGCTCTGACCATGTCTCATTATACACATAGTGGAGCGATGTATAATCCGAGATATGGAAATGTTGTCATATAAGAGGAATTTTTTCAAAACCCTTATGGATATGATGTTATTTGGGAGACAGATTCTTATCCACCATACAACACTTAAACAAGGGAATAAAGTCAAGATCTTTTGGCCAATTATTTGGTTAGCACTCCTCCATACATGGAGCAAGATTAAGAATAGATGGACCAATATTTGGAAAGTGTACCTTTAGCTATATAAAATGTTAAATAACAACCATATTATGTTCCAATGTCATTATTATATGATACTAATAGAGCTGAAAAGGTAGGGCATGAAAACTTGCCGAGTCTAGTAAAAGAGCCTTACAACATGTCTTATAATGAATAAGCCTCTTTTATCAACCCTAATGCCATTGTAATAATGCATTATCAATATCCATGTATTCTTGTCACACAAAGAGGCCTTATAAAGTACCAATTCATTCAAATGCAGATAGTAAATCAGACCTATCAAAACCTAACGTGGAACTTTAATAATATGGCCATGTCAAATGCACCTCTTATTCGATCATTGCCTTCAATGGGAGTCTTACTAGAGTTGATAGGCCAGGAAAATCATGGTTTTGACCCAATTACATAAAACATTTTGAGAGAAAACATGTTTAATACTCCAATCATTGAGGAAGTATCTTCTACTTCTACACAAAATAATGAATAAAACATAGTGGAAAATACACCAGTAACATTCAATTTGAACCAAAGTGGTGTTAGAACACAAATGCATAGTTAACAATAAAATGTGCCTTTAAGTAACACCATGAGTTGTCCACAAACTTAGGGAGTAGGAGTTTTTACTTCTCAACCTCAACCAACTACCTCTAATCCTCAACTAGCTACTTTTTCAAGCACCTAACAACAAGGATTAAGTAGTCAATCAATGACTAGTACTATGCCATAAGAGAATTTGATGAATCTTACTCCACCCCAACATGTGATGAGTAATATTTCAAAACAATAGGCACCATCAAACATACCCATGTATCCAAGGCCAAATATATTACCACCTCAATAGGGGGTAACCAATGTTCTATCTTGCCAGGTAGTAGTGAACATACCTCTTCAATCATAGACTAACATGCTGATCTAAAACCAAATGATGTCTAACTAATAACATGTAAATATTGGTCAGTAACAGATGTCAAATCTCTAACATGCATCCACTTCCCAATAGGGATTCACACAACAAAGAGGTTCCATCATTCCTCAAGTACCTATTAGGCAATAATTACCTTTCATTTAGAGTATGCCACAAGTTCAAAGATAGGGTTTTGTTTCACAAGTTCCCCTCAATCAACAAGGTATGACTAGTTGACAACATGTCCTTATTCAACCTCAATAGGCACAATATGTCTATATACCTCCATTTTAATAGTAGTATCCCAACATTAGGCCTACATACCCAAACACGACTAGAATATCACATAACCACACATGTAATTTCAACAATCACACCCTAATCCATGTATGCATATTCCTGGTCCATTCCCTAACCAATCCAACATTACCCAATAAATGCCTGCATTATCCCTCAATCAAATTAGTCCACTTGTGACTGCACAACCTCCACCTCAATAAGTCAATGATCCCATTGGTTTCCTCACATAAGAACTTCAACAAATGAAAGATGCAATTGCACTTATTCAAGTGGGGAAACAAACTAAAAGTTTAAGTTGGATGATGTGTGTTCTTACCCTTTCAACATGGAGTACTTGCATATAACGTTTCCTTCAGGGTATGAGACACCAAAGTTTGACAAATACAAGGGGAAAGGTGACCCCAAAGCCCACTTGATGGAATTATTTGTCACATGCCAACCAGTGGCCTATAAGACATATACCTATTGTTGTTATTTTCAAGAAGCCTATCAGGGCAAACATTGAAATGATTCTTGAAGTTGCACAAGAATTCAGTATCTAATTTTGATGATCTTTTGAACAAGTTCATGTAGATTTCATTGGTAGACTTAACATAGGCAAAACAGAAAGTTGGTGAAAGTTTTGAAATCTATCTACAATGATGGAAAGCCCTTGCAAGCCAATTTACCCATAGTTTACCTAATAAAAAACTAGTCGTTGTATTTACTAAAAATCTACACAACAAGATATCTTAAAATTTGGAGTTACAGTGTACACATACCTTCAAAGAGATCATTGACAAAGGTTTTTTGATCGAGAGATCCCTTATTAATAAAAGGATAATTGAATTATCCTTGTCAAATCAAAACCAAAAGCAAAAGCATAAGAATAGCCAAAATCAAAGTCCAATCCAAGTGCAAACATTGTAGCAAACCTAGGCCAATAACTATGATAAACCAAAGCAGTTCAATCACAATAAGAATGTTGTAGGGACTGAAGTAACAGAGTCATGACATGTCTAAATGGTGCAAAATCCATTTTCATAGCCTACGCTTCATATGCACATACTTCCTAACCAACAACCTCTTCAGCAGATGCAGTAAGCATAATAACTTAAACCAACATAACAAATACAACAAATGTAATAACATATACCTTTGCAAAACCCTCTTCTAAGAAGAACTATTCTTACACATCACATTTTTAGTAACATTGGAGAGCCTATTGAGATTATGTTTCACAAACTTGTCATAGCTAATTTGATTAGATGGCCTATTCTGAAATACTTTCTTGAGGGTGCTACCTATCTATACTAGTATAGGCCAAATGAATTCTATGAATATCATCAGGTCAATGGCCATTATTTATATTGATGTGTGTAAATTACATATGTGATCGAGAATATGTTAGAAAATAGAGAGATCTCATTGGATTATGGAGCTTTTACATCTAATTAGAACCTTGGAATCTATCATAATCCTTTTCCTCAACATAACAACCAACAAAAATAACAACAATGGCTAGTACAACACCACAAACAATAGTATCAACAACCAAGGCCAAACCAACTGAACCATTTTGATGTATAGTAGAACTAACAATGTCAAAATAATAGACAAAACCAAGGTTAGAATGGTGCAAATAACCAACAAACTTACCATGCAGTTGCACATGACTACAATGTAGTTGTAGGCCATATTGTAGGAGATCACATTAACACCATTTCCATCAATTTGAGAGCAAGTACCAATCAAATAATACCATTACTAATATTTCTTAATCAACCAACCTATGCTGGTAATCCTTCTTTGACTTGGGATTGCATACAAGCGAATGAACAAGTAGAGACTCCCATGTTTGAACCTTATATTGATATCTTGCCATTAGCCCATGACCATGCATAAGTGCATCAACAACCAAGACTTGTTCTATTTGGTCCCCCTCCACCATCACTTGTTAGCAACACTAGTCCTCTACCTAATCCCGATTATGCAATCATAACTTGATAGTCAAGGATTACCATACTAGGCCCATAACCATCTACCACTTCACCCATCATCCAATCAACCATTCTGCCTCAAAACAAGCTATTTCCTGCTATCCTAGAAAAGATATTTGACATTGTGTAACAATTACAAAAAAAGCCAACATAAATCTGCATTTTAGATTTATTGCATATGTCTACTATGAAAAAAAATATCTTGACTAAATTCCTTGGCCAATCTAAAGTTCCCAATGACATATCTCCAAATAGATTTCAAACTTTGGTTGGACACGTATCTCCAGGCCAACAATTAACCTTCAATCAAAGTGATATGTCATCCCTTGGACCTCTTCATAACAACCCATTGTGCATTGAGGTTTACATAACATGGTATAAAGTAAATGTGTCCTCATATACAATGGGTCAGGCCTAAATATTATGTCTCTAAAGCTCATCAAGCTTCTTGGGTACACGACAATAGTTATTCAAGTAGAGACAATCACCATAAAATCCTATGATAATGAAGAATGAGAATCACAAGGCACCATCAACTTACCAGTTATCATTGGGCCCTTGACCCATGATATACTTTTCCATGTGTTATATCTTGATTTGTCATATAAAATGATTTTAGGAAGACCTTGGATACATGATATTCATGTAATCCCATTGACATTGCACTAATGTATCAAGTTCTCCCATTCAGGAATGAAGGTGCTATTTCAAGAGATTTACATCCATATGAGCATTGTAAAAATTTTGAGGCTGAGTTCAAGACTACCATTTTGGCATGAATCCAATTACCAAGGAAGGCAAGGGGAAGAAAATACTTGTTGATTCACCAGAGGCTAAGTGCATTAAACTTAATACCCTTGATTCACTTTCCCATATGTGGCCTCCTGAAATGTCCAACCATTACACCATCTCAGATAATGGCCCAGGAGAATACTTAACCCATGACACCTTTCACATTGTAAAGCTTCCATAGAACCCCAACCCCTTGAGGAGACTGAAATCCAAACCACTCATGCAATGGCAAAGAAAGGGAAAAGGCCATTTGCATAGTCTAACACTTATCACTTTCATACCAAACTCTGGCTAAGAAATGAAATCCCTTGAAGGTGATGAATCATGGTTATATAATGATAAATTGGCCAGTTGTTACAAGAGTTACAAATATCCCATTTTGAATCAGACTATGGAGAATTAAGACTATGAAGGATGAGGCTTTAGGCTGAACCAATAGGGAAAACTTGAGCCAATTTCGATGACTAAGTACAAAGGAACCTATAGAATTGGATTTAAACTTCCTGGGGGTGAGCCCACATATCTTATTCTAGTTCTATCATCAATTACTAGTGGCGATGATGCCACTAGTGAAGTAGAGTTTGATCATAGCCCATTTGATTGTTAGGGTGTGGAGCTAAAAGCTTCAACTGTTTGCAGACACAAAGAAGAGGATGCTGAAGAACCAGAAACACCGATGTCAGCAGCATGACCGATGTCGGTCAGATGCAGTGCAAAAGGAAATCGGTGACGGTAGGATGTCGGCTGACGTCGACAGCACCAGACAAGTAGGGACTGACGTCGGTCGCCTGTGGCATTCTAGAACTGCTGTTGACGAACAGTCAGTTAAGTGAAGCGAGTGTTTGCATGTCAAATGACTAATTATAGTCACGAGCTGCGTGTCTAATTATTGTAGTTAGATTTCTATTTTTGTAACTATGGGATTCTATTTAAAGACCCATGAGACATGTATTGTAATTATCAAGAAGGCAAGTAAAAGCATTGAAGCAAGCAAGGTCAAGGAGATCTACAGGTGTAAGGTCAAGGAGATCAGCTGAAGCATTCAAGGAGGGATAATAACTCAGGTTATAGAGTTGTTGTGTTGAGCAAGAGAGAGAGGGAAGAAGGTCTTGAGGTGTGGCAAGCCTTTGAGGTGGAGGAAGAAGTGGCATCTTCCTTATTGTATTTTCTTCTAGTAATATTTAATACAAGAGTGTGTATTGTCTCTCAAATTCTTTGTTGTCTCAAGTTTCTAGTTACTTTATCATTCTAGTATAATTCTGTGTTTAATTGCTTATAAGAAAGTAATCAATTGTGCTTCTGTTGGATAAGGGGTCACCTAACAGTTGGTATCAGAGCATATTGATTGTTGTAGGTTTCCTGACAAGTGGTATCAGAGCTACGGTTTGCAGGAAGCAGGGTATTGTTTTTGATTACAGGTCATTCACAGGGTTTTTTGATTGAGTGGGAGTTTAGCAATGGCAGAAGAAAGTAAGCTACGAATGGAGAAGTTTAACGGCAAGAATTATCAACATTGGAGGATGTAGAATGAGGACTATTTGTATCAGAAGGATTTGTACTTACCGTTGGGTGGGGTTGCATGCAAGCCCACAGATATGAAGGATGAAGAATGGAACGTTATTGATCGGAAGGCTCTTAGTTCCATAAGGTTGAGCCTTGCATTGTCTGTGATTTCTAGCTTATCACAGTGCAAGACAACAGAAGAGTTGATAAAGTCCTTGGTGAATTTATACGAAAAGCCCTCAGCTTCTAATAAGGTATATCTTATGAAGCAGCTATTTACTTTGCAAATGTAGGAAGGTGGATCGGTACATACTCATCTCAGTGATTTCCATGGTTTGGTAAACCAATTAGCTTCAGTCAATATTGTTTTTGATGATGAGGTAAAGGCTCTCTTGTTTTTATGTTCTTTGCTTGAAAGTTGGGACAGTTTGGTTATGGCAGTAAGTAATTCTGCATCTGCTTCTAAAATCTTAAAAGTTGATGATGTTGTGAGTGTGATCTTGAATGAGGAAATACGCAAGAGAAACACAGGTGAATCATCAGGGAATGCTCTAAGTGCAGAAAGTAGGGGAAGGCAAAGGGAGAAGATTTAGCAAGGGAAATCAAGGTCGGGAAGGAGATCCGAATCCAAAGGTATTACCTACTGGTTTTGTGGAAAGAAAGGACATACAAAGAAGGAGTGTTGGTTGAGAGATAAAGAGAATCAACATGCAGGTATGGAAGAAGCAAAGGATGCAAATATTGTGATATAGGATGCTCTCATACTTTCTTTGGATAGTCAGGTAGGATCATGGATTTTAGATTCTGGTTCATCTTTTCATGCATCCCCAAATAGAGATTTGTTTCATGAGTATGAACAGGGAGACTTTGGAGTACTCTATTTAGGGGATGGTACGCCTTGTCAGATAGTTGGCAAAGAGAAAGTGCAGCTGAGGTTGCAAATTGACAACACATGGGTGTTGAAGGAGGTCATGCATGTTCCAATTCTGAAGCAGAGTTTGATTTCTGTAGGAAGGTTGGGTGATGAGGGATGCACAATAACCCTCACAGTGGATTCTTGGAAGGTTACCAAGGGAGCACTTGTTCTAGTGAGAGGTAAGAAAGTAGATACTCTTTATCTATCTACTTATATTACTGATTCTACTTCTGGTGTAGATTCGAAGATGTGGTCTAATAGGCTTGGTCACATGAATAAGAAGGGAATGGACGTTCTTGATGCAAAAGGTATGTGTTCAGATTCAGAAAGCATAGATAGAGTTCATTGCAGAAAAAGGAAATTTGATGCTTTTGATAGGAACAAAGAAGCCTTGGTGTTTTTGGAGGAGATGAAGGATAGAGATCAGTCACAGGGGCTGAATAAATCTAAGCAGGGCAGCATGGACAGAGGTTTGATCCAGGAAGAGCTCACGGATGAAAATTTCATCACTTACAAGAACACATAGACGTCGATGTCAGTCACATGGGACCAACGTCGGTCAGCCAGATACTGACATTGGTCATGTGTAGACTAGTAGGGTCGGTAGGTTAGGTAGGATAAGTTTGACGTCGGTCATAAGGACTGACGTCGGCAGCATGGACACCGGCGTCGGCTAGGGAAATGACATCGACAATCAGGGTCATTGCAGGGAACTAACATCGGTCGGGAACAGACTGGGAGATGGCTGAGATCGGTCACTGGAACGGATGTTGGGTGGATCCATAAGTCTCAAACACCCATATGGAGGTCAGAAAAGGTATGTGAACCTCATATTCGTTGTTCACCTTCTTTATATTGCTTACTAATAGTCATGAACTAAGAAGATGGAAGAAGCAATGCAGGTAGAATCCAGAAATAGTGGGAGCTTGGCATGGATGAGAGTGAGTCCTTAGAGTAGAACCAAACAGGTATTTGTTGGTAGAGTTGTCAGCTAGAAGAAAGCACTGGATAGAGGGATGGATTCCCATATTAGAGAAGAGAGTGGATGGACATATGAGACAGAAGGCTAGAGCATATAGTCTTGATTAGGCTGCAGAGCAATGGAGGTTTGACCATTGTATTTTATCTTTACCAGGTTGGATAATATTAGCTACATTATCCTGTTACTGTATTGTGTTACTTGTTGCAGGGTTTCATATACAGGGAGTTTTCTGAGCTAAGGGTAGAGTTGGTTTAGAAGTATGTCATGAAGAATTTGGGAGCAGCAAAATTCTTTTGGCATAAGTTACAGTTATAGCATCACAGGTTTGTGTGGTGGTTGGTCTTCAAGAGTGACTTTGAAGAGGGATACAGAGCCAAAGGAACAAAATAGATGGTGTACAGGTATAGGTACAATAACAGCTATTTATCTCCAAGTGGGAGATTGTTAGGGTGTGGAGCTAAAAGCTTCAACTATTTGCAGACACAAAGAAGAGGATGCTAAAGAACCAGAAGCACCGGCATCAGCAGCATGACCGACGTCGATCAGATGCAGTGCAAAAGGAAACCGGCGACGACAGGATGTCGGCCGACGTCGGCAGCACCAGACAAGCAGGGACTGATGTCGGTCGCCTGTGGCATTCCAAAACTGATGTTGACGAACAGTCAATTAAGTGAAGCAAGTGTTTGCATGTCAAATGACTAATTATAGTCACGAGCTGTGTGTCTAATTATTGTAGTTAGATTTCTATTTTTGTAACCATGGAATTCTATTTAAAGACCCATGAGGCATGTATTGTAATTATCAAGAAGGCAAGTAAAAGCATTGAAGCAAGCAAGGTCAAGGAGATCTACAGGTGTAAGGTCAAGGAGATCAGCTGAAGCATTCAAGGAGGGATAATAACTCAGGCTATAGAGTTGTTGTGTTGAGCAAGAGAGAGAGGGAAGAAGGTCTTGAGGTGTGGCAAGCCTTTGAGGTGGAGGAAGAAGTGGCATCTTCCTTATTGTATTTTCTTCTAGTAATATTTAATACAAGAGTGTGTATTGTCTCTCAAATTCTTTGTTGTCTCAAGTTTCTAGTTACTTTATCATTCTGGTATAATTTCGTGTTTAATTGCTTATAAGAAAGTAATCAATTGTGCTTCCGTTGGATAAGGGGTCACCTAACAGTTGGTATCAGAGCATATTGATTGTTGTAGGTTTCTTGACATTGATGACCTAGTCCATACCAATTTGTTTGACAATAATGCCATTTTTACCCTTTGACCAGTCATTCATCATAACCCATTACCATTATATTATCCCCAATTGATAGATTGAGGCCAACAAGAATCCCACATGCCAGTTGATGAGTTCCAAAATGATGAGGCCTTCTATGATTTTCTAGGCCTTAGGGACAATGTTCTACTGGGAGACCACAAAAATGGGTTCTCAATCAAGTTGGATCCTAAATCCTTTTTTGGAGAGAGGGTGAACACCCTTAGCCAAAAATAAATAAATAAAACATTACGATATCGAAGTGAAAATCTCTTTGAGGCACTTTTAGACCAGGAAAAGAGTAAAGATATAGGCTAGTCTAGTAGTGAAAATTTTCTTTTAGGCACCATTAGATGGGGTTGTTCAACCTTATTCAAATATAGACTGGGAAACCACCAACGATAAACTTTTCTATGGGTCTAAGTTTAGTCTTAAAGAATAATAGGCTTTTGATCAAATCAACTAGGATACCAATGACAATGAACTTGCCTATGGGTCTAAGTTCAGTCTTGAAGAAAACAAACTTTTGATCACATCATTCAGTAATTTACAACATCATTTGTTACATGTTCATCCCTCTTATTAGGGGATTTTGATTCATCATGTCTATGAGAACTCAAGGAACCAATCCTAACAGAGGACTATGATATTGAAAAATAGTTCAAATCTTTGCCCACTATTCTTGAAGGTGGATCAACCCTTCTAGTGGAGGATACTTCAAAAGTAAACCTAAGGACTGTAGATGACCCAAAATGGATTAAACTTGGTGCATCCCTCACTGAAGAGGAGCGTGAAGTCCTTACAACCATATTGATGGAATTTGTAGATATATTTGCATGGGCCTATTTTGACATGTCTGGTTTGGACCCTGTCTTAGTTGTTCACCACCTTGTGTTACATCCTGATACCAAACTTGTGAAACAAAAATTACGTAAGATGCATTCTCACATTACTGTATTAGTCAAGAAAGAGTTAGAGAAACTCTTGGAAGTGAGATGTATTAGGATAATTGACTATTTTGAATGGATTTCTAATGTTATACATGTTAGTAAAAATCCAGAAGGAATTAAAATCTACACTAATTTTAGAGACATTAACAAAGATTACCCTAAGGATGAATTTTCATTTCCAAACATTGACATTATTGTCGACTCCATAATGGGTTATGAGATGATTTCTCTGATAGATAGATTCTTAGGTTCTAATCAGATTCAAATAAACCCAAAAGACCAACACAAAATAGCATTCACCACTCCATGCAAAATATTTTGTTATCAGGTTATGTCTTTTGGTCTTCAGTACATAGGGGCCACCTACCAAAGAGCCATGACCATCATATTTTAGGATATGATACATGACATTTTTGAAGACTATGTCATCGACATACTAGGCAAATAAAAGACCAGGGTTGATCATCCATCAACATTGAAGAGGATATTCAAGCAACTACATGGATACAAAGTTAAGCTCAACCCTAAGAAGTGTGTTTTTGGAGTTACTTTTGACATATTTCTTGGCTTAATTATGTCTTACAGGGGCATAAAAGTTGATCTAGCTAAAGTAAAAGCCATAACAAACATGCCACCACTGACCAATTTGAAGTAGTTTTACAGTTTGTAGGGCAAGATCCAGTCTATTCAACATTTCATATCTCAATTTTTTGATAAGTTTCATGATTTTACACATATTTTAAAGAAGGGTGTCACATTTTTTTGTGATGATGACTTTCATAAAGTTTTTCAACAACTAAAGGACTATCTAGTAAATCCACTAGTTTTATTGCCAAGAAAGCCATTCCTTCTATATCTATCAATGAGAGACAATGCCCTAGGGGTTCTTCTAGCTCAACATGATGATAATGGAAAGGATCATTCCATATACTATCTTAGTTTTACACTGGTCACATATGGACATAATTATATGTCCATTAAAAATCTCATTTAGCTATGGTCTTCACAATGCAAAAACTATGACATTACATGTTGAATAATAAGACCATGGTCATTTCAAAAGTATATCTACTCAAGTATATACTATCTAAAATAAATTTATAAGGCCACATGGCCAAATTGATCATGCTTCTCAGTGTGTTTGAGATAGAATATGTGAACTAGAAGCTATCAAGGGGAAATTTATTGAATATCAGCTTGCTAAAGCACCCCTTATAGATATATATCCACTAATATTCCAATTTATTAATGAATCCATCATGAGCAATATTAAAACACCTCTTGAGAATAGCATTGGAATCTATATTTTGATGGTTCATTCACAACACATGGATCAGGGGTAGGCCTTTTATTCATAACACCACAGGGGGATCTAATCTTAGAAGTCATTCAAAAACAATTTTCCTTGTACCAACAACATGGCTGAATATGAATCACTCATCACAGGGATTTGACAAGTAGTACAATGGAACATATCTCATCTAAAGGTTTATGGTGATTCATAGTTAATCATCAGTTAGGTTATAAACCACTTTGAGACCAAAGATGACAAGTCGGTTCCTTATAAGGCCATGGTCGACACTCCTAAGCAACAGATTATCGATATCTAGTCTAAACATATACCAAGAGCAAGTAATAGAATAATAGATGACATGGATACCATTAGATCACTCATTAAGTAAATAAATATGGAAAAATATTGCCCATTTCTCATTGAAAATATGATAATGTCAGCTCATGAACCATTAACCATCGTAATGATATGTGATATTATTGGTCCTAGCTCTACTTGGTATTCAGACCTTTACACTTACCTCTATGATCAAATTATGCCACCAAAATTATCCCACAAATAGTCTAAAGCCTTCATCCACAATTGCAAAATGTTATACCTTACTTGGACCAACCCTATACCACTTTAGTTTTGATAGAACTCTACTTCATTATTTATCTTTGATAGAATCTACATTAGCATTATAGGGGTATGTGGAGTCCACACTAGTGGGGCCATCCTATCCAAAAATCTCTTGTGTATTGGGTACTATTGTCCAATGATAAATGCAAATGCAACTGCATATCTAAAAAGATGTGATAAATTACAATAATATGCCAATCTAATTCATGCCCCAACCAAAACTTTGAAACCAATGTTAACATCATGGCCATTTGCTATATGGGGCCTTGATCTCATTGGGAAGTTAAACCCCATCTGATTAGATGGTCATAAACATATCCTTACCACCACATAATATTTCACTAAGTGGGTCAAAGTTATACCCCTCACTTATGTGACTGGAAAGCAAATTTATTACTTCATATTTAACCATCTCATTTGTCACTATGATATTCCCTCTAAAATTATATCTAATAATGGTAGATAATTCATGAACAATGATGTCAAATCGCTATGTGCTGAGTATAAAATTACTTAATATTTTTCCATGGCATATTACCCACAAGGTAACGGCCAAGTGGAAGCATATAACAAAACCATTATCACCATCCTTACAAAGATTTTAAATGATACCAGTCACAATTATCACCTTCAAATATTCCATGCCCTCTAGGCATATCATAACAATCACTGCACTCCCATAAGTGTCACTCCATACTCACTTGTTTATGGTACTATTGACAATTTTGACCCCACATGTCAAATTACCACCCTTGCAAAAAACTCCTTGAAAATCCATGGTTAAATAGGCCTTGAGGTTGTGTAAGTGATTCAGGGTTTTTGTTTTGACTTGTCTTGTTCTTTATAGGAAAGAATAGATGTTGACTAGAGCAATTGAAAGGAATAAATTCTAAAGAGAACTTCGAGCTTTACAAGAAGAAGGCTCCTTTACAAGTTTCTCGAAAGGTTGTTTCCCTTCAAGAAATTTCTTCACAGAATTCGAAAGGGTAAAAGGACCATTTCAAAAAATACGAAGGTTTGATTACTGAAGAAATGGTTTATTTGCAAAATTTTGAAGAGGTCTTTTTCTATTTGAAAGGGTTCTTTTTCAAAAGTTTGAAGGGTTATTTCAAGAAGTTGAAGGGTCTATTTCATTATTCTGAAGGGAATTTCCACAAGTCCAAAGGGTCTTTTACTTTCAGGAGGAGGCATTTAAAGGGACACTTTCAAAACTTTGAAGGGTACTTTCCCTTTAGAGAGTTCATTTGCAAAATTTGAGACAATTCCTTCAGACTTTTTGTCCGAAGGAAAAGTGTATAAAGTAGAGCTTCAGACATTTTGTTTGAGAGACAAAAAACCAAAAGAAATAGACCAAGGCAAAAATACCAAAGTAATTTTCAGGGGCAAATGTACCATTTCATCTTTCTAAAGGGTCTCTTGGAGAAAAGTTGAAAGTCACTTGGTAGAAGTTTTGAGGAACACTTTTGAGAATTTTGAAGGGCACTTTCCCTTAGAGAAAGTTCATTTTGAAAATCCAAAGGGTTAGATTCCCTCCAAAAAGGTCCACTTGTAAATTCCAAAGGGCTTGTCAAAAATCTTGAAGGGTAGTTTAGGAAGGTCGAGAGGTCCATTATAGAAAACCTGAAGGGCACTTTCCCTTCGAGAAAGTCCACTGTCAAAATCAATAGGGACATTTCATTCAATTCCAAAGGTTGAAGATAAAAAGTCTCGAAGAGATGAATTCATTCAAACTTTTGTTCAAAGGGAATGGAAAAAGAAACAAACGAAAGGAATTTTCAAAAAGTCTGAAGGAATTACTTCAGATAAATTGTTTGAAATAATTCCTTCAGAAAACTTATCTATGAGAAAAAGACTATTCAATTTTTTTTGAAGGGTAAAATTCCTTCAGAAAAGGATCAATTACAAAATCTTAAAGGGTATCTTCCCTTCGATAAAGTTCAAAGCAAAAATTCTAAAGGGTTATTATCCCTTTGAAAAAGGTCCTTTACAAAATCTTGAAGGGTATCTGCCCTTCAGGAAGGTTCAAAACAAAAAAATCTGAAGGGTTATGAGACCTTCGAAAAATGACTTTACAAAAATTCTAAAAGGATGTTTCAAAAAGCCTGAAGGGCATTTATCAAAAGATTAATGGTCCATTCTTTCAAGGAAGTGACATGCATAAAATCTAAAGGGTTAGAATCCCTTTGAAAAAGTCCATTATAATAATGTCAAAGGGTATGTGCCCTACGAAAAAAGGATAGGGCAATTAGGAATGAATTCCTTCAAAATTTTTGTTTGAAGGAAGTTTCTTGACGAAGGACAAGAAATCCTTTGGACTTTTTATCTGAGGGAATTGTGTAAAGGTAAGTGTCATTTTAAATATCCCTAAGGACCATTAAATAATTCTAAAGGAAATGACAAGAAGGAATAAGAGGAGACAAACACATGTAAAAGAAAAGTCCATAGAAAAGACAGACAAACAAAAGGAATATAATAGACAAAAATGAAGGGACCAAAAAATGCAAGAGATTTCAATAACCAATATAAATAGGTTAACACATTCTATAGCATGCAAATTGGCCCAAAGTAGGATTAGACACATCCATGATGTGTAACCATTTCAAACATGACTCTTTCAATTCTAAAAATGGATACTCATTTGCATGAAGAACTCAAGGAGTTTAACGTTAGAGAGCTTAACATTGATTTCTTGCATGCACACTCTCATTTGTTTCAAGCCTTTCAAACATTGCAATAGTTTAAGTGGAGACCATTGAAGGTTGACTAGTCTTGAGTTCTAGTTAACTGGTTATCAAGTGCTACATCCACTCATGATTTCCACATAATAGAGGACATTCTCATGTTTTAACTCAGCTTCAAGTCAATTCAAGCTTGAGTTAATACATCCAAAGTTGGCATATAATTCATGTATGGGGCAAATTAGTCCTAGATGAGCCCACCATCCATTTTTAACACCAAAGGGTTTTTCATGCAAGATAAAAGACAAGAAGATATTCTTAGAAGGCTTTGTTATCTTGGCATAGCTAGAATTGGACTTGCGCTGAAGTGGGAGTTGATCTCCCCTTCTATTTTCAGTGCCAACCTCTTGGCTAATGTATTCTTTTTTATATAAGTTGGCTTTTCAGCCTTGAATTGTATCCCTCTTTTAGCAAGATCAAATTCTACCAAAGACTAAGTTTGTAACCTTTTTTCAAATTAGTAAGACTATTTTTATTTTTTAGAATGCTGCTATAGTGTATTCATGTCAATGATTTGCATAAGTGATAAAATTTCTTCCTTGTCAAGTCTTGATTCTTACCTAGTAGCATAGTTGATTAGTTTATGTAGGTCATGTTTTGTGTTTGATGTCTCTTGATTGAGTTTACAGTGGATATAAGTGGGTGGTTAGTGCCTTAAATTAGGCCTATTCATTCATTTCCCTCAAGCATGGATCACTAGATAAATCCTTTTCATGAAATACTTATGCATATTGGTCAATTGGAGATGAAAGTTTAGCCCTTTTCTTATCTAGATCAATGTTTTTAGGATCTCAAACTGAGTGGATCAATTAAATATTCAAGTGTATCACCATCTTTAGATAGTATTTTTTTTCAATTTTTTTCTCCCTTTTCTTAGGTAGTTTGTAGTGTAGGACAAAGATCCTAATTGATATACCAAATGGAGCTAGCCCTTAAAATCTATAGATTCAATCCACTGATTAGATCACCCATAGCCTAAGATTTTTTCCATCTTTCAATAGACTATCAAGACTTGGAACTACCTTCATAAGGGTGAGAGTCTAATTGACAACAATTTTTGGCATGCCTGGTGGGATCAACAAGGAAATCTTTTATAGATCTGAATAATTTCAAAGCTAAAAAAAAGTTTTGCAAGAGATGAGAATATTCATCTTCATCACAAACTAAAGATTCTTCAAGTTGCAGAGTTCATAGCATCATTCAGGCAGCTCTTTCATGCCAAAAGTTACCCTAAGGTCAACAAGTAAAGGTATTCTTTTTGAATTTATATCTTATAAGAGATCAAGATTTAGGAGGGCAAAACCATATCCTCAAAAAAAATATTTGCCTCCTAGTCATCCTACTGTTTTAATCACTATAACCCCCACTACCCAAATAGCCATAAAAAATTAGGTGTTTGCTACATTCAATAAAGTCAGCCTATTGAATTTAGCCCAGTTTGATGACATTCCAGTGTCTTCCCTCAAGAGCATCCCATTCTTCTTAGGATAAAATCAAATAACCCCTATTGAGCATATCCAAAATGTGGCTAATCTTTGTTTAGTCCATAATATTGTTGAGGATAATGTTGCTATTAGATTACTTGCTACCTCCTTCAAAGGAAAAATATTGCAATGGTATAGAAACTTTCCACTAAAATCTATTTCTATCTAGGATGAATTAGGTGCAGCGTTAATCAAGAAATTTAAGGACAAATTTGATCACTTATCTTTAGTTGAGTAATTGAATGCCATAATAAGGGCTCCTCATGAGTTCATGTTTGATTTTAACCTCAGATTCGAAAAGACATGGACCAGAATAACTGTGTTGATAAGGTCATCCCCTGAATATGCATTTTTATACTATTTGAAAGCCCTTAATTTTGACGTTAGTGTGATGATATAGTCAATGGGTGGTACTACCTTGCTAGATGCTTATGAGGTTGAAATAAGGGTAAAAAATAGTTTGATAGAAGCTGGTAAGCTTTATCCAAGACCTCCAATGCCTATATTTCTAGAGATAAATTCTACACTAGCCTCCCAAATTCCTCAAATTCTATCCTTAGCTCCTATTTCAGCACCTCAAACTCAAATTATAGTCCATACTAGTCAAGCTAGTGAGATAGGAGAGTTGAAAAGCTTGTTATAGTCCTTTAGAAATGAAATAGTATAGCTCAGAAGGTAGTAATATCAGTCTAATAGGCTCTATCAACAACAAAATTAGAGCACCTATCAACCCTTCAAAGATCAAAGGCCTCCTTATTAGTGTTTCAAAGAAAATAGACCACCTTATCAAGCACAAGGAGCGATAACTCTAGTTAATACATATGTTGACCTTGATCCTAATGTTCCTTCTACTTCAAAGGCCATTGTTCCCACCCCACCTGAAGACAACATGATGCAAGATTTAGGTTGGCAACCCTCAAATCTCAATGATGCTCAAAACCAAGCCTTGGTATCACCGAACATAATTATGCCACAAATGACACAAGAAGAATTTTATTTTCAAGGAGGTCAACATCAAGATATAGGTTTGGCATCACAAGGAGAGACTCAATTAGTTCACGGGCAACTTGATGCCATTAATATAAATTAGTAAGTGGATGATCATGTTACTTTTACTTGGTGTGTTAAAACTAACAATTCAAGTGGTGAAGTTGTAGCCATAACTAGAGATAAAAGAAGAGCCATTGAAGAGGTTTAAGAGGTAAAAAATGCTTCAAGTACTACTAGGGTTGTTTATAAGAGTATAAAAGAGCAACTTGTTGTCCCTACAACATAGAAAAATCAAAATATAGAGGTTGGTAAGGTTCATCAACTACCTCTAATTCGTGAATAGTTAGTACTTTAGAAGGTACAACCAATTATGAGTGGATCTCATTTCAGTATAATAGATCAAATGAAGAAGTCTAACATTAAAATTAGTATGTGGGATTCTCTTTCCATTCTAGGATAAAAATATATGCTCATCTAAGAGCTTTTATCTCTCAAATTGTCTCCAAAACTAGTTGAGAAAGAAGGTGTTGTCTTAACTAATTCGGATCAGCCAACAAAGCAATAGGTACATCAAGTAAATAAGATGGAAAAGATAGAAAAAATTAAGGTAAAATCATAGAAAACTCCTCTTTTTTAACTTTATTTGATAGTAGGAGATACTTTGGTTCATAATTGTATGGTGGATAGTGGAGCTAGTAATACAATCATGCCTAAATAGATTACAAACAAGCTTGGACTTGTTTATGAGGCAAACACTAAAGGAGTATTGTAATTGGATGGGTCAACAACAAAGATGGTAGGCATTATCAAATATCTAAAATTGATATTTCATTCTTGTCACAATATTACTATTCAACAGGATGTTGTTGTGGTAGACTTGTCTCCTTACTTTGTTATGTGCCTTTCAAGAGACTTCACCTCAAAGATTGGGGGATATTTATCAGATAATTTGACTTATTTGATGTTTAAAACTAGATATGGTACCAAGGTAACAATTCATTATGATCCTATTACATGATTTCATATGTATCCATATATGCCAAGTGTCATGAATACTAATTATATCATTTTGGATGACGTTCTAGAAGCTAGTGAAGTAGAAAGTGAATCACCTTTGGATAGAGTTCCAAATTTATTCCTTGATGAGTGGGCTTCTACCTTACATGAGCATGATCCCTACAAGCTGATTGAAGAAGAAGGACTTGGTATGTATTTCCTTTATAAGAATGATGCACCAATTCCAACCATGGGTAAAAAAGGTGAGTCTAATGAAGGTTTGTGGCAACTGTACTTTAATGGATCAAGGAATAAGCGTGGAACTAGAGCTAGACTGATTTTGGTTTCTAAAACAAAGCAAAGGTTTTTCTCTTCTATTAAATTTTATTTTGGTTATTCAAATAATGTTGTTGAGTATGAAGCACTAGTTCATGGTTTATAGTGGGTTAGGAAGATGAAAGTCAACACTTTAAAAGTTTTTGGTGATATTAAACTTATAGTTCAGCAAGTAAAAGGTTTAAATGTATGCAAAAAATTATTGCTTATGTCTTACAAGCATAGAGTATGGGACTTACTTGAAGGTTTACAAGATTTTAACTTTCAAGCAATACCAAGAGGTGAGAATAAAAATACTTACAGGTTGGCTATAATTGGGTCATAATTCAGTATCCCAGCTGATATAAAAAGTTAGAAAATTCAGTCACATATAAAGGTGTTTGTAAGGTCTTCTATTCTAGATAATCATAAGAATTGGCACGTGTTTGAAGATGACAATAAAATTGTGAGATTCTTGCAATAGGAGGTTGAGTTTTCTTCAAGAAACTTGCAGCAGTATGGTGATCAGATTGTGCAACTAAAAATAAATAAGCTACCCAAAGGATTGGTCACACTTGAGAATATTTTTAGTGGTGATGATGAGTTAAGGAATGAGAATTCATCCTTGTCAATAGAAGAAGAGTATTATACCAATGTAGAGATTGTAGTTGGTAAGATTTTGAAATTGGGTAAGGTATGCACTCCTTCACAAAAAGAATCTTTCATTTAGTTATACTCAAGTTTTGTTGATATACTTGTATGACAGTATAATGATCTCAAGGGATTTGATCCAAGTTTGGCTCAATACACTATTAAGTTAGAGGAGACTAAACCAGTAAGACAAAGACAAAGGCTAATTAATCCTAAGCTTAAGCCTTTGATGAGAGCTGAGCTTCACAAGCTCATAGAATCAACTAGTATATATCCAATCAAGCACTTAACTTGGGTGGCCAATATCTTTCCATTATGGAAGAAGAATGGTGTGATTTGTTTATGTGTTGATTTCTATGATTTGAACAAGGCTTCATTTAAAGATCACTATCCATTGCCATCAATGGAACAAATTTTACAAATTATTGTAGGTTCAGAGAGGTTTTCTTTGTTGGATGTGTTTAATGGCTACAATCATATTTTGGTCAAGGAAGAAGACTAATTTAAGACAGCCTTCACAACTAAGTAGGGGACATTTGCATACAGAAACATGCCATTCGATTTGTCTAATGCTAGAGCAACTTTTTAGATTAGCCATGGATATGGAATTACAATGCCTTATTAATAGGTTTGTAGTTTTTTATTTGGATGATATAATATTGTTTTCCAATAATACAAAAGATCACATGGTTTATCTCAAGCAAGTGTTCGAAAGGTGTAGGCAATTTGGGCTATCTCTAAATCCCAAAAAGTGTGTTTTTTATGTTCATGAAGATAAGCTTATTGGAAATTTTGTTTCAAAGCATGGTTTAAGCATATATTTTGAAAGGATTGACTCCATTCTTTCACTTTCATTGCCTAAGGACAAAAAATATATGCAAAGCTTCTTTGGGAAAATCAACTTCATAAGGAGATATATTTCAGATTTTGCTATTTTAGCAAAGCCAATTACAACCATGTTAAAGAAGGATCAGGAATTTAGTTGGTCCAAAGAAGGAGTAAATAGTTTTAAAGATATTAAGAGGGCCATAGTTGGTGCTCCTATGATTATAAATCTAGATTTCATGAAATATTTCATTTTGTATATTTATGCTAACATGGACACCATTTCAGGCATTCTTATGCAACAAAATCATGAGGCTTTGAAGAAGCTAATAGCGTTCTTTATCCAAGGATTTGAATAGTATGAAAAAAAGTATTATTTTGTTGAAAAGCATGCCCTTTCAGTTATAATATCTCTTAAGAAGTTTAGACACTTGTTGTCTAATAATAAGATACATCTATTGGTTTCCCATCCAAGCATCAAAGAGTTTCTATTGAACAAGGATATAAATGAGAAGAGAGCTAGTTGGATAACCAAGTTAATGGAATACGATGTGAAAATTAAGGTCATAAATCTGATTAGAGGCAATGGGCTTTGTGAGCACCTAGCTCAAGACTTGAAAGAGGCTAATGAGGCTGTTTTGGTGTCAAATGATGAAGATGTTGCAGTTGGTCATACCTCACCTTCCGACTAGTTTCATGGCTTGGTAAGCTATCTACAAGATGGTATTTATCCCTCTCATCTAAGTGCTTCAAAAATAAGATATTTTAGGTTATAGTCCATTCCATTTTTACTTATTGATGGTGTTTTGTTCAAAAAAAAAATCAATTACATGTTGCTAAGATGTGTAGAACCAAGCCAAACTCAGAGATTACTTGAAGAATTAGTTGATGGACATGGTGGAGGAAATTTTTCTATGATAAATATGGCCCTTAATATCATGAGAGGTGGGTAGTATTGGCCTAGTATATTTGGTGATTGCCATGCATGGGTTAGAAAGTGCAAACAGTGTGCTATGTTTGTAGGAAAAGTGAAACTTGTAGCCTTGCCTCTTCAATCAATTGTGGTGGATCAACCCTTTATCCAATAGAGATTAGACTTTATTGGTCTCATAAATCCTCCTTCAAGTTTAGGTCATAAATGGATTCTCACTGCTATAGATTACTTTACACGTTGGACATAAGCAGTAGCATTGAAAGAAGTAAACGAAACCAATGTCCTAGATTTCTATGAAGGTTTCCTTACTAGATTTGGAGTTCCTTCAACTATTATTTTTGATAATTAAATGGATTTTGTGGGATTTAAGATTAGTCAATGGGCTATCCAGCATGGAATTTACCTCAACACTTCATCAAACTATTATCCACAAGGCAATGGCCTTGCTGAATCTATGAATAAGAACCTATTAAGGATCATAAGAAGGACTATTGAAGACAATCAGAGGTCATGACATTTCAAGTTGAAGTTAGCTCTATGGGTTGATAGGATCACCTACAAGAGATCAATATCCAACTCTCTATATAAGCTGGTATATGGTAAGGAAGCAAGGTTACCCAATTCTCTTGAGTTTTTTGCTTTAGAACTACTGCATCAACTTGAATTGTTGGAGAATGAGCCTATGGAGATTAGGTATGCTGAGCTTATGGAGTTGGAAGAGACAATAAATCAATCCATGCTAGCCATGGAAATTATTCAAGCACAAGTGAAGAGAGATTTTGATAAAGGAGTTTCTTTATGATTTTTTAAAGGAGATTTGGTCCTCAAGTGGGATGAGGATAGAGCTAAACCAAGAAGGCACACAAAGTTTGATTCCCTTTGGAGTGGCCGAGACACAATCTCCAGCAGCAAATCCCACAATGCCTTCCAACTTGCAAAGATGGATGGTGAGGATCTTACAATCCCAATCAATGGGATGCATCTGAAACATTGCTACTGAAGAATAAATCTCCTTTTACATAGTTAGTTTGTTTGATTTCCTCCAAGTGTTGTTCAAGCATAGTAGTTTCATTCTATTTTGTTCCAAATAAGTGCTTGTTTGCACACTTGTTTTGCTTAGTTAGGTTTCCCTGCTTTGTGTGTTTCCCTTCTATTTTGAAGGATGAAGGTTATCCCATGCCAAAATAAATTTTATAGTCATGGATCATATATATCATTTCTTTATGAATTCAAAACTCATGTATATGGCCAAGTTCTCTAAACATAGCAGGCATGCTTCCTAGCTGAGTCACCAAAATGTTGACAATTTTGATCCCACAGGTAAAATTGTTACCCTTGCTAAAAAAATCCTTGAAAATCCATGGTTAAATAGGCCTTGAGGTTGTCTAGGTGATTTAGGGGGTTTTCTTTCACTTGTCTTATTCTTTTTAGGAAAGAACAGATGCTGACTAGAGCAGTTGAAAGGAGTAAATTCTAAAGAGAACTTTGGGCTTTACAAGAAGGGTCCTTTACATGTTTCCCAAAGGGTTCTTTCCCTTCAAGAAGGTTTTTCATATAATTTATAAGGGTATGAGGACCATTGAAAAAAATTTGAAGGCTCTATTACTGAAGAAATGGTCCATTTGCAATGTTGTGAGAAGGTCTTTTTCTCTTCAGAAGTGTTCTTTTTCAAAAGTCTGAAGGGTTCTTTCGAGAAGCCAAAGGGTCTATTTCATTCTTTCGAAGGGAATTTTCACAAGTCTAAAGGGTCTTTTCCTTTTGGGAGGAGGCATTTAAAGGGACACTTTCAAAACTCTGAAGGGTACTTTCCCTACGAAGAGTTCATTTACAAAATCTGAGATAATTCCTTCAGACTTTTTATCCGAAAACAAAGTGTATAAAGCAGAACTTTGAACATTTTGTTTGAGAGACAAAAATCCAAAAGAAAGAGACCAAGTCAAAAATCCCAAAGGAATTTTCAGGGGCAAGTGTACCATTTCATCTTTTTGAAGGGTCACTTGGAAAAAACTTGAAAGTCACTTGGTAGAAGTTTTGAGGGACGCTTTTAAGAATTTCGAAGGGCACTTTCCCTTCGGGAAAGTTCATTTTGAAAATTTGAAGGGTTAGAGTCCCTCCAAAAAAGTCCACTTGGAAATTGAAAAGGGCTTGTCAAAAAAGCCCAAAGGGCAGTTCAAGAAGGCTGAGAGGTCCATTACAAAAAAATTAAAGGGCACTTTCCCTTCGAGAAAGTCCATTGTCAAAATCAACAGGGACATTTTATTCAATTCTGAAGGTCAAAGATAAAAAGTCCCAAAGAGATGAATTACTTCAGACTTTTGTCTGAAGGGAATGGAAAAAGATACAAACAAAATCAATTTTCAAAAAGTCCAAAGGAATTCCTTTGGATGAATTATCTGAAAGAATTCCTTTGGAAATCTTATCCGTGAGAAAAAGACCATTCAATTTTTTTTGAAGGGTAGAATCCCTTCAGAAAATGATTAATTAGAAAATCCTAAAGGGTATCTACCCTTCAGGAAAGTTTAAAGCAAAATTTTTGAAGGGTTATTAGCCCTTCAAAAAGGGTCCTTTACAAAATCCTGAAGGTATCTACCCTTCGGGAAGGTTCAAAACACAAAAATCTGAAGGGTTATTAGCCCTTTAGAAAAGGACTTTACAAAAATCCCAAAAGGACATTTTAAAAAGTTTGAAGGGCATTTATCAAACTATGAAGGGTTTATTCTTTCGAGGAAGTGACAAGCAAAAAATTTGAAGGTTTAGAATCCCTTCAGAAAAGTCCATTACAATAATGCAGAAGGGTATGTGCCCTATGAAAAAAGGAAAGGGCAATTACGAATGAATTCTTTCAGAGTTTTTGTCTGAAGGAAGTTGCTTGATGAAGAACAAGAATTACTTCAGACTTTTGATTTGAGGGAATTGTTTGAAGGTAAGTGGCATTTCAAATAGCTCTGAGGACCATTGAATGAGTCTAAAGGAAATGAGTAGGAAGGAATAAGAGGAGACAAATGCATGTGGAAGAAAAGTGTATGGGAAAGACACAAATTAATAGAAGGAATATAATAGATAGAAATAAAGGGACCAAAAAATGCAAGAGATTTCAATAGCTAATATAAATTGGTTAACATGTTCTACAACATGCAAAGTGGCCCAAAGCAGGATTATACACATCCAAGATGTGTAACCATTTCAAACATGACTCTTTTAATTCTAAAAATGGAGACTTGTTTGCATGAATAACTCAAGGATTTTAACATTTGAGAGCTTAACATTGATTTCATGCATGCACACTCTCATTTGTTTCAAGCTTTTCAAAAAATTTAGTAGTTCAAGTAGAGACCATTAGAGGTTGACTAGTCTTGAGTTCTAGTTGATTGGTTATCAAGTGCTACATCCACTCATGGTTTCCATGCAATAGAGGACATTCTCACATTCCAACTCAGCTTCAAGTGAGTTCAAGATTGAGTTAAGACATCCAAAGTTGGCATAGATTTCATGTATGGGGTAGATTAGTCTAAGATGAGCCCACCATCCATTTTTAATGCCAAAGGGTTTTTCATGCAAGAGAAAAGACAAGAAGATATTCTTAGAAGGATTTTTTTATCTTGGCGTAGCTGAAATTGGACTTGCGCTGAAGTGGGAGTTGATCTCCTCTTTTATTTTCAGTGCGAACCTCTTGGTTATTTTATTCTTTTCTATATAAGTTGGATTTTCAGCCTTGAATTGTATCCCTCTTTTGACAAGGTCAAATTTTGCCAAAGACTAAGTTTGTAACCTTTTTTCAGATTAATAGGACTATTTTTATTTTCTAGAATGTTGGTATAGTGTATTGATGTCAGTGATTTGCATAAATGATAGAATTTATCTTGTTTGTCAAGTCTTGATTCTTATGTAGCATCATAGTTGATCAAGTTGTGTAGGTCATGTTCTGTGTTTGATGTCTCTTGGCTAAGTTTATAGTGGATATAAATGGGTAGTTAGTTACTTAAATTAGGGTTATTATTTCATTTCCCTCAAGCTTGGATCACCAGATGAAGCCTTTTCATGAAATACTTATGTGTATTGGTCAATTGGAGTTTAAAGTTTAGCCCTTTTCTTATCTAGATCCATGTTTTTAGGAACTCAAATTGAGTGGATCAATTCAAAATTTAGGTGTATCACCATCTTTATATAGGATTTTCTTTCAAGTTTCTTTCTCCCTTTTCTCAGGTAGTTTGTAGCATAGAACAAACATCCTAATCGATATACCAAAGGGAGCTAGCCCTTAAAATCTAGAGATTCAATCCACTGATTAGGTCACCCAAAACCTAAGATTGTTTCCATGTTTCAACAGACTGTGAAGACTTGAATCTACCTTCACAAGGGTGCTAGTTTGATTGACAATAGGTACTAAAGCCACTCTTCATATTAAGTTCAAGTTACATTTATTACACATGTCTTTAAAGCATGTCTTAGATGACAAAGACTATTGATTTGCTCGCCTATAAGAGCTAGATTTACTTGATGAGAAATGCATGGACAGAGTAAACCATCTTCAAGTGTGTCAAAAATGACTCTATGTCCACTACAATCGATGTGTGAAACATAGTGACTTTGAGCTTGGTGATATTGACCTCAAAGAAAACCAAAAGAACACCATGACCAAAAGGAAGCATAAAGGCAAGTTCAAACCCAACTAGGTAGGTCTTTTTATCATTGTTGTATACTATGGTACTAGAGCATATCAGATCGCCACATCAGATGGAGATGAACTTGATGAGCCACTGAACATTATACACCTCAAGCGTTACTTCATTTGAGTGACTTGGTGTATTGTCTATGAGGAGCATTTCAAGTTATACCATATTATCAAAAAAATTATTTGTACCATACCATTCTATCAATTTATCATTCCACCATTCCATTCTACCATACCTTTCCTATCAACCAAGTTATTTGAACCTACCTACCTAGCCCATTTGACCTTGGTTCATCCTTGGTTTCACTTTTATCATGAAGAATTAGATCAATTTCACCAATTATTTCAAGAATGATAGATAAAGGCTATATTTTAGAGTAATATGACAAAATTTTGGTAGTTACATCCTTCATTTCTTGTTTCTTTCTATATCATGACTTGTTTGTGTGGGCTTGATTATAATTGCCTTTTGACAAATCAATGTCTCACTGATCTTGCTACTAATTATAAATACCTATGGGAAAATTAATATCATTGATCTATGTCATTATTTCCTAGTTATAACCACCTATGGGCAAACTAGGGGCAACACTTTTTTACTGTGCCTTGACATACCAACTTGCCATTCCTATGTCATATTGTGTCATTATGCCAATATGCCTATTTTGTTTGAATTAGCTGCTACACTAGTCAGATTCCTCCACTATAAGGTGGAATTACTATGAATTGAGGCCATTTTAGGACTATGTGGGTCATGCTAAATTCATGTTGAGGTCAGCTCAGTAATCCTTCTTAGTCACACTCTCACCATTTTATGAGTAACCTAAGCTACACTCTCACCATTTTGTAAGAAATATTTCAGTTTGAATGCTCGCACCATTTTGTGAGCTTAGACCATTTAGTATCTCATAATTCTCGATCAAGTTGAGATACTTCAAATATTCCAAAAACATTTGTAAAATTGATTTTGAAAAAAACCAAAAAATATTGACCACTTCTATGCTTTAAGGATTTTGGGAACCCTCACTAAGTCATAAGAAACCACTTGTCACTTAGTTTCCCCATTCCTTTTGGAATTTTATCCCACACTTCACCATTTTATGAGTTCATTCCCATATTCTTCTATGCCATAATAATGTTTTCTATCTCATCATTTTCTTCTATCCCATAACCTGGGAGAACTACATATGGCCTAAAGTTTTATTGGATATTACAACCATATTACTATGTAGGCAGCATCTAATTGCCTAGTACATCTAGAGATAACTCATCCACCCCCTTCCTTTTCTTCTATTCCCCCATATTGTTTGTTTGTTAAGTTGTTTCCTATTTTCTAGGGGTAATGTTCATCTTATTTATGTCGCATTGTTGATACTAACATTATGACTAATTATTGTTTATTTATTTGTTTTTGTTTTTGTTTTATTTGTTTATTTGTTTGCTTGCTTGTGTGCCTATTTGTTTTCTTTTAGTACTATTAACTTGATTCAGTCTACATGTATTCATTGGGTGATTCCTTGTGTACTATTCTTGAATTAATCCATATTCATACGTCAAACATTGTTATCATGGTTTTTATCATTGGTGCATTGTTTTCCTTTGAGTATTGGATTAGGATTTAGTCCTTATGCATATTTTGGCCAAGTCCTCATGGTATTCTATCTTGATTCTTATTGTCACATGCTATAGCAAAAATTATCTTCAAGAAGTCTACATGGCTAATGCAATGATGATATCTCCTTGGCATTAGCACCAAAACCAGTCTTGACCTAAGTTGAATCATATCTTAAATAGAGTAATTAAATAATGATAGAATTTTATTCCTTGTTAGTTCTAATGAGTATCTCCCTACTATCAAGTTGCCTAATTCATATTTATCCTTTGTATCTAATTACACATCATGTTTGCCACTATCAGGATGCAATGCTTATAACCACTTTTGGGTAAACCATTTTACACCATCCTACTTGCATTTTCAATGATTCTAACCACCTTTGGGCAAATCATTGCATTTACATAAATTTAAGGGTTAATGATTATAACTGCCTTTGGGTAAATCATTCACTTGCTTATGCCCAATTGGGGTATGTTTGTATCCTGCCTATGGCGATGATTGTAACCACCTATGGGAAAATCATCTTGTTTATCTTCCTTAACTAGAGAATCTCCATATGCCAGTAATTATAACTATTTATGGGCAAATCGGTTCATTCCACCCCATCATTTTGTTCTATTTAATCTATTTGGTCTATTTAATTCCTTGTTTCAAGGGACTATTTGCTGATCCCTTTACCAACCGCTCCCTCGAGGGGGCAACTACAGTTCATCTATTGTCATTGAAATTGTAAGCACGTAGAACCTTTTTATTCTTTGAGAAGATGTTAATATACTTACAAATTGAAATGCCTTCCTAAATAGGGGCAAACTATAGACACCTAAAATTGGCCACCAATGGCTTCATACCGAACTTTAGATTGATTCTTACCAACCTTTGTAAAACAAACCTAATAATCATTAAATGTCTAAAAATTGGCTTCATAAAATGTAATTTGGCTTATAAAACAATTAAATGGGATAAATGCACACATCAATTAATTCAAAAATCTTCAAAATGTCAAAAAGCTTAAAAAGAATTAATTAAAATGCAAACCTAATTAAATTCCTAAAATGAATTAACCATGAGTAATTAAATAAATTATGAAAAAGGAAATTCAATAATCAAATAATATCCTAGGAACTCATAATTACCTTTTGTGACTTGTCATTTTGGAAAATATCTTAAAATATTCCACCCATGGCTATTCATTTCTAATCATGACCATTTAACACCCTTTGACTCCACTGGGGTTAGTTAACTCACAAGGTTTAAGTTTGAACCCATTCCAAGCTCTAACTACCCTCAAACTCACCTTGGGTTGGGGTTAGTTTCTAAACCTATATATACAAGCCTAGACATCTTCAATTTGAGATCTTGAGCATAGTAATGTTATAATTATATATTTAGATCAAGATTTCATGACATTAGTGTTATAATGCCAAAATCATAATCTAATCAATGAATCTACATCAAAAAAACATGAGCCAAACCATGGTGCCAAAGTGAGAAGGAGCCACACAACTCCATTTACTAAAGATATCTTGAGCACAAACTGAGCAAGCCAACAGATAAATATCTTGGAGTATTCAAGGAAGGTAATAAAGGTTATTTTTATTGCATTTTAGTTATGCTTTGTCAATTGGTTTTCTTCACTACACTCCCCACTTTGATCTGGGAAAGATAATGTTATGCATGTTAATGTGTTTCCTTTAATTTTGATTTTCATTGTGAAAACTAACATATGATCTAACCACCCTTATTGGATTCCTTGATCATAATAATCAACCACTATGAATATTGATATGACCCCAGACTTGACCAAGTATGTGGTTGAAGTCACTCCATTGAGATAACCTTCACCATGAAAGAGAATTATCTATCTACATCTCTAATACAAATAAATGCATCATTAGTACCACCATCAACAACACCTCCTCCAATGTCTCCTTCACCTTCCACATCTAAATACCTGAGCCCAAAAGATGTAGAAAGGTGGGAAATTATCATTCCCTAATAGGGAAAAAGATGCAATATACAAGGGATGAGAGACAAAACCTAGTTGTCATAGAGTTACCTATAGTCTCTGCTTGATTTGACAAAAAGAGTGGAACCATACAAAGGGTGAAGAAGAGGAAGGCATTAAATTTGGATACAAGGGAATAAATATAATTTAAACAAAAAGAAAATCTATTTCCCTTGGAAAATAAATCCAAAAAGGATCCAAGGGATCCTAATAAATATATTGAAGATTTCTATGCTTATGTGGACTCAACTATTGAAACTATGAAAGAAATTTACAAAATCAAAGAGGAAGAATAATAGAGATTAAAATAGAGATAGACTATACACACTCCTTGAGGGATACTTGATGATGTATAGAGTGAAACTACTAAGCTGTTCAACATTTTGTATAATATTTGGGTTTTAAGAGTAGATAACCAATTAGATAAAACAAATGTGAGTAAACTTTGGCACCAATTGAAATAATTATAGAAAAGATTGAATTTATTGATTCAGTGCTCTAGAACCAGTGCCTTCAACCAACTAAACCTAATTTCTAACATGGATTCATCATGGTGCCTCAATTATGTAATTGTAAAAATGGATGTTTACCTCAATTGGAATACACAGATGAAGACTCTATTAGGACATTTTACAAATTATGAAAGTGAGGCCTTGGAAATTTTGAAATACATGAGGGTCACTAATGTGATTACTCCTAAAAATGAATTAGTCAATAGGCCAAATTTTGAGAATGCTCTCCAAGTAGCTATAAACAACTTCAAGGAGGAAGTTGAAGGCACAATTTATAGGACCAATGATGAAAATTTTCAATTGGTAAATATTGCCAAGGATAGGGTAACAAGATTTGAGGATTTGGGAGTAGAGTCAAGAGACCAAAAATTGAACAAATAAGGTTGATGGCTTAGGCCATCAAAATCTTAAAACCTTCATACTCAATTTTGACATAATTAGTAAGGATTTCAAAGCTAGACATGCATTATTTAAAGAACTTAGGGCAAAATAAATGGATTTAGGGTCAATGTCAAACACACAACCAACTTGTAGTGTTACAACATCATCTCATGATTCTGAATTTTAAAGATTTGTAGTCATGAAAAATCCAAGTGGGCTCATTTTAATCCCACAAAGAACAACAATGTCTACTTTTGTTCCTCTAGCTATCACTCCATCATCTTCTTTAGCTAGTGGTGTCACATTAACACATTGATCAATATAACTATATACTTACATGTTTTTGATGTTTTTGTTAAGTCAAAACTTTGGTTCCAAATTCACATTGCATGTATATAATGTATTTTTAGTTATGAAATTCATTTTGTGCCAACTAATGTACATGCATCATTTGCATGAGATTTAGACACAAGTCCCATTTTTGTAGATGTATTTTTAGAATTCACTTGAGAGATGAGTCCTTCACCATCCCAATCTATTTATACTTGTATCCTCCCAGTCCCAAAGGGAAGATAATTTTGGTTGTTGTGATTAATAAGAAATTCTGAAAAAGTTTTACAATTTTGGTCTTGATGTTTAAATTGTGATTCTTGTCCAACTTGTGGACTATGTAAGAAGTTATATCATTATAGTTTCTTAGTCTTTTGGTTGTGTATGAGTTATCTCTTTTATATACTATTGTTCATATTAATCTATAGTTGATCTGACTACTTTTTGCATTTAAAACATAATACCTTTGTAGATGTGTTATTATGGTCTAACAAATGTGAAAACCTTTGATTTCATGTGTTTAAGTATATTGTATTCTTTTTCCCCTTGAATCCTAACTATGTTTGATTATTGGTGTGCTACAATAGCTTATAGTAAACATTGGTTTAAGATTTCTTGTCCAACCTATAGTTCAATTATTAGTCTTGAAAGGTTTTATCTAATGTGTTTCACAAGCCTTATTTCCTACCCTTCCTTTCCATCCTTTTTGAGTTTATTTTGAAGTCCTATAGACCTCATATTATAACCATCATCAACCCATCCATCTCAAGCCTCCTTTCCTACCCTACCTTAGGTTTCATCTAATGTGTTCCATAAACCTCCTTTCCTACCCTACCTTTCCCCCCTGTTTGAGTTTCTTTTGAGTTTATTTTAAAGTCCACACCTTAGGTTAGATTCATCCATAGTCGAGCCATCCATGGTAAACAAATTACCTCTTTTAATGTTATTCTACCAATAGGTTGTTTCCAAAACCTAATACCCTACAACTCATGCCTTGGAGTGAATACTTTTCATCGATCCTAAAATGTTAGAGGTTACCTCATAATTTTTTTTTGATGTGTATAAAACCCACATTAATAGGAAACTAAATATAGTACTAAAATGAGGGCCTATACCTCTGCCTATATTTTCTTTGGAAAGAATCACTTGAGTTACACTAGAAGTACCCAAAATATTAACAAGGTCAATATCAAACACTAACTTATTATTCCCATCTTTGTAAATCCATTAAAAAGTTAGGTATGATAAAGGAATTAAGAGACAAACTTGGGATCAATAATTCTCTTCAGTCATACAACCCCATCTTCCATTACTCCTGATGGCCCATCCTTAGCCTCAGCCACAACCTCAAATCAGAGCTCTAGTTCAAGCTCTAACTATTATCACTTTAAGTTTCACCCTTTTAGGAGGTATTTTAGTTCTTCTCACTCAATTTACACAATGGGAACTCTCTAATGCTATGGGTGGCCTATGAATAGAGAAAACCTCTAGAAAGGGTTGTCTCCCTTGATGCTACATCTACTCAAATTACAAGGAAAAGGGAAAGAGAAAGAGAAAGTTGAAAACAAATAGAAAAAGGGATGATGCTTCAAATTTTAGGTCTCCTCTTCTTGACCATGAGTTGATCACAAAGTTAGGACAAAGTTGAATATGATCACACAATTTCAAACAACTCTCTTAATGTCCTAGACCCTTCTTCATCAAGAAAACTTGCCTATTCTACCAAAATCACATATTGTAGTTGTTGAACTAGATGCCAATGGAGTTCCTCTTGGCTTATACAGTGGTGGAGTAACATACCAAGAGAACCTTTCCTACCTTTCTTACATTATGCTTATGTTTAGGCATTAGATAATAAACAAAACAATTTTAAGAGTGAGTTATACATTGGACGAGAAGCATCTTGACACTTTGACCAATAATATGGGCAAAAGACATAGAATATAATCTTCACAAGTGTCAAATGATTAAAAAAAAACCTTTTAACCCCTATGCATGTTTTAGACCATCACACTTAATATTTCCCAAGGTGATCATATCATAACACTTTAAAAAGCAATATATGACAAAATAATATAAACTTTAACATTCCCAAAAGTACCTTAAACTCTCTAAAGACTTGAAATTGCAATGCTGTTTATCTCACTAACTTATCTCCTAAGTCCATCATCCATTGTAGAACACTATGATTCTTGGATGATCTCCACTTCATTATTTTCACCATGTACCATTTTTTACCTTGAATTTTACCAACTTACCTTAATATTTCCAAAGTTACCTTAAAATTTACTAACTACATTGCAAAATACCTCATTTAGAAAGGGATACTGATGCAATATTCAAGTTTTGGATGGTAGGGGTTGCATTTTGACTTAGGAGACCAAAATGTCAACATTTTTGGCAATTCATAAGGGTTGGTAGGCCTAATAAAATAATTGGATCAGTAGAATTATCAGTCCATTAGGCTACAGAGTCACCCATCACTCAACAACAAACCTAATTTAGACTTTGAAGATTGACTATAAGTCCCATTGACATAAGTTAAAATAACCGAAGATACCTTTCCAAACACAACAAAAAGGAAACAAACAACAAAAAGACATCACATTATGCCAAGAGGCATTTAGGGAAAATAAATAACTCACACATAGATAAACATTTTATTGGAAGCACTTAGATGAAGAAAAACTAATCTACTATGTATGAGACCTCAAAAACTTTCTCCACTTGGATCAAAAGGAAAATTCTGAAAACCTTCTTGACTCCATATGAGCAAATTGGCACTTGATAAATGGAGTTCATTGGAAGCTTGCATATGAGGTGATA
Organism: Torreya grandis; assembly: GCA_037957365.1. Lineage (NCBI taxonomy): Eukaryota > Viridiplantae > Streptophyta > Pinopsida > Cupressales > Taxaceae > Torreya > Torreya grandis. The sequence goes on along the minus strand of JARHVA010000888.1, from coordinate 2,861,243 downwards.
GGTATGCCTTACCTCTAGATGTGTTGGCATTTTCATGATCTTCTTGATTGGTAATCATGCTTATCTCCTTCATTTCTTCATATGTTACATGATCACAAATATCAAGAATATTGTCATACCTTTCCCAAGTCTGATTGTTTGCCATCAACACTTCAAATTATACCTCATAAAAAGATTGTATTTTACTATTCTTGGCTATTTAAAGAGACTCTGTCTATAATTTAACCTTTGCAACTTGATTTGTGTCTTCATTGTATCTTATAGGAGAGGTAGGTCCACTAAGGGCCTCCAATTTTGCCATTGAACCATGGTGTTATCGTCCTAACTTATTAGGGTCATCTTCTTGTCCTTTTAGGAGGGAAATAACCTCTATGACACCCTCATTTTTCTCCTCATGAGTAGTAGGCCTGTTAAAAACCTCAAATTATTTGTAAATTTCTTAATATAAATGCCACACATTGTTAGAGTCTCCTTCATGCCTTGATGCAACTTGATTAATTGTCATGTTTTCTTGGACCTCTTCATATCCACCTTGAGAAATGTCATGGATTGAACTGATATGATCCTCATCATATGATGCAAGGTCACCCTATGGTTCTTCACTCACACCTTCCCCATGTTCAATAGTCAAGACAACTACTTTAATATCCTTTTCTTGATCATGAGAATCAATGGCTCTTAGTGCAAACTCATCTTCTTCTTGTTTAAGATCTGACTCATGATAATTTAACTGATTTTCTTCCTCTCTCATGTTTAAAGTAAGCTCTTTTATCTAAAAAAGTTGTTGTTGATGCCTTTGAATGCACTCTTGACTAGGAAGGATTAAATTATCTTCATCTAGATGTTCCTTCTCTTCTTATCCACTTGATATATCTTGAGGAGTGTTTAATTATAACTCTTTTGCAGTAATATCTTGAACATCTTCATCATAGTCTTATTAAGGCTCATTTATATCTACAAATGAAAATTTAAGCTCTTCATCATGTTCACTTGAAGGGGTAGTTTGCTAATTTGGATGCTTCTCATCTGCTCTCCATACAAGATGTCCTCCAATTCAAAGGCAGTTGGTGGGAGAGAAAGAGGATCTAACTAGTGGATAAGGGGTATAATACTCATTGTCACATGGAAAGTGAGTCATTAAGGGCTTTCCTTCACTTTCCTTCAACACAACTAGTCCTCCTTCAAAAAGGGAGATGGTGGGAGGGTAAAATGAATCATTTAGTAAAGTGGGATGGATATGCTCATGAATTGGATTGGGGTTTGAAAGATTACTCTTCCAACTTGGAAACTTATGGGTAATGGACTCATTTATAATCTCTTGAGCGAGAGGAAAAGAGGTTTTTGCCAAAGTTGCCTTATTCTCCTCCTTCCATTTAACAATCATCTTATCAAATTTGGATATACCTTCATCCTTATGAATAATTCTGACTTGAAGAGTGGATGAGGGGTTCAAAAAACTTGGGGCCTTTCTTGGTTTGGCTTCTACAACCTTGTCCCTCTCTTGACTTTGGATTGACATATGAGGAGTAGATGAGAAGCTTGGAAACTTCCTTGGTTGAGGATTTTGAGGGACTTGAGGAATGAAGTTTCTAAAATTATATTATTCTTGATTAATTATTGTAAGCTTGGCCTTGATATCACTTGAAATTTGGAATAGGCTAAGATCAAGAGGACATTGACTTGGAGTAAAAGGGGGTACATAGGACTGATTTCATGCTTGGAAAGGTTGGTATGGAGGTCAAAAAACTTGGTAAGTCTAGTTAGAAGCATAATTAGAGCCATATAATGGAAAATTAGGATAATTATAAGGCTAGTATGGCTCTTTATAGGATTGGTATGGACAAATAACTTGATTCAAGTGGAAACCAACTTCAAACTCATCCATGAAACTTCATGTGGAAAGAAAAAACAAAGGGTAATTGCTTGGAAAGAATACATGTGCTACTAAAACCAACTGAATGAGTTCAGATTCACCATTGATGCTTATATAAGTGCCCCCAAATTCTAATATATTTAAGGATAACACCTACAATCCTTCAGTAGATGAAGTTATTTAAGTACTTATCCCACCAGATATGTCAATTTTTTTTTGTCATTTTGAGTTGCACCCTTTGAGGAGGTGTTTCAGGTCTACTCGCTCAAATGACATAATGGGAACTCTCTGAGGCTATGGGTGGCCTATTATTATAAAGAACCTCTAGAGATGGATAACTCCCTTGATGCGACACCTACTCAAATTTCAAGGAAAAGAGAAAGAGAAAGTTGAAAGCAAACAAAAAAAGGGCAATTTGCCAAATTGTAGATCTCCTTTTCTTGACCATGAGTTGATCACAAAATTAGGACAAAGTTGAATATGACCACACAACTTCAAATAACTCTCTCAATGTCTTATACCCTTCTTCATCAAGAAAACTTTCCTATTTTATGAAAATCACATGTTGTGGCTATTGGACCATATGCTAATGGAGTTCCTTTTGGGTTGGATGGTGGTGGAGTAATGTAATAAGAGCATCTTTCCTACCTTTCTTGTATTATGTTTATGTTTAGGTGTTAGATAATAAACAAAATAGTTTCAAGAGTGAGTTATACATTAGATGAGAAGAATCTTGATACTTTGACCAAGATTATAGACAAAAGACATATAATATGATCCTCACAAGTGTCAAATGACTCAAAAAAACCCTTTTAACCCCTATGCATGTTTTTAGACCTTCATACTTGACATTTCCTAAGGTGATCATATTAAAACACTTCAACAAGCAATATATGCCAAAATAATAGAAACATTAACATTTCCAAAAGTACCTTAAACTCTCCAAATACTTGAAATTGTAATGTTGTTTATCTCACTAGCTTATCTCCTAGCTCCATCATCCACTCTAGAACACTATGATTCTTGGATGATCACCACTTCAGTATTATCACCATGCATAATTATTTACCTTGACTTTCACCAACTTACCTAAATATTTCCAAAGTTACCTTAAACTTTGCTAACTACATTACAAAAGATCCCATTTGGAAAGGGTGACAGATGCAATGTTTGAGTTTTAGATGGTAGGGGTTAAATTTTGGCTTAGGAGATCAAAATGTCAACACCAACCTAGCTAACTGGTTCTACTATCAATGTTGTTAGAGTTGTCCATGATCTACCTAGAAACTCTAAGAAATATCTACCTCTTTTTCTCCTTTTAGAGGAAAGACTCCAAAAGAACATATAAATGACTTCAAAACTATTTGGGAGTCTTGAATGTGACCCATAAAGACATGGCATGTAGGTTATTTCCATTCACATTACTAGATACAATCTATGATTGGTTTCTCAATGTCCTATAAAGTTCCATTACCTCTTGGGATGAGTGTCAAAACATATTTTTGGCATAATTCAGCTAGGTCACTAGCATAAATATTGTTTATCAACATTTTACAAGCATGAGAAGAGAGCCAAATGAGCCAATCTAAGCCTTTAATGCTAGATTTTAGTAGATGTATATCCAAATTGAGACTACTTACACACCCAATGAGGCATTGTAGCTAGAGATGTTCAAGAATTCTCCCTATGATAGATGTTTTTATACACAAAGTTGTTGGTATTAATACATTGCCTTTAGCTTATGCCAAAGCTATTAGTGTAGACAAAAAGTTGAACCCTTAAATGTAATATTTGGCCCCACTCAGTTTTGACCTTATTTTTCTATATTTCAATCCAATTCTAAATACAAACTAAAATGTTATGACCCAAAACCAAATCTAGGTGTATAATCAATTGTATTCAACCCAAGGTCTACCCAATTAGCATCTTAGCTTCTTGAATAATTATGTGCCTAGCCAACAAAACTTAAATCAATCATTGGTACCAATCAATACTAATATAACATAGGGCATCGATTCTGATTCCTCAAAAAAAATTTGGAATTAATCTAGAGGATGGTCTAGAAATTGAGCAATGAGATTTTGAACATGCAAAAAATCATGGGTAACACTGGAGGATAGAATAATAATTAGAGCTTCAGATTCCAAAATATAACATGCCTTTTAGTAGGTCTAGAAATAATAAATAACTAGAAGTCTCATATAATAGGATTTCAAAGATCAACACCATGGAAGTAGCTCTTCCAAATTGGTGCCATGTTCATAACAATGCACAACATGGTGAACTAGACTGCATCAAGTTCTGCACAACCTTTGAGATCTTTCAGAAGGAAATGGATAGGTAAAAAGGCTCTCCATATCAAATAAAAATTTATTTCTCTACTGATCTTAGACACTAGTACATTAATGGTATTTGAGACCTATGATATCCCATTTCTAAAAGAGGATGATAATGAACCAAAGGATAATACACATGATATCCATGCACTCTAATAGTTTTAGAGGAATAATTACAATCTGAGGAGAAAGTAGTAAATTAATAATTTAATGCCTTTAAACAATAATGCTACTACTCCTCTAGATTCTCAGGCTAATAACAACCCACCTCCCCCTAAGAGAGATGAGTAGTTGCAAAGCATAGAACCATAAAGCAGGGTTGGGTATAATATTGTTGAGGATATGAAGAAGATCAATGCCAATTTCACCCTACATGAATTGGCTCAGATCATCGAATAAAGAGAATTATTGTTTCAATCCCTAATTGGGAGATCCTCTACCTTAGATAAGTCTAAAGTTACACATGCAAATATTTAAAGATAAACTTGAAGTAACACCATTCCTTATAACTATCTAAATATTTGAAAGGAATGTGTACAACTGCTTGGTTATTTCAGCCACCTTGGCTAATGTGATGTCGATAATTGCATGCAAGAAGTTAGGTTTAACTCCATATAAGTCAAAGATAGTGGTCTTCCAATTGGACAAGTCTTCAGTCCCATGTGTTAGAGAATTAATAAACATGCACATTTAATTGGCATCTGAGCCACATGTTGAACAAATCATCGACATCTTGGTAATTAAACATTCTATAAGAGTAAGATATATTGTTGAGTTGTTATTGGTCCAAGACACTGAATGGATACATGGCCACCAAATTTTCACACATGTGGTTGCCCTGATAATGAGTAGCCAACTAGATTTAGGTGGACAAAGAACCAAAGATGAAACACTTGATTACTGAGTACAATGCCACTAATGATAAAGTAGACTTCATGTCTTCATGTGCAAGATTTTATACATTCACCACCAATCAAGAGACACATGAATAAGAATTTGAAGGGCCAACTTAGTTATGGATTCTCCATTTCAATAAAGCTAGATCAAAATAAGGTTCTGGTGTGGGCCTAGCCCTGACAGATCTAGATGGAAAAAATTAATTTTCTTATTACAAATTATAATTCTTATGCACCAATAATAGAGTAGAGTATGAAGCTTTTATCCTCTACTTATAGTTTACACTTGAGCATAATGTTAAGTAATTGCAAATCTTTACTGATTTTGAACTAGTGGTTAATCAGATCATGAATAAGTATAAGTGTAATCTCACTTATCTAAATAAGTAAAAACATAGATTGTGGGACTTGATTGATTCCTTTGAGGGATTCAACATCAAATCCATCCCCAGATAGTAGAACTAGACAATTGATTCACTACTAATTTGGCACCACTTTAGGTGTCTAAGATGCAAAAGTTCTCAATAGAGTTTGTCCCTTACCCGTACATCCTATACATTATGGGTAACTTCCAAGTGTTCAAGGATGACCAATAGATCTTTTGAAGCTCAAATAATATATGAGAAAGACATTAACCCATACATGGTGAAGACCTGGGATAATATAACATCTTATAATTGAAGGAGAACCACATCCCTCTGGGCATGGTCTCTTTAGAATGAGAAAGAGATGCATAAACAAGAAGTTGAAGGTCCATCTTAGTTATGGTCTCTCCATTTTGATAAAACCAGATCAAAATAAGGTTTTGGTGTGGGCTTGGCCATGATGGATCTAGATGGAAAGAAGCACCTTGTTGTTTACAGGTTATAATTCCCCTACACTAATAATAGAGTAGAGTGCGAAGCTTTGATCTTCAGCTTATTGTTTATACTTGAGCATAATGTTAAGCAATTTCAAATCTTTGTTGATTCTAAAATAATGGTCAATTAGATCATGAATAAGTATCAGTGTAAGCTCACTTATCTAAACAAAAATAGAACACAAAGTGTGGGACTTGATTGATTCTTTGAGGGATTCAACATCAAAGCCATCCCTAGTGAGCAGAACTAGATAGTTGATTCATTACTAATATGGTACCACTTCAAGAGTCTAAGATGTAAATGTTTTTAATAGAGTTTGCCCCTTGCCCCTCCATCCTAGATAATGTGGGTAACTTATAGGTTTTCAAGGATGACTAACAAATCATAAAATTCATGAACAACTCTAGATATTTCAAAGATATAATAATAGATGAGAAATTTATCAAACCTATGCATGGTGAAGACCTGAGAGAATATGGCTTCTTGTAATTGAAGGATAACCACATACCTTTGGGCATAGTCTCCTTAGAGTGAGATTTTGATATAATCCCCCAAGCTTAGAATAAAAAATCACCAAGAGAAATTAAATTAGATTTTGCCAAAGGAAATTTGGGAACTAACCAAAAACCTCAATAGGTGAATGTAGATCTAATTTACACTCAAATTGAAAAATGAAAGCTAAAAGACACATTGGTAGAATACAAAGATGTGATAGTTGGACATACGAGGACCTAAAAATCTTTGACCCTAGAGTCCTAACACACACTATCCCACTGAAGTTAGATCATATGCCTTTCAAGTAGAGACAGAGGCTAGTAATCCAATTATATAACCTCTAAGTTAAATAGAAGTATAGAAGCTGCTCGAGGCCAAAAATGTATTCCTAATTAAGCACTCTACTTGGGTAGTCAATTTGGTGTTAGTCAAGAAAAAGAGTAGAGAAATTAGACTCTATATTGACTTTAGGAACCTAAATAGAGTATTAGAGAAAGCTAATTACCTCCTCCTTCACTACATAAGGTAATTAATATGGTTAGTGGATCATAAATGATGTCCCTTTTAGATGGATTCTCTAGTTATAATCAGGTATTGGTAAAGGCAGTGTATCAGATTAAGACTACCTTCACAGTAAAGCGAGGAACTTTTGTATATAAGAGGATGTCATTTTCCCTACTTAAATCAAGGCATACTTTACAAAGGGCCATGGAATTTTCTTTCTAAGGAATTGCATCATGATATATATGGATGACTTCAATATGTTTTCCAAAGATAGAGTTGACCATTTAGACCACTTCTGAAAGGTGTTTGACAGATGTGAATTGTATGGAGTGTCACTTAATCCAAAAAAAATATTTGGAGTTACCAAAAAGAAGATATTAGGCCATATCATCACCAAATATGGGATCTCCATTAATCGAGATTAATTCTAGGCCATTTCCAAGTTGACACCTCCAAGTAACAAGAAAGATTTGAAGTCCTTCCTTGGTAAGATAAACTTTATGTGGAAATTAATTTATGGATTTGAAAAGATTATCAAACCATTAAACACTACGGTAAAGAAATATTCCAAGATAGAGTGGCCAATCGAATCTTGGAGAGCCTTCCAAGACATCAAAACTACAATTGCTCAAGTTTTAGTTCTAATTAGTCTAGAATCCAGTAAGGATTTTTATCTCTATTCATTTGCTTCAGAACATATTATATTTATTGTTCTTACACAAAAGGTAGAAGACAATGAACATCACATTGCCTTTATGAGTTTCAATTTGAAGGATGTAGAGTTGAAATACTCTATGATAATCAAGTAGATTTATGCCTTGATAAAAATAGCGAAAAAGTTTAGGCATTATATTCTAAAAAATAAAACATACACCATTATGCCAAACCTAGTTGTCAAGCTCACGTTTAGATAGAATGAACTAGGTGAAAGAAGGGGTAAATAGATGGCCAAAATTTAGGAGTTTGACTTTAAAATTAAACCAACCAAGATGGTAAGAGGCCAAAGGATTATCCAACTAATGATTGAGATTGATACATGAATTACTATTAAAAAAATAATGATAGCAAGTGGTGCACTCAAATCATCCATTATCTTCTCACGGACACATGTCCCCCAAAACTAAATAGAGAGGAAAGACGAACACTCAGGGTCAAATTGGCTCATTATATGATAAAGAAAGGAGTCTTGTACAAAAAGAACTATGAATGCATATATTTAAGATGCATTTCAAAGTAAGAAGTTGTTGATATCCTAAATAACCCGCATCAGAAGCTTGGTATCAGGCATCCCTTAGGAAATAAAATAGCTCATAAAATTCTAAGGATGGAATATTATTGGCCCATAATCTTCAAGGACACTCATAATCACATTTGGACCTACCATGAGTGCTAGGTATTTGGGAAGAGATAAGTGAATGTTGTGATTCCTTTGTAGCCAATCATTGAAGGACATATCTTTACCCAATGGGTCATTGATTTTATTGGGGTGATAAACCCAAACTCTTCAGCAAGGCATAAGTATATCTTAATAACTGCTGACTACCGTACAAGGTAGATATAAGCTATTACAACAAATAATTCTAGAGCAATTAATGTCATCAAGTTTCTAGAAGAAAACATATTGACTAGGTTTGACACTTCCATTTTCTTAGTTTGTGATAATGGTACAACTTTTCATTATTTTGAATTCATAGAATGGACTTATGATAATCAAATCATAATAAAGTTCTCTTGAAAATATTATCCACAAGTGAATAGAGTAGCTAAGTCTACCAATAAAAATATGATAGATGTTATTAAGAAGTTGACACAAGATAAACCAAGAGAAGGGCATCTCTTGTTGAAATATGCACTATGGGTAGATAGAACTAGGCACAAGCAAGCCCTTAAGGATTCACCTTTTCTAATGGTGTATGGGTAATAACCAGTATTTCCCATTACTCTTAAGACTCCAAATTATTAGTTAATGTAAAAATATATGGGGGAAGATGAAAGAATACAATCTAGACTATTAGACATAGTATAAATGAAGGATGTAAGAATTGAAGCACTGCGTAGCTTAGGTAAACATCAAGATATTTTCAACATATGGTTTGATAAAAGATCCAAGATTAAAGCCTTTCAAATTTTAGACTTAGTGCTTCTATGGTATAAAACACATGAAAATAAAGGGCAACATGATAAGTTCAATCCTTTGTGGATTGGACCCTATTAGATATTATAAATCCTAAGTAATAATGTCTTTCAGTTGAAAGACCTCTAAGGTAATGACCTTGCCTTTCTAGTTAATAGAAATTTTTTGAAGCATTATTTCATGGCTGATTCAATTGGAGATGCTTCAAGATGACTATAAATTTGATCATATGAATCCAAGAATGGAGGTTAGTAACATGCTAGTTCAAGTAACAAAAAATTAAATAAACACACTAGCACTTACACTTACACTCTTAACATAGAACTTAGTGCAAGCTTAGTAACAAAAGATAAATGAAAGCACAACTAAAACATAAAAGACAACAAATCCTTTACCTTTCTTGGGAGCTCTAAGTGATTTGTTGAGTGGCTTTCTCAACTTGTGCATCAAAGAGTCTTTGCTAAATAAAGTTTGTTGGATCTTTCTCTCCTTGGCACCATTGGATTTGATATGGCTTGATATAGCTTGGCTCAATATTTTGGCATTATAACATTACTTGCAACAAAATAACTTATGTTTCTCTCTCCAAATTTTCATTATAACTTTGGATTATGAGAGCTTAAAATTGAAGAGACATGGCTTTGTATTTATAGCCTAAGGATTTAACTCTCACCCAAGGTGAGTCAAGGTGGAGTTTAAATATGGAATGGGTTCAAACCTAACATATGTGAGTTAAATATAACCCCAGTAGAGTTAATAGTTATCAATTAATTATTATTTTCAATGAATAGGCATGGGTCTCCAAAATAGATATTTTAAGATATTTTCAAAGAGCTTGACAACTCGTAAAGACAATGATGAAAGGTTAGGATATTTTAAAATTTTGAATTTATTTTTTAGTTATTCATTAATTGCACATGGATAATTCAACAAGGCATTTGATTTGGTTTATCATGTTAATTAATTTTGATTATCCATTTAACTCTTTCAAGATTTAATATTTATTCATGTGCCCCACTTATTAGTTCCATAGGTCAAATTGACTATTGTTATGCTGCAAGGTGATTAGGGATGAATCCGTGAGAGGTTATTATTGCATACAATAGGACATCACAATTAAGGATGTATCAACATGATTCTAAGCTTTGATGAATAATGTGCAAGTAAATTTGGGGCATTTAGTGATTCTTACACTTAATTTGCAATGGTTGGTAGTAATCAGTTTGAAGTCCGATCAGAAACCGATTGTGGTTAGTTTTAAGTGTCTATAGTTGCCCCTATTTAGAAAGATGTTGTAGTTTATAAGTATAGTAATGTCCTCTCAAATAATTAAATAGGATAAAAATAAGATAGTGATTGAATAAAAAGCTCCAAACAATGTTTAAAAAGCTTATAATGATATTTGTGATCATAGGAATCCAAGAAGGGAAGTTAATAACATGTTAATTCAAGTAACAAAAACTTAAATAAACACACTAACACTTACACTCCTAGCCTAGAAATTAGTGTGAGCTTAGTAATAAAAGACAAATAAAATCACAACTAAAATATAAAAGACAAAAATTCTTTTACCTTCTTTGGGAGCTCCAAATGCTTTGCCGAGTGGCTTGCTCAGCTTGTGCATCAAAGAGTCTTTGTAAAATGAAACTTGTTGGGTCCTTCTCTTCTTGGCACCATTGGATTTGATATGGATTGATATAGATTGGATCAAGACTTTGGCATTATAACATTGCTTGCAACAAAATAGCTTATATCTCTCTCTCCAAATTTGCATTATAACTTTGGCTTATGAGAGCTTAAAATTCAAGAGACATGGCCTTGTTTTTATAGCCTAAGGATTTAACTCTCAACCTAGGCGAGTCAAGGTGGAGTTTAAACATGGAATGGGTTCAAACCTAACCTATATGAGTAAAATATAACACCATTAGAGTTAATAGCTGTCAAGTAATCATGATTTTTAATGAATAGGCATGGGTCTTCAAAATAGATATTTTAAGATATTTTCAAAGATCTTGACAACTCATAAAGGCAATGATGAAAGGCTAGGATATTTTGCATTTTTGAATTTCCATTTTTAGTTATACATTAATTGCACATGGATAATTCAATTAAGCATTTAATTTGGTTTAACTTGTTAATTAATTCTAATTAGACATTTAGCTCTTTCAAGATTTAATATTTTTTCATGTGCCCCACTTAATAAATCCATAGGCCAAATTGACTGTTGTTATGCTACAAGGTAATTAGGGATGAATCTGTGAGAGTTTTTTATTGCATATGATAAGATACCTCAATTAGGGATGTCTCAACATGATTCTAAGCTTTGATGAATGATGCATAAGTAAATTTAGGACTTTAAGTGATTCTTAGGTTTAATAAGCAATGGTTGGTAGGAATCAGTCTGAAGTTTGGTCGAAAGTCAGTTGTGGTCAATTTTAGGTGTCTATAGTTTACCCCTATTTATGAAGATGTTTCAGGCTATAGGCACAATAATGTCTTATAAAATAATGAAACAAGCTGAAAATAAGATAATGATTGAAGAAAAAACTCTAAACAATGTTTGGGAAGCCTATAATGATGCCCCCTCGAGGGAGTGGATGACATATACGATTGATGGATGGTCCTTAAAAAATACGTAAGAAGAAGAATGAAATAAACCCATGGGTGAGATTAATTCAATCGAGAAAATTCTTGTATGTATAGATTTAAAAAGCACTAATTTTCCCAATGGTGGTTATAATCTATAACAAACGTTGAGACACTAATTTTCCCAAAGGTAATTATAATCTATGGCAATGACATATGCCCAAGTTAGGGTTTATCAGTCAATGATTTGCCAATAACTAATTATAATCATTAAGATGACCCAAAATAAAAAATGATTATTGATTATGGCCCAATAAGGCAGATTAGTAAGCATATCTCAAATATATAACCTTTTTTACATATTAAAGATGAGTGGGCATGAATGTAGATGCAATGGTCTAATGACTAAATAAGCCACAAACAACCAAGCATATGGTAATGCATAAAGTGATGAAAGAGATGAATAGAAGAATAAATGTTTGATCAATCTGAATGATTCAATTGTACTTGCTAATATAGAGATGCTCATCCTTATTAACATTGATACAACGAAAATGGTCAATGGGTTGATTTGATCAAGATAGGTGGGAGGATTTTTTAAGGGTACCAAGGAGAAACTTCTATAGTTCTATTACTTGTAAGACTTCTTGAGCTGAATTTTACTATAACACATGACAATATGTACCATGATAACGTAGCCAAAATGTGCATAAGGACCGACTCCTGACCTAATAAACATTGGGAAATAATGCACCAATGTTAAAAACCATGATAAAAATATTGATGTATAGATATGTATAGACTCAAGAATAATGCATAAAGAATCACCTAATGAATGAATATAGACTAAGTCGAGGCACAATACAAAAAGCAAACAAACAGACAAGTAAAATAAAATTAAGCAAACAAACACACAAAAATCTTAAAAGTAAAAGAAAAATAAAACATCCTAATAATGGATTTTCCCCAGTAGGGTAGATTAAAGATGACTGACTAGGCTTAAACAGGACACATGTTTTTGGATTTTGAAAATTGTGAATGTTTTTGGAATTTTTGGGGTAACTTAACTCGTTAGAGATTAATAAGATACCATTCATAAAATAGTGAGAGTGTTATCTTAGGTTGCTCATAAAATGGTGAGAGCATATGGAAAAGAAGGACAAAGTTGACCTCAATGTGAATTGAGCACAACCTACATAGTCCCATTAGGACCTTAAGTCATAGTAGTTTCACCCACACAAAAAGTAGTGAGAACCAACTTAGTCACAACAAGTTCTAAAATCAAGAAAAATGGCTAGGCAAATGATAATTTTAATGGAAAGGTGATGCAGTAATACATGATAAAGGTGTTGTTCCTAATTTGCCCATAGGTGATTATAATTAGGAAAGAATGACATAGGTGTGTGTTACTAATTTGCCCATATGTAGTTATAATTAATAACACAAGGAGGAATACTGATTTAACCATAGGTGGTTATAATTAGTGGTACCAATCAAAGGTAAATGAAAGATAACTTACCAGATCCATTGTCACACTACTTTCATATACTTCTATTTAAACATGAAATTAAAAAATTATTAAAACTGGAAAGGAATCCCCTCGTAAAAAGTATGAGAAGAACCAAAGGAACCTAGATCAGAAGGGGTAGGTAGTACAACTTAAAATAGGTTTTGGTCTAATAGATATGACATGGTAGGGTGACATAGGGCATGGCATAAGGAGAAATGATAGGATGACAATTGGTTATAATGATAGGAGGGTTGCTCCCAAGTGATAAGGCAAGGTAAATGGTAGTGTATGAAACATTGACAAGAGAAATGGAAAAATGAAAATGATAAGGTAAATGATTTTGGCCAAGGTATATGACAAATGGAAAGGTAAATATTTTTGGCCAAGGTAGAAAAGGTATGGTTTTTGTTTTTGGCAAGGTCAAATGTTATTCTTATTGATGTGGAGATGCATGTCTTGATCGACATATGATACAATTAGAACAATCAATCATGTAAATTTCTAGCCTATACCTATTCTGAATAACTACTCTATCAAGAAACTACTACATATATAGATGCTAATAATGTTGTGATCTTCATTGGTCATTAATTTTGTTTCCTCCAATCATCGAGACAAGGTATCTTTGTATCCTCTATAAAATAAAATACGGCCATAGATGGTAAATATGGATAAATAATGGATGATAGGTCTAATTTTTCAATGTAAAGGTGGATGATAATGGAATGTACAATAGTTAGGTGATAAATTAAGATCAAGATTTTTAGGCACACATAATGTTTTTGATTCTAGATTTGACATAACTTTGGTTGTGGTGGGGCTGAAGACTTTTGAATATGCTCTTGATCGGACCACCATATTTTTCTATTATTTGGGCCTGAGAGTAGCTACCATCTTATTATACTGTAGATTGGATGATGTACTGATTTGATCTTTGATAATGTCCTCATCAAGCAATGAAGAACTATTAAGCTCAACTATTGGTACCTCGAAGAGGTTTTCACCAATAAAGTTGTTTTGATTGTCCCATAGTGCCTCAGAGAAGGTTTCATTAAGGAACATTGAATTTTGAATTTTATTATCACCTAGTGCCTCCAAAAAGGTTTCACTAAGAGATTCTTCTTCTTCTTCTTCATGAATGTGGTCTTGGTTCCCTTGATATTCTTCAATTTATATGCCATCATAGATGCAATTCAACAAGGTATGATTCTGTTAGTTCCAATCAACACCTATGGGAGGTGGAAGGGAAATAAAATGGCTAGTTTGGTTGGTGGCAATGGTATGTGGAACGGTAATAAAATGAAAAGAGGTCACACAATCCTCATAGAATATACTAGGAGAACTTGTGTCAAAGTTTAAATAATCATCCTTAAAAATTGTATACAAATCACAAATGTATTCAAATTGATTTGCAAGGTATGCATAACCAATATTATAACAACCACAAACATATTCTGATTTTGAAGCTAATTCTGACTTAAGGGACTCTAAATCTGAGGTTAAGACTGATGTTGATTTTGATTTTGATGCTAAATTTGATGTTAGTTTAATAATAAAATCTAACTTCAATATTAATTATTCATTTGGTGTGTATGATACTATAATGATGTCTTGTTGAATGCTTGATATTGGACAAGTAACAACCTATGATGGCATACTGGGATCCATAGAGACTAGTTTGTTAAAGTGAGATTCTTCAAGTGGAAAAAGGTCGAGAGAGAAATACTTAGCGACTATCTTGTCAAAGGAAGGCTCTTTAAAAATAAGCATATGGTCAAGATAATGATTTACCCAAAGGTATTTATAATCATCAAGAAGTGACTTAGCAAAGATTGGATTATAAGAGTGAGACTCCTTGACAACTAGAATAGGATAAAAAGGTGATTAATCACAATTTGAATTATCACTAATGATTGGTTCAACAAAAACATCATGGTTTGGTTGGTTCTCTTGGCTTTGGTTTACAATCAGTTGTAGAATACTAGTTTTGAGCACATCTTGGTCTTCAAATGATTGGTTCAGTTGGAGAGGTATTGATTGTCTTGGTCGTAGCTCAATAATTGACAAGGGTTTTCTAAAGTGGGGAATGGTTTGAAATAGATGAATAATGGATGGTAGTTGGATAATGATAGTTTTATCTATGATGGGCTTAGCAAATGTGTGTTTATGGCCTAAAATAGTAACTATGCCTCATTTAGTCATGATGTCACAACCTTATTGGGATAACGATTTACCATACATAGAATGGCCTAGAATGGTAATGGTAGGGCATTACAAAGCTTGGTTGCTCATACAAGATAAACTATAAGGTCCTAATATATAAATGGTAGGGCATTACAAAGCTTGGTTGCTCACACAAGCCAAAGGATGAGGTCTTGGTATAGAAATGGTAAGGCGTTACGAAGCTTGGTTACTATCATGAGCCAAAAGATGAGGTTATAGTATAGAAATGGTAGGGAATCATGGAGATTGATTACTCACATAAGCCAAAGGATGATGTCTTGGTATATAAATGGTAGGGCATTGTGGAATTTGGTTACTCGCATGAGCCAAAGGATGAGGTCTTGATATAGAAATGTTAGAGCATTGTGGAGATTAGTTGCTTGCACAATCTGAAGGAGGGTTAATGGTATAGGTGGAGGATTAGATGCCATGAGTACTAAGGGGATAAATATCATACGTCAACCAACCTAAATAAAGTAACACTAAATTTGGTGCTTGGCTTTATTCCCTAGATTGAGTATTGTAAGGAGGATATGGATCCATCTCACAAACCACTTCTTCACCATAAAGGTCTAAAAAAAAGTTAATTTGTGAGACCATTCTATCATAATTTAGATTGTATATGGCTCCACCATAAGTGTAATGAGACATATCCACATTAATGATGAATGATCTACAAAAGGCCTAGAGTTATGAAAACTTTGAAAAACATTGTCCAAAGGACAAATGGTTCAAATTTGGTCTAGCTTGGTCTAAAAGAGTTGTATCTCCAAAATGGCTTGTGCTAAAACTTGGTATAAAATAGTCTACCATAAAATGTCTCACATAAAATATCAAGCAACCAAATAAAAAATGAAATGACAAATTCTAGGTCTAAATTATTCCAAATAAGTCTAATCTAAATAAACAAAAGTTGCTAGGTCTTTTAGCCAAACATGATGTCAAAAGCTAGTGTCAAAACAAGCATGTATTAGGACTTTTGAAAAAACAAGCTCAAAATTTAGACTTTAAATAAAAGGTGAGATTTAATCTAACAAATTTGGAACACTTTGGCATAGACTAGGCATTCAGAATCAAACATAAACTTGGTCAATTGGCATAAGGCACAAAATAAAAGGCATATGGAGAGATAGGATATTTATCCCAAATAAAGGCACAAATAATAATGAAAACTAGGCTTATTTAAATAAACACACTATACAAAATTGAATGGAATATCGACACTAGGCATATATTCAAAAGACATATGTGGATTTGGTTTTGAAAATGGAAATTTGAACATAAGGCAAACAAGTCTATGAAGCGATTTGAGTAGTATAACAATGTTATCTTAATCTAAAGATATAATCAATGGTTGGTTTCAAGACTTAAAGGCATAAAAACTCAAAATGAATAGGGCAACATAATGTTACCCTTTCCAATCAAGTGAAACACACAAAGATTTGTCAAAAGACTAAGGCAAAGGCATGTAATCAAAATGCACAGTATAACACCTACTCAAACAAAGGAGTGACGTATAAACAAAAATAATTTTTACATGGCATAACAAATAAAATAGATATCTTAGACTCAAAACCATGCAATAAAGGATAAAAATGACTCAAACACCTAAGTGTACGTTTTAGATCCTATAACTGACAAGGTTGCATAATACTGTCAAATTTTGTCAATGTTCTCACTCTTGGGAGGATTTTATGTGTTAATCCAAAAATAAAATTGAATGACAAGTAGGGTTTTTAGGTAACCTCTTCTCCCAAGAGTTTATACTGTGACATGAAACTTCAGGCTACTCACCCTACATAAAAAATATGTCCATGATAAGTGGGGTTATTCTAAAAATAAATTTTCATGCATTTTTAGATGGTCTTAAATATGGATAATACAAGAGATGCTCACATTATTTGGATCCGTGTCAACCAAATTATTTTGAAAAGGTCTTGTCCTTTTCACAACCACTACATCTATCATTTACTTAGTGTAGTATGATGTTCAAGTTGCCCCTATGATCTGAGGAAATGTTTTACTAACAAGGTTTGCTTAACTGCTCAAACAAATATCCCAATAAGTCAATGTTAATTTGTATACCCCACCATGGAGTGGGGTTGAAATTATTCCAAGAGATGAATTCCCAAGTTAACACTTCCCTCTATAACTCATGAGGAGGTGATGAAATCCCGCTCACAAGCCAAAACACAAGAAAATAAATGACAAGTGAAAAGACTTTAGGGTCATGTTTTGATCACCTAAACCATATGGATTTGAAGATCCTTAGCATGCTCTTTTCACACCTTTAGAAAAGGCCTAAATGCAAAGAAAGAGAATTTTTGGTCACCCAATTTTCCTAAAGGGATTAGGGAAGAGCATACACACATCAATCATTTTTCAAAAAAATATAATTTTTAAAAGAACAAGCATAAAACAAAACACTCTTAAGAGTATGTAATCTAAGTTAGTGTGTTTATTTGAATGCACTAAAGTGAAATGTTTATGAAATTTGGAACTTTGCCATTTGTTGTTGAAATCTTTAAACAAAATGAAAATGATTTAAACAAAAATATTCTTAAATCACCAATTTGAAATGTGAAAATTGCAATCTAGAAGTGTTTTAAATATCTCCTTGTCGCTTTGGGTCTTACATAAAGTGTTAGGGTTTTTTTCAAATGTTTTGAAACATTTATGCAACATTAAAGTAAATTAATAGTATATTATGAAAATTTAAGAGAAAACACATGGTTTAAAAAAATAAAAAATGGAGTCCAAATGACCCCAAATGAAGCTTCGAAAGATGGCTTATCAACCTATTTTTTAGGTCACAAGGTGTCAAGCATAGTAGTGGCATGTAGTGAGTCCAGGACATGGGTATATAGTCCAAGCTATGACTTTACACACAAAAACCTGTGAATAAAATTTTGAAAACTTTTTAATGAAAATGAGTCCAATTAAATAAAAAATAAGACCAAATGATGGTACATAATATGCTTAAAAGTCATTAGAAAGATTCATGGGGTGTTTAAGTCCCATCGAGAGTTCCATTTGTGATCATAGGAATCCAAGAAGGGAGGTTAGTAACATGTTAGTTCAAGTAAACAAAACTTAAATAATCACACTAACACTTACACTCCTAGCCTAGAACTTAGTGTGAAATTAGTAACAAAATAAAAATGAAAGCACAACTAAAACATAAAAGACAACCAATCATTTACCTTCCTTGGGAGCTCTAAATGCTTTGTTAAGTGGCTTGCTCACCTTGTGCATCAAAGAGTCTTGGGTAAATGAATATTGTTGGCTCCTTCTCTCCTTGGCACCATTGGCTTTGATATGGTTTGATATAGTTTGGCTCAATATTTTGGCATTATAACATTGCTTGCAATAAAATAACTTATGTCTCTCTCTCCAAATTTGCATTATAACTTTGTATTATGAGAGCTTAAAATTCAAGAGACATGGCCTTGTATTTATAGCCTAAGGATTTAAATCTCACCCAAGGTGAGTCAAGGTGGATTTTAAACAAGGAATGGGTTCAAACCTAACCTAGATGAGTCAAATATAACCTCAATAGAGTTAATAGTTGTGAAGTAATTATGATTTTCAATGAATAGGCATGGGTCTCCAAAATATATATTTCAGGATATTTTCAAAGATTTTGACAACTCATAAAGGCATTGATGAAAGGATATGATATTTTGAATTTTTGAATTTCCTTTTTTAGTTATTCATTATTTGCACATGGATAATTCAACTAGACATTTAATTTGGTTTCACTTGTTAATTAATTATGATTAGCCATTTAACTCTTTCAATATTTAATAGTTGTTCATGTGCCCCACTTAATAGGTCCATAAGTTAAATTGATTATTTTTATGCCACAAGGTGTTTAGGGATGAATTCGTGAGAAGTTATTATTGCATATGATAAGATACCTTAATTAGGGATTTCTCAACATGATTATGAGCTTTCATAAACAATGCACTATCAAATTTGGAACTTTTAGTGATTCTTAGGATTAATTTGCAATGGTTGGTAAGAATTAATTTGAAGTTTGATCAAAATCTAGTTGTGGTTAGTTTTAGGTGTCAATAATAAATAGAGATTGTAGATGTAGGATTAGAGTAGATTTCTTGATTTCTAGATTAAGTTGTATGCTTTATAGGATTATTCTTTCTTGCTTTATATTTTTGATTTCAATAGATTAGTTGTTATGCTTTCTAGATTAGTTTTCTAAAACTGCAGAACAAACTAACTGATTTCTTACATGGAGATCACAAATAAATTACCAAAACTAAGGGGATGATTCATAAAGATGCACCATTGGTCCTCATAATTATTTATTCTAATAATACTAGAGTTTTTGGAGTCAAAGTATGTGTTATGATTGAATTAGGTCTTGTTTTGATTGGATGAGTTTACTTGACCTCTGAGATTTATTTTGATAAAATCACAAAAATTTAGAAAGTCTTTCCATTTCTAAAGATTAACTTTATGACATGATAAAACTTGTATGAGTGATAATAAACATATATATGGATATACAATAACATGGATGTATTGATAGAAATAAATTTTCTTATATATACACCCATCCAATGGTGATTCCCAACATTTCTTCTATTTATGTTTTCAATATGCACACACACATTTCGATATATATATATATATATATATATATATATATATATGTATGTATATATATGTATAGATATACATATGTATGTATATATTTATGTATACATACATACATACATACATACATACATACATACATACATACATACATACATACATATATATATATATATATATATATATATATATATATATATATATATATATATATATATATATATATATATATATATATATGTACACACAATCATACAAACTTATGGAAGAAGGGTGATTCAAGTAAACTCTATTAAGGATAAAAATGCTTGTTTGGTAATAAAGTAATGATTAGATTTAAATTAGAGGTATATCTATCGAGACTATGGATACTTAGCCGACAACAAAGCAATGCCTAGACTTCCCTTACTATTATTATAAAATTAAGAAATCAAAATGAAACCTATAGTGTATGTCCAAGACTTTGTCCAAACTCTCATAATAAGGTAAATTGAATCCACAAAATCACACACTTAGATACAAGGAATGGAAAGGGTTAATATGTTGCATGATAAAGTAGGAGTCTATTTTAAGGTCTAGTTTGTTTATTAATTTCTTGGTGGGGATAAAATTTTCTTATGATATATTTATAAGATTTTGGGTTATCAAAATATTCAAGATTATTTTCTCCTATGAGTCACCACTTGTTTTGAACCAACACACACACACCATTTAAATTTTTTAAATAGGGACCTATTATTATTGAAAATCCATTTTTGGGGTCCTAAAAAGCTTAGAAATCTATGATATGAATTTATGCATGCAAAAGTATAAGGTTTTCTTCAGAAGTCTAAAGTTAAAAGAGTTTGAATTATGAAAATCAAATCTTGAATGGATATTTTGAGTCATTTTTAACCTTAAGTTTTAATATTTCTCTTTGAAAAATTAGTGTTTTGATTTATGGACTAACATAACTAATGTTTTCATCCTAGTGTTCTTATGTTTTCTTTCAAATTCCTGTAGGACTATCGATGCAGACTTGATAATAAATAATGATCAGGCCCTATCCTTATTGAATAAATTTAGGATAGGTGGCATCACCACATTATTTGGAATCTATATCCCTTTTTAAAAGTTTCTAAGTGTTCAAAGTCCTCAAGATCTGATAGTTTGATAGGTGGCATTCATATGTTGTACAAAGCCTTCTAGCTTTAAATAAATTTCTAAGTGTTCAAAATCTATGGGCTTTGAGAACATACCACACAAAATATTCTCATCAATATAGAACCACAAAATATTTAAAATTAAATTTAGTCTTCTAATGGTTCTAAACTCCCATAGTCTCCGGGTTTGCTAGGTGGCACATTTCCATTTACTTGAAACCATTGAAGGATTAACATAGTCTAATGGTTTCAAGATCTCATTATCTAATGTTCTCAATCTTCTGAAAGCCGAACATTTGACACTTGACACATTTTCATTTACCTGAAACCAAAAAGGGATTAAATCAAAGTCAATTATTCAATAGTCTCATAGCCTCAAATCTCCATCCCTTTGAAATCTCGATATCATGATGCATGTAGACATTTCATTATACAGAACATTTACATATACCTACATTATTAAAAAGGTTCAAGTGCCCATGCTCCCATAATTTTGAGTTCCCATAGACCTAAGGTTTATCCACATGGTAGAGTTGTGTTAACTTACAACCCTAGTGTATATAAATTAGATATGAAAATATAAAGGCCTAAGTGAACAAAAATCAAACAAGTGTCACAACTCAAGAGTTGTCAGTGCAAAGAACACATAAATGAGTTAAATAATAGGGAAAAGAAGTGGGTAAGAAAGAATTCAACAACTATCTAGAATATGATGAATGGACACATAAAGTTAATATATAGTTGTTATTTGGCAAACAAGTAAACCCATCAAAGTTGACTAGCATGTTCAACTAAAAACAAGAACATAATCAAAATGTTGTTATTTGCATTGATAACACACAAATGCATTCAAGACTCAGAATTTTGGGCAATATATGTTAAATATAATTGAAAGGTTAGTATTTCTCCATTTATCTATCAATAAAAAGTTGCAATCCCAAGCTCTCAAGCATCTAAAGAGCCCTACAATCTTCAGTGAACTTACAAGAACAAACCAGATGATTTACAAAAGAGATTGCATAGTTTAGATTGATAAAACGGCCTCCTCTTCAATGCAAGTAAATGTTAAACCCCCCTATGTACTCTTGTGCTAGGATCATATAATACATAAACACAATGTTCAATAAATGTGCCCTCAAATTCATGTTCCTCCATTATTCGATGCTCAAGAATGTTGTAGAGTTTGTGGTGCCCTACTTTGTGCAAGACCAATTGTCTCCAAATGAGAAACAATATATCGATGACTTGATGCCCATTAAAAAAAAGGTCTTAGTATAACAAGGATAAAACTAGAGGTAATGTCTTGCATAGACCTGCTTAGAGGTTTAGTTTTCAATTTAACATTTTCTGGGGATTGCTTGCATCTTAGGAAAAATAAAAATGTAGCTGTAGTTATTTTTGGGAGGGTTTTCAAAAGGTACCTCAAACTTTTATGGCCTGAAACTACCTATAACCAACTCTTGGCCAATGTTTGGCTCGAGCCTAACTAAGTAGATGGAAAATTAAAATAATGGATGGTTAATGGGTAGAGATTGAATCCCAAGGGGCATTTCCTCTAATTGCATTGTCAAATTCAGACCTAGATTTAGGATAGCTATGACCCTCCTAAATAGAGTATATGGTGTTGAAAGCATAACTTATATACAATAGGAATGGGTCCCTTTATTGGACATTATTTCAACTTCAAACAAGTTAGTTGCCCTGGGGAAAGTCATAAGTGCCAGATTAAATGCACAGATGTTCTATCCTAAACAAAGGCTAACTGATGGAATTTTTTTATATGATGTCATAACTACTAGATACAATATTGGGCACTATTCATAAGACACATGAGGAGCTATGACAACCCTAAATAGAGTATTTAGGTAATAGAATATGTGAATATTACTCTTTCATGTTTTTATACATATTCAAGAATGAACTTCAAAGCATATACAAGGAAAATGGTCCTCAAGTATATTAGGTGATCTATGGTAACTAGATACCTAGGTTGTCTAAAAACCTAACAAGAAGCATTGGTAAAATAGGGGATTATTGGTATTACACTAACTGCATAATCATTTGAATTTAAGGAATAAGTGTGGCTCCTCTGTTTCTATCACATCACATCCTAGACAAAATTACAGAACATAAAGTGGCTTTTCAACTCTAAAATAATATTGATGAAGAACTTAGGCTTAAGTATCAGGACTATTATTATAAAAGTCCTATGAGTATTGGACAACTTCAATTTATATTTATGCCACATTTTAACCAGGTTGGGAAAGCTATATCCCACTATAATTTAAAGGTGGCCTAATTCATGAAATGAGACCCCAGGAAGAAAATTAGGACATACCTCAAACAACTCAAGGAAAAGAAGGTGAACATTCATATCATCACCAAAAATATGATCATGAGGTTTTTTTTGAATGGATAAGATGATTATGAGGTGTGGATAAGGATGAAAGATAAACATATGTCTATGTTATTTGCTTAGGCTCTTCAAAATAATCCTATTATTACTGAAGAACAAGCTAAGGAAATAAAAGAAAAATAACAAAAATCATGGATCCATCAGTGGTTTCCAACTTAGCCACAACATTCAAAGGGGAAAGACCAACCTCCCTCCCCTACATGAGAATAAACAAAGTTACAAGAGGGAGAGTCTAGTGGCCAATGGGAGTTTAGTCCCCAAATGAGGAGGGAAAGTATAATATGTCTTCCGCATCCTCAACTACCTTCTACATCTCCAAATACCACTACTATAGTTTGGGAACAACTACTAAAAATGAGAAAACTACAACTCCTCCAAACTGGAAAGCACATTGTCTGTGACACCTCTACCACCACTTACAACTATCACCCAAGTTAGTCTACTTTAGTTTCTATAGTATTTTTTCATGTCTATTTCAACAACATCTTCTTGTATACACAATATTTTAATTAACTTTAACATTTAATAACACTTTCTCTCTTGCATGAACCTATAAAGTTTTTATCTCTTTGAGTGCACACCTTAAAAGGTGAACTAGGAAAGGGGTGGGTAGACCATTGGTCCTTCATAATATTGTTGTTCCCTATACCACCACTTGAAATCAACATAAACCTTTCCTATACACTTACCTAAGCTTTGAAACCTCATTTACACACTCCTCCAAGCAAATCACTACCTTAAATAGCTCCTATCTAAGCCCAAAAATCTTTTTGACATTTACCACATAATGTCAGCCTGGGTTGACCCTTTACTTAAAATATATTAGCACATTATGGGTCTAGCTTAGCCTTGGCTAACCTAATATGATACCTAACTTTCTTTTATTAATTAATGATACATGGTTGCTTAGAGCCAAAACTGTCTACTAAAATTTATGAAGTGTCTAAGGTTAGATTCAGGTATATATACACATTCTTTCTTCCATTTCTAGAGATAAAAACAAGAAGAACATCATTATTTGTGCATCTACTTATCCACCATTATACTTGGGAGTATTGCTTAGGGTTTCAATATTACACTTAGAGATATGAATCCTGTCTTGATGAGAAGTCTTTTGGATGCATAAGAGATGTCGTGTACGCTGGAGCTAACCTATCTTTATTATCTTTACAAACCACAACAAGCTCTTGCCAAACATCTTGGCCAAGGGAGAGATTTATGCTTGGTAGGTTTGTCTTCAAAGGCAAGTATTCCAAAATCTTATTCCTCATTAAATTAGATAGATTTGCATTTATTAACTTATATGCTTATCTCTCTATGCATTAAAATTTCCTCTACATTGACTTGAGTAGAGATCTTCTATGCATGTTTAATTTTATGTTTATTACCCCCATCTTGTGCCACAAGATTTGGTGAGTACTAGGTTAGATTTTAATTTACTTTGTCATTTACTTTATGAATAATAAATTTTATGACCTAGCTAGGGTTATCACATGGCACTGCTTGACTAGAGGCTTTGGAAACCTATCTAGTGATATTATTATGGTAAGGGACCCCTTGGTTAGGTCTAGTGGGTCCATCTTGGTGATGACCCCAATTGTATAAATGTACCAATAAGTGGAAGGGTAAGTGTTATTTATCTTCTTTGAGCTAGGATTGATTTGTATAACAACTTCACTTTCCCTTATATACACTTACTCTACTCAGGCACCTCTGGTAAGTCCACCTTCATCCACTACTATCAATGAAGAGGTATCTTGTCAAGTACTCCTTACCATTCTATCTGGTGCTCCATTAACCCTTCTTTCCATCACTATTATCCCTCCAACCATTACTTCACCACCACCTATAATGATACTTTCCACCACTATAGCTCCTTTACTCATTTCACCATCTTCCTCACCTTCCACTCCCCCCATGGTCACTTACCATATTAAATATAGGGGTCTTTCTAGCTCCTCCAAGGGTAAAAAATTAAAAGAAAGTCTATCTTTTGGTCTCTCCATCATAGAGTAATCCCTTGATGAGGAGGAAGTAGGAGAAGAGGAGCCTACACGAGTAATATATTTAGTTGAAACTCAACTAATGGAATTGAAGAAGATCTATAAATAATGAAGGGGTCATGACCTGTAATAAGTGAAGAGGCAACCCTAAACAATAAGGAAGTAGAGTTGGAAAAGGCTAAAGCTATAAGTTTGGTAGGCCTATAAGAAGAAGAGACTATGATT
The DNA here is from genome assembly GCA_037957365.1 of Torreya grandis. Lineage (NCBI taxonomy): Eukaryota > Viridiplantae > Streptophyta > Pinopsida > Cupressales > Taxaceae > Torreya > Torreya grandis. The sequence goes on along the minus strand of JARHVA010000888.1, from coordinate 2,835,420 downwards.
GGCACTTTGGGTCAATAAATCCTCATGGAAGAGCAAAGACAAAACGTAAATGAGGTAGTCTCTTATCTTGTTTCATTTATTTCCAATGTTGATATTCTGGCTGTAGATTTGCCTCCAGCCATTCCAAATATTCTTTTGTCTAGTTCTGTTAACTTTCCCATTCTTTCAACTTTAAAGCAAATAAAGGCTCCAAGCAAAGGAATTATTTTTAGAGTAGGGTTATAGTTTCTACTTAGAACTTGAGAAGTCCACCATCCCTTAAAAAACATTCAACTCAACTAGAGCTACTTATGCCACAATATTTACCCATACAATCCACCATTATAATTATTGAGATGATCCCATGCTTGACCAAGTATGTGGTTGAAGTCACTCCATTGAGATAACCTTCACCATGGGAGAGGGTTGTCTATCCACCTCTCCAGGTTTCCAATATAAATAAGTGAATCATTGGCACCACTAATAATAACACCTCCTCTAATGATGAATCCACCTTCCACATCTAAAGACTTTAGCCTAAAAGATGCAAAAATAGAAGAACTTGTCATTCTCCAATGGGAAAATAGATGAAAATCAAAAGGGATGAGAGACAAAACCTATTTTTCATAAAGTTACCTATAGTCTCTAATCAGTTTGACAAAAGGAGTAGAACTATACAAAGGGTGAGGAACATGAAGGCATTAAATTTAGATGCAAGGGAAGAAATGAAATTTGAACAAAGAGAAAATATAATTCTCCTAGAAAAGAAAGCCAAAAAAGATCCAAGGGATCCTAATGAATATACTAAATACTTCTATGCTTTTATGGACTCAATTGGTGAAGATATGAAATAAATGTACAAAAGCAAATAGAAAGTACAATAGAGATTACAACAAAGATAAACTATAAATGTTTCTCGAGAGATAATTAATGATGTGTAGAGTGAAGCTACTAAGTTATACAATATTTTGTATAATATTTGGGTTTCTAGAGTAGGTAACCAATCAAATAAAATAAAGGTGATCAAACTTTAGCACTAATTGAAAGAATTAGAGAAAACATTAATTTTTTTGGTTCAATTCTCCAGAACTAATGCATTCAACCAATTGAACCTAATATATAACATGGATGCATCATGGTGCCTCAATTATGTAATTAAAAAAAGGAATGCTTCCTTTAATTGTCATACATAGATGAAGACTCTATCGAGAAATTTTACAAATCATGAAAGTGAGGCCTTAGAAATTCTAAAAGACATGAGGGTCACTAGTGTTGTTACTCTTGTAAGTGAATTAATTAGCAGGTGAAAATTTGAGAACCTCTTCAAGTAGCTACAAATAAATTCAAGGAGGAAGTTTAAGGCACAATATATAGGACCAATGATGAAAATTTTCAATTGGAAAATTTTTCCAAGGATAGGGTAATAATATTTGAGGCTCTGGGAGTAGAGTTCAAGAACTTAAAATTGATTAGACAAGGTTGATGGCTAAGGCCATCAAACTCTTCAAACCTTCATTGCTCAATTTTGACATCATTAATAAGGAGTTTAGATCTGTACATGCATTATTGAAAGAATGTAGGTCAAAATAAATGGTTTTAAGGTCAATGGTAAACATGCAACCAACTTTTAGTGTTGCCACATCATCTCAAGATTCCCAATTTTGAAGATTTGTAGGCATGCAAACTCTAAGTGGGCCCATTTTGATCTCATAAGGAACAATAGTGGCTACTTTAGTTCCTCCAGCTGTCACTCCATCATATTCTTTGGCTAGTGGTGCCAGATTAGCATCTTGATAAATATAACTATGTACTTGCATGTTTTTGTTAAGTTAGAACCTTGGTTCCAAATTTATGTTGCATGTATATGTTGTATTTTTAGCTATGAAATTCTATTTTGTGCTGATTGTTATACATGTATCTTTTGCATGAGATTTGAACACAAGTCATATTTTTGTAAATGCATTTTTAGACTACACTTGAGAGATGATTCCTTCCCCATCCCATGTTATTTATACTTGTATCCTCCCAGTCCCAAAAGGAGGAAAAATTTGGCTGTTGAGATTAATACTAAATTCTGAAGAGGTTTTACAATGTTAATCTTAATGTGCAAATCTTGATTCTTATCCAACTTGTGGATTGTGTAATAATTTCTATCATTTTGGTTTTTTATTCTTTTGGTTGTGTATAAGTTATATCTTTTATATAAATTTGTTCATATTAAGCTATAGCTGATATGACTACCTTTTACTTATAAATCATAATCCCCCATTGTAGATGTGTTATCATAGTTTAATAAATGCAACACTGTTTGATTTCATGTGTTTAATTATACTATATTCTTGTTCCCATTGAATCCTAACTGTGTTTGATTGTTTGTGTGCTGCAATAGCTTGCAATAAAATTGGTCTGTAATTTTTTGTCTAACCTATAGCTCAAGTACTAGTCTTGAAAGTTTTCAACTAATGTGTTCCACGAGCCTCCTTTTCTTCCCTACCTTTCCCTAATTTTTTATTTTATTTTGAATTCCTACCCACCTTAGGTTAGAACCATCACCATTCCACCCATCTCAATCGAATTTAGATTCATCCATAGTTAACCCATCCATGGTAAATAAATTACATTGCTCACAACTATTCCACCAATAGGTTATTTACAAAACCCAATACCATTCAAATCATGCCTTAGAGTGAATACTTTTCACCAATCCTAAAATGTTAAAGGCTACCTCATAATTTTTTTTTGTGGTGTGCATAAAACCCACATCAATGAAAACACTATAGAATAATAAGTGTAGGAAACTGTGAAGGCAAAGGCTACTAAATAAAATTTTGAGGAGGAAAATAGAAGGATGAAGAAGAGAAAAAGAAAAGGGAATAAGAGGAATGAGAAATTCAAGAGGTGTAGAGAAAACAAATAGAGGTTGAGCAAGCAACCAAGGATTCTAAAGAAAGACAAAGGAAGATTTGTGCAGATAAATGGAACAATGAAATAAAGATGAGGCTAATGTAACAACAAAGGAAGCTAAAGATAAGAAGAAAAAAGACCTATGCAAGAAATAAAAATTGAAAAAATAAATTGGAAAAGGAGACAATAATAAAGGATGTCACAGATCAAGCTACAAAGGAAAGGGTTGGACAAGTTATGGAGGAGACAATAGAAAAAATAATAAGATCATAGGTAGAAAAATCTATTGAGGCAAAATAAAAACATGAGAAAAACCATAAGGAAGAAACAAAAGTAAAATTACAAGAAACTGAGGGCTAATATAAAACTATGCAATCAAAACAACCATATGAAGCCATGAAGGGCACAATCTCCAATTTCCAAGCACAACCTTTAATCACATCTAAAGCATTGGGGCCAACTTAGGGAGGAGTATAAAAAAAGGAGATATAGGATGAAATTGAAATTGCAAGGCATTGGATGTTCAAGCTTCACTATTATGTAAAATAACATTCAACCTCCTAGTTTCACAAATCACACAACACTCCCCACCTTCAACAACTATTATAAATTCACTTACTCTTATGATGCTAAGCCAAGAAGTATCACTCAATGTTACCAAATAAACCTTGGAAGACCAAATTGAAGGATTTTTTTTCCTTACATGAGTCCATTTCAAAAAAAGATTCGAATATAGAGCAACACAACACTCAGTTGTGAGAGGAAAACATAGATCTCCATGATATATTAACCAAGGCATAAAAGATAATAGTCAATACTTGCCAAACATTGGTATTATAAGTCTAGGGGAATAAGCAATGTTGAAAGAGAAATATATCATGGATCTCCTAACATATCTTACCATATATTAGGTTGTCATATAACAACTACAATAGTTTCAAGCTCAAGGTCAATAACTATAACGAAAAATGGAAGCCATCTTCGAGTTACTTGAAGAATACAAACATGTTGTTGATAATGTGACACATTAGGTAATCCAAATTTATTCTAATATTATTGAATAGAAGAATCAAATAGAATATGCTTGAAAGAAAATCAAGCCAAACCTCTCCAAGGCTGACAACTCAAAAGCAATCATGAAGAGTTATGTTACATTAAATGAATCACTACATCTCAAAGATAATGTCATACAAAAGATGCACACTTAGGAGAATGAGATGTTCCAAAACATATTTATATGCATGTAGATACATATATGTGTAGATTAGATGGAGTTAATATCAATAGACATCCAATAAAATATGGATCACCATAAGCCTATCATCATAGTCACATATGATGAGGACATTCAAACAATCCTGTAGAGTTAATCCCCCCTACGCACATCGCTCAACATGGTATGGGATGGTCTGGAAAATTAGTGATAGTTTAATCAATCTGTGAGATTGAATAAAATAACTCAAACACCATAAAAAGTGCCTCCAACACAACTAACACTCTAACATCTAATTTATAAATAATAATATCATTTATAATGGATATAATAGACTCTCTACCATCATAGGTGGACTCAAATTCATCTTCACAACCCATACCTCCACCTTCATAGTAAGGTACTGTGTATCCAAAAAAAATTCAATTTTAAAAATTGTAGATTTTTGGAAGGCAATAAGCATTAAAAGTAGGGCCAAGAAGGTTAAAACCTCATAAAGTATAGCCTCTTAGTTATGTCAATCTATTGAAACCCCATAAAGAGAAATACATTAGTGTGCTACTTAGTTTAAAACCCAAAAGGGTGATTAATTAATGTGCAAATGGTGAAAATTGATAAATGGAACTTAGAATGATAACCAAACTCATTAATTTTTTACCAACCCTATAACTCAGTGTAGGAAACTCCACTAGTTCTAGTATTTAATATAATCCTTACGACTTTGTCTCATGATGAAATATGTTTTCAATTCTAGGAAAGTGTCGATAATAAATTAGGAAGTGTAAAATTTTAGAAGTAATGTTTATGTGATTGTACATATAGAAAGCGACATACCAAACTTGTGCACTCAACTTTCTGAGGTCTGGCCAGGATAGTTGACGAAGAGATGATTGAGATGAGTAGGTCTAAGGGTTAGGAAAATAGGTTGAGGTATCAAAATATGGTTTTGAATGAAGGGCAAAAAAATATGCTCGTGACAATACTAGAAGAGATTTATAGCACCACATTGCTCATTGATAGTGGCTAACTGATAGGAAATATAACTCCAAGATCCTTCAGTGTAAGTAAGGATGATGTATCAGAGTTCTTGGTTAATGCTAGGGACTACAAACTGGGTATAGTTAAGTTAGATGACTCTAATGAATTGATCAACTCTTTTGAGTTGCCCAGTCAATGACATAAGTAAAGTAAACAAAAATATGATGAGGTTAGTCCTGAGGAGAAAGAAAAGAGGAGTGATGGGGGTCTAGACTTTAAGATAATTGTATTGACGACCTTGTATATGGATGGCCATAATGATGGGTTTCACTTGCACATGCTCTTGCTTGTAAAAGATGTTGAGCCAGTCAATGATGAGATGGATAATGTGGGTGGAATGGAAAACCTCATTTCTAAGTTTTTTTATTGATGTCATTTTGAACGTTATTACTTGGAACATGAGATCTAACCCTAGGAAAGATATAGATTCTAATAAGGTATAAACACTCTAGAAGTGTCATAAAATATATAAAGATAATGATGTGATGGATTGATTAAGCATATAAATTATATGGAAAATAGTATGAAAGAGGCAATGATAATGATATTTGTAAGCAAGGTTTGGGCTTGTAATTGTTTTGACAAGGATTAACTAGTTTTGTTTTCATTAATTTTTTGAAATATTTGATAGATGAAAAAATACTATGTTAATTACTAAAAAATGAAAGTACTTTACAATTATTGAAGGAAATTCAAAAGTATATGAAAGTAAATGCTATTTTTTAAAATATTTTCAAAGATATTTGGAGCATACAATGCAAAAGTGAATTCTAGACTAAGGATGCAAATGCTGATTTTTACCATTTTATAGATCCAAGATATTATCTATGTGCAAGCTAAATGAAACACTTTTTTTGTATTTTTAATTTTTTAATGAAAGAAAATATTACACAAATTTTTTCCCCCTAATATACAATTAGAAACTAGAATCTAAATTCTAGAAATTATAAATTCTAAGTATTCAAAAATAGATTTTTGAAACAGGCAAGCTAGAAAAACCAGGTTTTAGTGTTTTGAATGATTTTTTATTAAAACTAATGATCTAGAATGAAAAGAATGTAATATTTAAGTTATAATTTTTTGATTTGGGATAACATTATTTTCTTGTGCAAATGATTAAAATCAGATCTAAAATGCAAACTTTATTTTGCCTAGGTTTTCTAAGGGTGTGTGGGTGTGCAAAACTTATTCTAAATTACAAGTGAATTATTTTGAAAATTGAAAGTGATTTGTTTTATTCCTATAATTTACCTTAGGTTTTGATCCAAACTACATGCTTTAAGATATTCTCATATGCAAATGTAAACTGTGAAAATCCAAGCTATGTTTTTTATGTGAAAGAAAGAGAGAAGAGTTTATTTTTAATTTCATTTACATTTTTTGAATATAAATTATAATCTAACAAGTAAATAAAAAATTAAATTATTCTAATCTAATAAATTAAAACTGAAATTAAAAACCTCCAAATCGATCAATATTGATGTCCAAGCGTAGGTAAATATTTGTTATAGTACATAAGCTATCATCAAGTATGTTAGATCCTTGATTTCTCAATCATGACCCTTGGAAATATCAGATGAAAGGATGAAAATAAAATAAGGTAAAAAGAACACAATTTTGAAAATAAGAGTTGATAAATAATGGTTGGATTGATCCACGAAAACAAAGAACTAGTTGCCTATTCATGAATTCTCGTCCTCAAGTTTGCATTGAACAATAATAAAATAATCACAAATTGAAATAAAGGATCTTTAAAAAAATACAAATAGGCAGGATAGGACTCTATAAGAATCTAAAGCTTCAATCTCTAATGCAAATTTTGGATCTATAAATGTTAAAAAAAAGAGACACTTATTGAAAATAAAGTTAGGGTTGATTTAGGCCATATAAGAGGTGAAAAAAAGCTAAAAAAAAGAAGAAATGAGATCATAGGCATGCAAAATGTTTGAAAAATAAATTATGGAAGGTAAATTAAAAAGCTGCACAAACAGTGATGAAACCACTACCTTATGTAGGTGGCAAAGATACAACCACTTTGGTCAGAGATAGAACTACCAGAGTCAATAATGAGAACACCATGTCATAATACAAAATTTCCACCCACATAACACTTATGTCATGAGAGTTTACATAATCACTGTGATAAATTCATCACTGAAAGGGTTGTGTTACGAAAATGAGTAGTTGTGTCACAAGAACTAATAGTTTCATCATAATAGAAACCAAATTAAAAATTAAGGAAAAGGAACCTCAAGAAAGAAAATATAAAATTCAAGAGGGGTCACAAAGGGTATAAAAGACACAATGACTAAGAAAAATTTAGGTCTGAGCATACATATAGGTATAGGTCCTTGCATCATCATTAGATTTCTTATAAATGTTTAACCATGTAATTTTTAGGTGCATATATATTATCCCTTGGGGAGACACATAGTCATTAATTGGTGAAGGTGTTTTTTTGATTAGTGGCACATTGAAATGAAAATGAGGATTATAAAACTTACCTTACTTACATGTGTGGCACAATGAAGCCAAATGAGGTGCCATTGTGACCTAAGAACAAAAGATGGGAATCAAGTATGGTTTTATAAAAAAATAAAAAATATATTAATTAATAAAAACATGTAAAATAGTACTTAACATGTATGCAGGGGTAAGGATACTACCAAATTCATCCCTTCTCATGATTGAATTTGGGTATGAGTGATGTAAACCTACAAAACTGAGATGAGAAATAAACATGCTATGAAAAGTGAAAAACTTTTAAAGTATTAGTGTGAGACATATGATGCATTTAGTTAGACCAAAAAAGGATTGAAAAGTGTAAAATATAAGTTTAGAAGGGAAATTACCAAAAAGGGGAAGTTTTAAAACACAATGGCTAGTTAGAAAGACTATATATTTAATAGTCAAAAATAGAAGTCATTTTTGTAAATTGATTTATAATTTTTTCGAGCTTTGGATTCAAAATGATGGAATTGAGCTAAGAAGCATCTAAATTGATGAACACAAATAAGATATGGAAAATGCACCATTGGGAGGTTGATCTGCACCATGAGGCCTAGGACCAAGCATGCGGGGGAATTGAGTTTGGTTGTGTAGAGTTAATTCAGATAGAATAAAAAAACATTCAATGGAGTGGTAGTGTTTACTTGTAGGAACTTCAACTTGTTTTCAATAGGTAGAATAGGGAAAATGGTACAATGTGATACAATGTGTGTTTTACAGAGTAGATACATGGATCATGTTATATGTGTTATAACTATGTATGGCATTGAACCTTGGCTAGATGCATACATTACATATTTATACAAAAAAAATACAAAAATAGTTATAACTACTATCATTTACCAAAAAGATGATTTATTTGTTTGATCTTCGAGGATGGATAATGGTTGAGCTTCTAGGTTGGTGATGACCAATAGTTGAAATGATAAGATACCTAGCTAGGAAGTTCCACCTAATAAGCCATGCGGTTGGAGTAGGTTGACATGTGGATGTTCTAGAATAAAGAAAAGTGTGGGAATATGAGTCTACAAGTGAATACTATGAATTGAATAGTATATAGTGATGTACATTGATTGTGATCTAAGAAGATCAATGCATGAAAGTATATGAGTAGGTATGGGACTTGTGCGTAAGGTTGATAACAAATTTTGGGTAAAGGAGTGTGCATAATTACATGAGAGGTATGAGAACTAATCAGTAGAACAAATGAGGGGTGTGTTCAGTTGTGTAGTGATTGTGCATAGATCATTCAACCTTTTTTGAAAACCAATGGTCTCCATTACATCAATGGGTAGTTGAGGAAGCTACACACAAAGTTATTGAGAGGTGTACCATTTGGTTTAATCAACATAGTATCCAATCTTGACCACTCAAAAAATTTTATGTGTGTTATGATGAGTGCATGTGTCTATCAATTTGATGATCTGGTTCATCTTTATGGGGTACAAGTGTTTAGGATTCAAATCATAAGGATGTTATGTCACTACTAGCTCAAGAAGTGGTAGAGTATAAGGCTTGAGAAGTTTCACATTGAATACTAGGTGCATGCCCAAGTATGAAGGTAGATAAAGATAAAAAGTGTTCTCACCAACTACACATAGAATGGTGTAAGGATCATAACACAGAGGCTTAATATTTTGGTGTGGACCTTTGAAGTGTTCCTTCTAAAGGTGTAGCCAAATTCTATCCCCAAATTTGAATATATGAGGTGTGTGATGTGTATCATGGAACTCCTTGTTCTTTACTTGTGTGTGAGAGATAATTTGATGAACCTAATGGTGGATAGATTGGACATGCCACCAATTTTTTTTTTCTTTGTTTATTTCCTGCTCTTATGTACATACAGTGCTGACTTAGGTGTTGTAGGAGATGTTTAGAGGGGATGAAGGTTGAAACATAAGACATGTATAGAATGTTTTATGACCCATAGATATTTGAAAATCTTTGTTTCATGTGTGTTGAATGTATAAGATGTTTTCATTCTAAGTGCAAAAATGTGCACGGTTGGACATTCATAAAAGATGAACAAGTGTGCACATTGACCACTTCAAATTTTTCATGTGTCTATGGATGAAATGATGTTGATTGATCCAATTTCATACCCATAAAATCCCATAATTATTAATATAAATGACTTAAAAATTATATATTTATGTAAGAGATGATGGATGTTGGTAGCCCAAAATTAACCCAAACATGGTTGAAGAAAGCTTGCATAGTGCTAGTTATGGCAATGTCTTTCTTGCATATGACCATGATAGCCATCTTCAAAAACTATCCACTAAAATGAACACAACATCATGTTTTCATCTCATTGAAATCATGAAATCCATGCTGATAGATTTCCATGGCTTGGATGGAACTGGTAGAGGTGTGTAAAGTCCTAGCTTCCTGATTATGGGCTTGGAGATGTAATAAGGAATACAAGACATTCTTTACACTCTATGTGCATGTATGGATAGTAAAAGTGTGATTGAAATGTAGCTAAAGTCTTTATCATGTCAAAATGTCCTAAGGTCTTGGCATAGTTCACCTCCCAGATAAGTTATTGGTGAGGTGTGCCACCAGGAACACAAAGATGTTAGAGCTTGTAAAGAAGCTAGTCAGACAAGTATAACTCCTATACTTATTTACCTTGTATTAGGCTAGTGTAAGTAACTATGAAGTCTTGATTAGCTGAGTAGAGGGATACCCATCCTACAAAGTTGTGTCCATGTGTGTCCTATATTATGATGAGTTCATGGATTGATGGTCAACTAATGAAATCTGTGGCCTTTTTGTCCTTCCCTTTCTTATGCTTGATCACCAGATGGAACTATTGTAGGTAAGTCATCCATTTCATGTGTCATGCATTTTTTAACTTATTTTACATTTGTAGAAACTGTAGTGGCTTATGGTCTAAATGAACAACTGCCTCCTTCCCTAGAATATAATGTCATCATTGCTTGATTGCTTGAAAAATAACATACAGTTCTTTCTTATATGTGGAGTACCTTGACACCATGTCACTATTAGATTGGGTAAATGGAGGAATGTGAATAAATTACATTGATTATAAATCATTTAACAAAATATTAAATTGTATTATTTTAAGATGATTTTTACAAAGAGAGGTGAAAGCTTAAAAAACTTCAAGGGCGGTTAGTATTTGATTTAATGTTATACTTGTCTGACTAGCTTATTATTTAACAAAGAAAAATAACATTAAATCAAATACTAAATTAAACATTAAAATAAAATACCTTGGATCATAAACCCAACAAACTCCCCCTTGATCCAAAGGCGTATAAAAGAAGAAAGATCTAGATAAATGACTCTAAATTCATCAAAGAAACTCTGTCACAATTAAAACTAGTGTATTGTATATCATGGTATTGACCAAAATTGATGCCACTCCATACTAAATCTGACCTTATGAGTTATGGCATAGAAGGTTGATAAACATAATCAAGGTTTGTTCATTCCCTATGATCAATGTACCATACTATAGTAAAACATGATCTAGGCCTATCCAACTACATACACTCACATAAGGTCCCACACATGAACCCATCCAAGTGACAACCCATACTCTATATGGCACATCTTAATTCTTAATAGATGCTGATGACCTTTGCCTAACACTACTAGTTCTAACAACCCCTATCAACTCATACTATCACCGATGACTGATTGAAGTCTAACCAATGCCTAAATCTTCTCCCCTATTAGGTGAGAGGTGAGAAGCTATGCATCAAGAGAAATTAAAAAAATTGTCCACTCCATGACATGAATATTAGGTATAGAAAGCTAAAAATAGAATTGAAAGTAAAAACACAAGCAAAAATTTTCCATTCAAGCATTAAACCCAAACTCAGAATGAATAGCTAACTATAGAGGGTAATTTTCCTCTAGCCTCTAATGAATCCTCCAACCCCAGTTGTCACTTAGATGGTGTCAATCAAAAGGATCCTAAGACATGTAATGGATGATATTGTCTTTGAGAACACAAACATGAGGTGGCATTATGGAAAGTATGATTTGGAAGGTGTTGATTCCATTGATAATGCACCTTTATACATCAGTGAATAAATTTGTCATGAAAATCATATATTAAGGTTTTAAAACACAAAATGGACCATTCTATTATGTCTAGAATGTCTGAAAACCTTAATTTGACTATGACCAATTTTGGACAAAATAGTGATTTGTTGAAAAAAGTGTCGAAGTACAAATAAGTTAATGATGAACGTGACAAAAAATTACAACCACAAATTTGAGCAAAATTTATGATTTGAAGAATCAAACTCTTGACCACTCTATGGAGAGTGCCTTACAAAATTGGTTTGTCCAATCCATATACAAACCTTGATAAAGTTTATAAGGAAGATTATATATTTGAACAATATTTTACTTATTTTATCCAAATAAAAAAAATGGGTTGCATGTAAAAATTGTTATTGCCATGCATTTACTCTTTTTTTTGCATCTAAAGACCACTATGATTTTATTCTTTCGTAGGACCCACTCCAATAAAAAACTATTCAAATCTTACTAAAAAAAATTAGAAATAAAACTTGCTGCACCATAAATGTTACTTTTGCCATTTTACTTGCACACAACTTTTACAAACTGCATCAAAATGCAAGAGGATCTACTCAAGGCCAGATAAGAGGACAAATAAGAGGTTATACAGATCTATGTGGAGGTCATCATATAATTGTTGGTCAAGAATTAAAACCATTTTCTCTTTATAAGAATCTTTCCCTAATCAAAGAGATCTTGTATATGATGTTGGATTTCACCATTCTCCTAAACTAATCTATGATACAGGAGATATTTAGAAGAGGGGATATAGGTACCAAATGAATGTAGTGTTTTATTATGTAGAGTGTTATAAGGCCTTCAAGTTCTATGAAGACTTCACTTTACTACTCTAATAACTTGTCGAGCTACTACTGTTGTGACAATGTGCGAGTGTTGCATACTACCAGGGTGTGTTTCATCACTTTAGCTACATAGGTGTATTAGGGTGAACCATGCATAACACAAACTTCAATCCATGTGATATGAGTTTGTGACATTGTCTGGAAAATACCAAAGTGAAATTTGTCATGGGCACTTACTTAAAGAGGTTTTAGAAGCAATCCTACGCATAAATAGTCTAATGTTGTGGCTTGGATTAATATGTATCTTCTCAATCATACAAGTACAATCTTCCCAACAAGATGTCATAGACCTCCAGAGGTGTGATGTCACAAGTGACATTATACTCTATAGGTTTGAATTTATACTAAAAAGTGTGATCAATAGGAATCTAAGAGGAGAGATTAGTATCATGTTAGTACAATTAAAATAAAAAAAAACACATTAATAAAACTAACACCTCTCACTTAGACACTCAATGAGCAAGAGAATAATAAAAGTAACTATTAAATGAAGACAAAATAACCATTATTTACCTTCCTTAGGAGCAAGAGTTGTATGTTGGCCATGGATGGATGTGCTTAGTTGTGTGATCAAAGAATCTTTTGTAATGGTGCTCCTTGCATCATCTCTCCTTATCACCTTGGTAATGTTGGGCTTGGCTTTGGCTTTGGCTTGGCTTGGATTGGCTCTCCCAATAAATAAACATTATAAAACTACACAAAAGGAGCTTATTGAAGGTATTTTAGCATAATAACTTTACACAATAGAAGCTTGTTGAACAATGAGTGAATCCTTGTATTTATAGCCTTCCAAACTAACTCTAAACCAAGTATAGTTAGGTTAGAGTTAACTGTGGTTGAGTTTAGACTAACCCTAGTTGAGTTAAGGAGGGGACAATTTATTAATGTTTGGGATAAAGATCCCATTTATTAAACATGGCTCTCCATTTATGAATTTAAGGCTTTAGGGAATATAATTTCAATTCCTTGACTTTGAGGATGATGACATCATTATGACCTCATTTTTATTGAAATTTTCTTTTTACAAAATTTATTTTCACTAATTTCACATGGAAATTTCACTTAAGAATTTAATTTGATTTGATTAGTTAATTCATTTTGCTTAGCATTTTTGCACTTTAAGAATTATTTAAGTGCCTCGCTTAATGGGTCCTATGGCCAAACTATCAATTTGCTAGGTTGTAAGTTTATTGAAGATGAATTCATGAGAGGTTACTATTGCATATAGGATAATACCCTAAACATGGATGCCCCAACATGTTTTTGAGCACTAATGCCTGATGTGTGGATGAAATTGGGACATTCAATGATTCCTAGGCTTAATTTACACTGATTAATTGAAATCAATCTGAAGTCTAGTTGGAACATAATTATGGCCAAAATGGGGTGTTTGTAGTTTGTCATTATTTGGGAAGATGTTATAAGATACAAGCATAGTAACGTCTTCTAAAATAATGAAAAAGTCATTAATGCCTTGGCTAATGCCCTAGAAGGTGATGGATGAGCTCTAGATGCCCCTTTAAGGGAGTGGGTGACAAATAAGGTTGGCAAAGAGTCCATCAAAAATAAGGACATGATGTGACCTATAGGTAATAGGGGTGGAAATATTGATTTATGCAAAGCTGATTATAATTAGTGGTATAGTGAGATGCCCCAGTAGGGCAGGTGAAATAAATGAATTGCCCAAAGGAGGTTATAATCATCAACATAGTGGGGTGCCCTAGTAGGGTAGATGAAGTTAACGGGTTTTTCCAAAGTTGATTATAATCATTATCATAGTAAAAACATGCACCAATAGGGTGGAGGGGTAATAATGATTTTCCCAAAAGTGGTTATAATCATTAACATAGTGAAAATTCTCTAGTAGGGTGGATAGATTCAAAATAATGATTTACCCAAAGGTGGTTATAATCATCGACATAGTGGTTACCCCATTAACCCGGGTAGACATAAGTGTGATATATTTTGTCTTAACCCTGGTAGGGAAATTTAGGAAATGGGGCTTATGTATTGAATTCATATTCACAGAGTAAGAATAAGCTGGCACAGAGGATAGGTATGAATTTGGGCTACCTTATAGTATGAAGATTCACGTCTTAATTAGTAGGGATTAAAAGACATTTGTGAATTAATTACTCTATATTTGGGTAGTGTGAGGGGATGTTGGGGATTTTTTCCAAGTGTGAACAAGAAGTACTGTAGTACCATTTTTTGTAAGCTCCACTAAACTTATTTTTTTTGTAGATTGGGATATTATATATTATAGTTCTAAATAACTATAATAATAATGTGTAGCCAAAGTATGGGAAACTTAGTTTAGAGATTTTGCATATCATCTTTGATCTAGAACTGGCCTATAACCTAATTGATGATTAATTAAGAATCACCATGAACCATGAGATGATGGATGTTCCATTTTACTGTTTGACAAAGACCTAAAATGAGTGATTCATATTCAACCATGTTATTAATACAAGGAAAGTTGATATTAAATGATTTGGGAATGAGATCCCCTAAGATGTAATAAATAGTAGGCATGCTCCCATCCATGAGATGTGAATGACCCATCAAAATACAGCTTCTAGTTTTACTTCTCAGGAGGTTTTTTTATGATAGTCATGATGGAATCATCTGAGAATGCAAAAGTGAGTGGTTCAGTATCTAAAAAGGGAGCTTCAACAAGTTGATCTAAAAGTACTTATCACTTTATGGCCTTTTGATGAACATAATCAATCTCAAACTCACTAAGAAACATGATCTACTTAGCCATGCAGCCATGTAAAGCTATTTTAGATAGTAGATACTTGAGTGGATCTAATTTGGAAATGACTATGGTCTTATTGTTAAGCATGTAATGATGCAATGTTTGGGCTAAAAAGACCATAGTTAAACAAGATTTTTCTATTGACATATAGTTATGTTCATATGCTACTAGTGTACAACTTGGATAGTACAAAATATGTTCTTTCCCATTTTCATCATGTTGAGCTAAAAGTGCCCCTATGACATTGTTAGTGGTAGATAAGTATAGTAGAAAATGCCTCCCTAGGATTGGTGGTAATAGAACCAATGGATTGGCTAAGTAGTCCTTTATGCACTCAAAGGCTTTTTGACATTATTCATCCCAAAAAAATGTAATAACTTTCTTCAACAAGTGAGTGAAAGGATGACATTTATCAGCCAACTACAAAATGAAGCATCTGATCGTGTTTTATTATTTTAGGAAATTAGGTGTTTAATTCCTAAGTAATAAAGGTCTAGAATATGGGGAGAATTTTGGTTTTATTTATTAAAATACAAGTTTATGCTAATTTGATCAACTTAACTTACATAGGAAGGAAAAGACAAAGAAAGATTAGCTTAGTTAATTTTATGTTGAAATTGATGATTTTGAATTTGGAATTGGAGGAGCAAGATTGGGATAGTGTCTGAGTTATAGATCTAGTCTCTATTTTTTGATTGGATAGGAACATCAAAATCATAACACCCTAGTGTCTGGTGCTATAGTCCTTTCTCGATGTTGTTGTCCTAAGGCTAAAATCTTTCTAAGTTCTATTCATCTGCTCAATATGACCCATGCGCACCAAATTTTAGGTCTTGAAAGTCGCTAGAGCTCACTGTAGGTCTGTTTCAATCTTCAGTACTTATATTAGTCTACATATATGGAAATAATAAATAAAATAAAAGTATAAAGGGGAAAATTGGGTTAGGGGAAGAATGATCACATAATCAAGAACCCTTACTATTCTGATTTTTGCTTACATTAACCCTCAACCTAAGGTCTCAGATCTGATGTAGTTTTCCCTTAGGGAACATGCATAATCAATGCACATGATTGATGTAAGAATGAATTTTGTCTAGGACCTTCCTTGATCAAGCATGTAAATCTATGTGTGATGCATAAAAGCTGAGCTATACTATTGATTAATTTTATTATGTCAAATGTGCCAAAATAGTAAGTACTAGATATAAAATGCCTTGTGTAGTCTTTTATATAGGAGACTTATTATTTCACATTTGGGATCTTTATTTACATTTAGCTAACATTGGGAAACTTAATAAAAAAGTAAAGAAAAGGGGTAAGACTCATCCTATGGAAGAAATGACCATTGGGACCAAAATTGCTCTTGGACAACAATACCAAAAACTAGACACCCTGGGTTTCAGTGTTATATTCCTATTTGGGTGGTTTTGTCCAAGGGGTATGGGACCTAGGGGGATGGGTTTGGACCTAAAATATGTACCTAGGTATGATAGGGTTTAGTTTGGAAAGCTATGGATAACCAAGGATAAGCGAAATGATGTCTAGGGAATGTAGTAAGACCAAGACAAGTTAGATGAAAGGACATGGCTAAATGTGAATAAAAACTCATATTCTCCAGTCGGAGTCTCTTATGAAAGGACTGTGAAAAGATATAATATGTGTATTTACTTGACCAATTTAGGGTGTATACATTTACCCCCCTTTTAATCTAGTGATGTAATACAATGAAGTACTAGAGTAAAAGAAAGAAAAGAAAATGCGTACCTAAACTTACTTGTGTGAAGACAAGTGTGCTAAAAAGGGTCCAACTTCTTGGCCAAAGAAGTGGATGAAGATTTGAAATACTACTCAGAGAAAGAAGGAATATATATAATAGATGTCCCCTATACTAAATCTGAATAGTTCTTGGAGAAATAAGGAATCCCTATAATAGATACCCCCTATACTGAATCTGAATAGTGCCAAGAAAAAGAAGGAATCCCCATAATAGATGCCCCTTGTACTGAATCTAAATAATCTAAACTATATTTGAGAAGTGCTCAGAGGTCTAAAACCAATGCCTAACCTTTATCCCACATAAACTCTTGGGTCTAAGACTAAGTAATACTATGGACCAATCACTACAGACAGCCATATGGTCTAACCTAGTGACAACCTGAGTAATGCTTGGGTGTAAACTGAAAACACTGGTAAATGTGTAAGAAGAAAATAACATGTCCTACCATCTCAATATGTATAATCTTGGAAGATGAAGGACATGAATATCTATTCCATACCCCCAAATTTGGTATATGAGTGATGCATTTGGATAATCTAGAAAATCTATATAACTAAAGGTGTATCCCTCTGAATGTCTTGAGTAATGCTTAGTAACCCAATGTAATCTGAATCATTGTATAATCTTGACCAAACTAAACTGAGTTATGCAAAGTGACCCATATATTTTGAACCACTATATAATCTTGACCAATCTAAGTTGAGTAATGCTAAATGATCCATATAGTTTGAACCACTGTATAATATTGACCAATCTAAGTTGAGTAATGTTGATAATCTAAATACTAGAGGTGTAAAAACCATGTTGAGTGATCCATGTGGTTTGAATCACTATATGTTTTGACTGATCTGAGATGAATATAATAATTTGACTACTAGAGGTGTAATAACCATGGTGTATCCATCTATGATAGTGGATAGGTGTGCTGGATAAGTGTAGGAATAGGAATAGTAGGAATGATGCCCCCCTTTTGGGGAGAGAGATGAAATCTGTGATAAAGGAGGTTGAGCCAAAAGTGATTACTAGTGGTAGAATGTATAGGAACTTGGTTGGTATGTATTGAATAGATCAAAATTTTATTATTTAATTGGTGAGATTGAATTACTAGGAATGAAAGGTATCTTTGATTGATTATGATCGAAGCTTGTATCTAGGTATATTGGAGATATAGAAATGTTGATGCCATGGTAGGCAAATGCAGTAATGATAGATTGAATGGACTGAAATGTTTATTGATTGAATATGCTAGGTTGTTTGAATTTTTTGAATGAATGTTGATTAGTGAGGATGAAGTTGTATGAAAGTTGAACAAGTGTGGATTGGTAGGGACCTATTTGTATGTCTAGGTATAATAAAGGTATATAAATGTGTGTGCCATGGTAGGCAAATTATGTAGTAAGAGAGCAAGGCTTACTTTATGTCGAAGGTGTCATTGTCACAATTTTGAAGAATAAAATGCTTTGTAAAATGGATTTATGGAGCTCAAGTTATGGGCAAAATGGTATTTTTAGGAAATTTTAACTAGTTCTAGTGCTGTTGTCTAGGTTGCAATGCTCCTATCTAGCGCTACTATCCTGTACTCAGCACTATTGTATTAGAGGCTAGATTTTTTGGGTTAATGCTTAGTTTAGTTACTATACTATTGCATAACAATTGATTTGGCATGGTGAACTGATGTATTTGATATTTTCTAGGATTTTTGACTTGTGATCTATTACTGTTTAGCTTGGATATTTAGTTGGACATGGTTGATTGATATATATGGTTTTTTCTAGTGTTTTGTAGGGTGAGGTACAAATGAGAGAGTTCCATAGAGGCCAAGAAATGGAGACTCTAATATTGTTGCCTTTATCAGTTGATGAGAGGGATGTGATGGAAATAACTGGACTAGGTCACATATGTGATCTAGGTACTGTGTAGTGGGATAGGCATTTGATTATCACCTTAGATGGGTATGGTTGAGGTGTGCATGGGTAACAGTGAGAGCAGGGGCTTGTGTGAGACCTACGAAGGTTGAGTTGGCTCCGTTACCTTTGGATGCATGGGATGTAGCTATAGATATACTTAACATGGATGATGTTGGTTACACTGAGGCATATATCGCATGGTGGGTGGGGCATTGATGAGATTTGTTGTATGCTATTAATGGAGGGGATGCCCTGAGTATGAGGATCTTGCTTTGATTCACATGATGGGAGGTAAGTTGTGATTATGCTTGAGTTGTGTACAAGTTCAAGTTTGTCTTTGTTTGGATTTGTTTTGAAAATGTATGTTTAACATAGTGTTTGTATCTTTTTGTGTAAGTGGAGTTGGAGGTGTTCAGGATGAGGCACCTATTGAGGTAGGTGGTGGAGATGATGTCTTCTAGGAGACTATATTGAGTCTCTACTACATGAGCTTACATGACATGTTCTTGAAGATGTCATAGAGGAGGGTCTGAGAGAGAGATCGATAGTTACAACTAGTGTTTATGCTTATTTCTTTGACTAGGCTGCTATAGCTACAGATGCATATGTTAAGACAATGGGAGAAAGAGATGAGCTGAGAGATGAGTGAGATATGCATAGGATGCCTCCTCATAACTATGGATTGATGAGTATGCAGATTATGGATAAGTATACAAAGTTATAGAGATAATATGTATACTTATGTGATGAGCATGGCCGATTGCTAGAGCAGGATAGTTAGCACAAGAGGCATTCAGGAGCTCGAGGAGGTGTAGGGTCATCGAGTTCTAGACATGATTATGGGACTAAAACTATATATATATATATATATATGTTGGTTTGCTTTTGAATACATGTGTATTCGTGCTTATGGATTTTGGAATATGTTGGTATATGGATTGTAAGTGGTTGATTTTGGAAATGGTTGATCTAGTGTTGATTTTGATTGTCACATTTATTTGGTATAGTGGTACTTTGGATATGTGATTTGATGTTTTGATATGTTTAGATGTGATGTTGTGATAATTGTGATGCTAGGCTTACTGATTTCGAATTGTAATCATATGTAGGCAAAAATTTGTTTGTTGTGGTAATTGGTAATCTATTTAGACAAATTTGAGTTGGTTTTTAGGATTGGTAAATTAGGGTTTGGATATGTTTGATTTGGTAATATTTGGATGTTGATAGTCTGGTTCTAGCTAGGGATGGATATTTGGAATGAGGAATGTTAGTTTTTAGTAGGAAGGGAAAGTAAAATAGCACTGTGTGTATATTACCCCCCCAAGAGTGGCTCAAAAATACAAAGGTTAGCTATAACTTTGGCTCCATTGTTTCCCTATTAAGTGAATCTATGAACTAATGCTAAAATGAATGTATTTTGTATCACACTATGCTATATCACTATCTGAACCCTGTCGACCACATGAATAAGTGCCCATATTGCTCATGTTGTGTAGGAATGTGCTCTGTAGTTGATACTATCTGCTATGAAGAAAGCTCATTTATCTATAACCAAATACCCAAACTAGTAACATTGAATTTTGAAAATTACTTTTGATGATCCAAATAATTTGTAATAAATTCAAATTATTTTTCTAAAATTTTTACGAGATGGAATTTTGAGGTTTGAGGACCTAGTTTGGAAATCTAGGGTTTTGAATTAAGGTTTTAGAATTTTTGAAATTTATGCAATAATTTTAAATTCTAAATTTTTTTGGAAATAAGATAAATACACAAAAAATTATACAAAATTTAGAAGTTTGGAATATAAATTTTTGCACAAGAAACTAATAATTTTGAAATAGTTTTTGACAAGGTAATTGATTTGCAAAAATTCCAAAATAGTTTTCTAAAATTAGCATGGAGGCAAGGCTTGTTGTTTGATGACCTAGAGAATTTTTAAAAATTATGCAATAATTTTAAAATCTAAAAATAGTTTTTGAATAGGATAAATGTACAAAAATTAATACAAAAATAAGAATTTAGACAATTAAATTTTTGCACAAAATAAGAATGAAAAACCCTAAGTGTGTTTAGGGTTTTAGGTTTTTTGTTCAAAGTAAGTTAGGTTCACCAAATGTTTTATTTTTGTTAGGAAATTAGGTGTTTAATTCCTAAGTAATAAAGGTCTGGAATATGGGGAGAATTCTAGTTTTATGTAGTAAAATACAGGTTTATGCTATTTTAATCAACTTAATTTACATAAGAAGGAGAAGATAAAGAAATATTAAATTAGTTGGTTTTATGCTGAAATTGATGATTTTGAATCTAGAATTAGAAGAGCAGGACTAGGACAATGTCTAAATTTTGAGTCTAGTCTCTATTTTATGATTGCATAGGAGCACCAAAAATAGGACACCCTGGTATCTGATGCTATAGTATTTTCTCAAGATTTTATCTTGAGGCTAAAATATTTTTGGGTTTTGTTCATCTACTCAATAATACTTTATGTACCAAATTTTAGGTCTTAAAAGTCACTAGAGCTCATTATAGGTCTATTTCAATATTCAATACCTATACTAGTTTACATACATGAAAACAACAAAAAAATCAAAGCACAAGGTGGAAAATTGGGTTAGGGGAAGAATGATCACATAATCAAGAACGCCTACTATTATTATTGCTACCTACATTAACCCTCAAGCTAAGG
The DNA here is from genome assembly GCA_037957365.1 of Torreya grandis. Lineage (NCBI taxonomy): Eukaryota > Viridiplantae > Streptophyta > Pinopsida > Cupressales > Taxaceae > Torreya > Torreya grandis. The sequence goes on along the minus strand of JARHVA010000888.1, from coordinate 2,813,713 downwards.
TCTCAAATCTGATGTAGTCCTCCCTTAGGGAACATACATAATCAATGTGCACGATTGATGTAAGAATGAATTTTGTCTAGGACCTTCCTTGGTCAAGTATGTAAATCTATGTTTGATGCAAAGAAGCTGATATATATTATTGATTGATTTTATTATGTCTAATGTGACAAAATAGTAAGTGCTAGATATAAAATGCCTTGTGTAGTCCTTTATATAGGAGACTCATTATTTTAAATTTGGGAGCTTTATTTTTATTTAGCTAACATTGGGACAATTAAGAATGAAGCAAAGAAAAGGGGTAAGACTCACCCTATGGAAAAAATTGACCGTTGGGACCAAAATTTCTCTTAGACAATAGCACCAGAGACTAGACACCCTGGGTTTCAGTGTTGTAGTCCTATTTGAGCGCTATTGTCTAGGGGGTATGGGACCTAGGGGGATGGGTCTAAACCTAAAATATGTACTTAGGTTTGAAAGGGTTTAATTTGGAAAGCTATGGATGACCGAGGATAAATAAAATGATGTTTAGGGAATATAGTAAGACCAAGACAAGTCAGATGAAAGAACATGGCTAAATGTGAATAAAAAATCATATTATCTAGTCGGAGTCTCCTATGAAAGGACTATGAAAAGACATAATATGTGTGTTTTCTTGACTAATTTAGGGTGTGTATATAGAGACTAAATTTTTATCTAAAACTATGGAGTTGCTTCAAAGTGAAAAGTGGTAGCATTTCATTAATGACTTGAACCTTGGTAGGATCAACTTCAATACTTCGATGAGAGACAATAAATCCTAACATTTGCATGGACTGACATCGAAGATGCACTTTTTGGGATTAATTCAAAATTTATACTCATAAAGCCTTTAAAATATCCTTTATAGTATGGCTAAATAATCTGCACGGGTCTTAGATTTACCCAATATGTTGTCGACCTAGTCTTTGACAACATCATGCAACATGTCATGAAACATAATGATCATGGCCCTTTGATATGTGGCCATAACATTCTTAAGGCTAAATGACAACTTGATAGCAAAATGTTCCCCAATTAGTGGTGAACACTATCTTATGTTGGTCTTCTAGCATGATCCTGATCTGATTATATCCTAAAAATCCATCCATGAGGGAAATCATTTCATACCTAGTTGTGGAGTCAACTATCATGTCAATATTTGGTAGAGGAAAATCATCATTGGGGTAGGAATTGTTTGTCACTAAAATTGGTGTAGATAATGCTACCTTCTATATTTTTACTAATAGGCAAAATGTTTGAGATCCACTCTGAATAGTCGATTGGTCTGATGCATTTCTCTTTCAAACATTTTTCCAACTCTTTCTTAACTAACACAATAATATAAGGATGTATCTTATACATCTTCTAACTCACAGGTTTGGGATCAAGATGTAAAACAAGGTGGTTTTCAAAAAAGGTGGGGTCCAAACCTATCATGTTTGAATAGGCCTATGCAAAAATGTCAACAACTTCCCTCAAAAGGGATATAAAAACTTCATGATCCTCCTTAGTGAAAGATGCATCTAATTTTGTCCATTTTGGGTCCTCTAGAGTCCCAATGTTGACTTTCATAGTATTCTCTACTAAGAAAGTCTATCCATCTTCCAAAATAATTGACAAGGATGTGAATTGACCTATAATGGTAAATTCCTCTAGTTAGACTAGTTCTTCAAGATCTCCCAAGCAAGATGAATCTAAATCTCTTAATGGTAACAATGACCATGTAACAAATGTTACAGGACAATATCAGATAATATGATCAAAGGCATGTTTATTTATCTATATTGAGTTCAAACCTAAAAATAATTTCATTATTGGTGATCTCTTGAGATTCATTCGAAGAAGGATGAACATCCCCATCTAGTGGCACTTAAAGTAGGTTTTCACCAAAAGACTAGCCTTTTTCTTTACTTTTAACCTGGTCCAAATGCCTCTCAAAGAGGTTTTCACTTTTGGACCTTAATGATTTATTATTATTTTTTGGCCAAGGGTGTTCACTCACTCTCTAAAATAGGCTACAAGATCCAGTTTGATAGAGAACCCTTGTTTGTGATCTCCTAACAGAACATTGTCTCTTAGGCCTAGAAAATCATAAAAGGAATAATCATTCTCAAACTCATCTAAAGATACTATGGATTCTTATTGGTCCCATTATATAAGTTAAGGATGATAAATATATGTGGGATCATCCCCAGGTGGTTTAAATCTGAGACCATAAGTTCCTTTATATCTGGTCCTAGAAATGGGCTCAAAAGTACCTTGTTGATTTTCCCCCAGGCCTCTGCCTTCGTATGTTTGGTTATCCATGATCCTGTTAGGGATGGGATTCTTTATACTATGGTATAAATCAACCAATTTTTCATTTTATAACCATGAATAATCATCAGCAAGTGGAACTTGTTCTTGGTTAGTGGTAGGAGTGAAAATAATAGGTGCTAGGCTATGAAGCTTTCATTTTCCCATTCATCACCATTCCATACAAGTAGGATTAGGTTTAGTCCTTCCATGGGACTTTGGGTTCTACATAATCTTGGCTATGTGGAATGTATCATGGGTAAAATACTCTCCTAGACCATTGTCTGAAATACTAAAATGATTAGACATTTCAATAGGAGGCATATGTGAAGATGAGGCAAGGCTATCAGGGTATATATATAATTAGCCTCTAAAAATTCAACAAGTATATCTTTGTCTTTGTTCTTCTTTGGCACTTTGTCTAGACCAAAATGGTAATTATAACTTTCATATTCAACCTATAAATGCTTGCAGTGTTCATATGGTTGTAAATCTCCATAGATAATCACCTCCATCCTAGAGTGAGGAAACTTGATACACTGGTCTAAGGTTGAAGGGATTACATGAATTTCCTGTATCCATGGTCTACCCAAAATAAAATCATATGATAAATCCAAGTATAGCACATAGAAAAGTGTATTATGGGTCAAAGGCCCAATGATCACTATAAAACTTATGGTTCCTTATGATTCTTGTTCTTCATTGTTATAGGCCTTAATAGTAATAGTCTTTGGCTGAAGGTCAGTTGTTGTATATCCCAGATGCTTGATTAGCTTCAAATATAATATTCAAGATCGATCCATTATATATGAGGACATGTTTGACTTTGTGTCATATGATTACAACTTCAATATATAATGGGTTGTCATAGAGAGGGCCAAGGGACAACATATCACTTTGTTCGAAGGTCAACTATTGGCTTGGGGATAGGTGTCCAACCAAAGCTTGAAATTTATTTGGGGTGATCCCATTTAACACTTGGGATTGGCCTAAGAGTTCTATAAGGATATTATTGTGGATGGTAGATGTATACAACAAATCCAAAATGGAAATTTGTGTAGGTGATTTTTGGATTTATTCTATAGTATCATATGTCTTTTCCTTGATAATGGTAATTGGCCTAATTCTAGCTAGAATAGTAGGTTGGTTTAGCTCATTGTAGGAGGTTATGGGCTTGAGATTATGATTTTAGACTGTTGAGTTGTGATTTCATAATCCATATTGAAAATAGGACCATTATAACTAGAAAATGATGAAGATGGGCTAGAAGATAATTTTTTATTGCTAGTGTACTTGGCTTCAATTACGAGGTAATGAAGAATTATCGACATAGGGTCTTGAAATGGTAATCCTTGGTTGTTGTTACACTTGGCTGAGGTCACAGGTCATGAAAGGATTATCATCATTGATAGGTTAATTGACATTGTTAGATAATGGTCCTAGTCTATTGGCATTTAGTTTAGGATTGATGGTAATGGTAGAAACATGCCCACCCATAATATGACCTATAACTTCATTGTAATCATGTGTAACTGCATGGTAAGTCTATTGGTTGTTGGGGTCATTTTGGCCTTGATTCATTCCATTTTATGGTTGATGTTGTTATTGTTACTACTGATATTATTGTTATGGATGAGGTATTCATTATTGTTATTGTTGATTGGTATTATTATGTTGTGGAAAAGGATTTTGGTAGATACCCAAGTTTTGATTGGAAGTAAATGCTTTATTATCCAACTAGATCTCTCCATTTTCCAACATATTCTCAATGAAGTGCTTCATATATACATAATGACATATAGAATATGCATGAACATGATGGTATTCACATAATTCATGATCTTTGTACCAATATGAATAAGGTCTACCCTCATGAAAGTGTTTAACAATAAACCAACTAATCATATTGGTTGTGGCTAGTTTGTGAAACACTACTTCAATAGGCTCACCAAGGTCCTTAAAGACTCTAGGAGTGGGTCTTATTCTTGGAGGAAGGGTTTATAAAGGTCGTGGTTTTAGTATTTGAAGAACTAGACTAGGCTAAGGCATTGGTTATGCTTGCTGGATAAACTGCATTCACAACATAGGTTGAGTAGATGGTGTTTTCACCATTTGAACATGATGTGACTCAATTACTCTATTACCTAAAACATTCTTGTTGTAGTTATATGGATTGGGTTTTTCATAGTTATTAGCTTAAGCGGGTGTAGATGCTTGCACTTGGACTAGGCTAGGGTTCTAACTTGGGCTTGAGTTTTGCTTTTGTCTCTGATTCTGGTTTAAATAAGACAACTTGATAGTCCCTTTGTTGATAAGGGCCTTTTTTTTTATCTATATGCCTTTCTTAATGATCCCTTTGAATGTGTGAGCACATTGAAGCTATAAGTGATAAGATATTTTATCGTGTAGATTTTTAGTAAACATAACTACCAATTGTTTATTTGATAGATTATGGGTAGAGTGACTAGCAAGTTCTTTCCATCTCTGTAATTAACTTACAAATCTCTCACCAAATTTTTGCTTGGCTTGAATTAAATCAACTACAAAATATCATTTTTGAGATTATAGGAGAAATGTTGTATAAATTTATCTGGCATATCAATAAAGTTTGATACCGAGTTCTTTGGAAACTTAAGAAGCCACTGCAAATCCTATTCAACTAGACTTTGAGGAAAAAAAGAAGGTAGATGTCACTATAGAAAACTCAATGGTAAGTGATAAAAAACTATTTTAGATGCTCTATAGGGTTTGGTTTACCCTTGAACTTATCAAATTTTGGTGGTTCATAACTTGGATAAAATGGTATTTGAAGATACTCCATGTTAAATAGGTATGAACACACATCATCTAAATTGAAATTCTTGGTCTGATTTCCCATTTGAATGGTTGCAATTTCATCCTTCATCTATTGCATTTCTTGGGCCAATAAACTTGATGGCACATTTGATTGTGGTTGTGGCTGGGTGGTCAAAGGTAGAATACCTTGATCAGGGTATAGTGGAGGAATGGAACATTGAGGAAAGTTGGTTTGATAGACCCATTGAGCAGGCATATGCATCTTTGCATTGGGATTAGGCTACTAATGTTACATGCATTATTGGTAAATATTCTAGTTTGGATTCAAAATATGGCCTTAGGTCTGATGGAATTGAGGTTGTGATGGAAGTATGTGGCTTTATGGAATGTACTATGGCTACTAGGTTTGAGTAGGGACTTATTACTGACTAGTCAAACCTAACTGAATAAATGGTGCTTGTTGTTGACCAAATCCCTATCTTTGAATATATGGCAATTACTGGGTAAAAGGAAATGATTTCCTAATAGGTACTTGTTGGACATTGGCATGTCTTTATTGAATAAACACCTATTATGAATAGGATGCTTATTGGGTATTTGGTATTTATTTTTGACTAATAGAAATACATTGTTGATTAGATAACATTTACGATTGTTGAGGTATGTTGGTCTACAACTATAGAGGTACATTCATCACTACCTATTAAGGTGAAACATTTATTGCCCTTTGTTGAGGTGGTGTAGTGTTCTACCTTTATGAAGGCGGTAAATTGGTTTGTGCTTATGGCTATAGAATATTATCCATCACCTATTGAGGTGGGATAACATTCATCACTTATTGGGATAACACATTGGATGGTGCCTGATTACTTATCCCCTAATATTGCATTCTTGAAGAAGTAGTTGGTTGAGGAGTGAGAGTAACCTATTGTAGTTGGGAACTAAGCATTCTTGCCCCCTATTATTGCAAACCAATAGTGGTATTGGTAAGAGGCACTTGTTATTATGGATTATTCGATGGTGCATTTAACTCATTTTGGCCTAAATTGGAGAAAAATGTGTTATCCACTATATTTGGCACACGGTCTCATTAATCAATCATAGTCCAAATGAATAAAAACTATGCTCTGGATAAAACCTTCAACTACCAAATTAGGTAAATCATTGTTGATTCTCCCTCGATCGGTGCTGATTCTCTAAATAGGTGTTGATCCATTTATACCCATCCAACCCTTTGGTTCAGGGACCAAAATCTCTAAACCTTGAAATACTGCTTGGATTTTTGGGAGAGTAAAGGAATCCTTAACACCATTCTACCAAAATCTACTGCATATAATCAACATCTGCCATTATGAGCTTGAAGAATTGCTTACACTTGTGGGAAGGAACTCATCCTACCTAAAACTCAATTCAAGGTAAGTTTTATCTTATTTGTTTCATTTATCATTTATAATTCTATGATTTATTATTTATCCCACTCATAGAGCATAAAATAAATCCCTATTTCCAGTATCAGTATTCTCTATTATCATTTTAGTCTCTATTTTTGATTAAGTGTAGTTTTAGACAAAATCAACATTGAGTCATTCTGAATCAGTACCAATTTTATAGAATTAGCACCAATCCTATAGGATCAACATTGATCCATTGCATTACTTTCTTAAAAACTTGAGCCTTTTAATCTCCAAGCCCTATCTTTAAATCATTCTAATTTTCTATCCTTTTAAACATGACCTTGTTATGTAGATGACTCTGTCTGACATTGTGCATGATGCCATTAATATCATTGATCTACCTATAATATCCCAACCAATTTTCACTGATCAAAGTGACATAGCCATTAAGTTAGAACTTTGTGTCATTGTTTACTCTCGCTCGATTGAATCCACTTTTGACCAACTTGATTTTATACAAGAGGATGTGAATGCTGCTATGACTTATTGGGATGAATACTTTTCTTACATTGATAGCTTAAACAAAGATTAAATCATAATCATTTTTGTTATTGCATATTTATATTTTGTAATTAAGAGTGTAATTTATCCACTTAATTATGAAAACAATGAGCTGACATCCACTTGAGGAAGTTCACAAGTTCTCGAGACTGGTTCCTAACATAGAAACTCATCCATCTATATATTAATCTATTTTTTTCCAAGTTATTTATTTATTTACAGGTTATTATTCCAAGCCAAAAATAAGTTCCCTCAGTCATTGGATTCAATCAGTGCACAACCATATTTGTATCTCTAGGTATTCATCATAAACCCTATATTCGTTAAGTTTTTAGTAAGTTAATTAAATTAAAATAAAAAATGAAAAACTAATATAACATTATGGCATACCCAATGGGAACCCTAATGTCTCATTTTTAATTATTATAATTCATTGTGAATCTAGCCATTCTTCTCCCTTTCTCTTGATTGTTATCTTCATTCAAAATAAAATCCAAAATTTCATTTATAAAAGTTAAAAAAAATTGCATCCATTTTGGCTTTCTTAGGCAATTCATATAGAATAATCTAGGTGGGTTAATTTATCATAGTAATCACCTCTTTCACACACATACCAAACCACTTACATATTTAACTCATCAAACATTGATATAAGGGAACTGACTAGGATTTCATCACCTAGTGGAACCTTCTTCTTGACTATCCTACTTGAATTGCATCACCAAAGGGAGAACCAACTCAGTATGTTGACTGAGTATAAATCTTGGTTATTCAATATATACTGGATAAGCACTTGACACCTTTATGCTATGGTGTGTGAATTAAGGAGGTAGGCACTAATACTAGGCCATGTATCAATTCCAATATAGAGATCTTATGATCTTAAACAAATATGAAACCATCTCTAGATTACTGTTTCTTAGGGCCTTTGGTAACCTTTTTCCTTATCACACTTTTAAGTTAATTTATCAAAAAGTAAAATCTCTTTAGGAATGTCTTGTAGCATGTGTAATTTTAATTTTCACTAAATACGAGATAATCAAAAAGACTATTGTGTGCTTTTATTTTTCATTTCTTAATTTTTCCTTCATCTCTACATAGTTTTAATATGATAACAGTCATTAAAGTAAATTAAACCCCCAGTGTCATTCTCATCCATGGAGAAATATCCTAGTCCTCTTACCTCCCCTGAGTCTGTGGGGGAGGGTATTCCCTAATATTATACTCAAGGTGATCATGAATTCACCACCATATTAGATAGTAATCCAATCACACTTAGCCATTACCTTAGCACTCAAGCTATTTGGATTCCACTTTCCCCCCATACAAAATTTTTTAGGGAATGTTTTTGGAAATCCTCTAGAGGAAGGTGAGGGGTTCACTATAGCTATGGTGTCCTCCCAAAATAATCCTCCCTTGTCAAGTTTCAACACTAAAATTACACAAATTTTAAGCAATCCTCCTCCAGTAACATCTAGTGGTCCATCCCCAAATAGTACTCAAGATCATAATTTCACCACACCTCAACCTACATCCACTTCACCTCCTACCATAACACCCCAAAATTTAGTTATCTTTATCCCAAAAACTCTTTTGCCTATCCAAACTAGCATACCTTTAAGTCCTTAGACTTAGTCTTTGCAACAAGCTCCGTAAGTCAACCTCCTCAATAACATATCTCATTGATTACCCAATACATAACACGCACACAAGCTACTGGGTTTGCTTATACACCCTTAAAATCCCCATAGTATGTGGTAGCATCCCAACTAATTATGACCACCTCAATTGGTTAGCCTATATCCCAACCTTTTTTCACTCCAATTCCTACCTACCAACATTTGCAATAGAATGTCTTGGGAGGTGTTCCTCAATACAATACCCAACCATACCTTATGAATAGGATGGCCAAATTTGAAGCCTTTGCCTCCAAGTAGAAAAATATGCTCACCTATAATCAAATATATAATAAACCTATTAACCTAGTTGTCCCCATTAGACCATACCTTCACAATGGGAGCTTCCAAAGTTTATGAAATTTCAAAATAAGGAGGATCCTCAACAACACCTTTAAGCATTTAGACATGCTTGTTATCTTATAGCTCATGATGATGCTCTTCTCCTTAGGACCTTTCCCATGTTGCTAGTTGGACCTACCTTAGACTGATATAACTCAATTCCTTAGAATTCCCTATTCTCTTTTGGGTAGCTATCTCAAATATTCTTAGAGCACTTTTCTATTAATATAATATGAAAATTAACTATCATCAACATCTATGCCATTAGACAGTTCACTGATGAATCTATCACTAATTTCATGTCTAGATGGAGTCTCATAAACCAACTCACCTTTTCACTTCCACAACTTGAACTAATTGAATTATTTATGAGATCATGTGCTAAACATATCTCTTCAATGTTATGGGTGCAATCCTTCAAAACCTTTGATGAGGCCTATAAATTAGAGATTAGAACTTTGAAATAAGGGAAAGTAAAATTGTGTAATAAAAAATTCAAACCTGATACCTCTAAAGGGACTAGAAATAATAATACTAAAAGAGCTACTAATGTCATAGTCATAAAATTAGCACCGCTACAAACAAAAATCTAATCTAAGCCATCTACCTCTCAAGCACAATCTCAAAAACCATTAACACATTTTCTTCTATGATATTATACACATTTAGGATAATATTACACATCTATCTTAGATAAGCTCTTAAAGGCAAATATCATCAAACTTCCTTTGATGAGACCTCTTGATGACTCTCCCCTAAGTTTAGCTGGTTTGAGGAAAATGACTTTTACAACTTCCACGGTGTAATAGGTCATGACATCAATAGGTGTCACTATTTCAAGCACCTAGTACAAAACCTTATTGATCAAGGGGAGTTACAAATGGATAACCCTAAAATTCCCCCTAATCAGTCTATAGACATCTTTAGGTAGTCATTACATAACCAAACTTCCATGTCTAATTCTATACAAGCTAATTCAGGATCCACCTCAACCCATGAGACCCATGTGATCAATACAATCCATGATTAACTTTTGCCTAAAGAAGTTGGTGGTAATTCTACCCCTGATCTCCTTATAGGAGATGCCTTTGAACCATCTAAATTAAGTGAAGTTATCCCAAAAACTCACTCAAGCTTATTGAATCTCATTATTTGGGACCCACTTGAAGAAATAGTATCTGAAAACATTCTAGATACAAAGGAAGAAAATATTATTGAGGAAAAGGATTGTTTAGAAATTCCACCAGATACACATACCATTCCTCATGTCATCTCAATACCTGCATCTAGCATACCCATACCCTTTATCTTACTACCCCTTAAAGAAACTATTATGTTGTCACAAACCAACTCAAGACCAGTTCCCCTCATTACTTGGGAAGAGCTAAGTCATAGAGAAATTAAGGGAAAAATTATAGGTATCAAAAATAAAAACCTTAGGGCATCATGAGAAAAATCTTTGCAACATCTTCCCAATAGGATTAATCTCCCTAAAGAGGATATCCCCGCTACCCCTGATCAGATTCAAAAAGGGAAGGTGCCTCTACCACCTATTCAAACTAAAGCATCTATATTGGGACCCCATCCTTCAACAAGACTAAAATCCACCATTGTAGAATCCTCTACTAAAGAGCATGTATCATCATAAAGGGATCTTCCCATTGTTATAATGCCAATACATAATCATTTAAAACCCTATTATCCACAAGGTTTAGGTGTAAGGGATTATTCAAAGCATAAAGTACCTACTATAAGGAATGTTCAAATAACCAGTTTAAAAAATCAAGGCTGAAAGTCAAATACAATTTCCCTACTAATGCCTTGAAAAACCTAGTCAGGATCCATTAAAAGGGTCTTTTTCTAAGATCCTTGATCAACTTCTCTAAAGCTCTCTTATCACACTACCACCCATAAAACCCATTAACCCTCATATTTACAGAATAGTGTGGTATCGATAAAATAAGTACACATATCATCAAATAATAGGTCATTATTCATAAAGTTGTAACACATTAAAAGTTGTGGTCCAAAACTTATTAGAAGAAGCTGATATTTTAATGAAATAGTTAGATCATGACCATCCCCATAGTCAAATTACTAGGGTCACATCTACTTTAGAAAGTATTATATTACTAAAAGTATCAGAATGGGCTATAAAAGAAGATAAAACCTCTTATAGAACTCAATATCAACCCCTCCTAAACCCTCTAGATGTGGATGAGTCTGAGAACACAACAAATACCCCTTTATTTTAGATAGATACAATTCACATAGCTACATGATCCTAAACCCAGGGTCATAAGACCCACAATCATGATAAAGCCAAAGTGACTATTATGAAAACACTAACTCCTACCATAAATAATCCTACAATGCCCACTTCAAAACCTAAAATTTCTATTTTAGGGAAAGCACAAAACAAGAATGCTTCAAAATTAATATTGATATTTGTTCTAAAGTAGCTTCATCATCTCTTGGTCAAGATGCCTTTATATGAACTTGTCCAAAAACTTTCACAGCATTAAAAGGCTATGATAGAACCCTTGCGGGCCATCGAGATACAAGTTGATGAACCCCAACCTCTATTGACATTAATTGCATCGCTTCAAAAGTTGTTACCTATAACATTCCATGATTTAGAAATATCACCATTATAGCCTGATGACCAGGATCCCCCATTATTTATCACTGCCTAAATTGATCAGAATTGAATCAAATGAGTATTGATTGATAATGGTGTAAGTATAAATACCATCTCCTCTCATGAATTTAAGTAACTAAATTTTCTTGAAATGGTTGTAGCCCAATCCCTGGTTATTTTATGAGCATTAAATGATACTTTATCCCTTGCATTAGGAATGGTCATTCTTCACATCCATGTATGTGTACATGTTCTACTTGAATTATTTTACATAATAAAATGGAAGTTTCAATATAATATCTTGTTATGATATCCTTGGATATGTGCCATGCATTGCATCCCCTCCACCTTGCATCAATATATCAAATTCAAGAATGAGGGTAAAATCTAAAATATCCCAATCGATCCCCATCCATTTAAAACTTGTAACCTTACCTTCTAACCAAATGACATTTTAATTCCATTACAAAACACTACCCCATCATCGTCTAATGAGGTGTCATCTAGTTCAATAATCCTCGCATCAAAGATTGGAAAGGAGTCCATTAATTCCACTTTTCAATAGCTATCAATTGGAGAGTATTAGTCATTGACACTCAATTCTTTCCCCACTCCCCAATAATATGGGAATTCAAACAAACAACTTGCAAATTATCCAAATTTAGGAGAAATTATTCCCTTTGGTCCACATTTCTTCCATACCCATTTGATCTATGGGGGAATCGATTAACCTTATTTAGGTCTTGGTAACCAGACCCATGCTAAACCATTTAACTCAAATTTTCATTCTTAGATAAACCCCACTTTGCAAAAACATGTGTACAATGATGTGATTGGAAGGGTTTTGGCATAGGATGATATGACCAAAGACCACACAAGGTTACTTTAGGAGATTTTAGGAAACCCCATGAAAAGCATGACCTTGGTTTTAACAAAAATCCCAAAACTACCTCAAAATTTACTCTTCTACCTATTATTGAAGAGGACACACCATCCTCACCATCTAACACCCTTTTTTTGATAGATGACGTCATATGTATTCCCCCAAACTATTTTTAGTTAATGTCATTACTATAAAACCTCTTGTCTATCATCATCATGGGGAGGTCAAAACCATCCCTCTATCCTACTAAAACATGATAGGATAGGATTTTACTACCATCCCTGTTCTTTAGTGCTAGGATGATGAGTTGATATTAACTCGTTTAGGCATAAAAAACTCCCATATATGTAAATCTCTTCCATCTAAAACCTCTAGTATATTAAATGAGGCCACCATGGACATTAAAATAACATCTCATAAGACTCAAAAAATAGTTAAGGTTAGTAAATATTTAGATCCTTAGGAACACCAAAATTTTACTATGTTTCTAATAGATCATAGTGAAGCATTCACTTGGTTTGATAGTGACATGTTTGGTATCGATCTTGCTATTGTTTTTTATAACATTATCACATTCCTTGATGCTAAACCTATAAAATAAAAGCTTTAAAAAAACACCCTCATGTTGCACTCTTAGTCAATGAAGAGTTACAACATCTCTTATCTGTTAACTTTATCCAGCCTATCGATTATCCTCAATGGGTATCTAATATCATCCCTATCATAAAGCCCATAGGGGAACTATGTATTTATACTAAATTTCATAGTTTAATATTGCTTATCCTAAAAATGATTTCCCTCTCCCTAATATTGACCAATTAGTGTATTTAATAGCTAGGAATGAAATGTTATCACTTATGGATGGTTTATTTAAATACAATCAAATATTTATTGCACTATAATATCAACATAAGACTTCATTTATTACTCCTTGGTGGACCTTCTATTATCAAGTTATGCCTTTCATCCTAAATAATGCAGGAGCTACCTATCAAAGAGCCATGAGACATATATTACATGATATCATCCATAATTTTTTTGAGGATTATGTGGATGATATGCTCAGTAAGTCAAATCTATGAAAAGACCATATTTCAGTCCTAAAGGTAATCTTGACTCACTTAATCTAGTTTTGTGTTTGTCTAAATTCCAAGAAATGCATTTTTGGAGTTTTGACAGGTAAGCTTTTAGGATTTATCATATTTATCATTCAAGGGATAGAAGTTGACCCCAATAATTACAAATCAATTTTAGAAATGCCACCCCCATCCAATCTTAAGTAGCTTCATAGTTTTCAAGGGAAATTATAGCCCATCTATCATTTTATTTCCCAACTATCTGATCAATGTCAACCATTCCATCACCTCCTAAGGAAATATATCCATTTTAATTGGGACTCTAGTTATTAGGAGGCCTTTGATGATCTTAAGATCTACCTTCTTTCACCACTAATTCTCATTCCAAAAAAAAAGGACAACTATGTTTCTTACATATTTTCACTATGAATCATGTCCTAAGAGCCATTCTTTCCCATCTTGATGAGCAACATAAAGAGTAGATGATTTAATACATTAGTCACACACTTGTTGATTATGAGATGCACTATTTTCACATAGAAAATTTATGCTTGGCTTTGATATTTGTAGCTTCTAAGCTGTGACATTATGTACTCAATCACAAGACTTATGTGATCATAAACATTGATCCCATAAAGTTTATGCATTCAAAGCCTTATCAAAATCAATGTATAGCCAAATGGATCATGATTTTGGTGGAATTTGATCTAGAATTTATCCATCAAAAATTAGTTAAACATCAAATAATTGTTGATCAACTTGTTGAGGCACCTCTTGCTGATAATCAACCAATTAATTATGAATCCCCAAATGAACCATAGCTTCCACATATCAAGAAGATACACAATATCAAATGACTCTATTCTTTGATGGATCCAAGTATGAACATGGTGGGGGAGTTGGAATTATCCTAATCCTTCTTAGGAGGACACCTATACCTCTATCATTTAATCTTGATTTTGACTACACTAATAATATGTCCAAATACGAGACTTTGATCATAGGTCTCTAAACCGCTCTATCCTTGGGTATTAAGACACTTAATATCTATGGTGATTCCAAAATTATGGTCAATCAGATTAAGGGTATATATGTATAAATGTAATAACGATACCCTTCATAAATATAAGACCTTGGCTGATCAATTACTAGCTACTTTTGAGTATTATTCTATCCAAGCCACTCCTTAATCAACTAAAAACTTTATGGATACCATGGCTTCTTTGGCCTTATTTATCCCATATTCATATTAGGAATATAAGTTATTTATCCTTATCCACAAGGTTAATAAACCTTATTTTACCAAAACTGATCTTCTTTTTATCCATAATGTAGAGGAAAATCCATTAGATCTCTTGTACACATAGATATTTGATTACCTATCAAGGGGGATTATTCCTCTAGGTCTATCTATAAATGGAAATAAACCTTTTCAATATCACATCACATGTTTTTTCATACTAGGGTGTGTTCTCTATAAGCATAATTTCAACGATATCCTTCTTCATTTTCTTCAGAATCATAAATCTACCCTCACTATCAAATAATCTCATGATGGTTCATGTGTGTGGGATTTATAATTACTCATATTGTTCAAAGACTCTTTAAGCTCCTATAATGTGAGTGAGATATCGCAAAGCCTCTGGTCATGTAGCTTGAGTTTTAGAGGCACCACATTGAGGTAATTTTGAATAGCTTAGGATCATGCATCCATGAAAGGCTAGGTTATGAAAACCAACTTATAATGCTTAAGAAAGGTGGAGGAGATATCAGACTAGGAAGTAAGCTAGGATTGAGCCACTTGAAAGGATTTAATTTACCTATGAGCTTAATTGGATTTAATGCTTTAAATAAATCCTTGGAGGCTTTATCACCAATTTTGAGCCAATGCAGCCGAGCATGGAGTTATGTGCCTCTAGTCGCATAGCTCTCCACCACATGGAACTGGTATTTGAGAGAAGTAGTTAGCCATTGCACTACACATTAAAATGATTAATCTTGAGGGAGATAAAGACCCATTTTAACTCATTGAGCATGGCCTCCTTTGAAAACTTGAAAATCTAGGTGACATATTTACCATGGTGGTGGAGGAAGGAGTTGGTACACAAAATGGCCTCATTCCACCACTCAATCTAGTTGGTGGTGTATGGGGGCTATGGGGCCAGGTTATATATCTACTAGATGAGGTAGATGGTATAATCATGACTCAAAATAGAAGTATTGAGAGTAAATTAATTCCATGGTGCATCATATTACCTAGAGGTCCATTCCACTTTGTAGGAAATAGGTGAGTGGTTTGAACAAATAATACTTGAGTGGAAGTTGATAGGTTGGCCATTAATGCTTTAAAAGGAAAAAAGATTTTGATTTGACATCATAAAATAATGAAGCCATTTGATCACGGAGTGATCTCCAGATTGGTAGTTGAACCATGTAAACCAAGACATGGGGTTAAATGTCCACTGTCGAAGGAGAGGGTCTTTCAACCCCCATTCATTTTTGAAATAATAATAAGCCTCATGTTCATAAACACACCAATGCATAAGGATGGCCCCAACCTTATATTAGGGGTGTTCAATCATATTGAAGTCACCACACACAATCCATGTGGTAGTAGGCAACCCATATACCAAATATTGCTAAAGCAAGGAATGGTTAGGGCCATCATTAGGAGCATAAATGTTGATAATGCCAAATGGATAGCCATCATTGTCAAGAATAATCTAGACTAATCGATGTGATGGGTCCTCCCTAATGGAAATTATATTGGGGGAACCTTAGGGGTAACTAAAATACAAGCACCTCCATGTCCTGTCTCATGCAAGGTGGTGATTTGGGTGACATTAGGCTAAATCCTTAGCAAGGACATATGGAGGAGAAAGCTAGATACTTTAACTTCCTAAAAATAAAGAATATTTGGAAAACCAATCTATTAAAGAGAAACACATAGAGTATTTATAGTTAAAATCTATAAGACTCCTAACATTCCATGATATTACATTCTTAGGGAAGGGTCATCCATTTGAATATCCCCTTATCTATCCTCAAAATATACCAATGCTAAAAATTTCTTATGTTGATGAGGGCATGGAATTTTGCCAACCGTAATGAAGCAATGTTTGGCATCATGTTCCTCTTGAGGAGAGTCTGTGCCTTTGGGAGATGGTTTGCGAGACCATTAGGAGAATGAGCCATTGGTTGAGAGAACCTCAACCACATACATCTCAATATTCTAGAAAATTAGAGAAACACTCTATGGGTTAGAAGGAACTAGGGTGGTAAGGGGCAATAGAGAAGTTCCTTAAGAGGGTGGGATGGCTATAGGAGAATCCTTGTGAGTTGGTAGCTAGGGAGTACTTTGTGTCTTAGGGCCTGAGGATCATTTAAGGGGTACTTTGGTCTAGCAATCACCTTGGTTTATTAGTTTGGGCTTATCGGTCTAGGGAGGCAGTTGAGGAAACTTGGGATGACCCATACAATGATAATCCTTGATGTAGTGGTTGGAAACCTGATAGTGGAAGCAAGTGTTGGGAAGGTTTAAATAAATAAGATTTTGAGACCATTGGGTCTCCCCAACTTGGATTTTTATAAACTCCTTCAACTCCTTAGAGAGGTCAACCTCCATATAGACTCATTTGTTAGGTCAAGGGTAAAACCACCTATCTAGTTTAATCGTAACCACAAGTCCTATGGGAACAATGATTTAGGTTATAAAATCCTAGATGTGAACTAACATATTGGGAAGCTGAGCCCTAATAAGGATACGAAGGGTGACATTATCATAAACTTTAAAATCACAGGACTAGGCAGATAAAATCTTAAGTTTGCTACAAAAGAACCAAACAATGGACTTCACAAGAATCAATTATGTCTTGGGGGATCCTTAAAGATAAACAAGAAAAAACCTTTGGTAAATTTTTGGATTCCAAAGACATGGACACCCAATGGCTGCCACTAGTTACATAGATAGTTATGGAGGTAATCCTCTAAGGGGATACAACCAACAAAAGAAGCAATAACAAAGTACTTTTCATACCACTCACAACCTTTATCAATAACAATAATATGAATTCTTACCTTTGAAGTGGAGGGGGGATGAGGGATTACCTCATCATAAACCTTCAAAACAAACTTTTAATTTCACTTGGGTGCTATTAGCTCTGACTCTTGCACCAACAGATGTAGTAGAGCATGGAGAAGACATAAATAAAGGGCCTGCCTACCTGATGGGTGTCACACCAAACATAATTAATGCATTTTAGCCTTAGAAAATCTCACAGACTCAAGGTATGAACAAGGTGGACAAAGGACGTAATTAAGATACTAAAAACCATGAAACCCTACTAGAATGATTCTCCTCCCTTTTAACTCTTCAATAAAGCTAGGTGCCAGATACTTTTATCTTTAATTGCATATAGAATGATTCAAAGAAGAGAATTGATGTAGCTTACAACATTTTATTTAATTATATTAGATGTTACCATAAAATATATTTTATAAAATGTCTTTTTATTGAACAAACTTTATTTTGCTTTAGATATTGGTAATGAGGTAGATATATGGTCTTCACCCAAAACATTAATGTCTTGTTATTAAATAAAATTTCATTACTTTTGATATCATATCAGTGAGGAGGTCGATATATGATTGGTCACCCAATGAGATATGGGTTATTTTGTAGATTGCATGCTTTATTCAAGGGGGATTGAACTAGTATCTTCTTATTCACCAATTTTTTATTTACAGTTAAACCATAACTATTTAGGTAGAAAATATTAAATGTTAAAGTAGATAAAAAATTTTCAAACCATTATTATTTTAATTATGAATACTTTAAATTTTAAAATGTTTAACATTTTGAAAAATTAGGACAACATTGAAATCAAAAGGTCCAACTATAACTACTTTTTTTGGTAATGGTTAAAATTTAAATGACCATTTTTTATTATTTAGATATTCTTCATTTGGCATTATATGGTGTAGTTTGTATATATTATTGCATGTTCAGGTTAAAAATGTTGAATCTTGTAAACTATGTTTTTCATATTTTAATTTTAGCATGTTTTATATTTAAAATGGGTCTCTCACATAAACACAATATATAAATAAAATGTTTGAATGCATTGATATAAAATTCAGATCTAGGTAGTATAATACAATATTGGAAATAAATTCATTTAATCATGTGTAATGATTGTATGACCAAGGGTTAAGAAAAGATATTTTATTTATTATTCTATTTTGGATTATCACTATTGCCCAAATTTGTCTCAATCTTGCAACTCAACTCTGTGTTTCATTCGTTTAGGTTTTTGACTATTTTTATAGCCTAGACATTTTAAAAAAACTCTAGACACTTTCATTGACATTAATGTCCTCCTATGGATGTTTCTGAATTATCCAAAATATAAAATCTTTTTTATATTTGATAATTGTGTTTTTTGGGTTTTTTTGTTGGATTTATGTTGATATATTTTGATCGCTCACACATGCTCTTTATAATTATGTATAATTCAAAATCTTAACTCTTCACCTTAGGTCTTTATACCTTTATAAAAATAGGTTAGTGGGCTCACGATGTTGAGCTAACCTCAAGGACCCAACTATCAATGAGTGCTACATATAATGCCAATATTCTAAGGAGGGCTTCAAACATATGTAGTTTTCCTTTAAGTGTTGACTTGTTTGTGTATAAGGGTACAATATACCATATGAAAGGGCATGCAATGATCTAACTTATAAGTTAATAAATATTATTCATGGGTTGTTATTTGAGTGTTTTAGACCTATAATATGACTGCTCCTGTGATTACTTTGATGACTAATATGAAAATAGAAAATAATAGGGCAGTAAAACTCAATTGTGTAATTTTTTGATTGAAATTGAATAGGTGCTTGCTTAGTATTTGATAGATGAATAATGAGTAGGTTTAGATTTATATTTATACCACACCTTTTAAAAATATATCATGAAAAGGTTAAATAAAAAAGATGTGTTGACCCGCAAGATTTGAAATATTTTCAAGTTAGATAATTTTTTAGGATTGAACACTAGATAAGAATTTGGACACTTGTGTTAATGAAAGTGTCTTATATGGGACACACGTATATAATAGGCTAAGAAGATGTTGAGGATATAAAACTGATAATAAAGGATATATATTAGGTTTTAGGCTTTCTATAAAGTGTAAGAGATCTAACTCATCAGAAATGATAAGGTGAAATCATAAGGTAAGCAATCAGGCATAGTGAGATGGTGAATGCAAGCCTTTCAATAAGATGGATGTCTAAAACTGAAGGGTTGAACCATAATATGTATTTGTCAAGTATAAGATTGAGATGCTATATAAATAAAATTTTAGTATCTACATTTGCTACTCCTTTAATATGGTAATGTATAAGGATAAAATTACTAGGTTAAATGAAAGAAATGCATACATGGATATGTATAACACACCTTGCCTTTGTTTGAGCCCACTTTGAGTGTTTGTTGGTGTATGGCCTATAACCAAGAGCATGTTATAGTATGAATCAATACATACAATCTAAAATTTGATATAATTGAAATGCTTAAATAGAAAGAGAGTAAGAAATAAGTACACTTATGTGTTGATGAAGCCATGTTGCCTCTTGGTAAAGATGTTTTATTATGAAGCATTGAAGTTGAGAGGTTCAAAATTGAACCTTATATTTTTGAAGAGGGATATTGGAAGGTATTATGCCCCCAATCCAGTGCAAGGGTGAGTTGTGACATGACCATTGAGATCATCAAGTTTTAATCACACAAATCAAGTGACTATATAATAAAAGCTAAGTTAAGTGGTATAACCAACTCAACCTATAAAATGGAAGTAGTCTTAGGCCATTGAGGGCATTGAATCTCAACCAAACTACTAAAGGGAGGCAATTGTTGTAGACAGATAAAGGCTTAAAATGGTGCTTCTTGGTGAAAAATGATGTTTCTTAGTAAAAAAATGATGTTTCTTGGTAAAAATAGTGATTCTTGGTAAATATATTGAGTATGTAATTTAGTATTCTTGAAGAATCAGTGCATTTTGATAAAATAGTTTGTATATGTAATATGGTGAGTTTGGAGAAAGAAATTGATGTAACTTGCTAAATGAGGCAACTAAATTCATTCATGCCCCCTATCATGTTTGTTATGAATAATGTATAATTTGAATATGTATTTTGTAAATTTTGGTGCATTTGCATGACATATGCACATCTACTATGTCTCAAGCTTAAATATATGTCAAAATATAGCATGTGCTCTATAATTGTGTATAATATTTGTCATAAATCTAAAAAACTTTGTCCTAAATTTATAAAAATTGGTACAATATATATAGGATTATGATCTAAGTGTATATCTGAATCATGTAAAATGTAATGAAACTCTAGAAATTCTAAGAATTGTGTAAGTGTGAAGGCCATGTCTCTATGACATGCCCCCATTTTGAGGTGAGGGGAATGGAATCTGAGGTATACAATAAATATATCATTTGTGTATGAATCATGTAACATATAGGAGTAGCATGTCTAAGTAGATATATCAATGAAGCTTGTAGTATGTGATCACAACAAACCCTAAGATGCATGGTATGTATCATGTCAATATGTAGAAGGTAACAATACAAGCTCAACAAACAATCAAACACACACACAAGAACACTCAATAACATCCAAAATGGGTCTAAAGAGATTGCAAACAAGAGGCATATTTAAATGTCACGCACTCAAAGGAATAACATATTTAAATTTCTATATATTAAAATAAAGTAACATACAATGGCACAAAGGCCAACAAACAACAAACATATTTAAATGTTCAACAATCAAGATAATGAAAATTAATAAAAAGACAATTAAAGAAGTGAAAATGTGAATAAATGAGGTATATGTAACCAACATAAACATATCATGCTAGTCCTTGCATATATGTCTTAGTAAAAATGTCATGTAACATAACATATCAAATACACTGTAAAAGATGTAGACATGAGTATATGCATGTGTAACTGTTAGTATATAAACTCAACACAATAATGGAAAACTTGTTATAAAATAATATAACTTGTATCAATTGTGATCAAGGAAATAAATGACTCTAATTTAGTATGTCACATGGGAAGAGGAAAGGTCCATCATCTATATGTGCATGTATCATGCATTTGGTGTATCCCTGTATCACACTCAAATATGTGTGAAACATGTGTATATATAAAATAAATGACATGCTATCTATTAACATAAAGTAAATGACATAGATGCCAAGGAGCTAGTAAACATGTGAATACTGAACATTTTTGTATTTATTTGAATGTTTTTTATATTTTCTTTATTTATTTTTTTAATTTTTTGAGTTTTTGGTAAGGTAAAAGGTCTAACATGTGATCCCATCTAAGGGATTATCATAGGTATCTCTAAACTCATAATATGGTACACCGTGATACTATCAAGGAGAATGTATAGGTGTCATATATAGAACTATAAAATCTATGGTACTCTACGTATGTCTTAAAGGACTTTATGGTTGTGAAAAATTAATAGAAAGAGTAGGGTTTGGTTGAACCCATTTTTTGATTTTTATGGTTTCCTTGGTGCATGTATAATTATAACATGTTTATGTGCTCATAGCAACTAGGTAGGCTGTTTAGGTGTAGATGAGGATTTAATGAAATTCGTTGTGTATCTCTAGTGCACTAGTATCTCAAGTATGGGTTGCCTAAGAAAGAGGATTGACTATTAGTTACCTTTTCATAGATGATAAACCTTATAATATTATATAACTATCTATTTGGTAATAGACTTCTCTTGTTCAAGTGGATGTTTATATGGTGTTCTAGGAATTGTAACTACCCTATTAGTATGAATGCATTTAATACACCCATGCATTGTGGAAGGTACTACATAGAGCATGTGTTTATTATTTTGAATACATTTTTTTGTTCATGTAATACATTTGAAATATGATATTTTATCATGTGGTAAAGTATTGGTAGTTTTTCATTTATTTTCATTTAGTGATAACTGAGGTAATCATTGTACACATTAGAATCTAGTTGGGAATAAAAAAGCTCAACTATAATGATCATGTGGAAAATGTGCTTTTACTTTATTTTATAACACAATATCTATCACATCTCTAGAAATATTAAGTGTATATGTTTCATCTATAGCCTTTTTACTTGGTTTAGGTACCCAGTTTTGTTGTGTATAAAATATAGGTGTCAAAGTATGATCAAATTATATAATTGGTGGTTTTGTGCTTCCATTAAGTACACCTCTAATGAGATCTCAATCAACCAATGGTTCCTCGGTATGATCAATGTGGGAAATACTGATCGTTGTAGAGGGTGCACTATAAAAAAGACTTATTCTAGTGGTTTGTTTTTATAAGGGTTGATAGACCATGTGTTTCTTAGTAATAGTGGTATGTGATGTCTTGACCCTCTTAGAGTGACCTCTAGAAGAAGTGGGAGAATGAGACCTTGTTGGATCTTTTTGAAATGTAATAAATCTTCTATCTATAGGCTATGTAATCTTTTATATTAGAAAAAAATAATCTTTATTGTGATGCCCATTAATATCATGGTAAGTGCAAAAGGGTTTTCCTTTCACATTTTCAAATATGTGGGGTATATGGTAGTAATTTGGAGGAAGGGTAATCAATAATTTGTCCAATAACATACATTTTGGTTGATCTCTGAGCCGATTAAAATGAAGTGGTTTCCTCTTAGTAGAAGTATATGTTTTAACTATAGGAGGTATTCTATATGTGGATTCATTTCCTCTATGTAAAACCTTTATATTTGTTCCTTGCTATGCAGTGTTGATTTGGAAGAAGGTATTTGAGGTGGCTAATGAACCTTTTTATTTTGTTTCTTCGATTTGTAGGAATTGATTGTAACATGTTTGCCTTTAGGTGAAGATGCATGAGAGTTGAAATTGGTATTTGTTAGTGTACATACATATTTAAGCACATACTTGTATAATCTATCAAAATAAATAAAGGGATTGTGTAATGC